>JADMNL010000024.1:310940000-311545000 GCA_016271365.2 Neoceratodus forsteri | reverse complement strand
CCCATTTCTCTGCTTGATAGCTGGCATCTGCTGTGTTAAGACACCTTCTCATTGTCTCTGGGTGGGCTGCGGATCGCACTCTGCCCGATCATGTGTGGTCTTTGTACCATCCGTTGCCTCTGGCAGGTCTAGTGCGCCCCTCCCCCACCCACCCACTGAAAGTTTCAATTCACCCCACTTCCCCAATCAGTCGGGTGGGGCGGCAGCACCCACCACCTGTTGCCCCCGCTGCCCGCCAACCGACAGTTGGTGGCTGCAGCGCCCATTGGTTATCCAGCGCGAGTCAGGATGGCAGCTCATAATATATTACATTCCAGATATGTGAATGAACTCATATCTGAATGTAGTACGGTATAGGCTGCATGCCCATTGGCTCATGCTGTGAACTAATTGGCATGCAGCTCTTACCGAGCTGTCAGTCGGCGGCGCAGGGTGGCAGGCAGGTGGGTGCTGCTGCCCGCTTCCGGGCTGACTGGGGGGAGTGGGGGTGGTGGGGCTCAGTCGGCGGGTGTGGGGCACCACCAGACCACCAGAGATATTGATGGGGGTTTTTTCATAACAGATGCCCGCGATCGGGCAGAGTACGGGTCCACTAGACCACCAGGGATATTGGATGGGGGTCTTTTATTAGAACAGATGCCCGTGATCAGGCAGAAAACAGGATATTGACGGGAGGTTTCATTTATTACAACAGATGCCTGCGATTAAGGAAAAGCAGGATATTGGACGGGGGTTATTACAACAGATGCCCGCGATCAGGCAGAAAGTGACATATTGATGGGGGGTTTCTTTACTACAACAGATGCCCAATGATCGGGCAGAAAGTGGCATATCGGATGGGGGTTTCTTTATTGCAACAGATGCCCATGATCGGGCAGACTGCGTCCACTGGACCACCAGGGATATTGGAGGGGGTGTCTTTTATTATAACAGATGCCCATGATCGGCAGAAAGTGGGATATTGGATGGGGGAATTTCTTTTATTACAACAGATGCCCGCAATCGGGCAGAAAGCAGGATATTGGACGGGGGGGTTCTTTTATTACAACAGATGCCCGCAATTGGGCAGAAAGCAGGATATTGGACGGGGGGGTTCTTTTATTACAACAGATGCCCGCGATTGGGCAGAAAGCAGGCTATTGGATGGGGAGGGTTTCTTTTATTACAACAGATGCCCATGATCGGGCAGACTGCAGTCCACTGGACCACCAGGGATATTGGACGACGTCTTCTTTTACAAATGCCCATGATCGGGCAAGGGGTCGGGTGCTGCCAGGTGCAGCCGCAACTCGGGTGGCCACCCACAGGTGGCAGCTGCCGTGTTGTGCTCTGCGCAGCTCACCTGTGGTGGCCATGTGCTGTTCCTTTTTGGCTTAACTTTGTGCTGGCGCAGGTAAGGTTGCGCATGCATGGCTATGCACATCCTGTGCTGAATATTGGGCTGTGCAGGATATGCATGGGCACGCCCCCCCACCTGTGCCTGCATACATTACTGATGCACTCCAGCGCATCAGGATTTGTGCTGCACATTTTTCCCTTTTGAATATCACGCCGGGGTGCATCAGTGGGTTGCGATGGTGCAACACTGTTGTGCCATGCACAACCCTTTCGAATATCTGGGCCTCCATATCTAAAACGACACAACATTTATAAAGACATACTAAACATTCTGCAGGGTGTTGCAGCTTTTTCCTAAACAAATATACCACTGATAACTATCTTTATAGAAATATTCTGTAACATAAAAAAAGTTATATCTTGCATTCTCTCAGTTAAGAATGTGATATAAATGGTTACCATTTGTTCCATATCTGAAAAGTCAGTCCTGCGCTTGTCAGTGCTTGTACTTTGAGAGGTTTGGACTGAAGCACCTGCACAATACAACATACAATAATTTGTTAGCAGAAGTAGTTTCTGAAGCCATCCACTAGGTGGCACACTTTGATAGCTAATCTCCTAGTCCATCATTTTATAGTGTATGTCTCACTATTTCCAGCAACTGCCTGGCCAGTCACTGTATGTTGCCTTAAAATAACTATGCAAACTAACTGAAACAAAACTTTTGATTCTTTTTTAGTGTTACGTAGCTTTGCTCAAAAAGCTGCTGCAAAATACAAACATTTAGTACGTAGCTTGTTAATAGAGGTGACCTTGGGAAATACAAAAGCAAGTACAAAACAGGTTGAACAGTTAGGAACAAAGCAGAAAATCCTAAATATTTCAGGTAGAACAATTACATTGCTCAAACAAATGTTTCCAATAATCAATTTTAAAAATCCATAGTGTATTAGTCTTTCTTAAACAAGTGGACAAAGCAGTCCATGATTTCAAGGATATGACTGAATATTATTTATGGTTATGGTGCAAAAAAATGTTGTCTGTGCCGTAGTGGTCCTTTTAAGAACAGATCCAGAAACAAATTATTTGATACCTTTTATTGGACCAACATGGATGTTACAGAAAAGAACAAAGTGCTCTAGCTTTCGAACCAACCAGGTTCTTCTTCAGAAGCTTTGTGGCAGTTTTTTCAAATATCCCATACTATTAACACCAGATTATATTGAAAAAGCAGAAATAATTCTCGTTGGTTTAACACACGCATTTAAAACATAACAGAAGATTACGTCAGAGAAGCTAATTAACACCAGTATGCCTTTAACTGAGGAGCCTCAGAAGGGCAAAGGTTATCAAGAATTCTCTACAGCCTTTGATTTTGTAAGTTTATGGTTTTCTGTAACATCCATGTTGGTCCAATAAAAGGTATCAAATAATTTGTTTCTGGATCTATTTATGGTTATGGTATAATTTACTCAAGATATTATTCTGAGAGCTATAACACCTTAAACCATAGACTGTTCATGCTTGAGAATGACATTTAGTCAAGGGTATGTGCCAAAAGGACCATTAAATTAAACTACTTGCTGGAGATTGTTAGCAGCACCTAATAGCTTTGTACTATGAGCCACAAAGAACTATAGAAACTTTGCCCCATATACAGCTGCAAATGGTTACTGCAAAGTGGTCACAAGGACCAAATTTCAACATAGTTCACTATACACAAAGGGTCACACAGCTTTCCCTGCACTGGCACAATGGGCATAGTGCCAACTGAGAAAGGGGCAGGGGCTAGTATGATATTAAGTATTGAGCTGTGCACATGTGCTTCCCTGACCCAAAACTTATTTCTCATTCCACAGCCATGCAAAAGCAAACTTAGGCCTGGATTTTCAAATAGCCTGTAGATCACTGCAATGTGTGGTGATCTAGGGCTGTGGCATACTCTGGTTGAGGGCCTCATTTCCGAGTTGGGAATGTTACATCTTCTGAAGCAAGGTGCCACTTGCATCATTAATTTCTATTTGACGCAGGCAACTTGTGTCATCCTTTGGTCTTTAAAATCTGGCCCTTAGACTCCACAGTGGGATAGAGTAGTGGGAATGCGGGACTAAGATCAGTGAAGATTCATAGGGTTACCACCTTTGAAGAAGCCCAAAGTGGGACATTTCTTACTGAAACATGATTTTTCGCAGGACAGTAAGTAACCTTGACCAATGCAACAGACTTGTTTTCTCTAAATAATCAGAATTAAGATCAAGTATTGTAGTTTTTTCAGTTGCTTCTATTGTTTCTTATCATTTTAAGGTAAAGTATTTTAGTTAAGGTATTATAGTTTTCTTCAACATTTAGTGAAACGTTAGAAAATATTTTTTTCTACTATAAGGTCAAGACATGTAGTTATATTTCTTTTTTTTTTTTGCAGGACACAGTTGCCCAAATCAGGACTGTCCTGTGAAAATCAGGACAGGTGGTAACCTCAGTGAAGAACCAACTACTGTTTAGGCATGTATGGAGAAACAGGGCTAGACAGGGAAGTTCCACTCTTCTTTAGTAATTGAAAACTGATAATGGTGCATCAGTGAGGAACTAAATTACCAGAGGTGAAGAGTGAAGGAAATATAATTTGACAGACAACAATGCCCAGTAATGGGCACAAATATACATGGTTGGGGGATGACTTTGTGGTAGCACTGTGCCATGGACACTTGGGCATAGTGTAGCACCATGTGACTGGCACAATGTTATGCCCAAATGTGTGAGGATCCCTCAGTTTCAGAGTTTGTGGTCCCAAACCCTGTTTTTGACCATGAACATCTGGCAGCCCCCATTTGCACTGTGACCAAGCCACAGAGGAGACTCCTCACCTGGTAGCTTCAGAAGGGGCTTTGTGTATGGTAATTTTCATGGGCAGTAGAACAGGGAGCTTCTGTGCACCCCTAAATTCCACTTCCCCCAAATGCAACAGAGTATTGGTCCCCTGGTTTGGATGGATAATGTTACAAGTATTTGTATATGCTGTTTGCTTGTTTGCATTTGCTGTACAGTTGTGTGGCCTTGATAGTGCAGAGGCTAAAATTAATAAATTAATAGCATGAGTTATAATATAGAGAATACTGGATGGGCAACTATGCACAACCGGTGTGTTCTGCCAGAAAGGGGTTGTGATTCCCTCTGACCTCAAGAGTGAAACTCGAGAGGTCCATGGGAATCAGAACCCCAAGGTGGCAGAACACACTGGTTATGCATAAAGTTGCTCATACAGTATTTTTTATAGTGTATAGTATTATGTGAAATGTGTGCATTGTGTTTTTTCCTCTTAAAGAATGAGACTGACTTGTGCAGTCTCTAGATGTTCTAGAATGCTGTTCTACTACAGAAGGGTACAATCACATTCCATGGCCTTTGAACTGTGGTACAACAGCATTTTGAAAAGGGTGGATTTCTATGCAGAACAATGCTCTACTATACACTATAGTGAAATTGTCATGATTGGGAAATGAATAGGTTCATATATAACATTGTTGTTCTCTTAGACTGTGACCTTGTATTTTTAAAATATAAGTTTTTATTGCCGGGTCATGCTTGAAAATAGGCAATACCTTTGCTTAGTGCACTTGCCTGGTAAACAAAAGCTAAGCAAATAAATATGAGCATGACAGGTGTCATTTATGAAATGCAACTCAAAACAGTGTTTTGTGGAATATCTGTGAAAACAGGTTTTGGAGGGGGATTTGATAACGATGCCTGCCATGTTAAAGAAACAAACATAGAAACATAGAAAAGGTGACAGCAGAAGGAGACCAGTGGTCCATCAAGTTTGCCCATGAGTTTCTTGGAGATCCCTGGATCTAGTTCATGCAAGTACCCTCAGATTTAATTTGAGCATACACTTTTTCCCAACCCTGCTTGAAAGCTGTCACGGTCTTAGCTCCCATCACGTACATGGGCAACCTATTCCATGGCTCCACTATTTTTGTTCTGAAAAAAAGTGTTTCCTGAGTTCCCTCTTGAAGTTCCCACCCCTCAGCTTCAATTCATGTCTCCTTGTATTTGAGCTGGAAGCCCTGCTGAACAGTTTAATGTAGGGCACAGCATTAATTCCCCTCAGGAACTTGAAAGTTTCTATCATGTCCCCTCTCTCCCTCCTTGTCTCCATTGAGTACATGTTCAAAGCCTCAAGGGCACCCTTCATACAGTAGCATCTGAAGCCTGTGTATAATTTTTGTCACCCTTCACTGAATGGTTTCTAGCCTGTCCCTGTCTTTTCTAAGAACTGGACACATTATTTTGGGTGGGGCCTCACCAAGAATCTGTACAATGGTAGAATGACTTCCTGGTGGCTGCTGTCAAATCCTCTCCCTATACACCCCAGCATTCTGTTGGCTTTGCTGTATGCTGTGATGCATTGGCTGTGTTGAATTGACTGGCTTGTTTTAGTGTGTCACATACTGTATGATAACTCCTAGATCCCTTTCCTCCTGCGAGGCACTAATCCTGATTCCAGGAGTAAGAATGTTCATTCAACGGGTTAAAAAACATGAGTACATTGAAAATGTGGGTTCAGAAAATAAACATATTACAACATTATGAGTAAACATTACATAGTAACAGTAGTTGATGGCAGATAAGGACTGCTAGGCCCACTTAGTTTGATCGTATTCCCTGCCTGCATCAGCAGCCGCTGACCCTACTGTTCATGGCTGTTTGTTTGTTTTCAATTTTGACCCTAAATGTTCAATGTAGTCTTTTTTTTTTACATGACCTTATGAACAGGACAGATCTCATTTATGAAATCCTATCCAAAATGTAAATTTGAGGCACAAGTGTGAAAAGACTTTTAGGCAGGATTTGACAAGTGACACATGCCATGTTCATGGGAGTGCAAAAGTAACTATATTTAAAATGTGGGGACAAAAGGTGCATACTAAGGAGTAAGAAGCTAAGAAGGCGGTGAGCCCATGTTTGCTTCTGGCGCATTATCCATAATATGAAAGCTCATTTCCACTTAGAATGTGTTTGTCTAGATTTCTTTCAAATGTTTTTTATCTTTACTAATTATGACTTCCAGTGGTAGAATAGCAAAGCTAGGAGTAAACATTGAAGAATGTTAACATTTCCTCATGATTTAATCTTTTTTGTTTGAGATTTTGACCCCACATTTTCAACATAGTCTTTTTATTTCCCCACCTTTATTCGCAACACAGGTGCAATGCTTCAGATCCTGTCTGAAAGGTGATTTTGTGTAGCAGCTATGGAAACATGTTTTGAAGAGGATTTAAAAAAACTTACACCTGCCTTCTTCATGAGGTTGAGGTAAACAAAAGGCTATGTTGAAAATGTGGGGTCAAAATTTTAAAAGATTGTAAAGTTATGTGTAAATATTGAAGAATTTAAATGCTTCTTCATGACTTTGTTGTTTTTTTAGATTTTGCCCCCAAATGTTCAACATATTCTTTTTATTACCACACCTTATGATCAAGACAGGTAGAACGTTTTCAATCTGCCCAAAATGTGATTTCCAAAAGCGACATCAAAAACACATGGAGGGATTTGAAAAATGTAACCTATGTGTTTCATGAGGTGGGGTAAAAAAGACTATGTTGTAAATGTGTGGTCAAAATCTGTAAAAATGGTAAATATTGAAGAATTTCAACATTTCTTCACAACTTTATTTTTTTGAGATTTTGACCACAAATTTTCAACCTAGGTTTTTTTATTACACCACCTTATGAACAATCTAGGTGGACTTTTTGAAATCCCACCTGAAATGTGATTTTGCAGAGAGACTACAAAAACACATTTGGGGTGGAATTTGAAAAATTTCACCTACCTGGTTTATGGAGTGGGTAGAGAAAGGCTATGATGAAAGTGTGAGGGAAAATATTAAACAATGACAAAGTTATGAGTAAAAGTTAAAAATGCATTAAAAATCCATTAACCAAACTTTCCTGGTTTTCAGTCAGTTCCCAGTCAATGTTGGAAGAAGTGGGACATGTCAATGTAAGCAGCATGATGTGGGGGTAGAGTGGCTATGTAAGTGAGGGGTACAGTGGGATGTGGAGGTGGTGGGTGCTGAAAGGGGGTTGGGGAAGGAGCAAGGGGGGCAGAAGTCATCACTGGAACATTTTCTTCTTTTCAGGTTGGTGGAATCAACTGGGAGGTGGGTGGGCTATGGTAGTGGGTGAGATTGTTTTTGGAGACTGGGACCAGGCAACAATCAGGAGGTGGGTGGGCTATGGCAGTGAGTTGAATTGGTTTTAAAGACTGGGACTGGGGAAGCAAATGAGAGGTGAATGGGCTATGGCAGTGGGTGGAATTGTTCTTAGAGACCGTGACTAGGGAAGTGATCAGGAGGTGGGTGTGCTAAGGTAGTAGTTGGGATTGTTGCTAGAGAGTGGGATTGGGAAAACCATCAGAAGGTGTGTGGGCTATTTCAGTGGGTGGGGTTGTTTTTAGAGACCAAGACCGGGGAAGTGATCAGGAGGTGGGTGGGCTAAAGCAGCAGGTGGGATTTTTGTTTACAGAGCGGGACTGGAGAAGTGATCATGGTGGAGTGAGGAAGAGCAACAGGCTGATTGTGACACCACTCAGCTGCATTTTGGCCAGTGTCTTGTAAACATACCCCTCAACCTCCTTCTTCATAAATCAGGGACAAGGCTTAAAAAAATCAGAGACACATCTTCAAAATTGATGATAGCCTCTCAGGAAGCTGGTAGAATAAAAGACTTAGTGTAAAATACATTTTCTAAGGAGGAACAAGTCTGTAGCTTTAATGTGTGACAATATTTTGTTCTTACAACTCCCAATGTTTGGTCACGGAAACACAATTTTTAGGAGGGACAGAGTAAAATTTTAAGGCAAAATCAGGGACATCCCTGAAAATCAGGGACAGTTGAGAGATATGCTTGTAAATGAAATGACACAAACATAGTCTGATAGGTGTGGCTGCCTCCTCTCAACTACACAAATGTTCAATTTATCAGCATGGCTGAACACCATCACTTTCAGTCTGCTCCTCATTGGGCTGTCACTAATGAGCCTCCTGCAGTCTAAGGTGCACGGATGCTATGCTAACAGACCTCTGTAGCCACTACTGTCCTGAGTAGCCACAAGATGGCCCTTCGGGCTGCACATGCAAGCAAACATAAAATGAAGGTCACACTAATCTAACCCTAAGCAGCACTATCCTTATGTAACATAGTACTTCCTATGGTTTTGAGAAGTGCTGTCAAATTGCCTCTCCAGAATGACACTTGCCATACTTTTAATTGGTGCCTTCCTGTGATTTTTACATATTTTAGGTGACTGCATGCTATATTTATTCATTAAATTTACTATATTGTTTATGGCCTTTAGCTACACTACCTACAATGCCTGTGCCCTTCTAATCCATGAAGCAAGCATGCATTTTATTTACTACATTGTTTGAACTTTGTCTGTCAGTGATCAGCACAGTTTAAACAAAGTATATTGACTGAGTGGCTGATTGATTAATTGACTGAGTGATTGCTCAGGCCAGATATCAGATCATTTGCTATTGAAATGTTGCTGCTCCTGCAAATTTTGAGATATATTTTTTTAGGGAAAAAATGCCAGCCCAGAGTTTCTAGCATATCATCAGAATTTACAATTTATAAATTCTGGTGCTATCCTTAGGAATTCAAACATTTTTTTTAGAATTTGTTGGAGCAATCAAATGTTTTGAAGATCATGCTGTTATCTTTAGTCATCAAATCTTTGTAATCAATAGAAAATTACATAACTTGGCAACCTTATTGTTTTTTTATTTTATTTTATTTTATTTAAATCTAGGATTACAAATACCTTTGAGCAGTAACTGCTTGTTTACAAAGGTTCCACGTTGAAGGAATGGGGGTCATACATACATACAAAGATTAACATAATAATACATAATTACACAATAAAAAGAAGTAAGAGACTGAGGCTTAGGAAATTCCAGTAATTCAAAATGTGCCAAATGTTAGGTAGCATGACATACCAGCCAAGAGCAACCTTAGAAATAAGCACTGCCGGTGAGAGCGAAGGGGGTATACAGGCAGAAAGGCCATTGTCGGAGGGTAGAGGGTGAGGGTAAGAGCTCTAAAGGGGAGGGAGAGGAGGGATAAAAGTCAGGAAATCTTGGGATCTCCTTCCACCTCATTTGCGCAATTTACCCACATACCACGGCTTTGAAACAGCTCTTTTTAAGTGGTGTCTTTTTAGATGTAATTGTACTTGAATGCATGGTGTGCATGTTATCTATGTTTCTACTGCTTAGCTATTTCATACTTATTGTTTTCATCCTTGTGTACTACATAAATGATCCTGTAAACAGGTTTTGCTTATTGACCTTATTCTGTCAAAATAGAAATAAAATTACAAATTACATTTCAGTTTTACTTTTCTACAGTGCTTCATAACCAGTAATGGAAGTGTGACTGTATTAAATATGACAGCTTCTGTTACATATAATAAAGAAGAATGTCAATTCATATTGAGCTCTCCTCAGTAGGTTAGGCCCCATTTTTATTCATGCAGTGCAAAACGTGACACCTTGCTGTAAGACACCACCCTTAAAAGCTCTTACCTGTGGCATTTTGCAAGCTCATAACAAGGCACCATATCAGCAGTTGGGACATTCTATTCCTGCTAGATGGTCATGTAACAAGATTAACAAAGGTGTCTGCTCCTATTCCAATATTCTCACACGTGGCTGTAAAGTTACACAAACTCTCATCAGAGCTGATACAGCTGCTCAGAGCTTTCTGGTGCCGGAGCAGCACTGGGGTACCATGGCAGAGCTCTGCTTTTCAGTGCTGGTGAAGCACTGGGGGAGCTACAGCAGAGCTGTGGAGAGTGACAGCAGAAAGACAGGTGACCGAGTATGCCATCCACAATATGGTAGTGACGACAGACCTATGCAGCGTGATACTCGTGCGTGCGTAGATTGAGTCATGCCACCATCTTGCATGTCAAAAAAAAAAAACAATGAGTAGTGCAGCTGGAGAAGGGGGCAGCGTGGCACAGATGGGAGTTCCATCAGTGGAGGAAGGAGGAGATGGAGGCACCATGAGTGGATTGTAGACCACTTCACTGTAGGAGAAGATGGGGACCATTTCCGCTGATGGTCCCTTCTCTCCTACAGTGATTCCAAAATGCATGTGGAGCTCCACCCATGCAGCTGTAAAAATATTGCAAAATGTGGCAGTATCACTCAATTGCTCCATATGCTCTTATAAAAACTCCAGCTATAACAGAGATGGAGCTTGCTTTAGAATCCAGAACCACTGTGCCACATTATAAAATACCACCCTGGGCCCAGCAGTAGTTTTCTTTCTTGCCAAATAAACCGATACTCACTAAAGACATCTGTTCCATACAAATTTATTGACTTTCTCAAAGAACAGGGACTCAATACAAGGTCTTATGGGACTGTTACTAAGTAATTGCAAGACTGCTGCATGACAGTTGCAACTTCACATTGCACAATGGGGTTGCAGCCCTTAGCTACTTGGTTGCAAAACACATAGTGACCAGGCAGAAAGGTGGTAGAGATATTCATGAAAATGGCCTGCAGGGCCATTCATAAAGCACAGTGACCTTTGCAAAGGTCTTTGTAGAGTTTTTCACACCCCCACTTGTTGAACTAGTACAAGTGAAAGTTGTGTTGCAATTGCAACAACATCAGGGGAAGCAGATGAGGGCTGTAGAGCATTATGGGACCTCTTTGAAACTGGAGTAGTGCTGGCAAATGGGGCAAATGAATGGGATTCCACTGAATGTCAGGGAGACTTTTGGGGATGAGGGCTTCTGGACCATCAGAGAGAGCCATGTCAGAAAAAAAAATTGCACAATGGACACTGGCCCAGAAGGGGTCCCTCAGATAACTGAGTGTGTGGATGGGAATCCTGTGGCAGTATGGGTGCTGTGCATGGCATAGTACTATGTGACTGGCATTAATACAGGCACAATACTCTGTTGGTGTTCGTAAACAGGTGTTAGTTTTTGTAAATGGTCTACCTTTCGTTAATAAGCATCAGACATGCAGCTGAACAGTGTCACAACTCATGAGGGATGTTTAATCCTGCCCACAATAGTGGCTAAACATGCAATTAAGAATATGAAATGCAGAGACTAATTATATGATGTATACATAAAAGCCAAATAAGCACAAACTGTTTAATGATGTAAAACCTATATGGCTTATAAAAATATAGGGGCTAGTTCACAAATCTAAGCAATCCAAGTTCAAGTTCAAGTTTATTGAGAGGAGGTACTCCATTGAGCAGGCTCATTTTCAAGGAGGTTCTGGACATACATAGTACAAACATCATAAGCAAGTCATGATACAAAAATATTACAGTGCACACAATATAGGACTTAGTTACAACAATACAATACAATACATTGTACACTACTTATAGTACAGAAATTGTATCCATGCATATAGCTACAAATAGCTTGCTTAACAGGAAGTGGGGTAATAGTCACTTAAGGCATGTACAGAAACTGTTAAGTTTGTAGGTGGACTGTTTTCTGAAGCTATATAGGGGGATTAGGTTTTGAAACTTGAAACTGTATTGGGCTTTATTCCAGGCATTTGGGAGAGCATGGCTTATGGCCATTTTGCCGAAATGGGATTGGATGTTAGGTACATCTAGCATAATGTTGGCCTTGCTTTGTAGAGGGTATGGACAGGCTGTGCACTGAAAGAGCTTTGTTATGTATGGGGTGAGTTTCGATAGGAAGGCTTTATAAAGCCAAGTGAGAGAGTGTGTGAGATGTTTAACTGATAGGGAGGTCCAACCCAATGTGGCGTATAGGTAACAGTGGTGGGTGTGGCGATAGGCGTTGGAAACAAAATGTGTTGCCCTATGGCATAGGACATTCAACTAGTGTAGCAGGGAGTCTGAGCAATGGCCATATATTATGTCTGCTTAGTCTAGGAGTGGCATAAATGTTGTCTGGACTAAGCATAGTCTGGCTTCAGTGGTAAAAAGTGATTTGTTTCTGTAAAAGAAGCCAATTCTTTGTCTTAGTTTTTCTGCCAGTGATGAGATATGGTCAGAGAATATTAGGTGTTGCTCTAACTCACATCCTAGGTATTTAAATGAGTTGACTACCACAAAATCATCGTTGAGGAGGGTCTTGATGGGGGCACAGATGTGGGAGCATTTGTGGTGGAAGTCATGTGGTTGGAATGGAAGTACATGACTTTTGTTTTCTTTGCATTTAAAAGAAGTTTCGATTGGACGAGTCTGCGCTGAAGCATATTAAACTCGGATTGGATGTCAGCATGGTCCTCAGCTGCTGTTGGTCTGGAAAGATACAGTATATTACTGTATCATCTGCGAACAGGTGTAATTTTGCTTAGCTGATGTTGTTACCGATGGAGTTTATGTATATCATTAATAGGAGAGGTCCAAGGATTGAACCTTGTGGCACTCCTCTCATGAGTGGAAGAAGTGGGCAGAGGGAGCCATTCACTTTCACCTGCTGTAGTCTATCTGTTAGATAGCTACTGAACCAAGACAGCACGCATCTGGAGATGCTGTGCCAGTGTAGCATGTCGAGGAGCAAGGCATTGTCAACAGTGTCAAATGCTTTGCTTAGGTCCAGGAAGACAGCCCCTGTAATTTGTCTCTTATTCATGGCTAGGAGCCAGTCATTTGTGACAGAAGCTAGGGAAGAGGTGGTGCTGTGGGATGATCTAAAGCCAGACTGGAATGGGTTTACTAAATTGTATTCATTGAGATAGTCTCTTATTTAGGCATTGACTAGTTTCTTGAGGAGTTTAGAGAGTAGGGGTAGAATGGATATCAGGCAGTAATTGTTTAGGGCCATAGGGTCACCTGATTTAAATAAGGGAATTACCTGGGCTATTTTCCAAGTGTCTGGTATGGTACTAGAGCTGATGGATAGATTAAACAGGTGCAGAATAGGGTCTGTTAGGAACTGATAGCCGACTTTAAGGAAGTAGGGGCCTATTCCATCAGCTCCTGCACCTTTCTTAACATCTACTGTAGGTGTATTAGGAGGTCTTCAACCTGTTTGAATTGAAATGGGGTAAATGAGAAGGTGTTATTAGCTGGTGCCAATAGGTGCTTAGGTAAGCCAGAAATGAGGGTGACAGCTCTGGAGGAATCGAAGGCAAGGCCCACATTGGGAAGTGGTCATTAAAGCTATGTAAGCTGTCAGATTTATCAGAGAAGGTATTACCTTTGAAGGAGATTTTGCCTGGTAGCGAGGAGGATAAAGTATTGCCTTCTGTCTGCTTAATGATGCACCAGAACTTGCTAGGGTTACCCTTAGCAGAATCAAAGGTGGATAGATAATAGTTTGCTTTTGCTGCCCTGGTCTTTTTGATGCAGCTGTTATGGCAGGTTCTGAAAGCTACCCAGTCCACGGGGAACTTGGTCCATCTGGCTGTAGACCAAAGGTGGTCCCTTTCTTTTAGTGCAGCCCTTAGAGCAGCTGTTAACCAGGGGCATGAGAGCTTCCAGGTTCTGCATTTTAATAGAGGGGCATGTTTGTTAATAATGTTGCTTAGAGTGCTGTTAAAAAGGGTGGCTGCATCATTGACATTTGATGCCAGGTAACATTCAGTCCAGTTAATATTTCTGAGGTAATTCAAGTGGTGGGATAAATTGAATTTGCAAAAGCTTCTTTTCCATATAAACATATTTGTTGGCTTGAGGGGGGTTTGTCCTCTAATACAGGCCATGGCACAGTGGTCACTGATATCATTGTAGAATACTGCAGTATGGGTGATTTTGTGTAGTCTGTTAGTAAGGATTAGATCGATTAGGGACGCGCTGTTAGGGGTCTTGGGATTAGGGTAACTGATCTCTGTTACTAACTGGCCAAAGCCAGTTTCATCACAGAACTCTTTGAGCTGTACATACTTGTTGCAATGTTTGTGCCAGTAACCTTAATGTTCTATTTATTTATTGAAAATTGGTATCCAGGAAAGGCGCACTGAGCATACGCTTGCTTCCAGATGCGACCCAGGGGAGGGGTTCAGGGAGACAAATATAGTACATACAGTGGTAAAGTGCAGTCAGTGCAAACAAACAGGGTACAGGCAGGTATGAGTTGCTGAAGCAAAGTAAACATTAGGGAACAGACATATCACAGTGAAACTGAAAAACAGGCAATAATGATAAACCATAGCAAAAATAAACAATGCGTAAAGTAGATGAGAAGTACTGGGAGTATGTACCCAGTAATTGAAGCACAGTACAGAGGGGGTGAAGAGGGAGTCTATGGGAGATTACCCAAGCCAGAACAGATTAGAAGGGCAGTGTTAACTACTATTATTGGTTATAGCTGATCTAGCTACTGTGTGAGTGATGCTGTTGTCACAGGGGTCCCCTTGTAGATAAATTAGTCAATCTCAAAAATGGCTTAGCTCTACAAATTAAATGTCAGTGTTTAGTTTTAAAAAGAAAAATAGAAAAAAGTGCATTTGTTCTGTTATAGAATAAGCATTAGAATATTTTTTTTAATATACTGTTTATGCTCCTGGCCACAGCAGGCTTGTATCCCATTAGCTCCAGCTCCACCACCCCCCCCCCCGTCATCCACCATCTCCTCAGGCTTACCTGGACAGCTGAGTACCCCCACAGATTACCCTTCCCATGGCAGGGATGGGAAGGAAAAGCCATCCTCCCTGCTGAAGCCCGAAATCCATTGTTGCTGTTTGGTGCCCTAGTGATGTGGAGGATGGTGGGCATAGTGAGTGGGCGTCATGTACTGCCTGCTGTGCTTTTCATTTTCTCTGAGTACTTCCCTGGTCAACCCAGTCATGGCATACATGAGTGCGCACATGCTTGTGGAGGAGTGCATGCAGCCTGAGACCATGACTCCCACCCCTCAATGACTTACGTCCATGCTTGGTCATCCTATGTGCTACCACCAGGCCATCACCTGGTGGCAGCCAAGAGCCAAGATGCCCTGCCACTCCAGTCTGGGAGAGAAGAGCTGCCACGTGGCCACTTGATCCTCTTCCAGTCCTCCCCCTGGCTGACCCCTGGCAACCCATGTTCGGTTCTGAACATGGGTCACTGGCATGGCAGGAGATATCGTGCTCAGCACCTCAGTCCTCCACGCTACTGGGTTGGCCCAACATTAGAATCTTCTGATAATTATTAATAGGATGTAAACACTTGTTTCAACAGTTTTACATTTTTATATACTGTTCTATTTATGGACGTTGTGGCAGTATGATTTATTGCTATATCAACATAGCTGACTCCAAGGTTTCATTTAAACACATTAAGATCCTAGCCAAAATAGTTTCAATGTTAGCCAATTTTAAAGAAATAGTGTTTCAAAGAGTCTAACTTTTGAACTGCAAGGGCTAGTAACTTCATGTTTTCAAATGAAAGTTTCAAGTGTGATTGATATGGATAGATCATATTGATGTAGTTGTCGTGCAATACGTATCTATTAATGTTGATATAATATGTTGTAGAAAATGTGTATCAATACATATTTTTACTTTCTAAAGGTAGTATCGATATATGTTTTTTTCATATCAATAGTGTGAAATTTAGGCTATTTTATTCTATTGCTATATTGATTATTATGTTGCTATAATAATTGTATTTATTGGTACAAAAAGTGAGATGCTTTAAAATAATTAAAACTTTTTTTTTTTACTTTTTCTGAATTTTGGTAATACTACACCTTATTTAATTTGAAACTGTGAATGTCTACTACATACTGTGATATTCATTCATCAAATGGCTTTAATCACATTGCAGACTTTTACAATCACTTTTCAGTAACCCAAAATCTTTCTAAAGCCGGAACACATGTAGGAAGATAATAAATTAAAGATTTTCAAGCAGATCTAACTTGAGACAGAGTATCTGTCAAAGACTAGTACTTTGATGAATTTCAGTTGGTTATGTTCCTAGGGAATGATTTTGTAAAATTTCATGAGCCTGTTTTCATTAATTCAGTAGTGCAAGGAATAGTAAATGCACTTTTTTGTCATTGGGCACTCTTTGACAATTGTGATTCCTCCATTTTTAGTATGATTAATCAATCCTAACATTGTAAAATGTAAGTCTTTGAACCAAACATGAAGTTCTATGGAAAAAGATAGATTTCCAAACACCAAAGTTAAAGTTGTATTTAAATTAGTGTACCATGTTTTCTGAAAATATGGGTGCTCTGTTGCAAAAAATGTCTCCTTGTACTCTTACGCTGTGTGGGTGGGGGCGCCATTGTACTTTTGCAAGACAATATCATACTCATGATGAAACTACTGTATGTCTCATCATCATGATATAATTCTATATGGAACGTGGATGGTTTCAGTGGAGTGATGTTGTCAAGGGTAGACAGTGTGACCGTAATGACATCACTGTATGTCAAAAAGGAAGATGCCAGTCCTCTAGTTACACAGTTTAACTATGCAGTATTCAAAGCAGAGCAGTGCATTCTCAAAAAATTGGTACAAAAGTGTGTGTTTAAAGAAGAACAGACAACACCAACAATCCCCAACAGCTGACACCAGAACAGTAGGCAGCAGCAGGAGATTCAATAGCCTGCAGTGCATTTTTTATTTATTTAAAATTTTGATTGATGGGATAGGCACACTGAGCCAAGGCCTATTTCCAGGTGCAACCTGATTTTAGAGCTTTCATAATCTCCAATCAGATGTTTTCCAGCTCTGCTTTTCTCCAGGGGCTAAGTAAGAGTCCTCTGTGATTGCACTTAGCCCAGGGAGGACAGTGGGAAAAGTAAACCGAAGATCAGTGGCCCAGTATATTCAAAACTGGACAAAATGAGCACAACTATTTGCACTGCACATTGCCCTTGCCTGGGTGCCCAAAAATGCTATATTCAGTAGAATACCACACTGGCGCTATGCCACTGAATATAGGACCACTGTGGTCCAGTGTTAAGCCTGTTAGAGCAGGGCAGACATGGATCCTGAAATAGGGCATCATAATGGCTTGTGCCCATACAAAATTTCCTATATTCAAATGGACCTATGCAAATGATCCCATTGGGAATACAAGGTGCAAAGAGGTTATTTGCATGCCTATTATGGGGTCATTTGCAGGGGTAGCCCAGGCAATTTAGTGCAGCACCACCCTCTACTAGCTCTCTCCCAGAGAGCTGTCTCTGGTGCTAGTGCCCCCCCAACTGATCGCCAACCTGATGTAAGATATAGAGTTTCCCTGGTGTTCAGTGGTCCCTACCCCCACTGACTGTTGGCCCGATGTAAAATATAGAGTTCCCCCTGGTATCCAGTGGTTCCTCCTCCCACCTGCACCCATGCCCAATTTTGCAAGGCTATTCCCTGGTGTCTAGTGGTCCCTCCCCTCTCAGTCCCCAATCCTCAAGCTGTTGCCTGTGTCCTAAAACCTCCCTGGTGGCTAGTGGTCCTCCTCCCTAACCCTGATCCCCTGTATATGGTATATGGTACAACTCCCTTGTAGTCTAGTGACCCCCTCTATTCTGGTAACCCATGAAGTGGGCTCATAAGGAAGGGCACTGTCCATTATGGTGACACCTTCCCTGCGCAATCCACTCACGGCGATGGACAGGTAGGGTGACCAGATGAGGGGGTGGGCGAACTAGGTGACAGGATGTCACTATACGTATGCGCGTGGGGTGGGTGGGAGCAAGCATGGTGAGCGTCGGCTGGGAGGGGGTGGAGAGGCTGTAGAGAGTGGAGCTGCAATTGCCAGTCAAGCTGCATGATGGCATCAGGGATTGGCTAGTGGTTGGGGTGGCTGAGGTACTGGGTTTGGGTCCAGGCACTGGTGCGATTTTTATTGTGCCCGTCCCGAACCTTTTTATTTTTACTGTTTTCACCCCCCCGATATGTACCCCCCTGGAGTTGATAATCCTTAAGTAGGGGGGTACGGGGGGGTGAAGCCCCCCGTGAGGGGTGTTTGGGGGGCACAGCCCCCCCCACAGAAAGCATAAAAATATGTCCTGGCGCCATTGTGCTGGTGCACTGGGGTTGTCAGAGTGCAGAAAATGTGTTCGGCACTCTGACTGAGCGATAACGGTGATCGTCTTTAGGTGTTCACCATTATCACATAGACCCCTCTACTCCTAATCCAATGGTGCAGTAATCTGCAACCTTCCCTGGTGGTCTAGCAGTCCCCCTCCCTATCCTGACCTACCTCTATACTAAATACATTTGTCCTTGGTGGTCTACTAGACCCCCCCACCCAGGCAGGTACTGGCCCACCACCCCACTCCCCCATCCCTCCCAAGCCAGCAATCAACACAGCCCTCTACTCTCCACCATGGCTGGCTGCCAACTGAGCTGTCAATGAGCATGTATTGTATACAGTATGCACTCATTAATTGACAGCTCGGTGAGTGATCTGTGAATCAATGAGTATGTGATGTATACAGTATGCAATCATTGACAGCTCAGTTGGCAGCTGGCCATGGTGGAGAGCTGAGGGCTGTACTGGTTGCCGGTTCAAGGGAGGGATGGGTTAATGGGGCGGTGGGCCAGTATCTGACTAGGCGGAGTGGGATGAGGGTTACCAGAGCACCAGGGACAAATGTATTTAGTATACAGGTGGGTCGGGATAGGGAGGGGGGATTGCTAGACCACCATGGAAGGTTACAGATTACTACATTGGCAGATTAGGGGTATGGAGGGGTACACTAGACCACCAGGGAGTTGTACCACATATACAGGGGATTGGTGTTATGGAGTGGGTACCACTAGCCACCAGGGAGGTTTTAGGATAAAGACAAGGGATTGGGGATTGGGAGGGGCGGGACCACTAGACACCAGGGAATAACCTTGCAACATCAGGCATGGGTGCAGGTAGAGGGAGGGACTACTGGACACCTGGGAAACTATACTTTATACTGGGCTGGCAATTGGTAGGGGGAGGAACCACTGGATACCAGGGAAACTCTGTACATTACAGCAGGCTGGTGATCAGTGAGAGGGTGCACTAGACACCAGGGAGTATCTATTCATTTTATCAGCCATTGATTGGCAAGGAGGGACCACTACACACAAGGGAATATCTATTTTTATTATTGGGTCAGCAATTGGTGGTGGGAGGGACCACTAGACACCAGAGTATATCTATTTGTTTTATCATGCCAGTGATCGGCGGGGGGGGGGACCATTGAACACCAGGGAATATCTATTTTTTTTACTCAGGCTGGTGATTGGCAGAGGAAGCACCATTGGATACAGAGACTACTGTGTTGGGGGTTCTGGGGCCACCACACTTCCTCAGCCAACCACTACGGTTGTGCGGGACTAAGTCAGGGTATGGATAGGTAGTATGTGTGCCATGCAGAGGGGACCATGTAAAACAGCCTTGTGCAGTGCACATACTCTGAATACTGGACTGTGCCAATATTCTGATCCCCACCCCTTCATTTACTTTGTGCCCCCCTCTGACTATTGCCCAGGTGTAAACTGAGCTTATAAAAACAAAGAAACATAGAATTTGACGGCAGATAAGGACCGCTTGGCCCACCCAGTCTGCCCATTTCCCTGCCTACTGGATAAGCTGCAGATCCTAGTTAACCAGCAGTCTACTTTTTCCTACCCCCATCCCCTAGAATTGCCTTATGACTGTCCCATGCATGCTTGAATTCCACCACTGTTTTGACTCCACCACCTTCCTCCGAAGGCCCGTCCATGCATCCACAACCCTCTCTGTGAAAAATACTTCCTTAAATTACCTCTAGGCTGCCCCCTCTATCTTCAAATTGTGCCCCCCTTGTTCTTGCACCTCTTTTTGAAAGATGCTACCTCTTGGACTTTGTTGATTCCCTTGAGGTACTTGAAAGTTTCTATCATGTCCCCCCCTCTCCCTCCTTTCCTCGAGGGCTATACATTAAAGCTTCTTTAGTCTCTCTCATATGTCTTCGGTGCAGACCCTGCACCATTTTAGTGCCCTCCTCTGGACAACTTCCATCCTGTCTATGTCTTTGCAAGACTGGGCCTCAGAACTGCATGCAGTACTCCAGATGGGGTCTGACCAGCTGTCTGTACAGAGGATAATAACTTCCTGTTTTCTACTGGTGATGCCTCTCCCTATGCATCCCAATATCCCCCCAGCCCTCATTGTTGCCCTCTCACATTGCTTGACCACCTTTAGGTCATCTGATATGACTACCCCCAGGTCCCTTTCCATTTTTATTGTTGTTAGTATCTCACCCCCCATTGTGTACTCTTCCCCTGGGTTTTTGTTTCCCAAGTGCATTACCTTGCACTTCTTAGCATTGAATCTAAGCTGCCATACATTTGACCATTTCTCTAACCTTGACAAGTCCCTTTCATCCTTTCCACCCCACCTTGTGCATCAACTCTGTTGCAGATCTTTGTGTCATCTGCAAAGAGACATACTTTTCCTTCCAGTCCCTCTGCAATGTCGCTTATAAAGACATTGAAGAGGACTGGTCCTAATACTGAACCCCGCGGTACCCCACTAGTAACCCCCCTTTCATCAGAGTGGACTCCAGTTACTATTACTCTCTGTGTCCTATTTTCCAGCCAATTTTTTACCCAGGCTGTCATCTTGGGACCCACTCCCAGGCTAGCTAACTTGTATATTAATCTTTTGTGTGGGACTGTGTCAAATGCCTTGCTAAAGTCTAGGTAGACCATGTCCACAGCCCCTCCCTGATCTACTACTTTGGTCACCCAGTCAAAGAAATCTATCAGATTTGTCTGGCATGACCTTCCTGCTGTGAATCCATGCTGCCTTGGGTCCTGTGCCCTCTGGCCTCTAGATACTCGACAATTCTTTCCTTCAGAAGTGATTCCATCATTTCCCTACCACTGAGGTTAAACTAACAGGTCTGTAGTTTCCTGCTTCTGTCTTGCTCCACTTTTGTGAAGGGAATCACATCTGCCCTCCTCCAGTTCTCAGTACCACCTCATCCTCCCATGATTTGTTAAACAGGGTAGTCAGTGGTGTCACTAATTCTACCCTTAGTTCTTTTAGAATTCTGGGATGAATCCCATCAGGCCCCATTGCTTTGTCCACCTTCAGTTTTAAGAGTTCTTTCAGAACCCTTTCTTCTGTAAATGGGCTGGTATCAACTTCTGTATCCAGTGTGTTTATACTGTTTGTTCTAGGTACCCCCTCTTCCTTTGTAAATACTGAGCAAAAATATTTGTTTAGTATCTCTGCCTTTTCACAGTCTCCCTCTGCCCACCCTCCCCCTTTATTAAGCCTCACTATCCCTCCCTTGGTCTTCCTTCGCTCCTGATGTACCTATAAAAGGTTTTATCCCCTTCTTAACTGAGTTGGCTATCTTTTCCTCGGTTTGGGCCTTTGCTGTTCTGACTGCCTTCCAGCTTCCTTTGCTTTAACTGATACAGTTCTCTGTCCTGCTCCTTCTCGATTCCTTGTACTTCCTGAAAGCTTTCTTTTTCTCTTGAACCTTCACTGCCACTTCCTTTGAGAACCATAGTGGTTTCTTACATCGTTTAGTTTTGTTTGTTGCTTCACTAAAGAACATTGCCTCTGTGATGGCAGTTTTATTATTCCCATTGTTCTTCCCCCTCCTTCCTGCCCATTTGCTAGTGCATTCCTTGAGGCACTTACCCATTTTGTCAAAGTCAGCCTCCTAAAGTCCAGTACCTTTGCCTTTGTATGGCTTGACTCTATTGCTGTGTTTATTGTGAACCATACTGTTCGGATGGTCGCTAGTTCCCAGATGGCTACCCACTTCTACATCTGTGATCCTCTCTTCATCTCCATTTGAGAGAACCAGGTCTAAGATTGCTCCCTCTTGAGTGGGCTCCAATACTAGTTGTCTAAGGCATGCCCCCTGTAGGGCATCTAGAATAACCCCACTCTTCGAAGTGGCTGTGGCAACTGCACTCCAGTTAACATCTGGCATATTCAGATCACCCATCAGCAATATCTCCCCTTTTTTTGCCCTACTAAGTATACTTTCTATCATTTCCTTGTCCATTTCCTCCCCCTGAGAAGGGGGTCTGTATACAACCCCTGTGCGGATTGTGGTGCCATTGCCGGTCTCCAAATTTACCCACAGTGCTTCTTCTCCTCCCTGTTTTCTCTTTTGTTCTGTTACTTTGATTCCTTCCCTTATGTAAAGAGCTACTCCTCCTCCTCTTTTACCCTCTCTGTCTCTCCTGTAGATAGTGTATCCTGGTATGTTACGTCCCAGTCATGGTTTTGTGCGAACCATGTTTCTGTGACTGCCACGATATCAGATGTTCCTCCTCCATCAAGGCCACTAATTCAGGAAGCTTGTTACTCAGACTACATGCTTTGGTACTCATTGCTTTCCATTTTTTGATGGCTTTACTTTCTGTTGCAGCATCCCCCACTGACCTTTCTACCTTGGTCTTTTTCCCATTTAGTACCCTGTTTTGTAAGGGGAGAGGCTGGGATTTTCCTGCTGCTCATCAGTGCCTCCCCCCTTGACTAGTTTAAAAGCTTGCCAATGAAGCATTGAAACCGATTGCTCAAACGACTTGTTCCCTTCCTGGACAGATGCAGACCATCCTGCCAGTATAGGCGGGTGTCCCTCCAGGTGGAACCCCAGTCCCCAATGAAGCCAAACCCCTGTGCTCCACACCATTTTTTCAACCACTCATTAAACTGCATGCTGCAAAGTACCCTTGCCTCACTCATGCCATTTACAGGCAGCACCTCTGAGAAGGATACTGTGTGTGCTACTTGTCTTAGGCCCCTCCCCAGTTCTAAAAAGTCCTTCTGCACTGCTCTAATCTCATGTTGAGCCAAGTCATTTGTCCCTAGGTGGACAATGACATCCAGCTCAGACTCCCGTGCAGCTGTTCTCGTGATCCTGAGGATGCGCTTCCTGTCCCTACAAGCCATGGCACCAGGCAGGCACTTTACTTCAGTTTTCCCTGCTCCCCCCAGTTCTATCCCCCTAATAATTGAGTCCCCCACCAGGAGCTGCTTCCTTTCCTTGTGGCATCCTCTGCCTCCGTTCTGTGGGCCTCCCTTGTGACAGGTGTCCTCAGCCTCCTTAATCTCCTCCGTGGGTGCATCCATAGGGGAGCTGTGCTCCCCCAGAATGGTGTATGGATTGTGGAGTGGAACAACTGACTGGGTGTGCCTCTGTTCCACCCTCCTCACCCTCCCTGAGCCCACTGTGGTCCAACTGCTGTACTTTCTTTGCAACCTCTGAGGTAGTGGTGGTGGCTCTAGTGCTCCCTGGATGGGGGGGTTCCCTTCCTACCATCAAGTCTGGCCTGGGGGAAGGTTCTCTTACTGCTGTCCAGTGTGGCCTGAAGATGGGCAACTTCCTCCCTCAGGGCAGAGAGTTATCTGCAAATAGGGCAGCATCTCAGCCTCCAGAAAGACTCCCGGAAGACTGCTGCCCCACAGCCATTACATTGCACTACTCCCCACATGACTATGTACTTTTTTTGTGTGTGTGTGCTTGTGTGTGTGTGATTGGTTTGTTATATAGAAATATATATATATTATACAATGTGTATGTGTATATTTTCAGTGCTGTGTGCTAGAGACAATATGACATTGATATGCACCTTGCACTCTTGAGGAAATGATGTCAGAACCTGGGCATAAAGGAACTATTTCCAGGGTGGGTGGGGTGAGGGATGGAAGGGGTTGACTCCAAACTGTGCCTCACAAAACAATCAGCTAAGAGCTCTGACCCACTGCTGCGATGAGTGCCTTCCTGTCTGCAAGATACTATACACAACAATTTGACAGAGAAAATCCCTGCTAATCAAACAGAGAAAAATCCAGATATCCAAGTCAGACACAGGTAAACCTCCCCAGCCCCAAAACAGCCTGGTGGTTTGTACTCTGAAAGCAGTCAGCCCCAAAATAAGTCAGCTGTGCTTTGAACTCTTCCTGCACTGAAAATCTTAAGAATTGTAACAAGACTGTCTTTTTCTGATAATTGTGAATTCCTTATTTCACCTTTCAGTTAGAAGCAGCCTCCATCTGCAGTATATCTGCTACAAACCACAGACAATTGAAAGGTTCCCCTCCCTCTGTTATGAGTACAACTCGCTTTCTTGCAAATCCTATGTTCTGTATTGCAGCTCCCAACAAGAGATAGTTTGACTAGGAAAAATATTAGCTGTTCTGATGAGTTTGCTATAAACACTTGCTTATAATACTATTCTTCTCAGGTCTGTTACCAAAGCTATTGGCTGAATTAAGTCTCTGTGATGTAATCACTTCCTGAGAAAGTTTGGAATTGCCTTTTAAGGCAAACAAAGATAAACACAGAAAACAGTTTACTGTCTGGGTCAAATACACAGCCTGTACCTGCACTTATTTCAGGATTTGTGACAAATGTTTCACCCAGAGTTTAAAATCTTCCTGCACTGAAAATCTTAAGAATTGTAACAAGACTGTCTTTTCCTGATAATTGTAAATTCCTTATTTCACCTTTCAGTTAGAAGCAGCCTCCACCTGCAGTATATCTGCTACAAACCACAGACAATTGAAAAGTTCCCCTCCCTCTGTTGTGAGCACAACTCGCTTTCTTGCAAATCCTATGTTCAGTATAGCAGCTCCCAACAAGAGATAGGTTGACTAGGAAAAATATTAGCTGTTCCCACGCTAAGGGGGCTTTTCAGTATTCCACATCCTTGCTAATCCCGGTTTGCATGGGGAAACTCAGTTTTTGCACCCAGGCAAAATTTTGATAATCAGACCCCAGAGCTTTTATGAACTCTAACATGCTAAACAGGCTATTGAATCTCCCACTGCTTTCTACTGCTCTAATGTCAGCTGCAGTGGATTCTGGGATCTGTAGTTACAGAAAACATCAGCCTAGAAGTAAGAAAACTTAGTCTAATACAATTTACTATACTACAGTAAATAATAAGTAAACCAAAATTGTTTTGCATACAAAGTGCACATTGGGACCAGCCTCACACTTGAGTGTAGGGCCCTTTGTGCTGACTGTTCCCCTTTGGAATCCTTTGGAAATTTATTTTTCCTTTTAGAACTTCATTTTCCCTTGAACATTTTAGAATTAGGTAAAAATGGCCAGTGAGAGCATGTATGAAATGAAGTGGCAATTTCTCCCATTGCATGAAGTATATTAACAGTTTTAAATGTTTAAAATATGATAGGGTTGCCTTGTTGTGCACAATTCTGTACAGTGAGAATCATAACAGTAAAAGGAAAGGGGATCTCATCTCAGCAAAACCACTCTTTTCCTTATTCCTTTCACTATTGCTTTAAACAGGAACAGTAAAAAATATGAGCCCCACAGTCCCAATTTGCACATTGTGTGCAAAAACGTTTTTCTTACTGTTTACTGCAGAATAGTAGATTTAATCATACTGATTCTGCTTACTTGCAAACTTACATTTTCTGTAACTATAAATGCCAGAATCCCTGGCAGCTGACATCAGAGGAGGGCTATAGCAGTGGGAAATTCAATAGCTTGCAGTCCATATTGTGAACTCCGATCTTTTGTTTGCTGGACCTGCTGCCCTCCCAGGGCTAAGTACAGTCCCAGTGGGACCAGCAAATATCTAATTAGAGCTTAAGCACTAACATGCACAGCAGGCTATTGAATCTCCCACTACTACAGCCCTCCTCTGATGTCAGCTGTAGGGGATTTGGGGATTTAATGTCACAAAAAATAGCTTGTAAGTTAACAGAATCAGTCTGATACAATTTACTATTATGCAGTAAACGGTACGTAAAAACAAACCTTTTGCACACCATGTGCAAACTGGGACCAGCCCCACACTTGGGCGTATGCCTCTTAGCACAGATTATTCCCCTTTAAAGAGTACCAGTCATGCTCAGCCAAAAAAAGCCCCAAATAAAATGACATGAACCTTACATGGCAGAAGTCATCTTAAATTTTCTGTTGCAGTTTCTAAGGAAGGAAGGGATCATGTTTTGGCTATGTGGAGCTGGCAACCCAATTCTTCCACTTTCTTTGTTGCGATACCATAGAATGGAGCACACTGTAGCACTCTCTCTTTTTATATTTTTATTTTCATTTTCAAAAAGGAAAAGTAACTGAAAAGTAAAAATGTATAAACGTAGCCTGCAATACAATCTAGACATTTAATTGGAAAAGAAAAACAAGAGAAAAAGGGAAAGACAGGAAGAAGAAAGTAAAGGGAATAAAAGTATTGAAAGAAACTGAAAAAGAGATAAAAATAACATGCTGTATTCTAAGGGAAGGTAATAAGGAGGAGATTAAAAGCTTGTGTCAATATTTTCTTTGTTCCACTTCGATACAGTAAAAATATGATCAATCATCTATATAAGGATTGTGAATATTATGCCTGCTGGCTCACTGGGATGCAAGGCGCCTTTTTATTTATTTAATTTATGGCACAGTTGCTGCTCTTCAAGGGAAATGGGACATTGAGACAAAAGGTTGACAGGGAGGAAGTCCTCCATTAAGAATGGAGTGTCTTTAATTTATGCTGCAGGCAAGGTTTAATCTACCAGAGCAGGGGTAAAGATGCAACAGCTGTGGCTTACTTTTCAGATGAAATATTTATCCCATTTTCTACGAAAAAGTCATGACTCAGAATTGCCTTCAATTTCTGTGTACATGTGCCGGACTTATTTAGTGTTTTAATATGAAAGGAGTGATCTGCTCTTCTTCCGTTTGAGAAGCTATTTGAAGCAAAATGATGTCTCTTGGCCGTTTCTTTCAGGATCACTTCATACTGCTATAGATGTTTCTACTGCAAGTGACAGTAATTCATTCTCTTTTGTTCATCCTTTATTTTACTTGCACCAGGCGGTTTCTGCTGTATCAGAAAGGATGTCATATCAAATCAAATGATCCTTGTTCATTGGTTGAATGATGATAATGTATTTAAAGCAGTAGTGCAACTTCCTTTTTAACAGAGCTATTGCTAGACAAAAATATTTCTATTTTAAAGAGCAAGTACTGCTAAAAAGCAGTTGGAAAATATTATTAATATCTTAAAGTGGTTAGTTTTTACTTTTTCTGAAACTATTTTTTCTTTTGCCAATTAGAAGGTTTGCTACCTTATTATATTAAGCATGGTGTGAATAACAATACTGTATTTAAAAAGAGACATATACTAAGTTATTATTTTTTGTCAATTCTTTTTTGTGGCTCCACTGAATCTGGCAGGGATTTATCACATACACTGCCCCAGTGGTCCTCCCCTGACACCCCCTTCCCCGAGCCATGGACTCACCTGCTATTCTGGGAAATGAGAGAAGCCTATCCAGTGGGCCCCTCTTGGAGGGAAGGAGAGACTATGCTAATCTGGTGTGCAGGGTCCATGATCATTGGGAGCAGCCAAAGGTGAGACTAGCATCATACTGCATGATCTGGGGGTGGTGGTGGTTGAGTTTCCCCTGCTAGCATGGACATGCCATGGCATTCAAGGCACAATCAGGTGCACTCCCACACCCGATGTGTTGATGTCTACCATGCCATCAATCCTGCAGCTGCAATGGACTCATATCACACTGACCACAAGCCAACACAAGGGGTTAGACTATTGCCAGAGCACCATACCCTCCCATCTCAGAGGAAGGGAGCTGTTCAATGGATTCTTGATCCTCCTAGCCCTGGGTGACTCTCCAATGCCCTGAGCTCATTCTCAAACCCTGGTCTTCAGTACTGTGACTTCACTTATTGTGACATTGCACATGATTAATAAGGCAGAAAATGAGGGGCACTTATTGATACAGTACACTGTGATGCCAGTTGTGACATCACAGCAAGTTGGAACACACTGCTGGTGGTCAACTAAAAAGTGAAAAGCCATTTTCAGGAATGGGAATGTGGTGACAGAGAGTGAGTCTCTGAGCATGGCAGGCTTGGTGTTTCAACAGATTCCACTCTGCATCACTCTGTCCCATTCACCTTGCTTGTGAACTGTGCTGCAGTGCTGTGTACAACAGCTTAGTGACTCAATGCTTCTGGCCCATCCCTATCTACCTTCCATCTAATTGTGTGTGTGCCTTTTGGAGTAGTTGAACATTCATAGCTATGGCAAAGTCATCATAGGCATAGCTTCAGACTTCAAAAGGAATCCTTCCTGCTGTGACTGGAGATGGACATAGTGTGGTGACAGAGTTTTGGGGCTGGACCAGTACATTTCTCAAACAACTCATATTAATCCTAAGGAGCCAGTTTCTTCTGATTTGATTTGATTTGATAAAAGTTTATTTTTATACAGGATGCAGATTGTTGGGGTATTACTCCCATTTATAACAATGTCCTGTGATACAAAAGTCATACAAAGATTAGTACAAGAAAGTTACAAACATACAGTAAAAAATAAGGAGAAATTTATATAAAATATTGACAATTTATATTCAGATGTAAATCCAGCTATGTTTTGTACATGTTCACACTACTAACCATTTTTAACTTGTGTGGAAGATTTTTCTAATGAGCTGCCAAACTGTTTTACAAAATGAGGTCTCCAAATCTACAGTATCATTTATTCTTTTTAACAGTTTCCTTTTGGGATGTTGGTCTCAATCTTGCTAAATGCGAGCTTAATGGTTGTGTTTCTACAAACATAGCTAATGGATGACCTTTTGAGAATATTATCCTGTGGCAAAATATTAGCCACACATATTCTGTCTGAATACCTGGTTGTAACCACCCTAGCCTTGAGAATACATCACAGATGATGGGTACCATAAGCACTTTTAGTTATAAATTTCCCCAGTCTGTAATAAGTATGATCTAGTCTCCTTAACATTGTTTGAGTAGAGTGCATGTATAGTATTGAACCATGTTCAAGAACAGGGATTAATAGTTGTTTCACTAATTTTTTCCTCAGTTCAACGGTTAGTGAGCCTGATACCCTTCTCAGGGCCCCCAACCTCTGACTTACCTTTAGAAGCTGTTTTTGAATATGATTTGCAAATGTTAATCTTGAGTCCACCTGTACTCCTAAGTATTTATAACACAAAGTATCATGAATTCTAGACCCATTTTTCAATGTTAATTGCACCTCAATTCTATTTCTACTAACATGTTCTGATGAAAATACCATGCTCTGAGTTTTCCTAGCATTTATAAGCAAACCTGAATCTCCTATCCATTTTTCTATCAGCAACAAGTCCTTCTGAACCGACTTTCCAGATCCTCCATGCTGTCAGCAGAGGCCGCCAAAATGGTATCATCTGCGTACAGCCTGATCCCACAGTGTTTTATCACCTGTGGTAAATTGTTAACATAAAAATTAAACAAGAAGGGGCCAAGTATTGAGCCTTGTGGTACTCCTCTGTTTACTTCAATTAGATCTAAAATGACGGCCCCACAGGAAACACAATGCTTTCGATTTGATAAATAAGATATAAACCATCTAAGGGATTCTTCCTGCACTCCCATCTCTTCCAACCTCACCAACAAATCTTGATGTTGTACCAAATCAATGCCTTTCTAAGATCCACGAACACTGCCCCAGTACTCCTTCCTAAATTAAGGGAGGTAGTTACTAAGTTGTTAAAATCCACTAGGGTGTGCTCATGGATCTCCCGGCTCTAAATCTGTGTTGAAACTCTGTCAGCATCTCATTTTGTTCTAGATATTGTGCTAGCTGGTAGTGTACTCTTCTTTCTAGAACTTTTTCTAAAACCGGAAGTAAAGCTATAGGTCTATAGTTTGTGGGGGCAAAGCTATCACCTCACTTGTAAATTGGTATTATTTTCCCCAATTTTCAAATCTCTGGAACTTCAGAGCTATTCAGGCTCCAATTGAAAAGGTAAGTAATAACCGGAGCCAACAGGTCAGCTCCCATTTTCAGAAATTTAGCCTCTAAGCCATCCAGACCTCCTGATTTTGACCCATCAATTTTTCGTAGTTCTTTCTCAACCTCTTTAATTGTTAAACTCCTAAATGTAAAGCTGAATGTCTGCTGGCTCTTTTGATCACACTCCCTTTTCTTGTTCCCTTCAGTTATAATTTTTGTCACAGAGATATCAGCTGTTTTTATCACATGTTTTGGAAATTTTAGATCTGGAAGGTCAGAAAAATAAGTATTAAAAATGTTTGCTACTTCTGTTGGGTCCTCTATAACATTAGTTCCCTGAATCAATTTCACAGAGCCTTTTGTTCTAACTGGGTTTCTCATATCTGATATACAAGTTCAACATTTTTTAGAATAATTTGTTTTCATAAATTATTTAAATTATATTTTTATGGAATTAATTTCTTTTTTACATTTATTCCTCCAAATTTTGTACCTTTCCCAATCATCAATCACTTTTGTTTCCAAGCTTTTTTCCAGAATCTATTTCTAATTCTTATTAGAGTTTTTAATTTATCTCTTATCCATGGTGTGTTTCTTTCCCTATGTATTTTTAGAATTTTTGGTGCATATGTTTGTATTGTGGCCTTTAACGAGCCTATAAAATCCTGTAGTGCTAAATTAAGGTCTGGGATCAAATACACCATTTCCCAATTAAAATGTCTTAAACAATTACGATAAGCTTCCCCTCTAACATTTTTAAGTCTCTTATCCAGTATGTTTCATGCTGTGGTTTATACATTTTTAAAAGTGCCACATTACATTGAATTGGGTTGGGTCATTTAAGTCTAATGGCAGTATCCCCCAACTATTAACTTCCAAATCTTGAGAAACAAAAAATAAATCTAGTATAGGACACTGGTCATTATTATTTGAACATCACGTTGGGTATTGGATAATCTGTTCCATACCTAATATTTCAAAACTTTTTTAAGTTTTCCTCCTCTTATTTGATTCCAGTTTGCATTAAAATCCCCAGTAAAAATGGCCCTCTGATCTTTTATTTTATCCAGTAACTTATCTGACAGGACACCAAAACTACTAGTTTTTGTTTTTTTGGGTGCATGAAAGACTTCTACTGCTAATTTAATAGAAATAAAGTCTACCATTAGACAATCAGTTCCATGTACATTTTCTGATAAATAGTGTTTGATAGTGTCCTAAATTGTTTTTAATATACAGCAGTACCCAACCTACTCTTCTTCTTCTATCTGTTCTTTCTACATTATATCCAGTAACCTGCACTTCATTATTATCTACCCCCTGGTGTAACCACGATTCAGATATGGCCAACAGATATTGATTTATTTTTGCCGACCATACTCTGAATTCATCGATTTAATGCACGATGCTCTAGATGTTCTCATGAGTTAAAGAAATTCCAATTTTATCTTGTGGGCCTGGATTCAGTTCTATGTCCTCACTTTGGGCCAAAAGCACATATATTATTAAACTGTCTACTCCAAGCCTGTTAATCAAATGGTTGTTATGCCTGTTTGAGAACTGTCTAGTTAACAATCTCCTCTCATTAGTAAAATGGTTTCATCTCTTCACCAGGAGACTCTCTTTCTGCTGTAAGTAGGGCCAGAGCACTATACTCCCTAATCCTTTACATGCACTATTGGAGCTCTTTTCTTGATTTATTAACAAATAAAGACCCAATAGAAGCCAGACCCCCATCAGAGTTCCTAACCTCATTTTTTCTAAAATGTGGGGTTAGATGAATAGACAGCCATTTTTCCCCCAAGTGGTGCTCGTGCCACTCAGTTCACTTGCACCACAGTGCTCATGACTGTAGGTGGTGCAGGGCTTTGTAGTGTCAAAGCCCCACCCTCACAACAACCGGCCCAATCTGTTTGGTCTGCTGCTGGACCCCCTCTGACAACCGGGAGACAGCAGAAAACAGGTAACTGTTCTTTTAAACAAGTACTGTCAATTGTAGGCTGATGTTAAATGTCTCTGGCTGGCACAAATCTTGTTTATAGGCTGCCAGTCTCAGCAGCCCTCAGCAGCTCTCACCTGTGGCCAGTGTTTTTCCCCAGGAGTCCTTAGCTGTATTGTAGAAATGGTGGGTGGCGCGGGGCCTTTTAGTGTCAAAGCCCTGCCCCCTCAACACCCGACCTGATTCATTTGGTCTGCCTCCGGACCCCCTCCAACAACCGGGAGACAGCAGAAAACAGGTAACTGTTCTTTTAAGCAAGTACAGTCAATTGTAGGCTGATGTTAAATGTCTGTGGCAGGCACAGATCTTGTTTGTAGGCTCCCAGTCTCAGCAGCTCTCACCTACAGCCAGTGTTCTTCCCCAGGACTCTTCTAATTTCATTGATTTCATTTTTACTAATAACATTTCTTCCTTGGCTTCTTCAGGGTTTGCTTCTTGATTTATGTAGTGACCACTATTCAGTTTTATGCATAAAAGTTAAATTTCACAGAGCTTATTGATTTGTCAAGTTTAAATAATTAAGAAAGTTTAATTACTTTAAGTTTAGTAATGATCTTGTACTGGTAAATTTGGAAAGGTTCAATCTAATCTGTGATTTTGACTTAGCTTGAAACTTTTTCCTGACAGAATTGATGTCAATATGTGACATTCATCTTCTTTTTAAGTTCAAAAAGGTAAAACATAAACTCACTTCTTGGTTCTATTCTGGATGACGTAGGTTTTGTAGACTGAAAGAGAAGGCATGGCAAACTGCTCACTACCCAAATTCATCTTCAGATTGGCATCCCTCTGTACAGAGCTCAGTTCTCGAGATGTCCTGATTGCCCTCTCTTCTACAGAATAGACTGTTGTACAACTGCCTTTTCTAGAGAGCACTAGCTAGATTATTAGAGTAGAAATACATGTGTTGTGAGAAGAGGCGTTTTAGAGAATCTCTTTTATCTTTATCAAAATGTTTTCAGAAGCACTGTACAACAGATGGATGTATACATAGGAACATAGGTAATCTAGACAGGAGGGAGCTTGATGCCTATCTAGCCTGTCCGACGTGTTCTTGACAATACATACCACAAAACCCTCCCTCTTTAAAGAAATGGTCCAACCTGTATTTAAAGATATTACAATTTTCACAAGTAGCTACTGCCCAGGTAAACTCTTCCAAAAATGGACCACCCTTTGAGTGAACCACCATCCTCTCATTACAGTTTTAAAGATCACCTTTCATGATGGTCCAAAAATTTACAGCTTGTAGTCATTACATGCAGTACTAGACCTGAAAGAGTGTGTGCATTTGTTATTTTTGGCCATGGTTTACTCTGCCTTCCATAATTTGGATTTGTTTTGGAGCCCTGCTGCACTTGCCTTTGCTGTTCAGCTGCTGGGATGCTGGCTCCTGATGACATCACTATAGGGCAGAGGAGTGACTCACACTGTGCAGTACTTTGCAGTTGTAACATTGTTGCAAGGGAAAACTACCATACTATAAGTCATACTAGGATATATAGGGTGCAACAGGCCCATAGACCCAATAGAAAGCCCCCAAAATTACTTATAGCCTGTGATACTTGAGTTAGAAAGCAAGTATCTATCAAGCCTATTCTTGAATGTATTTTACATGTACTAATAACTATATTTAACAGTGTCATTCCAGGGTTTCACCACCCTTTGTGAAAACTAAACCCCCCTGTTTTTTATTTGCATATTTGTTTTTTTAATTGAAAGGGATGACCTCTAGTATTTACTTGTAATTGCTTATATTCTATACCACAATCAATTAATAAATTATCATCATTAATAATGTCCCAAACAAATAACAAATCATCAGTACTCAGCATACATACTGTGTTCCCCCTTCCCCAAGACACCGTTGGCAATGCATTATACCAAAATCCAAATGCATTGTCAGTATTTTTTGTTTGCTTTCTTTGTTACATTGACTCTGCCCTATAGTAAAGTCAGCAGTACAACCCTGGGCCCACAGCAACACCAGTCTTGTTATAGAACCTCTGGTACACCCTACAGTTTTTAGCAGCTCAGAATGCAAAAACTAACTGTAGCAGACAGTAATGAAATACAATTCCAGAATCAATGCAAGAAGGGGTAATTTATGCATGAAAGTCAAAAGGACTATGAAAGACGCTCTTTAAAGTGTTTGGCCTGCAGCTGGGATTTATGCCTTCTTATTTCACTACTGAATGTCTTTATTTCCAAATGCAAACAACATCTTATATCATCATATTTCAAAGCTTTAAATACTGTAATAATAATAATAATAAATTTTATTTCACATAAGCACCTTTCATGCCATCAAGACGCTTCACAGAAAAATAAAAACAATCATATTAAAACAATGAGCATAATGATAGAATAAATAGCATAATGATAAAATAAATAGCATAATGATAAAATAAGTAACAGGGGATCAGAGTTATATGGTTCCATCATAAGTGTGACACCATAAGAAGGTTTTCAATGCCTGTTTAAACCCCTCCACAGTCATGCACTCCCGAAGCTGATGGGGTAGAGAATTCCAAAGGGTTGGGGCCATGTGCATAAATGCACGGGCTCCAGAAAATTTCAGAGACACCCTCAGAATCTCTAGCAACCCCTCATCAGCTGAATGCAGTTGTCACACTGGATGGTGAGGCACAAGAAGCTCTTTCAAATAGTAGTAAATAAGATCCCACTGTAATTTTCTCTTCTCCAGTGAATATAGTCCCAGGCTGTTTAATCATTGTTTATATGACAGGTTTTCCTAACCTTTAATCATTTTTTCTTCTTTCCTTTGGACCCTTTCAAGTTTATTGATGTCTCCAACATTTTGTTGTGACCAGACCTGGCCACAGTACTCCAAGTGTTGCCTCACCAATGCCCTATACATAGGCAATATACAAATACATAGCTCACTGAGAGTTGCTAGGCTTGTCCTATCTCCAGAGAGCTGTCTGTGTGTCTAAACTCTGTATGAAACATTTTTTACTGTCTGTATTGCTGATGTGTAGGACTGTTTATTGAGCCCTGTTCCAGTGAGCAGGTAGAGGGCAAGTAGTTCACTCATTTACTGAACTACACATTGCCACTGTGGAGTGCAGAGCTCATATTATTGGGGTTTGCATCCTGACCTGATAGCCATTAAATAAAGGCTTCTGTTTCATATTCCTTTAAATTCTGGCTGGTAAGGATTGTCTCGTAGCATGACTCCCTGGCTACTTCTGGGTTACCAGACAGTACATATGACTGCCTGGCAGTGAGCAGGGTGAGCCAAGCAGGCAAGCACACACGCGGAGACGCATGCAGAGACTCATGCATCTGTGGATGTCTGCTGTGTCCTCTGGGACTGCAGGGAAAATGGGGTTCTCTGGAATCTTGTGTGCAAATTGTAAGTTACTTTATCTTCTATTATTAAATTAATAGCAATGGAGGAACCAAATAATCTTTGCTCATCATGTGAGATGTTTGGTAGGGGCCCACAGGTTGCAGACTTTGTCTGTCATAGATATCTGCTGCTACAGACACTACAAGCCAAAATTATTCATTTACAATTGGCCAAGGCAGCTAGCCCAGAAATTGAGGCCCTGGAGGATTATATAGATTTAATGTTAGGCCAGTTAACATCTCCAGAGGAATCAAAATATCCTTCTGTAATTCCTAATGATGACATCAATATCCCTACCCCCCTCCACCTTCTGATGAGTCAGATAACTGGGCAGTAGCCACTAAGCACAAAAATAAACATAGGGGAGGTCAAATATTTCACAGTGCTCCCTTAATTCCTTTATCAAATAGTTATGATATTCTTTCCGTAGAAAACACTGAACCTTCCCAGGATATAAAACCATCCACTACACCAGGGGAAAATTCCATAACTTGTCCCTATTTGAAATCTACTTCATGGAAAGAAAAAACGGAAACTGCCATTTTTGAAATTGCTCACTCTAATTTAGTGGGTACTTCTACTTGCTCAAAGGAGGATAAATTAACCTCCCAAGTTATAGACTCTGCTCTACATAATGGTAAACACATTTTTGTCATTGGGGATTATAATATTAAACATATTGACCGTTTAGTGTGTAATGTGGATAAGGTTAATCTGACATGCTCCAAATTTAAGAGGGGCAAGAATTTCCGATGTTACATCTGTGGTTAAAGAAGTACTTAAGGGGCAAGAGAAAATACAGTGTTTATCATACATGCTGGCACTAATGATATAAATAGAGCCAGCTTGGAAGAACTCAAACAGGACATTATAGCACTTAATAATATACTGGCGGAAAGAGATAGTCTTATTTGCTTTTCTGAAATTCTGCCTGTCCCAAGGGAAACTAAACTTATAACCACTAAAATTAAAGCCTTTAATGATTGGCTTAGGAGATGGTGCCTCCAGCAGGGAATACTATGCCTTGCACACTGGGAGCACATTTATCAAAGAGTACCCTTGTTCTGCTGGGATGGATTACACCTCAACAGAAGGGGCAGCTCCCTACTGGCCAAAAGTGTAGCTTCAGCTATCAATAAGCTTTTAAACTAGTTGTGTGGGGGGAGAACTGGTTCTTTTCTTGTTCTCTAAAAAACCTTGACAGTAATAAATCTGTCTGCAAGGTACTTTTCCTGAATGCCAGATCACTAAATCAAGTTAAACTGGCTGAACTTGAAGCCAAATGTCTAAGGGATGATTATGGACTTATATTCATAATGGAAACATGGTGGGGCTCTAACTCTGTATGGACAAAGTGTCTTCCTGGTTTCAAGTTATACCATAGGGATCGTTTAGGACGTACTGGGGGAGAATCTGCTTATATGTCAGAGAGGATATAACTTCCTATCAACTACCCCAGATTAACGGCTTAGAATCCGTATGGGTAAACATTCAGATGAGGGGGAAATCTCAGTTGTGGGTTGGTATTTGCTATAGACCCCCTTCAGCAAATACCGAGTACTCTTCCAAATTACTCTATGAAATATCAAATAAGGCTAACAAAGGTAATATTTTAGTTTTGGGAGACTTCAATTTGCCATGTATAAGTTGGACTACCTTGTCTGGGAAAATACACGATGAAAAAAATTGATTTCCTTTACTGTGGATCTAGGTCTGGAACAGCTCGTCACTGAGCCTACAAGGGGTGATAATTTATTGGACCTAGTAATATCTAATATAGGAAATAACATATCAAATATCTGTACTGGGGACCCCTTGGGCACTAGTGATCATTATTCTATCTAATTTACACTAATTACTAACTCACTACCAAAATTAAGTCATGGAGAATTCAAAAATTATGATAAAGTGAACTTCCATATTATTAATGATCAATTATACAATCTATGTTGGGAAGAATTATTATCCCCTTTATCTGTGGAGGAAGCTTGGGATTACCTGAAAACAACAATCTATGATCTAGAAGAATTATTTGTACCCATCAAGAAGAAATATAACGATAAGGGGAAGATTCCATTATGGCAAAATAAAACCATAAAAAAATTAATTAATAAAAAACAAAGGTTGTTTTCACTACTAAAAAAGAGTGAGGGCACCAATAAAGTTCATTTACTACTAAGATATAAAGCATCATTAAAGCAGTTAAAACAAACCATCTTACAGTCCAAAAAGAAACTGGAGTTTTGCTTGGCACATAGTAAAGACAACTATAAATATTTTTACACCTACCTTAATAATAAAAGAGATAATAAAAGATACAGTATATGGGCCCTATAAAAGTAAATAACTCCTTAAAAACCACAGATAAAGAAATTGCAGATGCTTTTAATGAGCAGTTCTGCTCGGTCTTTTCAATAAAAAAGGATCCTAAACTCAAGTTGTACCTAGCATATACTCCTATAGATTACAACATATCTGTTACCAATACGCTCGAAGTTTTACAATTTAAAAAAAAAAGTTCAAGTCCAGGACCTGATAACATAAATCCTAGATTTTTACTAGAGACATCTGAAATTCTAGCTAAACCCTTAACTATTATTTTTAATAAGTCCCTTCAAAAAGGATAAATTCCACAAGACTGGGCCAGGGCCACAGTTACACCCATATTTAAAAAAGGGTAATCGTTCTAATCCTGAAAACTACCGCCCCATAAGCCTAACATATGTAATAAGCAAATTAATGGAAAAAATGATTAAAAAATTCCTAGAACAGGAAGTAATTCGTAAGAACAAAATTGATCATACACAACACGGTTTCAGGTCTGGGTACTCCTGCACTACTAACTTGGTTGCATTTTATAATTATATAAGTGAGGGACTTGATAGGGGGGAGCCTATGGATGTCATCTTTCTTGATTACAGCAGGGCTTTCAATAAAGTCCCCCATGGTAAACTCATAGACAAATTACTGAACCTGGGGTTTTCCCAGACTTTGGTCAGATGGGTTTCCTGCTGGTTGGCTAACAGACAGCAATGAGTTAAGATTAATGGTATTCTTTCCAATGTGGGCTGTGTCACCAGTGGGGTCCCTCAGGGTTCAGTCCTTGGACCTACCTTATTTAATCTTTACATTAGTGATATGCAGGTCAGTACTGGCAATCTTTTATTGAAGTTTGCTGATGATACTAAATTAGGGGGTGCTGTATCCATGGCTTCTAGTAGGATTAAGCTTAGCAACAACTTAAAAGCTATAGAAGAATGAGATACTAATAACGGGATGATGTTAAATTCCAATAAATGCACTGTGTTACATTATGGCAAAAATAACCCAAGACAGAGTTATTATTTATACAACTCACCCCTTAAAGTTTTAATAACTGAGAGTCTGAGGATTTGGGTGTCATTATAAATGATAAGCTAACCTCTACAGATCAGTGTATCAAGGTAGCCAAAATATCAAATTCACTTTTGACCAGAATCAAACGTGCATTTGTCTCTAGGACTCAGGAATGCATTATCCCCCTTTTTAGGACCTATGTTAGGCCCCATTCTGATTATGGGTCTCCCTTTTAGAACCCATATCTCAAACAAGATATTGCTAGAATTGAGAGGATACAGTAGAGTGCAACTAAATTAGTACCTTGACTTGCCAATAGTGATTGTCATACTAGACTGCAGGAAACTGGATTACATTCATTACAAACCAGACGTACCAGAGGTGATTTGTTATTATTATATAAAATCTAAAATTTCCAAGATTTAATGTGTCAATGTGGCCTAAAATTCTCCAATAGAAGGAGTTCCCCTAGGCTACATAACAAACATATTGATGTGGCCAAAACAAGAACTAATAAAAGACAAAATTATTTTACAGTAAGAACTCCAAGACTATGGAATAGTTTACCACAACATTTGGTAGACAGTAGTTCCATCCAATCCTTTAAAAGAGGTTTGGACCAGTGGTTGGAGTTAAATAGCACTGGGGCTTAATTTTTCCACCATAGTGGTGACGGACAACCCCGATGGGCCATGGCCTTCTTTTGTCCCTTATGACCAAGTAAGTAAACCAAGTAAGCAACACCACATCTCTACTCTTACTGTCTATATTCTTCCTAATGCATCCCACTATCTTTTTACATTTTGCGATAGCCTCATTACAATGTTTAGTAAATTTTAGATTGTCTGTTATAGTCATTCACAGATCCCTTTCACTTTAGAGACTTTTAGGGCTGTGTTCCCTAATCTGTATGCTGCTCTAATATTTTTATGGCCTAAGTGCATTACCACACACTTATCTAGATTGAAACTCATTTTATACTTAATTGATCAGTCATGCAGTTAATCTAATTAATTTCACTTGCAATTACCTAACCTGTTCCACCATATCCACTATATGGCCTAGCTTGGTGTCATCAGCAAATCTGGATAGCTGACCCCCTCTATTTGTTTTCACACTGGATACATACATGTTGAACAGAGCTGGTCTCAGCACTGACCCCTGTTGGAATCCACTAGTCACCTCTATTTTGCCAGAATCTTGCCCATTCACTCTCACCCTCTATGATCTATTACTCAGCCAAGATCTTATCCATGCTATTTACACTATTAAGAGGTATACTCCCTAAATAAGCAAATGTTATGTAAAGTATGTATAATTACTAGTTAGCATTTTTAATGTTCAGATAACCAGTTTGTAATTATGTATTGCAACCACCTGGTTGTAATCGCTACCAATCAATCAAGTTTGTGCTGTGAGTGGCAGAAGCAGCAGTCACACAACTGCTGCCAATTAATAAAATCACCCCCCAAAATACAACTTTTGCTATATTAAAACATACAAAATACAAAAAGAAGTTTGAAACTTGATATTGGAACCTAAACCAAATAAAAAAATAGTTCACATACTAAAAACTATATAGTCTAAAGCATTTTAAGCACGTTCCTATTTTCATTCAATCCAAGCCAATCACTAGAACCCCATATTAATTAAATATGCCCACTAGTAACTATGAAAAACAATACATGGGTGGGTGGGTGTGTGTAAACCAGAATTTTGCACACACCCTCAGTGTAGGATGCTTTTATAAACCCCTCAGTCTTTACTGTCTGGGTTTATATAGCATATCACACCTCGGGTGTGTGTAAAATTCTGGTTACACCCACCCATGTATTATTTTCTATTTAATGAAAGTCATTAATGTAAGATTGATTCATTGTGAGCTTTGGATATGTTTAACATATAGCTTTCATATAATAAGTGAGCCTGCTTGGTACAGTACATGAATGCCCTGTATACCATTTCTTACTTTACAATAGTTAATATAACTGGATTTAAGCCTGGTAAGTATACTTTTATTGTGGAATAACTATATAATAAGCAAATCTGTAAAAAAAGGCTGATATGGTAACACCTGACACTTAGAGGTCACTATAGACATGGATACTTAGGGCAGGGTTCACAAATATGGGGGAAGGTCCCGCAGCTGTGGGAAAACCTTGGCGCTAGTGGGTTTCCACTTGCAAAGCCGCAGGTTGCCCACAGCTGTGGGTATTCACAAAGGTGGAGCCAGAGTATGACCAGCTCCATGGAATACGGCAGCTTGCAGGTGCTGTTGCCAGAGACAGCACCGCAGCTGCAGGAGGCTGCTATAGGCAGTGGGACCCACCGTAACACCCTCCGCAACTGCTGCAGCTGAGGATTGGCTGCTCCGTGGCTGCGCCGATTTCGGTGTGCAACTGCAGTTGTGGAGTTGGACTTAGTCCCATTTTGCTTTGTGAATCCTGCCCCCTAACTTTTAACTTCTGGTTAAATATTTGAGGATACAGAAGGGTTGTTTTAAAGCCATTAGAGTACATTTATATTTGTAAATAAATTGATGGTGCAAGGGAGCACTGTTGTTATGGGTTTACGTGGCACAGTGTTGAATGGATATAGATTGTTTAGTATTTTTTAGTAATTGGTTTTGCTTATATATTTGATGGAATGAATACAGTCTCATCATGGATCTGAGGAATTGGTGGTGTGGCCATGAAACATGGCTCTCCTCACTTTTTGAATGGTAAAATAAAGAAAATGAAGAACACTTTTGAGTGGTTTATTGGAGTAAATTCATTCATATCACATTTCTATCTTTACAGAGTTGCCAGAAATAAATATGTTTCTGCAGCTCAAGAAATGAAAACAAACTATTTTGTTTCTGCTGCTTCAGATCCTTAAAAGAAATCTAAGAAATTTTGGTTGATCATTAAAAATTTGAAGGGACAGCCTTGAAACTCTTTGTGTACTTAAAAAAAAAACTGTTGGCTCTATTATTGCTGAGCATCAAGTGCCTGATACTTTTAATTCTTATTTTACACAGTTTAGTACACTTTTTGACTTGACAATTTCTGAATCTCTTGGTGCCTTTAATTTGAATTTTTTTAATTCATGGCGTAGCTCCTGCTATGTGTTGCCAGCAGTTTCTCAACTTAAATTTAAAACTATTCTACCCTGTGAGGCTCTGAAACTGTTATTAGAGCCTTGATACTTATAATGACTGTGACCCTGATGGCACTGAACCATGCCTCCTTAAATAAGGTACATTTCAGATAGTTGATCTCTTAACCAAATTGTTCAGTTGGTCACTACTGGAAGATTATATTTCTGTTATGTGGAAAAGTGCAATGTGGTCTCTGTACACAAGAGTGGATTTGTAGATTCTATCAATAATTATCATCCTAGTTCCTTGTTGCCCCTTATTTCTACAATTCTGGAGTGTTTGATTTACAAGCAACTGATTGCACATCTACAGAAGGCTCAGCTGCTTGATCAGTATCAGTTGGGGTTCTGTGGTAAGCATAGAACTAGTATCACTGTGTCAAGGGTCTTGCATGATGTCAACATTGCTTTAAACCAAGTTTAGTTTATGGATGTGACCTCTCCAAGGCTTTTTATACAGCTGACCATAAGTTGCTTCAGGACCAGTTGATCTCTTTTCATATGGGTCTACTGTCTTACAATGGTCCTCTGGTTATTTAGCCAGTGATTCTCATAAGGGTTTTGTAAATGGTAAAGATTCAAATGTTTTATTTGTGCAGAAGAGTACCACAATATTTTGTCCTGAGCCCATTTCTGCTTTCAATTTACTTGAATTGCTTATTCAAATTTGTCAGTAATGTTCAGTGCCTACTTTATGCTAATGACAGTTATTTATTGTTTTGACCTCTCTCAGTTCTGTGCAGCACATGCTTCAGAATAATTTTAGGAGTTTAATATCTTTTTATTCCACTCCAAACTAGACTTTAATACATCTCAGATAAAACCATGTTGCTTGGTTCTTCATATAAGTTAAGAAATGTCTGCCCCTGTGGTCTATGAATTGGATTATTTGGTGGTGGAGTACTGGAAAATGTTACATCTGATCAGTATCTTGGCAACTAGATGGATCAAACCTGTTTTGACAATGTGAATGTTGAAACCGTTTTGAAAAAAAAAATGGCCTAAAATTGGATATTTATATAGGTGCCACAGTGTAATTCTGGCTCAAAATGTTCAGAGCACAAAACATCCACTGATAAGATACAATAAATACATGCATTTAATATTTAAAATTGCAAGTCAAAGACAAAGTTTATCTTGGTACAAACAAGTGGTAGCACCCCCATACAGGTAGGGTAAGACACTCTTTTCCTACCTGTATGGGGGGGGGAAGTGCTACCATTGTTTGTACCAAGATAAACTTTGTCTTGATTTGCAATTTAAACATAAATGCATGTATTTATAATGTCCTATCAGTGTATGTTTTGTGTCCTGAATGTTTTGAGATGGAATTACACTGTGGCACTTTGGATTTCTTTGTCTGGCTCCATTCCATGTGTCTTGAGCCACCTGCCCACTTTCCTTTCAAGATATTTGTATGGGAACTGATCTTTTTTATCTCCTGATATTGTTAAAATTGTGGTAGTGAAACAACATCAAGTTGGGAGGTAAGGTAGATACTGTAGCCAACTATGAGGCCTTACAGGGAGATCTGGACTGTCTGGCAATATGGGCACAGAAGTGGGGTATGTTAATTAATGTCGTGAAGTGAAAGGTCATGCACTTTGTTAAATCTAACCCAGGATACAAATACTATCTACAGAATGAGTTACTAGAGGAAATATCCAAAGAGAAAGATCGGGGGGGGGGGGAATCACAACTAATGACCTCAAATCACATAGTCAATGTTCAGAAGTGTTCAGAAAAGCAAATTACTTGGTAAATGCAATCAATAGACACTTTGTAAGTAAATCTAATGAACTGAGACTTCCCCTATTTAATGCATACATGAGACCACATCTATATTATTGTTCATAAATCTGGGGTGCCCTGAATAATACTGATAGACTCAAACTGGAGCATATACAAAGAAAAGCAACAAGATCGATTAAGGGACTAGAAGATAGATCTTATGATGACTATCTTAAAATTCTCAAATGAAACGCACTTCACAACAGATATATTAAGGATATTTATTGTTGATGTATAAAATTGTTATTATACAATGGCAAGAAATTTTCCTCGACTCTGATTGGTCAGTGTGTATCTGGGACAGTGATGTTATCTCAGTATAACTTCACTGCATCAAGTCCAGACACACACATAACCATCTTACATTAAACATATTACTCCCCACGGTGCCATCCCAAGCTCCAGTCATCCCATAGAGCCCCCTTCCCCCCAAGACTGCAACTCTCCACAAAAAAAGCCATGAAGCCAAAGCAAATTGCAAATCTTTTTTTTGTTTCTTTTCAGACTACCATGCTATGAGTCCGACTGAGTTCAGAGAAGCAGCTCCATACAGTGTAGGATTGAGCACACCTAGTCCATCACAGCTCACTGCTCTACTCCAAGCTGACTGTACCCCTGGCTTACTGGTACACCAGACAAGCACCTAGTACCCCCCCAACCCATTCCCAGAGTTGTCTGTGGACCGCAAGTCAGCCTTAAAAAATGGCACCAAACTCCAGTTTTTTTACTCAAACTGCCATTACCAGCTGCATCTCGCAGGCAACTCACAACACAGCAATGACTACGTGCAGTAGCATAGCACTGCCTTCTCTGCTCTGAAAGGATTTCCCAATGCCTTGGCAACCAGAAACTGAGCACAACATTAAACAATCTGCCATAAACTAACTTAAATTTAAAATAATTCTGGCTCATTGCTAGTACAGTGAATCACCTGATGCACTTGTGAAGGCAAGGAAACAGATGAAACATGCTGGCATGCTCTGCTGGAATGATTACACACTCAGTTTCACTTTTAGTGAAAACATAGGAATACAACTTACAATGTTTCTGAAGTTTGCCACCCTCTGGGGCAGCAGGTTTTTGTCATAGTGATCGTGATGTTTGGGGGGATGAGGTGAGGGATAGACACACAGAGAGGCAAGCAGGGACTGACAGACACACCTGCAGGATAGCCAAAGACATAGTACCACCTAGAGGACAGAATAAAAAGGAACTTCTTTTTTTATAAATGTACTTCCACAGTCAAAGAAACTGTTTGAAACCTATTAAAAATGTATTTTTTTTTACTTTTTCAATTGAAATGTGAATGAGCCATTGTATAATAGCAATAATCTACTCCAGGGTGTGTGTCATGCTGGGATAACGTCACATCTCAGGTGTTGAACACACACGGCCTGCAGCCTCATGCTTCAACCACCTGAGGTGTGATGTTATCCCAGCATGACACACACACACACCCTGTGTGCATTATTGCTTAATTATACAATGGCAAGAAAGAATTCTGGCCTCTGATTTGTCAGCCTGGGATTGGACCCGTGATGTTATCCCAGCATAACATCACCGGATCTAGTCCCAGCATACAAGACACCGCATCAAATCTAGCAAGAACAAACTGCCACAGAAACCAGGTTGTTATAATTGAAACATTGCAGCTGCACACCCTCAGCTCCCCCACTAGTAAAGCTCAGCCGAGCTGAAAACTACCTTCACAGCAGTCCTCTGCTCTCCCAGTACTCCAGTGTTGATTGCCAAAGATACTTTTAAAAGCACATTTTGCAGCATGGACAAAGCACTGAATTTTTGAAGCAGCTTTTTTTCTGTGAACTGAATGGCTTCAGTGAACAGCGGAGATGATAACTGCCAGTCACATGGTTCACTGATACTGCTCGCTTCCTAGGAAAAAAACCTGCCAAGAAAATTCAAATGTGTATTTTTATGTTGGTGCACTTGCGCAGCCAACATCTTGGGATAGTGCAGATTTGGAGGCGCGGTCGCTGTTGGGCAAATGCAGGGCACGCACAGTAGGTGCATCCCTCATTCGCCAATCAGCCTGTATGCCGGCTCCACCCCACCGGGGTGAGCACGTCTTAGGAAAGGTCTGCTGCAATGCGAGCAAAGCTTGTCACATGCAGTGGACCCTACCTATGTGCTCGCCAGCTGGAAACATGGCGGTACAGTGGCTGCTAAACTGCTGACTTCAGGGGCACCCTATCCCCTGGTCGGTTTACCCTGCCCAAGTATGTGCTAATGGGGGAGCACACTCCCCGTGGGCAGAATGTATCTCCCCACCACTTTCATTGTTTGCCAACTGGGGTGCCAAATCCCCGTTGTCATCCGTCCCCCCTTTCCCAGTTTAATGTGCCAACAGGGGAGCCCACTCCCTGTCGGCTTGATGTCCCCCCTTCTTCTGTTTCAATGGGGGTGCCCAATCCCCCGTCGGCTACTGTAACCCCCAAAAAGAAACCACCTGTAAAAAAGGAAACCATCTGTGATGTGTTTTTTTAGTACTCGTAAGCAGAAAACAGTCCCTCGTAGTCTCCCTACCCACCACCCACACCCACCCACTGTGCACCCCACCTCTCCACACCCCCCTCACTCCACACTTACCTCCAGAGCTTGGCGTGACAATCTGGTGGACCGGGAACACATCTTCACTCTTCAAAGCCGACCGCGAACTGAGGAAATGCCGGTAAGCTGTATAATGGAATAAATAGGATTTTTTCAACTTTGATGCATATCTCGGGCATGTTTTGGAATTTTTGCACCTAATTTTCAACATGGGGTTTTTGGGACCCCTCCTCATGAATTCTGTCACAGTTATGATGTTATTCGGTCCCGAAAGGTGATTTCACAGTCACTGTGCAGAATCACCTTTCTGGACTGATTAAAACAAGGACAGTGGTAGTGTTCATGAGGAGGGCTCTCATAAAGCCTATGTTGCAAATTTGGTGGAAAAAATCCAAAAAAATGGCTGTTTTACGAGCATGCGTTGCACAGTTGCTATGCAAGCTCGTAACTTCATGAATTCACAATATTTTCATGCCAGATTTTCAACATTGTCATTTTTCTACACCTCCTTGTGAACAGTATAGCTGTCATTTTCCACATCCTGGCCGAAATGTGTTTCCACACTTCCGGTGCACAATATCGTGGTCAGTGTGGGAAATCTGTGTTCAGGGCAGATTGCAAAAATTGCAGTGACACTGTTCATGAGCAGAGGTCCTAAAATGCTTATGTTGAAAATTTGGTCACGATACTCCATAAAATGACTGTGTTATGAGTGTGCGTTGCACAGTTTGCACGCATGCTCGTAACGTTGTGCATTTGTAAAATTTTCACTCTCTATTTTCACCATTGCCATTTTTCCACACCTCTTGATGAACAGTACAGCTGTCATTTAACATATCCTGCCCAAAATGTGTTTTTGCATGTCCGGCGCAGAATAGCGCAGTCGCTGTGTGAAATCACTTTTTGGGACAGTTTGAGGAAATGACAGTGACACTGTACATGAGCAGAGGTGCTAAAATGACTATGTTGAAAATTTGGTGCCAGAACTTCATAAAATGACTGTGTTACAAGTGTGCTTTGCGCATTTTCCACGCACCCTTGTAACTTCACAAATTTGCAATACTTACATGCCACATTTTCACCACTGCCATTTTTTTACACCTCCTTATGAACAGAACAGCTGTCATTTTTCAGATCCTGCCAAAAATGTGTTTCCGCACTGCACCACCAAAGCCAATGCCAGCGCAACAACATTCGGCATTGACAAATGCTTGTTTTTCTTTCTGGTAACACACATCGTCCTTCCCTGACCTGCTCCTAATTAGTAAATGGTACCTCTAATCCATGTTGTCCTGCTACTCTTGGCAATTGGATCACCTGCCATTGCAGTCCTTATGTTTGGCTCGGTGGCCACCACCTCAGCTGACAGAAAAAAAAGAGCTCAACTTGTTAAAACTTGCTACACAATTAAAAAAAAAAAGAAAAATTACATGAGCAGACATGACCAAGAATATATAATACCACTGGGACAGACAAGCACAGACACAGTCCTGTGCATGGGGTGGAAAAATAATCTGTTAAGAAAAACAGAACACAGTATGCACTGGCAGCACCTTCTACTGGGCAAAACATAAAATAAGAAAGTTTTTTTCTGAACATGTTCCTACACCGACCAAAAATAAAGAAAAAAATTATTTAAAACATTTTTTAAAATAATTTTTTCCTTACGACTGAGCCATTGTAAAATAGCAATAATGCACTCCAGGGTCTGTGTAGTGCTGGGGATAATATCACTTCTCAGGTGTTGAATGCACTCCACCTGAGGCATGACATTAACCCAGCATGACACACGCCCTATCATGCATTATTGCTTAAATAACGAGGAACTCATGGAGGATAGGAACTTGAAATGCAGACCTCAACATAAGTTAAGAAGACACAACAAACAAATCCAGTCAAATAAATTTAAAACAGGAAAACATGAGAAATACTTTACACCAAGAATAGTAAATATTTGGAATAACTTGCCATTAGTGGTAGGAGACAGTGCACATTTTAATATTTTAAAGAGTGACTGAATAGATATTTAGCTGAAAGAGTTCTAGTGGATTACTATTACTAACATCAGACAGCGTATATGGGCTTTTGCCTTGAGGAAACTAAATGCCTTTTATAATCATTTGTCTCAATTTGTTTTAATCTGTCCATATAATACCTATCATTGCCTCCTTTACACAAAAATTGATTGGCTTTGTTTGAAGTTAGGTGATCCTTGCACAAACCTTGATTTTGTATTCAAACTATTTACCGTCTTGTTCCCCTGTTTATCTGTTAGAATATCAATGTGAGTTCAGGTTTGAAACCTTTGGCCATTGAATGTTCTTGAACTGAATCTCCTGATGCTGAATTCATCCAGATCTCATTCAGCTTTTAGTTATTTTTGTCATAGCTTGTGAAATTCACTTTCAGTTTTTCTGTGGACTTTAAAGTCAACCATCCATTAATCAAAACTGTATCTGAATGGTTTATAAAATCATTATGAGACAACTCTACATGTTGTCAGTATGAATTAGCATTATTTATAATTGTTTGTAAGAATGTAATGTTTTTGTATTCTGATGTAACTTTGTAACTTTCACAAGGAAGACACTGTAAATGAGCTTTGACTCAATGTTTATTTTCCTCTCTATTTATTTAGTTATTTAGCTTTTGTTGACTGGGTAAGTGCACTAGACAAATTCTGCCTATTTTCAGGCACGACCCGTGGGAGGGGGATACAGATGAATGCCAACTGACCTTGAACCAGATTAAGCTGTTGGTGGTATTTTTTTTTATTGAATGAGGGAAATTTGGCCAGGACACCTGGGAAATTCCCCTACTCTTTTTGATAAGTGCCATGGGATCTTTAACATCCACCTGAACTACCACCAATCCAGGCAGATGGGACCTCAGTGTAACGTCTCATCCGAAAGACGGCACCTCAGAAGTGCAGCACCCCTCTCATGCCACACTACAGTGTCAGTACTGGAATATTAACCCAAGTGCCAGATGTGGGAACTGAACCCACAGCCCTCTGATCTCCTGGCCTCAGAGGTGAGTGTGCTACCTACTGAGCCACTGACACTTTAATTTAAAAAAAAAGAAAATGTTTAAAATTGAGAATTCTGTTTTTTAACCAGCATCATCTGCACTTCCAGTTATCATTAACTCATTTTGTTTTTATGATTCCAGTTTTATGACCAATTTATTTATTTAGTTTTTGTTTACTGGGTAGGTGCACTAGCCAAAAAATGACTATTTTCAGGCACGAACCAGGAGAGTACAGAGACAATCTTCAATAGAACATTTTGGAACAAAATACAGGTTTCATATAGATGTTTGAGGCATTAACAGCAGAAAATGACAAAAACTGAAGTTAGTAAGAACAATACAGCCGTAGAATTTAACATGTGACAATTACAATCAGGTCAAATAAAGTGGCTAAGCAATGTTCAACCAAGTTACATATAGATGTATGAGGCATTAAAAAAACATGACTAAGATTGAGGTAGTAAGAAAAATGCAGCATTAAAATTTACAAGTGACAATACATTCAGGTCAAATAGAGTGACTAAGCAATGTTCAATCAGCGAGGGATAAAGTGTTGTGAGAGTGGTAGCAGCAAAGCAGTAATAGGTGGAGGGGAAACTAGAGAGAAAGTGTAGGGAGTAGGAAGGCAATAGGTGGGGGGCATAGATTAGGTATAGAATAAGAACAGGGTACCCAGTAGGGTACAGCAGGTGGCAGAAGAATGAAGCTGTGTTGATTAAGAAGAGAAAGTAAACACATTTTCCAGAAAGGTGCGGTAGGAAATGGTAGATGAATGCTAGAAGTTTAGGAAGTGAACATGAGAGGAAGTGCTCCATGTTGGTGTGGACCCCAGGCACCCAGGAGACCACAGAGGGAAGAGAGGAGTTAGAGAGTAAAGGGCTAGGGTGGTTTGAAACAGGAACGTTTGTAGGAGGAGAAGAGATAGTGGCATAGCTCTCTCCATGTTACTTGTAAACACTGCAAAACAAGTGTCCTTGCTGTTCAGCTATGAAAAATATTAGAACTCAGTATATCAGCTTTTTGGTCCAGTACATTGACACACATTACACCTACGTAGTACTGTCAGCGAAGAAATCTTCTAATAAGCAAAAAGTGCTTCTGATATTTAGAAAAAAAAATTATCTGTTGGCTTCTTTTACAACCTAAAAGAATTTTAGATAATGTACTGGCTCTTTAACTGTGTCCTATACTGTATAATATTGGGCACCGATTTGCAATGTCGCCGATCCCCGTGCCCCCTGCACTATCCCTTGTTGGGGGCTGTGCCCACCCCCCACTACTTAAAGATTCATGATCTGGGGGGCAGACCTCGGGGGGGGGTGAATCCCGCATTTGGCACCCTGATTGCCCAGCACTGTAATGCCGGTGCTCAGAGCATCATAAGGGGTATTTGCTTTACCTTGTTCCTTTGCTATACCCACTGTGGCATTTCAAAGCTGGCTGGGCTGGTACATCAGATGTGACACTATGCAGACTACTGTATGTGGAAACCAATGTCAACCAAATCAAAAGGTCACTGAATAGAAATAAATAAACCAGGTATCATGTAACCACAAAATAACTGTAAGCATTTTAAACTAAATATACAGTGGTGGAATTGCAGGAGTGTCAAAGAGTCATGGAAAAGGATGGACGCAAAGTCAGGATTCAAGGTTTGAAGAGCTATACAAGGCCAATATTCTATTTACAGCCAAAAATAAAAATAAAAGCGGACTGAAAAATGGCAAAAATAAAACAAAAGCATAACATGGATAACAGTTCTCTAGTAAGCAGCTAGAGCTCCAGATGAGGTCAGCACTCCAGCAATCTTTCCACTCATCTAAAATGGTTGCACAAAAGAGCTTCATTGATACCAGTAGGGTCAGGTGGTTTACCTTAAACTCCACCCACTGCTGTTTTAAAACATCTAACTTCCAAATAAACCAACAGTTTTATGTGAAACATACAGTAAAACTGAAAAGAAAAGTAGATGCTAATAATAAGGCTTTTAAATCTTGATATTTTAGCTGTTTTGCTAATATTTACAAAAATCCTTAGCAGCAGGCTCCTCCCCTTGGACTTGCCAGTATTTAGTTACGAAGGAAAAGGCCAGCTGGCTCTGATAAAACAATGGCAAGCCCAAGGGTGAGGACCTCCAACTAGGTATGTAGTACTCTGTTACTACTCTCTATGCAATTCATTATGCAAAAGCAATTGTGCAACAGAATGCAATTGCCATTTCACATGCTTTTCATTGTGCAGTAAAAGTTTTAACTGAAACCTTTTTCTGGTAACATAATTCTAAAACATCGGTGCACTCAGAAACAAAACAATTCAACTTTAGACAAACGTACATTCTGTTACAGGAAGTGTCAGGTCACTGTTTCTATCTGGTCCAATTTACAAAACAAACAAAAGTGCTCCCTGGTTTTGAGACCTACAAAACCTACACTCTCACCATACATTCTTAACACAAGTGCTTTCTTTTACCTTATTTGAATTCAGTTTTCTTACTTTGTCTTTTTTGCATTCATTCATGAACTGCAGTGTTCGACTGCTTCCTAGCTTGCAAGTCTGCCACATGCAAATTTTCTGCTGCAAGATTGGCTGCTGGTTGTGAGGGACAAGAGAAAGGAAAACAATACCAAATAAGGTGCTAGCATGGGGGGAGGTAATCCCAGGAAACAAAAATAATGCTAAGTGCTTCAAGAGAGACACTAACTGGTTTAGAGAGCTTTTTTTAAAACTTCTAGTAAACTTACAGGGTACAGCTATCATCTTCCCAGCTCAGCAGTAAAAGCAATGATGCTTTTATTCCCTAAAGACAGCACACTCTGGGCCAGATATTCAAAAGGGTTGCGCCATGCGCAACAGGGTTGCGCATGCTCAAGTCCTAAATTGTGCCATTCTGCGATATTCAGCAGGAGGCAGTTGCGCCACTGAAAACAGGCTGAGCAACAGCGCAATGCAAATGAATACATGCTCAACAGGAAGGGAGGAACCATGCATAAACTGCACAGCCCGATATTCAGCCGGGCTGTGCAGAGTTGTGCAGGCGCAACCCCCAACCTGAGCCTGCAGGACCTTGAGCCAAAAAAAAAAGGCTTAAGTCGAGGGCCACCCACAGGTGAGCTGCTGTATTGCAGGGCACAACACAGCAGCTGCCACCTATGGCTTGCCCCCAACTCAGTCCCTGTGCCCACCCAGCCCGATCGTGGGCATAGTGTACTCCCACCAGCCTGATCGCGGGCATCAATGTGGCTCCCCCCCTCCCGTTCACATCCCTGGTGGTCCAGTGGACCGAAATGCCCGATCGCGGGCAGAAAGTAAATTGAACCCCCGAACATGTCCCTTGTGCCCGATCGCGGGCAGTAAGTAAGTGAGCCCCCCACGAACATCTCCCTGGTGGTCCAGTGGACCGTAATGCCCGATCGCGGGCAGAATGTAAATTGAACCCCCAAACATCTCCCTGGTGGCTAGTGTCCCCCACCCCACCCACCACAAAGCCCCACCACCCGCTCCCCGGCAGCCGGCGGGCAGCAGCATCCACCCACCTGCCGCCCGCCGCCGCCGACTGACTGCCAGTATGAGTTGCCGCCCATTGGTGCAGAGCAAGAGCCAATGGGCGTGCAGCCCATACCGTATATGACAGTCCAGATTTGTGAATGATTCACTGGCTGCCGGGGAGCGGTGGCAGGGTCTCGGGTGGGTGGGTGGGGGACACTAGCCACCAGGGAGATGTTTGGGGGTTCAATTTACATTCTGCCCGCGATCTGGCATTCTCGTCCACTGACCACCAGGGAGATGTTCGGGTGGGGGTCACTTTACTTACTGCCCATGATCGGGCACAAGGGACATGTTCGGGGGTCAATTTACTTTCTGCCCATGATCGGGCACAAGGGAGGGGTTTCAATTTACTTTCTGCCTGCGATTGGGCACAAGGGAGGGGTTTCAATTTACTTAGTGCCCACGATCGGGCATTTCGGTCCACTGGACCACCAGGGAGATGTACAGGAGGAGGTTGGGGAGCCACATTGCTGCCCGCGATCAGGCTTCAGGGTGTGTCAGTCCCCGACGGCTGCTGCCTGGCAGGGCGCCAGGCGCAAGTCCTCGGGGATCAGCACACCTACATGCTAATGGCATGCAAATGGGGCCATAATCAGATGCAAATGGCCCCCCTCGCCTGCATGAATTATGGCTCCATTTGCATGTCACCTTTTGAATATCATGATTTTGCGCGTAGGCGCAATGGTACTTGCGCCACCGCAAGTTGAATGCTCCACTCTGACAACTTGCGGTGGTGCAAGTTCCACTGCGCCATGCACAGTGGCTGTGGCTGGGGGGTGATATTCAAAGGAGTTGCTCAATAGTGCAACTCCTTTGAATATCGCCCCGGCCAAACCCCTGCACAACTATTTTGCGCAGCGCAAGGGCTTGCACCTCAGAATGGTGCAGTTTGAATATCCAGCCCTCTGTATGCTATAGTCTAGCAGCTTTTTAAGCCTAACACAACCGTGGTTGCTGCATTTTGAAATTTTATTTGAGCCTTTGCCTACAGACACAAATGGAGGCTCATGAAAAGGGGGGTGCCAAGGGTCAGAAGACCGATGTATACTGGGTCCAGTCAGTGATAGCAGAGAACCTTCCCAGTTGGCCTAACTGGAAAAAGGGGAAAAGACAGATTTACATAGACAAAGTGCACAGGACAATAGAAGTGCTGCTGCAGCAGACTGTTGTAGGAAGAAGAAAAGAAATGGACACCAGTTAACACACAGAGTCTCAACAGCCCTATGACAATCTCCTCCCCACTCAAGAGGAAAAACCCGGGGAGAATCAAAGGATTTTCATACTCATGATGTTTCTTTAAGGTCAGAACCAGTGTCATATCTCTCTGAGGAGAGATGGAGCTTTAGCACTCCCACTCCCAAAGCTCCACCTCGGGCTCCATTAAACAAAACAATTATTAAATGATACGGAGACACCTATCTCTGTATCCATACATAAACATGTACCCCGAGGTCTGACTGGTCTGACCATAAATCTGCCCCATACTGGGACAAAAAGTCTGCATTACAATTAAGGACAACAGCCCTGTGTTTGACAGTAAACCTGTATGGCTGTAGTGAGAGGTACCACCGCATTATGCGTGGAGTTTTGTCCTTCATTACATGCAGCCAACAGAGTGGGTTATTGTCCGTGATAACTTAAAACTCCCCCCAATAGATAAAATTGTAATGCCTCGATAGCCCACTTAATGGTTAGGCATTCCTTCTCAGTAGCTGAGTAGCAAGTTTCTCTTTCATGTAATTTATGGCTGACATAAATTACGGGATGTTCCTCTCCTTCAATTGTTTGTGATAATATGGCTCCAATACCTCTGTCTGATGCATCGATCTGTACTAAAAAGGGCAGTTTAAAATCTGGACTTCTTAGCACAGGTGAACTACACAGCTGCGCCTTAATAGTACAGAATGCTTCCTTGCACACTGGAGTCCACTTTTCCTTTGTAGGATAACTTTTATTGTGAGGTCATTAAGGGGTGCGGCGATGGTGGAAACATTTGGGATAAACCTCCTATAGTACCCAGCCAACCCCAAAAAAGACCGCACATGTTTCTTTGATACTGAATGTGGGCTATTGGCTATAGCATCTGTCTTACTTATATCAAGCTTAACCTGTCCATTGCCAATATAAAAACACAGGTTCTTAGTTTCCTGCATCCCAGTGGCACATTTGGCAGGGTTTGTTGTTAATTTTGCTTGAGTGATGGCATGTAAGACAGCCTTATGATGGTGTAGGTGTTCCTCCCATGTTTTATTCAATACCACAACATCGTCAAGGTATGCGGCACAATATGCCATGTGCTGATGTAATGTATGGTCCATGTACTGCTGGAACATAGCGGGGGCACCATGTAACCCAAAAGGCATTTTATTGAAATGAAATAGGCCAATAGGGGTTACAAAGGCTGTCTTCTCTTTTGACTGCATGTCCAAAGGAATCTGCCAATAACCTTTAGCTAAATCAAATGTAGTTATATATTTGGCATTTCCTAGTCTGTCAATTATGTCGTCAATTCTAGGCATTGGATACATGTCAAACTTGGACATAGCATTCAATTTCCTAAAATCAAAACATATTCTGATACCACCTTCCTTTTTACCCACTATAACCATTGGAAAGGTCCAATCACTCTGTGAAGGTTCAGTTACATTGAGGTTTTGCATTTTCCTCACCTCCTGAATCACTTCATCCCTCAGTTTTTCTGGAATTCTATATGCCTTTTGCCTTACTGGGGTATCTTGGGTCAAAGTGATGTGGTGCTGAATCCAATCTACCTTTCCAGGGATGGAGGTAAACGTATCTTTGAACTTATTAAGTACCTGTTCCAATTCTTGTTGCTGTTGTTTAGTTATATCTGGATTTATAACCAAATCTGTCATTTCTCCTTGTTTCTCAAGCCTATAGTATGCCATATCCATCTCACTTTCTTTTTGATCAGGGCATGCATATAGTCCTGTGGCATGCCTTTGGTACCATCTCTTCAGGAGATTGGCATGGTATGTGCCTGTTGTAGGAAGAAGAAAAGAAATGGACACCAGTTAACACACAGGGTCTCAACAGCCCCATTACAAGGGTCATAAATTAAATTAAATTAAAAGAAAGCAGAAAGCTTTTACAGCAAAACCAAGAGTTGATGAGAGTCAATGAACTTGACTACCTATCCTCTGCCACAAAAAAAACATGCACACATATCAACACACACACACACACACACACACACACACACACACGTTAACATGTATACAGAAACCTTCATTTGAACCCAAGCACACAAAACTTTATCATTGTTTTTGAGTTGTGGCCTTGGGAGAATCAGAGATGATCCAAAGGGACCTTGGGTTACTTTTTCAGGGCCTGCATGTCATCCACTATTCTACTTGCTGATAAATAAGACTGGAACAACAGCAGAGAAATGTTGAAATGCTTCTGGCTTGTGTAGCTCTGCTTTTATCCCTGCTTCCGGTAGAGGAAGCCAGAATATGCAAAAATATGTGATGCCCTCCCCCGTTTATTTATCTAGAATATCCCAGCTGAGATATATCTTTTTCAGTGGGATCCAGTTCTGTTACCCATTTTTACAGCAGTGTGCTGAAGCACTATGAGGCTAAGTGACATTAAAAGGGCCAAACAGTGAGTACATTGCTGTGATGGGATTAGAACCTGTGCTGCCTGCATGTCCTCACCTTCATCCTCACTAATAGATAATGCCTGGATACCAGTAGGACACTGTATGTTTCTGGGCTTGGAAATCCTCAACTCACTCCTCATGGTAACATATGGCTGTGATAGTGACATGGTAATGGAGATGATTATGGAGCCTGTATGCTATTACCTCTCATTAAAAAGCCCTGGTCTTACCTAGCTTAATGTTTGTGCATCACAGAGAAGTCACATCCAAACAGAAAAACTAAAGTGGTGTTTGATGGTCAATCCAATTCTCATTGGTAGGAAGGGTGATACTGCCATTTTGCTTAGGGCAGACTTGCAAAGTTAGGCCTGGGATTTAAAGAGCACTTGATGCTGTTGAGAAAACCTTGTAGAGATATGATGCAGTTCGTGTTTCATGTTTTCTGTAATTCTCACCCTATGTTCTGTATTACAAGGATGTTTTCAAGAAAACAGGATCTCTGTACTATTGACCGGATCTGCTTGTCTACACCTGACATCACAATCTACTGTTTTAGAAATTGCTATCTGTTGTTGTGCAAATGATTATGATATATAAACACACAGCATCAGTGGCTCAGTAAGTAGCACACTCACCTCTGAGGCCGGGTGATCAGAGGGCTGTGGGTTCAGGTCCCACATCTGGCACTTGAGTTAATATCCCAGTACTGACACTGTAGTGCAGCATAAAAGGGGTGCTGTACTTCTGAGGTGCTGTCTTTTGGATGAGATGTTAAACCAAGGTCCCATCTGCCTGGATTGGTGATAGTTCAGGTGGACGTTAAAGATCACATGGCACTTATTGAAAAGAGTAGGGGAATTTTTTTATTAAATGTTCAACAACAAAAATTAACAAACCGCATTAAATTCACACAAAACAATCCAAAAATCAAAAAATAAGAGAACTCAAACATGTATTACAGTCGCATAATGTCTAGGCTGCCGTAAACAAGTGCTTAACCCCCAAAAATTGAAATCCTGAACTGAAAATAAACCCTTCCCCTTCCTCTACTAAAAGAGTAGGGGAATTCAAAAAAAAAGAAAATACACATTAGTACAAGTACAAAAAGTAAAGAACAAAGCACAAGGTCCTGAAAAAAAAATAGCATGAGTATAATAAGGTAGGAAACAAAGCTTTGTAAACAGAAACCATGAAAAACTGTGTCACCCCCTGACCCCAAGGAAAAGGGACAAGATCTATCCAATCTTGTCCTTCAAGAAGGGGACAGCAGTTCATCTAGATTTCCAAACCAATTCCGAATAAACCTGTCTATCATGTAGAAACTGAGAACGGAGTTCTTGCTCAAGGGACTGGACTATCTGTAAATTAGTAGTCTCAATTTGTTGTAGAAGAAATTTGCATCTGCATTGCCATAAAATGAATTTTATGCAGGTAAAAATAAGTCTCAGAGTACCTTTGTCAAATTCGGAAAACTGTAAGGAAAAAACCCCAATCAACTCCAGATAGGAGACCTGTTGCCATCTAGCATCACCCCATTTTTGTGACAACAACTGCCAAAAATCAACAGCAGAAGGACGAGAAATATAAAAGTGTTCCATAGTCTCCAGTTCAGTAGTACACAACAGTCTAGGACACATACAGTCAGAAACACTTATGCATTCATTATTCCAGACTGGAAGTCTACCATGGCAACATAACCAAACTACATCCCACATCCTGGGGGAGTCCAAACAGCCAACAAAGTCTGAAAAATATACTGGTGAAAAGCACAGTCAATGCCACCAAAAGAAGGGACTGAAACAAAATGGAGCATTTGTACCAATGTATACACCTCCTTTCGTGGTTTTTAATAACTTGTAGATGGGACAACTTCCACTTCATCAATTTACAAAGGACTGGTTTAAAAAAATGCAGAACAGACCGAAAGGTTCTAGGAAGACCAGCTGGATTAGACCAAGACAGAAAAAATTGCCTATACCAATTAAGTGCCACAAGAGTCCAGAGCTTCGAAGAAAGGGCATCCGAGTTCCATAAATTGTAATGGAAAAATATACTAAAACTATGACCTATAGGATTCAAAAGAGCCAATCCTCCTTTATTTACTGGTAAATATAATACCTCCCTCTTAATGGGATTCAACCTACTGCCCCATATTGTTTGAAAAACCAAGCTCAATAAAACTACCTCTAACAAAGTGGGGAGCGGATAAACCATGCTAAGGTACAGAAAGATGGGGAAAAAAAATGTTTTCAGTAAGGATACTCTTGTCTTCTTGGTCAGTTGCCAAGATTTCCAAAGCATAACCTTATTTCTCCCAATATCCACTTTAGCAGTCCAATTTACCAAAGAGTTGTCACCCCTACCAAATGTAATACCCAATATAGCCAAGGCATTACAAGAAACAGAAATCCCCTTAATATCAGACATTACCTGTGTAGAGGGACTCAATATATATCCTTTACTCTTACTCATATTTAAAGAAGCTCCAGCTACACCCGCATAAGTGTGTACAATATCTAGGGCATGTAACGCTGAAGTAACATCCTGTGCGATTAGACGCACATCATCTGCATAAGCTATTACTTTGATGTCAAAATCAGCAGTAACTGGATGGACTCCACGAAAAATAACTGCCTGCTGCAAACTATGTAACAAAGGATCCAAACAAAAAACATAAAGCAGAGGGCTTAACGGATAACCCTGATGAACCCCTCTTGTGATCCGTACATATGACTCTAAATATCCATTAACTAATGGAATAACTGTAGCAGCATTATAGAAAAAAATCAACCAAGCACAAAATAGTTCGGGGATACCATAGTGAGCTAAAATTTTAAACAGAAACTTATGTGAAACTCTATCAAATGCTTTTTCCTGGTCAAGGGAAAGGAGATAACCATGCAACAAGTCATCTTTACCCTGCTCAACCAATTCTGTAATAAGTAATATATTATCCACAATATTACGGCCAAGAACAGAACATGTTTGAACCAACATTATCAGAAAAGGGGATAAAGAAGCCAATCTCAGGGGCAAAATTTTCATTAATATTTTAAAGTCAACATTAAGAAGACTTAAAGGCCTCCAATTACTAATGTCACTTTTTACTCCCTTATTGTATAAAAAAAATTGGATAGCAGTACAAAAATGAAAATCAACAGTGGAGAAGGATAACATCCAATTATAAATGGTAAAAATAATATCTACCATGATAGACTGAAAATGTTTAAAGAACTCAACAGTAAGGCAATCTAGGCCAGGTGCAGTATTATTTCTTAAAGATGTGATGGCATTGATAATTTCAAGTCGGGATATCGGGGCTACCAACAAAGTCTTTAACTCAGACGGGTAAACAGGGGTAGGTATAGTATCCAAATAGCTTTGAATAGCAGCAGCAGAGTCATCCACCTTGACATGTACACCCTGTAAATATTGTTGTACAACATCCAAAATCTGCCTAGAATTTGTAACAACTTCACCACGTGGGGTAGATAAAGATGTCATGATCCTGGCCTCCTTTCTCTTCCTACAAGTGGCAAAAACATCACCATCTGAAAATTTTCCTGGGGTACAGATTCTATGCTCATATAACAAAGATGAAGCTCTGGAGTATTGCAGGTCTGCCATTTCCCATTTGATATTAGCAATATGACTATGGCTGATGGGGGGAACCTTCATTAATGAATGAGTATAGCTTAGCTATCTGTGTCCTAAGAGTTAGATAACTTTGATATTATAGAGTATGTTTGGTAAAAGCCAATTTCTTTAGCAAAGATTCTAAACCCACATTAGTTTCCACTCACCAGAGACTAAGATCAGGTTGTAAACATGCAATAGACATCCTTGCCTTCAGGAATTCACTAATTTCAAGACAATGCGAAGAAGAAGCCAACAAAGTATTATTAAGCTTCCAATAACCTTTACCAATGGGAACATGGTCATCAAGATTCACTGTCACAGATAAAATGGCATGATCAGACATTTCCAAGGGCCAAAATCCAAGCATCATAAACCTTGACAAATTGGGAAAGAAAAACAAAATCAATCCTAGTGGAGAGGGTATCCTTGTAAAAAGTGCACCCTCCAGTAGGATGGACTATCCTGTAGGCATCTGAAAGCCCAGTCTTCAGGATAATACTATTCAGACAGTTGGTATCACAAAAATCCTTTTGAGTTTTCGCCCCTTTATCACGCTTATATACCACACAATTAAAGTCCCCAGCCCAAACAATATGCTTAGTTGTAAACAAATAAGGACAAATATCATTAAATAACTGGACTCTATCTTTCTTTGATTGTAGGGTGTATATGACAATAAGTCTCCAACTGGCACCAGAAAAAGATACATCCAAAATAAACGCTGTACCAGGGGAAATATCTGTGACCCTGGAAATGTGAAAATGATCTCCATAAAACAAAACCCCACCCCCTCACACACAGCAGTACCATAGGAAAAGTAGGAGGGACCCCAGCACCACAATCTACATGCAGCAGTAGTGAGGGAGGCAGTATCCAGTCTTGTATCCTGCAAAAAATTAATGTCAAACCCTAAATCATGTAGGACAGAAAAGGAAAGAAGTCTCCTTTTAGCATTTTTTATACTGTTAACATTAACAGTAGCAAGCCATAAGGAAGGAGCAGAGAGTGTAGAAAATTAGAAAAACAGTCATACAGTGAGAGTCACTTAACAAACCTTACCACGCCTAGTGCCCTTACGTGTGGTACAACCCCTAGTGACCCTTTGGGGCTTTTGAGATGGGATAGGTGTCAATTCATTATCTGAATCAGAAGAAAAAACCTGTTGTGAAGAAACTGTAGAGGAGGATACAGAATCTTCATCCAAATCAGAGCCAAAGTGTAATTTTGAAAGAGGGTCAAATTTATTCTGGACAGGGATACTAGTGGGAGACACAACAGATTTGGAAATCTTAGGGCGAGATTGGGACTGTTTCAAAGTTCTTTTCCTAGTAGATACAACTGATGGGGGAGGAGGCATCATAGTAGCAGGCTCAGCTGAGGAGGGGACCATCCCAGAGGTGTGGAGGAAGAAGTCTGGGGTGGGTCAGTACTACAGTCCTTATCGACTGAATCTCGTATCATAGGAGCCAAGGGAAGCATCTCAGGTGGAAGAAGGGGAAGGGATGTAGCTGGGGCTGGGTCTTGTGAAGGAGTCTCAAGTTGCTCAACTTGCAAAGTATCAACCAAGGAAGATGTGCGTAGGGCCCTCTGGGAATCTATACTATTCTTTTGTGCCTCCACAATGATAGAATCCTGACAAGATTGATCAGGCTATTGTGAGAGGCCCAAGGGCAAGACCTATAAGAATGACCCCGTTCCTCACACAAATTACACATCATCTCATTCTGACAAGTTGAACTAGTTTGCCCAAACTCTAAACATAAACATAAATATCATCGCAATCTATCACAAGCTGAACTTAAATGTATAGAAAAGCCACATTTGAAACATGTCTTGGGTTGGCCTGCATAAAAACAATTACCCCTTTCACGGCCCCCCCCAAAAAAAACAACTAGGAAGATGTTGAGGACCAGAATTAGTAGATTTAAGTCTAACTTTATATTTCCAACCCCCTGTCCAGATATGTTCATCATCCAAAATGGGCTGAGAAGGGCCTAGAATGTCACATCATTGTTTGAGCCAATGGAAAATATTATGCACTGCAACACATTCATTCCGAAAAAGAATAGTGACAAATTGAATTGCAGGTTTTGTCAGGGGTATAGCTTGAAAGGGGAACCATAAAGCACAGGACTTAAATTTTTATACTTTGACCAAAATCTGTCTAAACCTTGGGGAGTTTTGAAGCTCACATCATACATGGTATCACCAGATGCATGTATGAGAGCATAAAGTTCTTTTGAAAAAACCCCCAGAGAATCCTTAATCAGCTTTCTACCCACATAAAGTCTATCAGGTGGTGTTTCCAAGCCTCCTAAATATTGAAGGCGTACAGCATTCCGACACTGTGCAGGGTGCGGTTGATGGGAAAAAGCATCTCTTTGTCTAAAAGAGGCCCAAGTAGATTTAGCAGTTTCAGCCTCCATTGCCACAAGGTCGGGCAGGTCATGATCCATTTGGTCACCCCATGTACTATGCCGGTCACTAGGCTCTTCATCCCTGGAGTCCTTATCTACAGCCACAGAAAAGGGAGAGGGTGAAACCAGACAGGGTACTGCAGAGAGATCATCATTTTGTGCCTTAACTTCAGAAACAGGATCCAAACAAGCAGATGTAGTAGTAAAATAGCCTGTGTCCCACCCTGCAAACACTGAGCCTCCCTCTCAGGGGAACCTGGTAAGGGGCTATGTGAGGGATCTGGTAGCCAGGTTCCATGAGACATTTGCTTCCATCCTGCCTGCTGCAGAGATAGCGCAAGGGCCACTGGCAATGTAGGGGAGGAAACACCAGAAAGCAAAGCAGCCATCAGAGCTGCACATCACCCAGGGGAAGGTACAACAGAACCAGTCATAGGGGTAAAAGCAGCAGTACTCACTTGACCAGAGGAAACAACAGGACACACAGTGGGGCATACAGGAGAATCCGCCCCAGCAGAAGCCAACAAGTGAACAGGCAGCAGTGGGAGTCCACCAGAACTGACTGTCTGAGGCTGTGCAACAGAATCATCTCAGGAAGGGATCTCTGTCATTGGGACTGATTCGGGAAGAGTTACTTGTGGGAAATCCATCGCAATGGCTGAAATGAGTGATGGCTTGATGCTCGAGAACTGTACAGCATCTGACATCGGCTCACCATGAAGCAGTACGTCACCAGCAGACGAGGCACTTAAAGCTGGAGTTCCTCCATGGTTCAAGAGAGACAGAATATACTGAAGGTTTGACTAACAAATCCGTCAGAGCCAGGTATCCACAGAAGGAGCTGCATCCTGTAGAGAAATATCAGCAGTGTCCATAACATTGCAGGTAGATGCATTCATTCCTTCACATAATGCACTCTCCACAGAACCATTAGCAGCTAACAAAATCTCCGTAGCTGGACCTGCAGGGAAGGAGATCTGCTCACCTGGAGGGCTACCAGCAGACTGACGTCCATCCGACATAGAGTCCATGAGAACAGCAGCTCCCCCTACCAAAGAGTAGGGGAATTGTTTATTGCAGAAACCAAAAACCATCAATACAGGGTACTCATAGTAAACAGAAATAAATATAAGCTGAAAACAGAAACATCACTGTAGAGATATCAAACAAAAATAACAGAAAAGTACAAAAGAAAAAACAGACCATATTAAATCCAGTAGACATGCTTCCAGTATTCATGAAATAAAGAAATTGGAAAATGATGGTATTCAAAGTCCTTTTGTGTCTGTAAAGCCGATTCAATATGACTGATCACCACCATAGGTAAAGTATATGTATGCTGTATGGAAAAAGAACATCTCGCCTGCCAGAGATAGAACTTGATGCAAGCAAATATCACATTTAGAGTACTAGGATGAAAACGGGAAAACTACCCTGAATAGTCCCCTAAAACCAAGCATTCATAGGTAATCTGACATGCCATCCCCCACCCCCACTTTTCAGACAAAGTGGACCAAAACTGTACAGTATACGAACAATTATGAAAAAAATGAGACTGAGTTTCTTCTATGCCCACGCATTCTAAACGAATGCAGTTCTGTTCTGCAAGAGCCTTATGTTTTAAATTCCCCTTAACCCCTAACCTCGCATGACAACTTAACCAAGATACATCCCACATCTGACCAGGAATCCTCCTGTCCATCAGCACCTTGAGGGCTAAGTGTATTTTCATGGGGAAACACCTGGGAAAATCAACCCGAACTAAAAAATTCATAGACATCATACTGTGATATATACCCTTCCAGGAAAGCCGATAAACCTCGTCTTTTGCCACACTCCACATACGGAGTTTAGTCGCCACTACTGGCAAAAAAGAAGGCACTTTATAATTGGATTTCACGATAGGTGCTACAGTGGACCACCATGACAAAAAATCTTGAAGTGAAAGCAGAGTCCAGGCATCCCATGGATGAGTGTGATTTGACGACACCTCTTTAAATGTAGTTTTAATAAAAAAGAACAAATAAAAAACAACCGGATTAATCATGCCAAGACCACCCCCCTTAATTGGAAGATATGTGAAATCTTGCTTGACCGGGTTCAATCGGCTTCCCCACAACATTTGAAAAAAAATATTATATAAACGGGTTTCCTGGTGCCTAGGTAAGGGAAAAACCAAACTCAGATAAAGAAACAGAGGTAGTAAAAACTTTTTGATTATTAATGAATGTTTCCATTTAGAAAATGACCAGGTTTTCCATAATTGTACCTTCTTTTCACCCATCACAATGCGAGGTTGCCAATTAAGATCATTTAAATCTCCCTTCCCAAAGAAACAACCTAAAATCTTAATGGGTCCCATAGAGATGGTTATCCGTCCAATCATAGAATCAAAAACCCCCTCCCCTTAAAAAACACCAACACTTTTCTCATAATTCACTGATGTTCCTGAAAGCAGACCAAACTGGGCCACTACATGCAATAAAACAAGACCTTCAGCTGTATCGTGAAGCAGAAAACACGTCATTTGCATAGACTGCCAAACACTGTGGCGGAACCTCTGGAGATGGAGATAATCCCTGAATGTGAGGATGATGAAGGAGTTCCCGAACCAAAGGGTCCAAAACAAAAGTATATAACAAAGGACTAAGTGGGCAGCCCTGGCGTACCCCCCCCTACAGAAATCAATCCCCTTCCCCACTAATTGATTAACAAGGGGAAAATTTGGGGCATTACAATATAAAAGTGCCACCCAGGTTCTTAGTTTTGTGGAAAACCCATATCACCATAGGACATCAAATAAAAACCCATGTGCCACCTTGTCAAAGGCTTGGGCCTGGTCCAAGGAAAGTAAATAACCAGTCAGTTTCCCCAACCATCCAAACTCACACACTCTCCTTAGTAAGGCCAAATTTTGATGGATGTGTCTACCCGGAATGGAATATGTTTGAACTGGACGTACTAAAAAAGAAGCAATATGTTGGAGCCGATGGCATAAAATCGCTGAAAAAATCTTGTAATCTGTATTCAATAAACAGATCGGTCTCCAATTCTCAATGCGATGCTTAATTCCTTTTTTAAATAAGAAAACAGTCAAGGCATCCGAGAATCCTCTTGGCATCTGTGAAGATTCTAGAATCTCATTAAAAACAGAAGTCAGGATGGCGCTGATATCATCTATCATGATTTTGCATAATTCATTAATTAAACCCTCTGGGCCAGGTGAGATCCCTGACTTCAATCGCGCTGCCTCTGATCTAACCTCATCCAAGGAAATGGGCCTATCTAAAAAAAGAGAATCAGAGGAAGGAATAGTAGGTGGGAGAAAAGAAAACAAGTCCTACCATTTAATAGTGGGCTGGAAAGCCCTACCATGTTGAGTTTAAAAAATCCCGGACTATATGCAGCATGTCAATATCTGCTATGTGTAGTATCCCCCTGTGATCATAGAGGCCATCCATAAGTTTGCTTTCCAAGGCTTGCTTGCAAGCCGAAAAAGGGTTCGAACTCGGCAAAGATTTAAGCCCATAGGATAATTCATCATGAATTTTACAAGCCTTCCCATAATGATAACTGCTTATACTTTGTCTGAGCACAGCTATTTGTTCCTGTATCTGAACATCAGAAACCAAGGGAAGTGACATTAATTTATAAAACTGTGCTCTTTGTTTTAAATATGCAAGATAATCTGCTGACTGGGTACTAAAATGATAAGCCTTGGAGGTCATACGAAACTCCATTTTAGTATCTATCCACCAATCACCCCAGGAATCGTACATCCCAGCAACCGATCGCCTCCTGTCCAACGTCTGAGATAAACATAACTGGAACTGCTCTGTAGTGAGAACTACCGGATTCATTTTCCACTGAGCTGGCAAGGCAGGAAATGACAGTGGAATCTTAGACAGTGAAAATCTTGCCTTTAATAATAAATGGTCTGAAAATTCACAAGGGGTCAAGAAAAAAGTGGAAGGTAGTAAATATCTGGAAGTAAAAATAAAATCAATCTGTGTTGCTAGGCTGCAACGTTTATAAGTGGACCCTGAGTCAGAATGAAGTGCTCTATAAGCATCCGTCAAGGAGGCCGTCTGAAGTAATTTGAACAAAGCATGGGAATCACAATACATCTTACGTTGCATTTGATCCTTAAATCTGACATCCAGACCACAGTTGAAATCACCCCCCCACAGATAATGTGTCTAGGGGTAGACAAGTACTGCTATATTTCTGTAAATAAAGCCTGGCTGATTTAACCTGAGGTGCATAAATGTTAATAATACGGAGGAAAAACCCTTGGCAGACACAGTCCAGGAGCAATACCTGCCCAGGAGCTATGTCTACCAATCCTGTAACTTGAAGAAAAGGATGGCAGAATAATATCCCCACCCCGGCTGCTACATCAGGACCAAAGGATCAAAAAGAGGGTCCAGAATGCCACAATTTTCTGGTGTACTTAATGTCTGTAAGAGTAGAGAGACGCATCTCCCGAAGAAAAATGATGTCTGCAGATAAGGATTTACAAAAATGTAAAAGTCTGAGACGTTTTGTAGAATTCTTGAGACTACAAGAATTCGGGGAAACTACTGTTAAAGTAGCCAGAGAGCAGGACTAAGACTTGTCCTTTTTACGCTTCTGTCCCGACTTCTTCTTGGAGTCCAGCAATTCAGAACCTCCTTCATCATCACACTCCATCCCAGACAAAACCCCAGAAGCTACTGATAGATCAGATTCAGAGTCCTCATCTGCATCTTGCAGAACCTGAAAAGTGTTATACGTGGGGGTGATAGGTGGTATTACAATCTTTTAAGCATGAGACCGAGTCAAGAGTAGGGGAATTTCCCTGGTGTCCTAGCCAAATTTCCCTCATTCACTAAAAATACCACCAACAGCTTAATCTGGTTCAAGGTCAGTTGGCATTCATCTGTATCCCCCTTCCCCTGGTCATGCCTGAAAATAGGCAGGATTTGTCTAGTGCACTTACCCGGTCAACAAAAACTAAAGAAATAAGTAAATAAAAATGGAGCTTTTGATGTTAGGTGTATACAAGCAGTGAGATCAGGTGAGGCCTAGAGGGCAGTAGTCTTGTTTTCTAATAGTTGTCCTCATTAATAAAGACTAAGGGGCACAATATCAGAACACATATTTGTTTACTTAGAAATGTTGGCAGTGAAAAGCAAACTGAGTCGAGGCTCATTTCCAGGTGCAACCTTGGTGGAAGGGACATGAGATATAAAATATAAATAGAACAATATATAGGTACAGTCACACAAGAATACAGAAGGAAACATTTGCAGTACATTAACAACAGTGAGCAAGGTAGTACAAGGTGTAATGGTAGTTAATATAATGTGGAACAATAACTACAGTGCGGGATATTCAAAGGGTTTGCACATCACGCAACCCACTGATAATTACCCTGGCGATATTCAAAAGGGGATCATGCGCTGCACAAATCCCAATATGCCAGGGTACATCAGTAATGTATGCTGTGCAAGTAAGTGGGGGAGTACACATGCATACTCTACACATCCCAATATTCAGCCAAGGATGTGCTGAGCATATGCAGGCGCAACCCCTCCTCGCGCCGCACACAGTTGAGCAAAAAAAAGCAACAGCTGGCTACCCACAGGTGAGCTGACAGATTGCATGGTGCAACATGGCAGCCGCCAGTTGTGGGTGGCCACCCGAGCTCCGGCGTCACCGCCTGTCGGTGTCGTGCTCCCCCAACCATGCCCGATCATGGGCTATGTACATGTTTAAGCTCCCTGGTCATCCAGTGGACCCTCTCCCCAGCCCAATCGTGGGCTTTCAATACTAATAGTAACCCTGCTGGTCCAGTGGACCCTCTCCCCAGCCCGATCGTGGGCTTTCAATACTAATAGTAGCCCTGGTGGTCCAGTGGCCACATCCAGCTCAATCACGGCAATCCAATGTAAATGTTACCCTGGTGGTCTAGCGATGTTCATTCACATTTTGGGACTGTGTAGTACAGTACGGTCTGCACACCCATTGGCCCACGTTGTGGACCAATGGGTGTACAGCCATACTGTACACTGTCAGTCGGCGGGCAGTCGGGCGGCTTGCAGCAGGTGCTGCTGCCTGCTGCTGACTGGAGGGAGTGGGTATGGAACTGAGTGGGTGGGTTGGGAGGGGTACTGCTAGACCACCAAGGTACCATTTACATCGGATTGCCCGCGATTGGGCTGGATGCAACCACTGGACCACCAGGGTTACTATTAGTATTGAAATCCCGCGATTGGGCTGGGAAGCAGGTCCACTGGACCACCAGGGATTCTATTTCTTTACAGAGCCCATGATCAGGTGTTGGGGCATGTTCCAAGGAGCAGGGGGTGTCGGTCCCCAACGGCTGCAGCCAGACAGGGTGCCAGGCGCAAGTCGCTGGGGAACGATGCACCTGCATGCAAATGGAGCCATAATGACATGCAGATGGACCCATTTGTGCCTTGCATGCATTATGGCCCCATTTGCATATCCACCACTAAATATTGTGGTTGCTGCACCTAGCACAATGACACTTGCGCTGGTGCATCCACCTGCTCCTCTCTGGCCACTTGCGCTGCCACAGTGCCACTGCGCCATGCACAATTCGGGTGGCCACAGTGCCATATTCAACAGTGCTGAGCCATGGTGCAGTACCATTGAATATCACACTGTCAATGCCCTGGCACATCCCAGTTGCACTGTGCTCAGGCTTGCGACACAGCCCGGCGCAGTCTGAATATCCCCGCCAGTATCTACAACACATATATTGTACGCAATGTATTTGCATACTGTCACCAAATGCCACAGGTGTTGATCAATGGTGTGGCAAAGAACAGAGGCCTGGTCTGAGCCACACATAGATCCATATGTATGAGGTATTGGGATCTGGTTAAAACAGAGCAACCGAAATTGCACGTTCAATATTAACACTGTCAAAATAGCGTGGAATTTTATTGCTGTGCCAATATATAGCACTTACCTTTATAGCGCCATTTCTATATTGCCAATTAAAGAAAGTCCACGTCCCCTCCTGTGTATGTACAACAACTCAGCCTTCTGTTGTAATTCAGTCACAGACCGACTCTTTGAGCAATAAGATTCACTGTGCCACTTTAACTTGTGAAGTGAGTTAGACCTAGTTCCCCTCTCTTGTCAGTAACCTAAGACAGCCCTCTCCATAGCTGAAAGCATGACCATTTCAGGGCCTTCCAGCTGCTGATTGCTTGGTGCCTTTTTTGCTTCCTTTTGAGTCTCCCCATGATGGTTTGACTCCGAAGTTTAACAAATATTCCTTCATAGCACCTCTGTAGACAGACTGGAGTGTTTAAAAAAAAAAACTAATCTCAGGAATGGCAATTTTATCATGTTTGATGGAAGAGACAGAGCTAGGGGAACTTGTGTCTGCTCTTCTGGCTGCTCATTAGCACCACCCTCCCAGACATTTCTGACTTTTTCTTTCCATACAATTTGCAAAAGTTATTTTTTTAACAGTTCATACCATGCGCACTCCTGAAGTCAGTGCAATTACTAATAAAATAGTGCTGTTACTTTGTTGCATTTTATGATACCTGTTCTGGCTCCCTTACAATGTAATTACAATACATCAGATACCAGTGTAGGTTTAAAGCTTGTTAGTGCATGGCTGTAGAGAAAGCGCATAGATTGTGGCTAGTTAGTTTGGGCTAAAGGATGACAGATTATAACAGTTAAGGGCAGGAAGCACTCTGTATTATTCAGGGATCCATTGCAAGATGGCAGCATCACACTATTTTTTTGTAATTATTCTGTTCTGCATGCTATTCTGCTATGTGGTTAATTTCACCACGCTATAGAGGGCTTGCAATATTATGTGCATGCTAATTGTGCTTGCGCTATTGACGATGTGCGATTTTGACATTAAACCTGAGGTACTCTGGGACTAGGACTAGGTGGGCCACACACAGACTGGTGGCATAAGTACAAGTACAAGAATGGACTGTGGGCTCATGGAGTAAGGCTCTTAGAGAAAAGGGGATGAGAAACAACTGAATAATTGGAGGGAGGCTGTTCCTGAAGTGGGGGAGTCTTTAAGAAAATAAGGATTGTCCATGTAAACTGAAACTGATTAAAAATGTTACATTATTCCACCATTTTTCCAATGGTGTCAAGACCTCTTTAAGCTCTGATTTTAGTCCATTTCAAACAGCTGGGGAACATGGTGGCCATTTTGCTACACACTACATTTTCCAGATTGCAAATAATAAGCTGTGCAAATGCATGAGCCAGGATCCATGAACCAGAAGCTACTGATACTGTTACTAATAATGTTAGCTTGAATCAACCTGCCACCTTAAAGAAACCACCTGTTGAAACTATAAAGTAATTGCAAATTATTAAGGTAAGCTATGCAGTTTTCTGCCAGTAAAATACCTGCTGAAGTTATGGGCAGATTCAATTTTTATAACTTGAACAATTAAAACATGTAGACATTATTAAAATATGCTTTTGTGAGTAACTAAATTTCTTGAGACTTTAAAGGATTTCATTTAAAAGTAGAAAATTTAGAGGGAAAAAAATAAATAACATAGTTTTGGGGGAGACAACAGTTTGGCAAAACTCAGACTTTATTTTATGTGCTTAGTTGCAGTTCTTTAATCACAAAAATGTCTGATGTGAATTTTTAAGTATGCAACATAGGAAAGTAGATTTTGTGTGTCCAAAATTATTTTTTAAATTATTTTGGTTTCACGAATCAAATGCAACAGGACAGCATCAAAAGCTGGTAGTACACAGAAAACATCAAAGTGAAAAGAAATGAATTCAGCACTAACCCCTGAATTCCAGACACTGAATCTTTTTAAAGGTTCTACAAACAATCCTTTATATTTCATTCTTATACATCAAGCAGTGTAATATACAATATATGACAGCAGCCCTGCTAATCACCTCAACATTTTTCCACTTAACGTTCACTGGAGTAAAATTTGTGTGTTGCCTTGCTAGTTTCTATAACTGAGTGACTGTCTCTTTAAGGGAAGCACTATCTATATGTCACAGCTTGACAGGCACTCAACTCATGACAAAGTGTTTACTTCAAGGAATGTTTAGTCAATTAACGGGTTTACTGCCATGTATGTTACACTGCTTGATGCAAAAGCATGGAATAAATGATTGTGTGTAACATCTTTTAAGATTCAGTGCCTGGAATTTGAGGGCGAGTGCTGGATTTTTATTTTGATGTTATGTTGCTTCACCAGTTTTTCCTCCATTTTCCACTGTGCCCAATCCTGATAATCAAGATTGTAATAAATGCACCCTTCCATCAGCCACTAAGGCAGGAAAATGAGTGCCCTTCCAGCTGGGGTTGCATGAATTCTGGAGGGCCCATGGCCTCCCCCCCCCCCACACTGAACTGAGTGCCTCACCTCTACAAAATGTTCAGCTCCAGCCAGACAAAATGTGGGATACCAGGGCTTGTGCATGAGGTGACAATAAGGACAGGACTGGGCCTGCTTTCCACAGTGAAGAACACCTAGTACAGCATCTGGATCAGCAACCCCAATAGCAGTACATAACCAAATAAGATAGAGGCACACTCACCATAGACAACAAATGCAGAGCCAAGCCATAGATTGCACAACTTTATTTCTCCAAAATCAGTAGTCTGCACATCTTACAGCACCATTACAGGTACATATTCATACTGAAAGGAATCAATGTATGATTGTTGCAGGCTTGCACTTCCATATAGTTCAGCATGTAGTAGTGCATTAAAGGGGAACTGTCATCAACAGAATTTCTTAATGTCTGAAAGCCCATGAAAAGCTAGTTTGATTGAACAATTGTGTTTATCTGTGAGTCTTTGCAGTTCAGAGTTATTCATAAATTAATCTCCCTGTAATTAAGAGCTGGTGGCAGCCGTATGTTTTGGGCTCCTTACAGGAAAGGATGTCACCAAGGATCTAGGTCCTCCTTTGACTGTATTTAATCCAACAGGTTTTATTAAGTATGTTTTAGGGTCTAGGTCCCTCATTGACTGTATTTAATCCAACAGGTTAAATAGGAAATTTTCTGTTTTATTAAGTGTGCTTTAAGGTGTTACTAGTGAGTTATCAGCTTTACATTTCAAACTGTTAGTAAAAATAATCCATCTTCAGGATTGCTTTAACCTCTAGGCTATACTGCCAGCTGATCATCAAAAACTATACATCTCAAGGCTGGCTCTGTGGTGCCAACAGGTATTGGGGCCCCATATCAGGATTTCTAAACCCTGGCTGTGTTCATGTCAGTACAGATTTCTGGGACTGCCACTGTCTTTTTCCATTCCCTCTTTTGCAGTCTTTTCTCTTACAATTTCAGGTGTGAACTCAGGTCTACAAGATGCAAATGTGGCTACGTACCTACTGGCCTGGCGTCATGGAGTCAACCTTGAAATGTGTAGCTTTTGATTATCAGCTGGCAGTACAGCTGTGAACAAGTTTTGTTCATCCAGCAGAATGGGTTTTGAGCATGTGTTAAGATTCTGAAAATATTATACTCATTCTATCCAGATTTGACTTGAAAAGAAAAAATAGGACACAATTACTTGTTTATTAATTGCAAAAACATATAAATGGACAACATTGTTAAAACATGCATAACCTGAAATGCATTATTAACATATAGAATAATACAGTATATGGGTGGGTGTGTGTAACCAGAATTTTACACACACATGAGGTGTGGGATGCAACATAAACCCCGATGGGTTTATAAAAGCATAACACACTGAGTGTGTGTGTAAAATTCTTTTTTACACACACACACACACACACACACACACACACACACACATTATTTTAATTAATGGTGATATTTTTTTCCCTTTCAGCACAGTTCAGTTAGTACAGCACTTCTGTCAGAGATAGAGAGAGAGAGAGAGAGAGAGACACACACACACACACACACACACACACACACACACACACACACACTGCCTGTCTCTCCCTTTTCTTTTTTTCTTTTCATTTTTTTCACATTACAATGGTAACAGTATTCTGGAAAGTCACGGTCCATCAGCATTGCTGCATAGTGTAAGACGTGCTCAAAGGGTATGAGCGGCAGGATCAACCAGACTGATTTTTTTCAATTTCAAGGGAGGATCAACTAGATAGATATTTAAAAATATTTAAAATCTTACTTGTCTTAACAGTGCATGGCAAACTTGAGTGCTGGTACCAGTGCTCGGTAATGGAGCCTCCATTTTGGGCAAGATGTTTAGCCTACCCACAGTGAAACTACGCACCAGTTAGCTTTCTACGGTGATGCTTGATTGACAGGTGTTGATTACAACCTCCTGATCGTAACCACAAATATCAACCAGGAGGTTGTAACTGGAGATAAAAGTGTCTTTATCTGTATGTAAAAAATTATCACCATTAAGTAAAGAGTATTTTACTTCTTTTGATGAAGTTAAAAGTATAACAGTTTGTTACTGAAATACTTTGGATGGAATGGGATTTTCTACTGTAACAATGGCAGAATTTTATCAGATTATTAGGAGGCAATATAGTGCAGTGGTTAAGGGCACTGAGCTGCAAACCTGGAGACCTGGGTTTGAATCCCATAGCCCCCACTTCCATACTGTGTGACTCTGAGAAAGTCACTTAACTTCCTTGGGCCCGATTCCAAAAGGCATTACGCCTATGCAAGGCAAAGTTATGCCAAACCCATGAAAATCACACCTTGCACCATGGGCTAAGTACAGTCACAAGGGATTGTACTTAGCCCAAGGAAAACAGCGGAGCCTGCAAACATCTGACTGGAGCTTATAAAAGCTCTATTATGTACTACAGGCTATTGAATCTCCCACTGCTACAGCCCTGCACTGCTGTCAGCTGAAGGGCATTTTGGGATTTGTAATTCCAGAAAATGTCACGTTTGGAAGTCATAAGAATCAGTCTGATAGAATCTACTATACTGTAGTAAACAGTAAACAAAAAAACGTAAATTGCACATACCCCAATAATGCAAAGCATCATGGCAAGCATATGCAAATGGCCATAAATTAATTTGGACTGGTTCAGCTTTAAACAGAACTGCATGTTGCCAGAAGGCCTCACAATACAATCAGCAAAGGCTGAGAACAGCAGACACAGATATGTGTTTCATCCTCATTTGGACTCATCAGTGTTAAGTTTTGTACATAAAAAATGCAAATTGGGACCAGACCCACATTTGTTCTCCTTTAAAATGAATCACCTGGCCCCCAAGATTAATTTAGCCCTTTTTTCTGCCCCTAACCTAAACTATTTAGCTTGGTTCTTAAAGTTCATTATCCTACACACTCATCATCTTTAGCTCAGTTTAAACAGTCACTATTGAGACTCTCTTGTCACACAACACTCACTTGCACAAGCTCCTGGTTGTCTTTAGAATGTTGTAATTTACTACAGACTCACTAGTCAACCTCTGATTTTCTCCACATGGTTCTGTATTCATGTGCAGATTAACCTGTAAGATAAAAATATGCATAACAAACTAAAAAGTCAGCATTTGAAATTATTACTATTGGCCAAGGCTTGTAGACTTTAAAACTGTCATAAAACATAGAAAGATAGTTACATAGAAACATATGTTAGAAACATAGAAACAATAAAGTTGACAGCAGATAAGGACCGCAAGGCCCATCCAGTCTGCCCAATTTTTCTGCCTTATGAATGTGCCATATACCTTTACTCTGTCAATGGCCTATTTATTCATAATCATCTGTATTGCTCCCTTATGCCTATCCCATGCCTGTTTGAAGCCCTGCACTGTATTCATATCCACCACTTCCTGAGGTAGGCCATTCCATGCATCCACCACTCTTTCCTGTGAAAAATAACTTTCTCACATTACCCCTTAATCTGCCTCTCTCTAAGCTCATGTTGTGTCCTCTTGTCCTGCTATGTTTCTTATATTGAAACATGTTAGACTCTTTCACCTTGTTAATGCCCTTAAGATGTTTGAATGTTTTGATCATATCACCTCTCTCCCTCCTTTGCTCTAGGGTATGCATATTGAGCTCCGTTAATCTGTCCTCATATGTTTTCTGATACAATCCCTGCACTATTTTGGTTGCCCTTTTCTGGACTGCCTCCATTTTTGTTAATGTCCTTGTGCAGGTGCGGCCTCCAGTACTGCACGCAGTACTCCAGATGGGGCCTAATCAGTGTCTTGTAAAGAAGGATTATTACTTCCCTCATATGACTTGTGCTACCCCTACTAATACACCCCAACATCTGTCTAGCCTTACCTACTGCTTTAGTGGTCCGCTTGGATGATTTCAGGTCATCTGTGATGATGATGATGATGATGTCTAAGCCTCTTCCCTTGTGATTGCCAGCACCTCCCCTCCCAACCTGTAGGTAGCTTCAGGGTTTCTCTTCCCTATGTGTATGATCTTGCACTTCTTTGCGTTAAATCCCAGTTGCCACTCTTCAGACCATTTTGCCAGTATTTCCAGATCTCTTCTCATTCTGGCCACCCCATCTGGATTATCTACTCTATTGCAGATCTTGGTGACATCTGCAAACAGGCAATCCTCACCCTCCAGTCCATGTGCAATGTCACTGATGAAGATATTGAAGAGGACTGGCCCCAGGACTGATCCCTGAGGTACCCCACTTGTGACTTGCATCTCTTCTGACTGTATACCATTTACCACAACTCTCTGTTTTCTGCCCGCCAACCAATTTGCCACCCCGTTGACCAGCTTCTGCCCCACCCTGAGCCTATCCAGCTTATTAATCAATCTTCTATGTGTAACAGTATCGAAAGCTTTACTGAAGTTAAGGTAGGTGATATCAACTGCACCCTCTTGGTCCACCACTCTGGTTACCCAGTCAAATAAATCTATAAGATTAGTTTGACGGGGCCTTCCTGTTGTAAACCTATGCTGTCTTGGATCCTGTGCTCCTATGGATTCCTGGTGTTGCACTATCCTTTCCTTAAGGAGTGCCTCCATAATCTTGGCAACTACTGAGGTAAGACTGACTGGTCTGTAGTTCCCTGCCTCCTTCCTGCTGCCACTCTTGTGGAGCAGGATCACATGAGCCCTTCTCCAGTCTTCTGGGACCTCTCCTGTGCTCAGAGACTCACTAAGCAGTTCTGCTAATGACTCTGCTAGTTCCACCCTTGGCTTCTTTAGTACCCTGGGATGTATGCCATCAGATCCCATTGTCTTGTCCACCCTGAGTTTAGTGAGCTCTTGTAGGACCCTTTCTTTTGTGAAGGGACTTGTGCACACCTCCCTCCTCCCCCTGTGTCCATGGTACTGAGCTGTGAGCCCTGCTCTGCCTCCTCAGTAAATACTGAGCAGAAGTTTCTATTTAGGATAGATGCTTTTCCTTGGTCCTCCTCCACACATTCTCCCTTATCCCCTTTGATCTTAGCAATACCCCTCTGGACTTTCTCCTTTCACTAATGTATTTATAGAAAGTCTTGTCCTCTTCTTTTGCCATTCGTGCTTGTGTTTCCTCGGTTTGGACCATTGCCTGCCTTACTGCCTTCCCTGCTTCCCTTAGGGAAGTTTGGTATGACTCCCTATCTTCATTCTGTTGCATTCCCTTATATTTCCTGAAGGTCAGCCTTTTGGCTCTGATCATTTCTGCTACTGCTTTTGAAAACCAGTAGCAGAAAACTATGGTTCTATGTTTTATGACAGTTTTAATGGCTACAAGCCTAGGTCCACAGAAGTCTTTTCAAAGGCTGTCTTTTTACTTTGTTACACATATTTGTACCTTACAAGAACATCTGCACTTGAGTACGGGCTTCTTGTAACAATAGCCTTGATAATTTACTGTATATAGTATTTTACATCTGAGTTAGTATAGAATATGTAACATGAAATGGGCTTAAATATTTCATGCTGTTGCATTCTTCTTTAGACTGCATATAGATGTAATTAATTATTGCTTATTTCTGCATGCAGTTTGCCAGCATTTCCTGTTTTCACCACACTTGCTGTATGTATGCATTTGGCATCCTGCAGTTTTAGGCAATCATCTTAAGCGCTTGCCTCACTGAAGGAAAATGACCAATTATGCTCAGCAGAAGCAGAGTCATAACAAATGTTCTGCTTTTGCAGAGCCATAATGCCACTGGAATTCAAAAGCAATTAATGTGCATGAGGTTAAAGCACTTTTAGAGAGAAAAGTTCATGAATGGGAACAAAAGAGGCTCAACATGAACACAGGCAGATACACATGGCATACAGATGTTGTGGCAGAATGTTTTTTTTCCTATACCAATAGCACCAGTGTGTTGGAATTGCAGGGTCACTGCCACAATACTGGGGATGCAGAACTCAGAAATTGCTGCAGCATATATTATTGAGTGATGTTGCTTACCCCATGCTGAGCTAACATTTTGGCATGCAGAATGTAAATTGTTAAAATGCTTAATAGTATGAACAGTTTAATTAAGCACTACTAAGTGTCTAATCTGATTTGTGAGGAATGGGTTGGGGTAGGAGCATATATTATAGCATTAGACATGCATGCTTGTGAGGAACTAAAAACTCTAGCAGACATGACTAGCTATGCAAAACTGTATTAAGCACTGCCAAGGAAAGATCTAAATTAAAGAGGTGGCAAAACACGTCAGATAAAAGTAGTATATTGATGTTCTGCCAGAAGAGGAATGGGGAAAAATGATGGGGGACATATAGCTTGGGTATGTCTGAGGATTATGTTTGGTTGCAGATTGCTACATAACCTAAAAATTGTAGATTCAACAACCCCACACAACCATTTTGCTAACATTCTCATCCATATCTAAGAAATTAGCACTTTTTCTTTTTTTTTTCAAACTTTCTTTATGCCACCTACTCACTGGACTCCTGGCCTCTCTCCAATGTAGTCTTATGGATACTGCCTTCTCCTGCACTCCTGAAGCCCTCTGACTGAGTCCTGGCTTGGGCCCATCTCCCCTTCGACTCCTCTGGACTCCCAAACCCACATCTCTAAGCCCCCCTGGGTGGGACTGCCGACTCCTACTGACGCTCTGTCTAGAATCTAGCAGAGTGACCAGGGAGTGGAGGAAGAGACAATCATCTGCCAGCAGGACCCGGAACTGTGCATGGATGCCGTCCCACTGGACACACCTTCACCTACCAGGCGACAGAGGTTTTTCGGCTTTTTCTGTCTCCTCATAGGCTTGGCTGTTCAATGTGCACCAGCGTGAGACACACACACTCCTGCACATGATCACAGGTGCGCTGCCACAGCCAATCCCCTTACTGGAGATCCTGACTGCTGCTACACCTTCAGTCCCCACTGGGGGTCACCAGACAGTGGAATCTGCTACCCCCATCCCTCCCAGGAAAGGAGAACTGTCCTCTAGATGTTTGATCTTTTCCTTCCCCGCCAACCTCCAATGACCCGAGTCTGCTTCAGAACCTGGGTCGCCGGCATGGCTCAAGGTAAGACGTCTAGCACCTCAGCCCTCTGCGCCACTGGGCTGGCACAAATTAGTACTTTTTCTACCAAGAATGTCATCCATGATGATTAATGAATGTAAATCATGGCCTGCATGAGAGCAGGTCTTGTGACGAGGTTAGCTAGCCCACAGTTTTAACAATTGGGCAGAAAAATGGCTGAATTTTAGTGACAGTGTTACAGTATGACAAACCCCAGTACTAAATCAAGATAGCCAGCCTCACCTATATCCATTCACACTGTCATTCATGCACCCTTGCGTGGACATGTACTCTATCATTGTCACACAGTCAGTGACTAATTCTCACATACTCAATCGCTCACCCAACAAACTAATGTGTGGCCCTAGACCTTGGTCGCCTAGTCTGGTCTGTGTACATAGACCTGACTAAGGTGTTTGACACAGTCAATCACCCTCTCCTACTAGAGTCTCTTCTCACTCTGGGTCTTGCTTCTGAACCCATCACCCTGGTTCGAGAGCTACCTAAGTGGTAGATCACAGCGTGTTAAAATAAACTCCACTCTAGCAACCTGCTGGTTGGTTCTGGTGTCCCCCAGGGATCCATACTAGGGCTACTTCTCTTTGGCCTCTTTCTAAATTCTCTCCCAAAAGCATGTTCTTGCCAAATGCTTCTCTACACAGATGATGCAGTTATCTTCTGCAGTCACTGTGACCTCCCCCAATTCAGCTTGCCTTCCAGGGTCTTTTCTCTGAAACTGAAACATGGTTCTCCACCAATAAACTGGTGTTAAATTATAAAAAAAAACAGTCTGTGGTCTTCATTCATCCTCAAAACAAATACAAGGGCATGCCACTGTGCATACTTAACTGTCAAAACTCACAGTTAGAACAAGTGACTTCCTTTAAATATTTGGGTGTTATCCTTGACTCCTCACTAAACTATCATGAGCAACTGGTCATGGAACCAACTCGGCAGAAGGCAATACTGGACCTTGTGCTCACAAACAGGGACAGTGTGATGGGGGTAACAGTGGGGGAGCACCTGGGAAACAGTGACCACCAGTCATTGTGGTTTGAAATCACAGAAAGAGCAGAACCAAACCACACAAAAACACGTATCCTGGATTTTAGGGGGGCAGACTTTGGGAAAATGGGGAGATACTTGAAAGAGGCATTAAGGGGAATGGGACAGGAATCAGGGGTTGAGGAACAGTGGGTAGTATTTAAAATGGGGATTACAAGAACAACAGAATTATGTATTAAGCAGGTTAGCAAGAGGAAAAGGAAGAGGAGACCATTATGGTTTTCCAAAGAGGTAGCAAAGAAAGTGAAAGCCAAAAAGATTGCATTCAGGCAATACAAAAGACACAGGCAGAAGGGGATAGGAGAAGTACCAGGATAAGCAAAGGAGGCAGGGAGGTCAGTAGGAAGCAAAGCTCAGACAGAAGAACACATTGCAAAATCAGTGGTAGAGGGGACAAAACCTTTACAGGTACATAAGTGAAAAAAGAAAGAAAAAGGGAGGGATAGTGAGACTGAAGGGGGAGGATGGGGGCCACGTGGAGGATGACAACAGTAAAGCTGACATATTGAACAGGTATTTCTGCTCAGTCTTTACTGAGGAAGAGGAGGGTAATGGGTCTGAAGGGAGGTACAAGGGGTGAGAATGGTGCAGAATGGACGCAAGTCCCTTTACACGAGAAAGGGTCCTGAAGGAACTAGAAGTAATAAGAGTTGATAAAGCAATGGGGCCAGATGGGGTGCACCCAGGGTCCTTAAAGAACTAAGAGAGGTGGTGGCTGAACCTCTGGCTATCCTGTTTAGCCGATCACTGGAAACAGGGAGGATACCCAAAGACTGGAGGACAGCAGATGTAGTCCCTTGTACAAAAGTGGGAACAAAGAGGAAGCAGGGAACTACAGACCAGTCAGCCTCACCTCGGTAGTGGGGAAGATCATGGAAGCACTACTGAAGGAGAGACTGGTGGAACATCTGGTTGTCAATGGACTACAGGACCCAAGGCAGCATGGTTTCACCAGGGGGAGGTCATGTCAGACCAACCTCGTTGAATTTTTTGACTGGATGACTAGGGAGGTGGATCAGGGGAGGGCAGTGGACATGGCCTATCTGGACTTCAGCAAGGTCTTTGACACTGTGCCACATAGAAGACTATTACACAAACTGGGGAATATGGGTGTGGGCAGGACAGTAGTGTGGTGGGTAGGTAACTGGCTGGGTGGCAGGACACAGAGGGTGGTGGTAAATGGCTGTCACTCCACAGAGGGAAGAGTGACCAGTGGGGTACCACAGGGATCAGTGCTGGGACCAGTCCTATTCAACATCTTCATAAGTGACATGGCACACGATCTAGAAGGCAGAATTTCACTGTTCGCTGATGACACAAAACTCTGTAACAGAGTAGACACACCAGAGGGTGTAGACAGAATGAGAAGACCTGCAGAAACTTGAAGAATGGTCAGGGTTTGGCAGTTGAAATTCAATGCAAAGAAGTGCAAGATAATGCATATGGGCACAAAAAACCTGGCACAATATATCAGTTAGGGGTGAGGATATAGCATGCACCAAGCAGGAAAGGGATCTTGGGGTTATCATCTCTGATGACCTCAAGGTAGGGAAACAGTGTGACAAGACAGCAGGTAAAGCAAATAGGATGCTGGGATGTATAGGCAGGGGCATCACCAGCAGGAAAAGGAGGTCATAATTCCGCTATACAAGACACTAGTGAGGCCCCACCTGAGTACAGTGTACAGTTCTGGAGACCATACCTACATAAGGACATAGACAGGGTAGAGAAGGTTCAGAGGAGGGCAACAAAGATGGTGCATGGATTGCATCACAAGTCCTATGAAGACAGGTTGAAGGAACTGAACATGTACTCCCTGGAGGAGAGGAGGGAGAGAGGGGATATGATAGAGACATACAAGTATCTTACAGGGAGGAACAGGGTGCAGGAAAACACTATTTAAGCGAAAAAGATGTTCCAGGACTAGAGGGCACGGGATGAAGTTGGAGGGAGGACGATTCAGAGGAAACATGAGAAAGAATTTCTTCACAGAACGGGTGGTGGACAAGTGGAACACCCTGCCAGAGGAAGTGGTGGGGGCTGAAACAATTCCGGGATTTAAGAATGCATGGGATAGACATAAAGGAATTCTGGAGGTCAGGGGTAAGGGGCAACAGACTTCTAGGAAAACAAACTGAACTTACAAGCTCAAATGGGCAGACTGGGTGGGCCATAGGCCCTTATCTGCCGACACTGTCTATGTATCTATGTATCTATGAACATATCTATTATCTTAGCTCTGCTACAAATGCCAGAATTGGTCTCCTTTACAGGAACAAATGTTGTATGCCTCCTGCAGCCCTCCATCTAGTGGTTACCTCCTCTGTCCTTTCCGTCTGTCCCAATGACCTTCTCAGGGTGAGAGATCGAGGAGAGGGGACAATTATTGTTTTCCTTGATCTCTCCTCAGCCTTTGACACAGTGGACCATTGTGTGTTACTTGACCGCCTGAGGGAATTTTGTGGCATTGTCATCTGCTGGTTTGAGTCCTTTCTCACAAACAGGAGGCAAAGGGTGGCGATGGGGAATTTCTCCTAGTCTCCTGTCTTGTGAAGTACCTCAGGGTTCAGTTTTATCACCAATGTTGTTCACCGTGTACGTGTAGCCCCTGGGAGTGCTCATTAGGAAGTACGGCTTGGGTTTTCATTTCTATGCTGATGATACCCAGCTGTATCTTTCCTTTGCACCCGGGACATCCAATACAGTAGATGTGCTTAACAGCTGCCTTGCCGAAATCAATGACTGGATGGCCTCCAGCTGGTTGTGACTGAACCTTGATAAGATGGAAGTACTGGTAGTGGAGTCGAACAGAGGGTGTAATAGGTGGGCCTCAGGCACTGAGACAGGACTTGTCCTGGGTTCAGTGCCTCTGAAGGCCTTCTCCAGGGTGTGTAAACTAGTCATTATCCTGGACAGTGGCCTGACACTTGAGGCTTAGATGTCTGCCGTGGTCCATACCAGCTTTTACCATCTGAGGAATATCACCAGGATTAGGCCCCTGAATCTGCCCCTGGACTTCTCTACCTTAATGCATGGCTTCATGACATCGAGGCTTGATTACTGTAATGCACACTACCATGGGATCTCAGGAGGTGTCCTCCACTGGCTTCAGTTGGTGCAGAATGCAGCTGCCAGGCTATTGTCGGGGCAGTCTAAGTACTGCCACATCACTCCTGTGCTGTGTGAACTGCATTGGCTACCAGTCAGGTGGAGGATCCTCTTTAAGATGGGCTTGCTCACCTTTAAGACCCTACAGTACATGGCCTGGGCCCTGGTTACTTGGTAGACCTTCTTATGCCTGCTACTTCAGTCCACTCCCTCCGTTCCTCCTCAAGGGGCCTCCTTGTGATTCCCAGGATGAGGTTGAAAACTGCCGGTGACAGAGCTTTCAGTGTCACCAGCCCCATTCTGTGGAATTCGCTTTCTGCATCTATAAGGGAGGCTCCCTCAGTGGAGGTATTTAAGACATGTCTCAAGACCATCTTATTTGTACAGGCTTTCCCTGATACAGTTTTGTAAATGTTGTCCTGCTTTGACTGATTATATTATTTGTCCCAAATCTTCGGAATTTTATTATTTTTTCATTTTCTTTTTTATTTTTACTTATTGAAATTGTATTTAATTGTCATTATAGTTTTATGAGCAATGTTATTTGTTGATGATTACTTTGTGGTTGATTTTATGTATGGCACCCAGAGCCTCTGGGATTGGGCATCTTTTAAATAAAACTTGCCTTGTCTATTGGATTACAGGATCATCTTCTATGGCACGGCTGACTGTACTGCACTATGCAGAATTAAGGTCACCCTGAATAGGGCCTGTCATCTTGTCATGGGGTGTGATAGGATGACTCACACCTGTAACCTTTATCGGCTCTCCAACTGGCTCAGCTTTGAGGGCTGACTGAAATTCCACACCTGTCTCCTTGCCAGGAAGATTGTCAACAGTCAGTCTCCCACTGGGCTCCTTAACCTCATTCAACATGCACCATCCACAAGGAATACTAGAGGCTCTGCCAAAACCACATTGCTTGTGCCATTCTGCAGAATGTCCTTTGGGCAATGTGCCTTCCACTGCAGGGCTCCACTCTGGCTAAATGATGTGTCCCCAATACCTCATCTGTCCAGAACCTTGGTTGTTTCAAACTCAAACTCAGAGAGCAACTACTCACTGCCAGTATTTGTGACTGCCCCTGAGCTGTCCACTCACATAGTAGCCCCTCTTTCACTGATGTGCCAAGTCAAACCTCTGTGCCTTCTGCCCCCTCCCTCTCCTCTCCTCTCCCTCTACTCTGATTGATTCTTTTGATGTATTGTGCCTTTATCTTAAGTATCTGTTTTATTGGCTTAGGAAACTTTGTATCATCCTTGAAATTTGAAAGTAAGCAAAAGCTTAATTTGCTTGAAACCTTTGTACCATACTTGACTCTGGGTTGTTTTACCCTCCGCATTCATTTGTAATACCTTTCATTGTATTGTCCACTTCTCTTGTTTTGTACTTCCATGACGTGGAGGCTTTGCAAAGGAGTCTCTGACTCAAATGTTTGTAATTCCGATATCGCAATAAATAAATAAATAAAATAAATAATGCACCCACAAATCTGCCTAAATTAGAACTCTTAGGAGTTGCAATGTATGGGTTGGGGAGTTGAGAAATCAGATTTTAAGTAGGGAGAAAATGCTGTCACAAAATGGAAAATTCTGTGTATAGTACACCCTGCATCACAGATGCACCTTGTGGTGGCACAGAAATAACCATTCTCGTCAGAGGTGTAACTAAGCTATAACCCATGATGGGTTATGGGTGTATGAGGGCATTAATGCATGCCCTGGGTGCATTGTGAGGCATGAGGTTGAAGGCTGAGTGACATCCAATCACCTAGGAAGTGCATTAATGCCCCCATACACCCATGACCTGGAGTGGGTTACTGCACTTATAAAATAGGTTATTTGATTAAAATAAAGAAAAATGTTTTTTTTTGTTTAAATCAGAGAAATTTAAGTCTATCCTGCTGCTTTCAAAAGTAGTCCGCAACAATGGATAATATTTCGTTTGTTTTATAAAAACAGAAATGCTAGAAATAAGACAGTAAACTGATTTGTGAAGTTTGTTTTTCATAAAATAAATTATAAGACTTGAGAAACTGTGCCTTACTTTATTCTCCCCCCAGAGCTGATCCTGGAAGCTTGTGTGCAGCATATTGGCTGTAAGCCCCCCCACCAGTATGCTTTCCACTAGTTTACACTTATAAGTAAAGTCACTATACAGCAGCCTCACGGTTTTTGCAGATGCTCTTTCAGTGATTGTGCCCACATCAGAAGTTAGGTAGGTAGTGGGGAACTGGGGGAGCCGAGGCTGGTCTGCTCATTGTGAAGCAGAACTCATTGCATGGGAACTGGGGGAGCTGAGGTTGGTCTGCTCATTGTGAAGCAGGACTTGTTGCTGGGAACTGGGTAGCCGAGACTGGCCTGATAGTTGTGAAGCTGGACAGTGATAGCCATTACTGTTGTCCTGTAGTTGATTGGGTGAGTTGCTATATAAGCAATAAGATGAGGAGCGAGTGGAACAGCAGGAAGTCAGATGCGTGATGTGAATGGTCACTCATGTTTGATTTCACTTCCCTTCGCTAAGCTGCTTTTTAAATATGGTGCCATTTTCAGTGCCTGAACATAATGAGGAGTGATTTCAGCTTTTACTATATTCAGCTGTATGTCAAAGAATATCTAGGTTGTCAGTAGGTCCGTGCATTCACTAGGCATTAATCAATGCCCACATGACTACTTTTAACCATTGAGTTTTAGATTTACTGCCTATTTCCCTACCCATTTTATAACTGAATTTTATCAATCAGGACAATGTCAAAGGGCTGGAGAAGGTTAAAGTGGTGCAGGGGATTGGGCCTGGTAACATACACACACCCTACAACAACTAGCCAAAGGCGTTCAAGAAAAAAACAAATGGAATTATGCCATAAATCAAGAAAAACTTCATAAGGTCAGCAATGCAATTGTAAAGGGCTGGAGGAAACAAAACACTGTCCAGGTTCAGATCTGATTGCTTACATCCTCTGTATCTGGTAGTTCAAAACTTCTTAAGAAAAGACAAGCAGAGTTACAACATACATCAAGATAAACTTCAAATGAAGACACTCAAAGAGCTGGTGAGGGCTTGACAGGACATAGGTTTGGGTCTGGTTAACTACACCCCTTAGATCACATAGCACAAAGCCACCCAAGGAGGGAAAACAAAAATATAGTATTCATCAAGAAAAACTTCATAAGCGAATCAATAATGTCAAAGGGCTGGACAGGGCTGAATTGTGTATGGGTTCAGGACTGGTTACCTACACCCCCGCACCCACAACAATGAGCCCACAACCAACCAAAAAGGTATGTCACACAGCGTAACAAGCAGCAATCAATGTATTGTTGCACATTGCCACAAGAAACTGTATCAATAACTTCAAAAGACTGGAGAGGGCTAAATGGGGTAGTTGGGTCTAGTTACTTATACCCAAATACAAAACTTCCCAAAGCCACCCAAATAAACAGTGCCTGATGTATCTTTCTTCATGTCATAAAGTTGTTCAAAGATTCCAAATATAGCTTGCCAATGTTCATTGGCTTGAACAAACTTTTGTGCAATTTTATCAAGACTTAATCCATCAAGGGGACTTTGATACATGTTTCAAATGGCTACAGCATTTAGTCAAGGTTGTGTCACTATGGAATGCATCCATTTATTGACACACCAAAGGACACTTATGCTACACTCAGTTTTTACATGTACTGATAGGTACAGCCATTACAAGCTGAAGAAATTTTTCAAACTCTCAAAAAAAATCTCCAACATCTTTGATTTGCAATCTAAACAAGGTGACTGCTTTACGCACAGAACTGTATTTGTTGGTGGCTGCAGACATTTCCAGTTAAAATCTCAGGAATCTCACATTTAACTCTGAATATTTTTCACTTGCATCATTCTGTCCTCATAAGACCTTCATCCTTTAATGTAGCAAGAAGCATTTCTTCCAAACTACAGTATTCTCTAAGTAATTCCTGGAAAAAAATCTGTGTTCCAACTATGAAGGAGAAATGCCAATCATTCTGAAGTACTCCATTCGGAAAAGTCCTCTGCAATTAATGCATGGCGTCATTCCCCTTTTCCAGCTAAGCTGGCCAGCACCCTCCTTGACTGTGGAACTACAAGCTGGAACCAAATCCAGTACCTGGACCATTTCTTCAGCTTGCTGAAGCACTCCCAATGTAGCTGTGTCCACTGTTTTCCCAACAGTTGTCTTTTACCATTCTTACTATTGTGCAGTTTTGCTTCAGCAATCTTTTATTCAGGATGGTTAGCACTTCCATTACAGATCCTGCTGACAGGCCCACAAATCTGTTTCCTTTCTGCAGTTGTTCCAGAAGACTGTTAGCCCTATTGCTACTTCTACAACTTCTTCATCCATTTCTTCCAGAATTTGTTATATAGTCATGTTGTCCAATAAAAGCTTCCCCCACTGACAGTCACACTGCCCACCTAGTTAGACATAAATTAAATTTTTTTCTGAAGGAGGATGTACTGTTGTCAAAAGTGATTTTAGGAAACAATGCTTGGTAAGTAAGAAATTCACTGTGGAGTTCACCTGGTAGTGCAGCAGTAGCACTAAAACATGCTACACTAGTGACCTGGATTTGAGAATGGAATACCAGTTTGCATGGAGGGCTGGGCAGGGGAGGGATGACTGAATATCCCAAGGACAGCTCTCTTCCTTAGGGGTAGGAGGACACTACATCCCACTATTTGACTACCTCATGGTGGAGGCTAGATGTTAGTGCAATGGGTACTTATAGGAGGGGAAGCAGCAGCTGCCTGATGATTGCATGCATGCATACATGCCATTGCATGCATGCATGCACAGGGGCATCATCAGAGGTGAAAAATGGAGGAGAAAATCTAGTCTGTCAAGAAAATGCCAGCAGTTCCCACAGGCCCATGCATAACTGAGAGGGCAGGCCACCTGCCACATTTGTGGTCCTGGGTAAGTAGAGATATCCAGTAAGTTCCTGAGAAGGCTGACAATGTGGTTATGGGGGGGGGGTGCAGTCAGGATGGGGCAGACTGGGGGATGGAAAGGAAGCTTGATTAAAAAAAATATTAAACAGTTTTCCCAATTCATTCAATCAGTACAAGAAATTTTGGATTACAGTGGTGCCATCACAGCTATCTTTCACCACAAGTTTAATACAGGGTGTGCCACAGTCAACAAACATTACTAGTCGATGCTTGACATTAATTAATTCCTGTCTTCCCTAATAATAGCCTGATATGTTGGCAACCCCATCAAATGCTACACCTTTTAAGACATCACTTGGAAGAGGAAGCCAAGCAAGAACATCCATAATTACAGTTTCAGTCAGATGGAAATCCCACTGAAATGAGTGTGATTTCTAGTGATCTATCATGGCATATCATGATACACATATCCAAACTGGGTTCAAAATATTGTGATGCATGTATATAGGGTACACACAGTAAATTGTCATTCTGGCTGCAACTGTATTTCTGCACTAGAAGCAACTATGCTATTATGGGACTGGTAAAACCCAATGAACCCTCCTGTTGTTTCATTTCAATAGTCCACCTATTGAATGCAAATGCTTTCTTGCTCTTTGCTTGAACAATCCTGAGTTCTATTTACTGTGACAAAATAGTACTTTGAATTTTTGGTTATTTCCTTCTTAACCAAACAGATAATTTCATGGCTCATAAGGCTTAAAATTTCCTTCTTTATTAAAAGACTTTTGTAATTGTATTTTCACTTCAGCCATCTACAAAGGCTTTAAGCATTATGACTGCAATGCTGTAATAAGTAAAAACACATTGATTTTATCAAGCTGATGATAATGACCATGAATTTCTAAGCCTTGTCACACAATAAGTTATCAACTTATAAAGACAGTTCCTAATCTTTTCTTGAGATTGCTGTTCCCATGAAGTGGCCTCAGAAACATAGAAACATAGACTTTGACAGAAGATAAGGACCACTTCTCCCACTTAGTATGCCCATTTCCCTACCAACAGGATAAGCTGCAGATCCTAGTTAACCAACAGCCTATTTCTTCCTATCCCCCACAAGAATTGCCTTATGTCTGTCCCATGCATTCTTGAATTCTCCCACTGTTTTAGACCCCACAACCTCCTCAGAAGGCTGTTCCATGCATCCACCACCCTCTCTGTGAAAAAATACTTACTCACATTGCCCCTGAGCCATCCCCCCTCTATCTTCAAATTGTGTCCCCTTGTTCTTGCACATTTCTTTTTCTGAAATATGCTACCTTCTTGGACTTTGTTGACTCCACTGAGGTACTTAAATGTTTCTATCATGTCCCCCTCTCCCTCCTTTCCTCAAGAGTATACATATTTAGCTCCATTAGTCTCTCCTTGTATGGCTTCTCTTGCAGACCCTGCACTATTTCAGTTGCCCTCCTCTGGACTGCCTCCATCCTGTCTATGTCCTGGCAGAGATGGGGTGTCCAGAACTGGAAGCAGTACTCCAGATGGGGTTTCACCAACTGTCTGTACAGAGGGATGACAACGTCCTGTTTTCTGTTGGTGATGCCCCTCTCTATACATCCCAGTATCCTCCCAGCCCTCCCTGCTGCCTTCTCACATTACTTGCTAACCTTAAAGTCATCTGATATGATTACCCCCAGGTCCCTTTCCATTTTTGTTGTTGTTACTACCTCCCCCCACACTGTGTAATCTTCCCCTGGGTTTTTGTTTCCCAGGTGCATTATTTTGCACTTCTTTGCATTGAATACAAGCTGCCATGCTGCTGACCATTCCTCCAACCTTGCCAAGTCCCTTCTCATCCTTTCCACACCTCCTTGTGTATTGACCCTGTTGCAGATCTTTGTGTCATCTGCAAAGAAGCATACTTTTCCTTCTAGTCCCTCTGCAATGTCACTTATAAAGACATTAAAAAGGACTGGACCCAGTACTGAACCTGCGGTACCCCACTAGTAACCCCTCTTTCGTCAGAGTGGACTCCATTTACAGTTACCTTCTGTGTCATGTTGTCCAGCCAATGTTTTTCCCAGGCTACCACCCTAGGCCCCACTCCCAGGCTGGTTAATTTGATTATTAATCTTTTGTGTGGGACTGTGTCAAATGCTTTGCTAAAGTCTAGGTAGGCCATGTTCACAGCCCCTCCTTGGTCTACTACTTTGGTCATCCAGTCAAAGAAATCAATTAGATTTGTCTGACATGACCTTCCCGCTGTGAACCCATGCTACCTTGGGTCCTCTGCCCCACTGGCCTCTAGGTACTCAACAGTTCTTTCCTTCAGAAGTGATTCCATCACTTACCCTACCACAGAGGTCAATCTGACAGGTCTGTAGTTTCCTGCCTCTGCCTTGCTCCCACCTTTGTGAAGGAGAGTCACATCTGCCTTCCTCCAGTCCTCAGGTACCACACCATCCTCCCATGATTTGTTAAACGGGGTAGTCAGTGGTGTCACTAGTTCTCCCTTTAATTCTTTTAGAATACTGGGGTGAATTCCGTCAGGCCCCATTGCTTTGTCCACCTTCAGTTTTAGGAGTTCTTTCAGAACCCTTTCTTCTGTGAAAGGACTGGGCACGACCCCCCTATCCAGAGTTCTTCTGTTAATTGGATTAGGCACCTCCCCCTCCTTCTCTTTTGTGAATACTGAGCAGAAGTATTCATTCAGAATCCCTGCTTTTTCTTCTGTTCCTCTCTGCCCATCCACCGTCCATTCTATTCAGTCTCACTATCCCTCCCTTTGTCTTTCTATGCTCCCTGATGTACCTATAAAAGGTTTTATCCCCCTTCTTAACTAAGTTGGCTATCTTTTCCTCTCTTTGGACCTTTGCTATTCTGGCTTCCCTCCCTGCTTCCTTCTGCCTTAACTGGTACAGTTCTTTGCCCTGCTCCTTCTGTGTTTCCTTATACTTCCTAAATGCTATTTTTTTCTCCCTAACCTTCCCCACCAACTCTTTTGAGAACCATAGTGGCTTTGTCTTTTGTTTTGAATGGTTTATTTGCATCACACAATGGCTTGTTGCCTCTGTGATGGCAGTTTTGATGTTTCCCCATTGTTGCTCCTCCACTCCTTCTTGCCTGTTTGCTAGTGCTCTTCTAATGCACTCTCCCATCTTGCCAACGTCAGCCATCCTGAAGTCCAATACCCTCACTTTTGTATGGCTTGACTCTGTAGCTGAGTTTATCATGAACCACACTGTTTGGTGGTCACTTGTTCCCAGATGGCTACCCGCTTCTAGATCTGAGATCCTCTCACTGTCCCCATTTGAGAGTACAAGGTCTAAGACTGCTCCCCATGAGTGGGATCCAAAACTAGCTGTCTGAGGCATGCCACCTGTAGGGCATCGAGAATGGCCCTGCTCTTGGATGTGGCTGCAGTGAAGGTGCTCCAGTTAACATCCAGCATATTCAGGCCTTGATACTTTGTGAAGTACATGAGTCATTTTCCACCTTGCATACAGGTTAGTCTTGATGTCAGAAGTACAGTAAACAGTTCCTATACCATGTCATTTGAACTTTGTGAATTAAAAAAGGGTAGAGTGTGCTAGATTTGGAATTCGTTAAGCATTTGGGAGGTGTGTGGCACTCCTGTAGTGTGCTCTTCTTTAATCACCTGTGAATGTACTTGGTGGAAGTACTTTATTTTAAAGAAGCTAATTTAGCCACTGCACTCTATATAAGAAAAGCCACTGCAGGAAGTTCACAGGACCAAACCATGGAGTTCCACCTTGGCATCTCATGATTTGGCTTGATCGCCATTACTGCACTGATATGAAGACTAAGAGAGCCCTTTTAAGTAACAAAATAGCCAATTTAGGCAGAAAGACATTTTACCTTTTCAAAGCTTTACTGTGGGAGTGCACTGAACTCTGTTTTAAATTTCACAAAACAAGCAACACCCCTCATGTGCAATGTGGTTTGAACTTCGCAAATTAAACAAGGGTAGAGAATACTTCATTTGGAATTTGTTAACTGTTCGGGTGGTATGTGGCACTCCTATAGCATGCTCTCCTATAATCACCTGTGAATTTTGTAGGTGGAAGCACCTTATTTTAAAGAAGCCAGTTTAGGCAACACACTCTATATAAGATGCCACTGCACGTAGTTCACAGGACCAAATCATGGGGTTCCGCCATCTGGTGATTTGGCTTGATTCACATTAGAGTTCTGGTGTGAAGACTAAGAGAGATCCTTTTTCATGGAGTTAAAGTAAGAAAGAAAGTTTTACTTTTCAATTATTTCCCATGGGGGGGGGGCACTGGCTGAATTTGTTGGTAAATTCCACAAAACCAGTAGCACTCTTTATGTGAAATGCGATTTGAACTTTGTGAATTAAACAAGGGTGGAGTGTGCTACAGCACAAATTTGTTAGCCATTTGGGAGGTATGTGGCACTCCTGTAGTTTTGGTTCCATTTGCTCACCCTTGTATTTTCTAGGTGGAGGCACTTTATTTTAGGAAGCTAATTTAGGCAATGCACTCTGTATAAGGGAGGCCACTGTTCACAGACCAAACCATGGGGTTCCACCTTAGCATCTGGTGGTTTTACTTGATTCATATTAGAGCTCAGATATGAAGACTAAGACAGACACTTTTTCATGGAGCTAAAGTATGAAAATAGCCAGTTTAGGCAGAAATAAATGTTAACTTTTCAAAGGTTTACCATGGGCCGGGAGTGTCACTGTGTGCACTTCATGTCCTCCTTCCTAGTTGGTAAATCCCACAGCAGTGAATGCTGACTCACATATATCTCCTGTTCTTTCACCTTATATCTCCTATTCTTTCATATTAAGCATTCAGTATATGAAGAATGGCATAGGATTCAGCTTGGGACAGCAGTGAAGACATATGAATTTCTTGAACTATGAAAACCAAAATCTCAGTTTTCTATTTCTGCAGTCCTGCTGTGGCACCTCCTCTGCAGGTGGCTAGAAAAGCCTGTCCATATCCATCATCTTTATCTGAATTGCATCCATTGCAACACAAATTATTTGAAGGGACTTTATGTCTATCATGTCTGCCGCCTTCTTCATAATTCATAAAGTGAATAAAAAAAATTACTGCAGAATAGCAAAAACAGAAAAAGTCTTAGTTTTGGCCACACTGTGTGTTGTGGGTTGGGCTAGCCTGCTGAGGCACTCCAAAGCAAAAATTTGGCAGCAGCTATCAAAGAAAAAGAACCAAGTCGGCAATTTAATTAATTCAGCATCTAGCTCTTGCAAAATACAAATAGATAACTGCGAGCTGGGTTTGGGTGGATTGGGCCTCAAATGGCAGTATCAGTGTTTCCTTTCCCTAATTATTACAGGTGGTGCTTACATTTTTGTGACTTTTTATCATTAGGCTAAGCAAAATTACTGTTTGCCCCTATTTTATTTATTTATGTTTTGCTGAAAAGGTGTTTTTTTTTGTCTCATATGTGTTGCAGTCTCCTTCTCACATTGAAGTCAGGGAGAGTGAGAAAGCAGCCACAGCTTCCTTGAATCAAGGAGGTTATTTTCTAGACTACACTGAACTGAATGATTACTTTTTGGACCTGTGTAAGTAACTAGTATTGATTCTGTTTTTGGCATGGACTTTTCTTAGTTTTAACTTTAATTTGCCAGGGATGAACTGTAGCTGAGAGGTACTTGCAGTTAGTTGTGACTAGACCCGATACTTAGCCTTTGTGAAATAGGTGTCTGAAAAGAAGGAAAGCACTCCCTGGGGTATAGGGTAAGAGTTGTAGGTGATTGTTTCTGGACAGCATAGGTTTACTTGTTGGGGGGGTAGAACTGGGGGAGGGATGGGAAAGGGATGGGAAAGGGAGGTAATGTGCCTGCCCAGTGCCAAGGCTTGGAGGGACAGGAAATGAATCCTCAGGATCATGGGAGCAGCAGCAAGGGGGAGGTAGCTAGATGTCATTATCCACCTAGGGACAAATGACCTGTCTGAGAATGGGATCAGAGCAGTGCAACAGGAGGGAGGTTGTGGAGTTGGGGAGGGGCCTTAGACAAGTAGCATACACGGTAACTTTCTCAGAAGTGCTACCTGTCTATGGCATGGATGAGGCTAGGGCACTCTGCACCATGGGATTCAATGACTGGTTGAAAAGCTGGTGCAGAGCTCATGGATTTGGCTTCATTGGGGACTGGGACTCCACCTGGAGGGATGCAGGCCTATACAGGCGTGATGAACTGCATCTATCCTGGAGGGGAACCAGGATCCTAGTTGATAGGTTTAAATGCTTCAGTGGCAAGCATTTAAACTAGCCAATGGGGGAGGCACTGAAGAAGAGAAGGGAAATCCTAGCCCCCCAAAAAAATCAGGGTAATTAGTGAGGTAAACACCAAATAGAGCAGTCTATAGGAGAAGGGCAGGGTAAATGGAGAAAAAGACAAAAGCAGTAGGGACAGGGATGGGGCAAAAAGAAATAAAGCCATAAAAAAATGGAGGGTAATGAGTACCAATGCCCGTAGTCTAGGTAAAAAGCTCCCTGAAATGGTGGCCTTGATGGAAGAGGGATGCCTGGATATTGTGGCAGTCACAGAAACATGGTACACAGAGAACCATGACTGGGATGTCAACATACCAGGGTACATAAGCTACAGGAGGGACAGGGAGGGAAGAAAAGGAGGAGGAGTAGCTCTCTGTGTAAGGGAAGGGATCAAAGCAACAGAACTAAAGGGTAAACAGGGAGGAGAGGAGGCACTGTGGGTCACCCTGGAGACTGGAAATGGCTCCACAATCTGCACAGGGGTTGTATACAGACCCCCATCTCAGGGGGACAAAATGGACAAGGAAATGATAGAAGGCATCCTTGGAATGGCAGAGAAAGAGGAGATATTGCTGATGGGGGACCTGAATATGCCAGATGTTGACTGGAGCACCTTTGCTGCAGCCACATCCAAGAGCAGGGCCATTCTCGATGCCCTACAGGTGGCATGCCTCAGACAGCTAGTTTTGGAACCCACTCAGGAGAGAGCTATCTTAGACCTGGTACTCTCAAATGGGGATGGAGAGAAGATCTCTGATCTTGAAGTGGGTAGCCATCTGGGAACAAGTGACCACCAAACAGTGTGGTTCACAATAAACTTAGCTGTAGAGTCAAGCAACACAAAAGTGAAGGTACTGGACTTCAGGAGGCTGATTTTGTCAAAATGGGAGAGTGCCTCAGAAAAGCACTAGCAAACAGACAAGAAGGTGGGGTGGAGCAACAATGGGAAACATCAAAACTGCCATCACAGAGGCAACAAGTCTTTGTGTTGAAGCAAATAAACAAATCAAAACAAAAGAAAAACACTATGGTTCTTAAAAGAAGTGCGGGGAAGGTAAGGGAAAAAGATAGCATTCAGGAAGTATAAGGAAACACAGAAGGAGCAGGACAGAGAACTGTACCAGTTAAAGCAGAAGGAAGCGGGTAGGCAGTCAGAATAACAAAGGCCCAAACTGAGGAAAGGATAGCCAACCTCGGTTAAGAAGGGGGATAAAACCTTTTATAGGTACATTAGGGAGCAAAGAAAGACTAAGGCAGGGATACTGAGGCTGAACAAAGAGGAAGGTGGTTGGGCAGAAAGCCACAGTGAAAAAGCAGGGATACTGAACAAATACTTCTGCTCAATATTCACAATGGAAAAGCAGGTGGAAATACCTAATCCGGTCAATAGGAGCACTCTGGATAGGGGGGTTGATATTAGTCCTTTCACAGAAGAAAGGGTTCTGAAAGAACTCTTAAAACTGAAGGTGGATAAAGCAATGGGGCCTGATGGGATTCACCCCAGGATTTTAAAAGAACTAAGGGAAGAACTAGTAACATCACTGACTACCCTTTTTAATAAATCATGGGAGGATGGGGTGGTACTTGAGGACTGGAGGAGGGTGCATGTGATTCCCCTTCACAAAAGTGGGAGCAAGACAGAGGCAGGAAACTACAGACCTGTCAGTTTGACCTCAGTGGTAGGGAAAATGATGGAATCACTTCTGAAGGAAAGAATTGTTGAGTACCTAGAGGCCAGTGGGGCACAGGACCCAAAGCAGCATGGATTCACAGTGGGAAGGTCATGTCAGACAAATCTAATTGATTTCTCTGACTGGGTGACCAAAGCAGTAGACCAAGGAGGGGCTGTGGACATGGCCTACCTAGACTTTAGCAAGGCATTTGACACAGTCCTGCACAAAAGATTAATAAACAAATTAGCCAGCCTGGAAGTGGGTCCTAGGGTGGTAGCCTGGGTAAAACACTGGTTGGACAACAGGACACAGCAGGTAATAGTAAATGGAGTCCACAGTGAAGAAAGGAGAGTTACTAGTGGGTTACCGCAGGGTTCAGTACTGGGGCCGGTCCTTTTTAATGTCTTTAAAAGTGACATTGCAGAGGGATTGGAAGGGAAAGTATGTCTCTTTGCAGATGACACAAAGATCTGCAACAGGGTTGATACACAAGGTGGGGTGGTAAGCATGAAAAGGGGCTTGGCAAGGTTAGAGGAATGGTCAAATGTATGGCAGCTTAGATTCAATACAAAGAAGTGCAAAGTAATGCACCTGGGAAACAAAAAACCAGGGGAAGAGTACACAATGGGGGGTGAGATACTGACAACAACAAAAATGGATAGTGACCTGGGGGTAGTCATATCAGATGACCTAAATGTGGGCCAGCAATTTGAGAAGGCGGTAAGGAGGGCTGGGGGGATACTGGAATGCATAGGGTGAGGCAGCACCAGTAGAAAACAGGAAGCTGTTGGCCCTCTGTACAGACAGTTGGTAAGACCACATCTGGAGTACTGTGTACAGTTCTGGAGACCTCATCTTCGCAAAGACATAGACAGGGTGGAGGCTGTCCAGAGGAGGGCAACCAAAATGATGCAGGGTCTGCATCAGAAGACATATGAAGAAAGACTAAAGGAACTAAAGATGTATAGCCTCGAGGAAAGGAGAGAGAGAGAGAGGGAGGACATGATAGAAACTTTCAAATACCTCAAGGGAATCAAGAAAGTCCAAGAGGGTAGAATCTTTCAGAAAAAGAGATGTGCAAAAATAAGGGGGCACAATTTGAAGATAGTGGGGGGCAGCTCAGAGGTAATGTGAGGAAGTATTTCTTCACAGAGAGGGTTGTGGATACATGGAACAGCCTTTCTGAGGAGGTCATAGAGTCAAAAACAGTGGGGGAATTCAAGAATGAAAGGGGCAGACATAAGGCAATTCTAGTGGGGAGTAGGAGGAAGTAGGCTGTTGGTTAACTAGGATCTGCAGCTTATCCATTAGGTAGGGAAATGGGCAGATTAGGTGGGCCAAGCGGTCCTTATCTGCCGTCAAATTCTATGCTTCTATATTTCTAAAGCTGCAAGCACCAGTGCATGTGAAATTCTGCAGAAATGTACCATGTTTCCAAAACGTTTGCATGGCACAGACACATTTGCATAGGTTTTGCGAGGAGCTAAGCCGTTTGCCCAGTGCTATCACATTTGCCTGGGGCAAAAATTTGCTATATTCAAAAGTGACATGTTAATGAGCCTACTTAGGCGGTCTGTGGGCAAATATCCAGATTAGCATCTCATTATGTCCTGATTTGCATGCAGTTTGCCCAGCACAACTGCAGGGTCCCACATGGCCACCTGTAGGTCAGTCTGGAAGTATAGGGGCTGGCTGGGTATGCCCACAGCTCCACCTGTAGGTAAGACTGGAAGTGCATGGTGGTAGCTGCAGGCTACATTTGTACAGAATCACATAGAATATTGTGCCCCAGGGGACTACACAGCACAGGCACAGGTGGTGGGGCTGCATGCAATTGTCAAACTGTAGTTCCTGCTACAGTGCACAGCAGACACTACAGTAACAAGGGGGCCAGTAGTGCGAGGGACACAACAATGCCTATGGTGTGTAGGGCATCAATGACTGCTGCACTTTACACAGTGATAGGCTTATTTTGCATGTGTATACTGACAGTGGACATTACTGTTATGCTGTTGTGTGACCCACAGATGCTGCACCACTAGCATGGAATATTCACAGTGACATATACATGGCTGGCTGTGTGTGCTGTGGTGTCTGTACAGATGTGAGGTATGTGGTTGAGGGGCACATACCATCAGGCAGGCACACTGATGTTGGGGTATTCCCTACACTGGACCATTTGCACTGCAAGGATTGTCCCAGCCATGTGGCAGCACCCAGTATGTGGTGCAGACTGGCCACCTGTACACCCTCCCATCAACACCCTCCCCAACCCCAGTGCTGCATGTGTGTACTGGATTCTGTTGGTGTCCATCGAAGGGTGGTCTACAGGTGTGTGCTGTATGGACACACTGCCATGGTGTCCACTGGGTGCTGGGTCACCACTTAATGCCTGGCATGGCTGGGACTTGTGGCAAATGATGGCGATATAGGAGGTGCCATCCATGTGCAGCATGTTTCTTCCATGTCTGGTTTCTTTCCATGTTTAATATTTACTTGTTAAGGTCAATAAGCCACCACTGGCAGACCCTCACAAACTCCATAATTCACAGTTGTGAATTACAGAGTTCCATAAACCATGGTTCTATGTCATGCAAAGTCGCGCAAAGCCATTCAGCTCAATGCTGTGCAAAGCCACAAAGTTGTGCAAAGCTGGTTTGCCCAGAGTTAAGACTACCTTTTCCTGGGTGATAATTTGCACCACACAAAGTGTTGCGCTATGTTGTGAAAAAACACTTTGCACAGCACTAATGCATTGAATATAGCATTGCACCTGTATTCATGTACATGTCCCCTCTTTGTGCCCCTTGCATACATTATACTTTTGCCCGGCGTTAATGCAGTTTGCCTATGCAATTTGGCCTTTTGAATATAGTGTACCAGTGCAAACCCGGAGCAAACCAAGCACAAATGATTTTCACCCAGCACAAAGTTTTGAACATCTGGCCCTTAGGGAGCTAAAAATGTACTTCTTGGAAGACAGAAGGGACAGAGAGGACATGATCGAGACCTTTAAATACTTGAAAGGTATTAACAGAGTAAACACAGAGGGGGTTTTCAGACTGAAGGGAAAGGGACCACGAGGAGTCATAGCCTTAAACTGGTTGGTAGGAAGTATTGAAGAGACCTGAGAAAGCTTTACTTCATGGAAAGGGCGATGATGCCTTGGAATATGCTACCTGAGGAGTTGGTATCAAGGGAATCAGTGGGAGTATTTAAGAAGGGATGGGATAGATACATGGGCAAGGTACAGATAGGGTGGGTAGAGATCAGAGGGACTTGGAATGGAAATCAGGGGAGGGATGGAAGGGAGAGGGGAAGGAGAGTGGCTGCAGTTATCAAGCTGTGAGCTGCATCTTGAGCAGATGCAATAGACATCAAGGCCTAATCTGCTGGCATTTTCATATGTTTGTATGTAAGTTCAAAAGCACTGGTACCAGTCTCCCTACAGAGCAGCACTGGTTTGCACTTGCATGTCATGTGCACGACACATGGCTGCAATGTTATAGATTTTCCAGCAGCCAGTAGCAGTGCCAGATCCAAGAGGAACCCCAACATGGTAACAACCCCCACTGGCTACATCTTACATGCCCAGAAGGGGGGGGGGGCATCACCCAGGATCAACTCCCATGTCTAGGTGTATTTGGATGCTGTCTTCTCACTAGGCATGGTCACCAGGGTGCTGCTTGTGTAAGTCCTTGTGCCACCCTAGTGGAACAGTGGTCCATGCTACACAATGCTCCTAATGGCTAGGCTCCGATGACCCTATCAGTCTGTCTATCCACCATCTTCATTTTTATCACCTTCATCACCTGCAGGGTGCTGCTCCATAACAGATGTCATCCCTTCATGGTGCTGGAGCCAATTGGCCTAGTGGCTCCTTGGAACCCCCTTTGTTTTGTCAAAAAACTGATTTCCTTACTTTTGACATACACTGATCCCAGCAAGGCAACAAAAGGGAAAAAGAACTGAATTAGCTTAGTCAGCAGCTTCATTTTCAGGCCTGCTTCATTTTGGTTTAAACTCTGTCCTCCTTTATCTGTATGTACAGCAATAACAGGAGAGACAGAGCAGAACATTTGAAACAAAATGTTTAATACAGAACAGAAAATGATAGGGGGTTATGGAATTGGAGCCCTGACCACAACCCTGCCAAGGTCCCGAACATCATCAGTATTTACAGACCCTGAGTCCATATGCAACAGGTACAAATTTACCAGCATCTACTTTATTTCAACATATATATACTTCATACTGATCCCCTAACAAGCACAAGGGGATCAGGTCAAGGGCTGTCCACATGCCTTTTAAAGCACAATGATTGGGGTATACCCTCCTAAATGGCAGACCACGGTACCCAGGCATGGGCACAAAATAAAATAAAGCAAAAATGGTCACTGTACCTTACTCCATGCTCGGGTCTCAGTCTCTCAGACCCAAGCTGTCATAGCTAAGAGGCTTATCCAGCTCACAGCATCTCACCCCTTGTCTCGGGTCTTGATGTCACAACACCACCTCTCCAGTTTTCCATAGATTCCCAATTTGTTTAGTTCATATTCTGCTCCTATACTCAGAAGCTAGGTGACAGAAAAGCTGCAGGTTACCTTCAAGTTCTGGAATTTAACATCCCATGCAAAAAACATCAGGCAATCCTCCTGAAGGATGAGCCATCAACAGGCCCTCGGCGTCTCTGACCTCAGACGCTAGCTGAGATCCAAATCCCTGGAGACCCAATCAGAAAGAGCTAGTGCAACTCTTTGCTCAGGATCCTGCCACCATCCTGAACTTGCAACCCCCACCCCAGCCAGTTACAGCCAGAGAATACACCCACAGGTGCCTGAGCCCCATGGGCTTTGATACTGTGAAACTATGGCTCCTTCAAAGCTCATATTTGGTGGAACACAGGACCCATTTTATGTGCTCTTAGGTTTTAGATGGGCAGAAATACCTGGCAAAGTGTTGAACCAATGAGTACTAAGTGTATTCAGCACAGGAACAGCATTCTATTGCTGGGGCAGAAAATTGTAACAACAAGAAACAACATTTCCCTTTTTAGAATGGGCTAAACTGTCAGCCCATTGGTGCAGCGGGTAGATTTCCGTTTGCAACACCAGTGACCTGGGTTTGGGAATGGACTCGGGCGCCGGAGGGCCGGTCGGGGGGAGAAGGCTGGAGCGCCTGACGACTGCTCGTCTTCTCCTCAGGGGGGGGGGTCTGTGGCCTGGCGTTTGCTGACTCCTGGTGGAGGCCAGGGGAAGAGCACTGTGTTGGTCCACCACTGAAGAGAAACATGATGGACATCGGCATGTGGCTTGACGTCAGTGGCACACCATGCTTCTGAGGGAGAAAATGGAAAATGGTGCTTTGGCTGACCGGATAATGGCCACTGGACCCTCACCACCACGGAGCCCTGGACAGCCCGGACCAACCCCAGCAGCACCCGAGCCAACTGGTTATGTCTACTGGCACTTTCTCCTCAGAACAGGAGAACCCTCCCAATGACGACAGGACATGTTGGGTTACCCGGGGTTCTGCAGATATGTGGCGGCAGATAACGGCAAGGGTGGTGGGTGGCACGGAGGTCCCAGGTGGCCTGAAGTAGTGGCCAGCTGGGGTGCAAAAAAAAAAGATTGGGCTAAAAAATTCCCTTATAGTGCAAATTTAACAGAATCAAATGCCACCTAGTAACTCCTATTGCAATAGGAAGATTAAATGCATCTTCTGACTTCCTCTCATTTCATGTTGAGATTGATGATCCACTGACACGGCTCAATATGTGAAATCTCTTTAAGTATTGTAACTATGTTTACATACCGCAACATCTTATTTGTAAACTGCTGTATTTTGGGACTGTATGACAATGAGATATTGAATTTAATCAGGGCTATCCTGTATCCTACTTGATACAAATTTTCAATCAACCAATCAAACAGTCAATCTGTGAGACACTGGGCTCGATTTTAGAATGGGATGCAGTGGCACTGCAGACTTGTTGCAGGGTGTTTGATGCAGGTTGTGACTTGTGCCAAACATTGAGGCAAGCACAATTTTAGAAGAAGTGTGCCACAACTGCCTTCCGCAAGTCCAGAACGTGGGGCGCAAGGAGTTAAACCAAGGCTCTCTGGTTTACCTTTGCCTCCAGGATCGTGGCACTTGTGCCAACCTTTGGCGTAAGGTGCCGTAAAGTGGAGAAAGTGTCACAGCTGCGCCAGCCCTTCTAAAATGGGACCGAACTGCATCCGAGGGGCTTTGGCGCAGCTGCGTAGAACTTTGTGGTGGATGTAGGGCTTGATGCAAGCCCTGCGTCCACCTTATAAAATCAAGCCCTTTGACTTCAAGTTGTTTTTCTTTAGATATTCAACAATTTTACATACTAACATACTATTTGCCAGCAGATTAGGCCTTACGGTCTATCGAGTCTGCTCGAACTTTAGATCCTTAGTTGGGTGCCGAGACCCTCCCATCCCTTGTGCTCCAGAAACCCGTATCATCCATCCCCACCCCCCTTGGATTTTATTTCTTATAATTGTCTGCAGTAGCTTCATTGATATTGATTTCAGATGTACTGGCCAGTTGTTCCCTGTCTCAACCTTTGTGGCCAGTTTAATGGTTTTTACTATGTGAGTCACTGTCCAAGCCTCAGCTAGGTGAACAATTAATATAGAAAAACTATGAATACTGTATCACTGCCAGTGGGATTGACATTTGTTTTGGCCAGTTCCCTTAGTATGTTTGGAAACATACCATCTGGACCTATTAACATGTATTTCTTGTGTTTACAATGTTGAGCATGCTTTCAGCTCCTTCAACCTATATATCTATATCTGTAATTATATCTATCTTTGCAAAAAAACTATGTTAATGCACCATTAAGGTTAAAGCATCAAAAGTAGGGAAATTAGACCTTATGGTTCCCAAGAATAGGACCCCACCCCCACCCTGTATGCAGCAAGTTGCCTGAAGGGTGTGCCATGGGGTTGTGAATCCTAATGCTCACTCCTCTTCATGAGTAAGTATGGTAAGACAGGTAGAGTATAGGAGAGTGGGGTGAGTATTAGGGTTCATAACCCCAAGGCACACCCCTCAGGCCAGTTCCTGCATACAGGATGGGGGTGGGGTCTTAGGCTTGGGAACCCTAAGGTCACATTTCCCTACTTTTGATGCTTTAAGCCTAATGGTACATTAATGTAGTTTTTTGCAAATAATTTCCTTACTTTTTGAGAAAGTATAATTTCCCTACTTTTATCACATTAACCCTAATGGTGGATTAACGTGAATTTTTGCAGAGAATTTCTTACTTTTTGAGAAAGTATAATCATAGGCTTATTACCATCTGGTAGCTTAGGGTTCTCTGGGCCCTCTGCTCCCAGGCACTCATAATTTTTCAGAGATTGTAATTGTATCTTTATTTTCCTTCTATTACTCCATAATCCTCTATGTACTGTAGTTGGATGTGGGAGTGCAGGGTCCTCTGGGCCCTGCACTTCCATCCATGCATAATTTTTGAGATAGTATACTGCTAAAGATGTTTGACTGTGGGAATGCAGGGCCATCTGGGCCCTGAACTACTATCCAGTAGTGTGCACAGCCAAAGAAACACGTGACATTTATATGTTATCCCATTGACAACACAGGGAAATCTGAGAGCTGTGTAACTGAACACCAAATTAATATATTTTAATGAAACCAACAAAAGGCACATTGGTGGGCAAAGCCCTTTGTACTCCAAACATTTCAGAACAAAATTGCAGACCATTTCTTTAGAGCAGAGTGACATAGAAATGACTGAGTAAACCTCCTGTTACAATGTTATCCTATGGAAAACTAAGCAAGATTTAACCCCACAGTACTGCACAGCCAAGTATAATCTATATAGTTATGCAACACCTGTGAGGATAATGTGTAGCACTTATCACTGACATTTTTTGCTTCTCCCTGACCCAGAGTGAGAATATAGCAATATTCTCACTCTAGGTCCCCAGGAGCAAACACATTCTCACAGTAGGTCAGGACTGACTGAAGCCGGCAGCACGTGGAATGCTTTCACTTTCAAACTACTCCCCCCACAAATGACTCGCATGCTGGCTCGAGGTCACTCCAAAATTTCCTCACAATTCATACCTACAACCTGATCTTAGTTCAAAAATCAGTTTTATCACATGTAAACAGACACCCCCCCCCCCATCAGTCACTATCAGTCTGTGTCTGTGACCAGTGTGACACTTGGACAGCTGGTTCTGATTGCTCTATGATTTTTGTAATATAGAATGTGGTATGTGACCTGTCTCACAGGAGACATCCTGTGCCCCTGAGATGACATCTTCCCCACCAGGTTTCATTAAAATAACAGGATATATGTTAACCTGAAACCATGAGATAATTAAAGACTAGAGAGACATAATTAAAGGTCTCTTATTTATCTGACTTAATTGTAGCTGACCAGCTGCTAGGATAGAGATCATAAAATGTTATGACATTTAGTGGAAGAAAACCTATTATATCACTATGGCACTAAGTCATAAAAATCTTCAGATGTGCCATGGGGAGAGGAAATGCTTGAGATCAAAGAGGGAATTTAAAGACTGTCATAATTTGGGAAAATTATTTTTTTGCTGAAGTCACAGTATTTAATATACCTCTTGATAAGACATCCTGTTGTATATATTTTTTTGTATTCTGAGAAGAGGTGCTAGATGACCTCATGGAAGGGGTTGAAACACAGCATTTTAAAATTGTATTCTGTGTTTCATCACAGACACATTCCTGTTGGACTCCGAAACAACAACATCTACTTTAAGCACTGTTTTAGAAGGTAATACATTAGATACACAAGTCTAATTGTATTATGGTAGGATCTTGTTTGCACTTTTCCTTGTTTTCTTTTAAGTGATTGTATGCTTTGTGATATATTGTTCTGTGGTTACATTTTACATATTTTATTCATTTTAAGTAAAACCTCTTATTTTAAAGAGACTGCCTGTGTCTTCCAAGTCCTTCCTTTGTTGCCTGTGATGCATGGATGGTTAAGATTTTGACAACACTGTTCATAAGCTTAATGGTATACCAAACTGGGAAAAAGTAAGAATTTATCTAAGGTCTTTCATAGAGTTTTTAAGGGTTAATTTTGTTTACCTGGTTAGATGCCCTTGGTGAAAGATATCTGGCATTTCCCCGAAGAGCAGAATTATCTGAGCCTGTACATTTGGGTGCGCTAGCAGAAGATTCACAGTTTGAATCCCTTCAGAACTTGAGACCAAAGGTGATTTGGACCCTCAAAACAGACAGGAGGGTTACCCTGTTCACAATACTGCACTTGGAGGTTGGCACTGTGGGAGCAGAGGGCCTGACCTACTGAGTGGGGTTGTGACAACCAGCACTCCTGCTTTGCCGGCTCCCATCCCAGTGCTCTTCTTCAAAATAGTTCTTGTGATTGCCACTCTTCTCCTCTTGAAACCACTACTGATGCTCCATTGCTCAGTCCAAGGATATTGTTTCTCTGGTCCCCACTAAGGCCAGACACTGTTAGACTCCTACTTGCTCTGCCTGCTTGACTCACACACCTGCTCATGGCTGTTCAAGTAATGCACAGACATAGTGAGGCATAAGAGTGTACAAACTTACGGCAACCACCTTAACATCCTGAAACCACCTGGATCACTAAAACCAACAACAAAATTATTGAAAAACTATATTAAATCTTCACAATAAAGAAAAACACTACGGACATTGCATAAATGAAATATGCCATAGCTCCTATGGGAATATGACTGGTATTTCCCCTTTTGTATCTTGACCTTTGACATCACTTGTGTTTTCACCACTCATGATGTCATAAGGTCAAGCTGCACTTGTGAAAAGTATCAATCATATTCTCCTAGGGGCTGTGGCATATCCTAGATCAATATACATAGATAGATAGATAGATAGATAGATATTATACACACACACATATATATATATTTATATATATATATATTTATATATATATATCTATATATATATATACATATATATATATCGACATATTTGTCATGTAGTGTGACTTTGGGTACTCCTTAGAATAACATTTCACTGTAAGTTATTGTTATATTCTTTCCCTCTGTAACTACTGATGTGAAAAACTGCCATCTGATTTTCCTTCATTAATATCATAGAATTTTCTTCATCCTTCAGCGGTCCAACCATTTTCTGTTTTTCTCTTCTTACTGACATATCTGAAAAACACTATAGTACTGAATTTAACTTCAAAGGCTCTCTAGCATTATACAGCTTGTTTTACTCTTCAGACTTGACATTTTCTGCCTTGGAGATTGTCCATATAAAGATGTCTGTTTTAACTTGTGTTGATAATTTCTACCTTCTGTGTGCCTCTTGTTTTTCAGCCATTATTTCTGCTTTCTCCTGTGCCATCCATACTGGTCTGCATTTCTTGTATTTGATACATTTTGGTTGAGGATGTCATTCTGATGCACTTTAAAATTGCTTTCTTTGTACACTTGTAAGATTTCTCATTATCTTGAAGTTCACCTAGTGTCGAAGCAAGATATATGTTGCTCATCTGATTTTCTCTCTGTTCCCATCAAAAGTGAATCACATGATATAATGGGCACTGTTGCTCAGTGATTCTTCAGTTTCCACTTCTCTGACCAGGTCATCCTAGTTTCTAAGAATTAGGTACAATGTTGGTAGATTTCTAGTGTTTCTCTTGACATGACATTTCAGGTAACACACCTCAATAAGCTCTCTAACTTACATATTACACCTGGACTTACCTTTTTTCTCCTCCAAATTTATATCTGAGTCATTTAAATCCCCCATTACAGCATGCCTCCCTTTATACAGTAGATGCTTTCCTAATTTCTTTGTTTAGATTTTGTTCCTGATTTTCCTTTTGTTATAGTGGACTGTAGTATGCTCTGATGGTTGCTGGGTCTCCCATTCCACTTGATACTCTTAGGCAATGTGTTTCAATCCCTTCTGAGTTGAGTGCATTTATTTTAAGGACGTGTTGTTAGCTTCTGATGTATAATGTTATTCCTCCTTCATTCACCCCTTTCCTATCCCTTCTAAATAGTCCACTATTTTTAAACTACATGACCCACAGGTCATTTTCATTCAACCATGTCTTAGTTACTCTAATTATGTTCAGTTCTTCTGTGATAATCAGTGTCTTCATCTCACCCATCTTATTTCTTTGGCTACCTGGGTTTATGTACAAGTACTTCTAGTTTTTATGTTGGCTAGCACTTGTGCACCAACCAACATCTTGAGGTAGCAGTAGATTTGGAGGTGTGGTCACTGCTGGGCAAATGCAGGGCATGCATCAGAAGGCGCATCCCTCATTACCCCATCAGCAAGCAGCAGGCGCTGACCTCACACATCCCTAATGTGGCCACCAGAACAAAGAAAAGTCCACTGCAATGAGAGTGAAGCTCTCATGCAGCATGACCACAACATGCCTCCCACTCCCCGTCGGCATACTGAACCCCCTCCCATTTAAAATGTATGCTGGGAGAGTGCCCAATCCCCCTCAGCATCATGCAGCCCCCAACAGTTTTTCTTTGCTGATGGGGGGCCAAATCCCCATTGGCATTTATCCCCCATCCCCAGTGATTGTGCCAATGGGAGAGCCCACTCCCCATTGGCATAATGCCCACCTCACATTTGTTGCATGCCGAGCGGGTGCCCAATCCCCCTAGGCTCATGTCCCCCCTCAGTATGTGCTGATGGAGATGCCAATCCCCTGTCAGCTACAGAATCTCCCCCAAAAAAACACTTAGGTGGCACGCTGGAAGCCCACCCCAGCATGCTAAATCCCCTGCAAAAAAAAAAAAAAATCCCGTGATTTTCTTTTTTAAATCTGTAAAAAAGAAAACAGCCCCTCACGGTCTCTCTGCCCCCTCTCACAACCCACGCCCACCCTCTGCGCACCCTGCCTCCCCAAACCCACCCTCACCACATACTTACCTCCGGAGTCCAGCACGATGATCTTCTGTGGACTGGGAACACATCTGCACTCTTCAAAGCCGACCATGAACTGAAGAAGTGCCGGTAAGCTGTATAATGGCATAAATAGGGTTTTTCCAACTTTGGTGCATATCTCAGGCATTTTGGGGAATTTTGGCACCACATTTTCAACATGGGGTTATTGGGACCCCTCCTCATCAATTCAGGCACTGTCATTGTGTTATTCGGTCCCAAAAGGTGATTTCGCGGTCACTACACGGAATCACCTTTCCTGACTGATTAACAAAATGACAGTGCCACTGTTCATGAGGGGGGATCTCAAAAAGCCTATGTTGCAAATTTGGTGGAAAAAATCCCAAAAATGGCTGTTTTATGAGTGTGCATTGCGCAGTTTCCATGCATGCATGTAACTTTGTGAATCTGTAATATTTTCACTCCAGATTTTCAAAATTACCATTTTCCACACTTCCTTATGAACAGTACAGCTGTCATTTTACATATCCTGACCGAAATGTGTTTTCGCATGTCCGGCACTGAATAGCGCCGTCGCTGTGTGAAATCAGTTTTTGGGACAGTTTGAGGAAATGACAGTGACACTGTTCATGAGCAGAGGTCCTAAAATGCCTGTGTTGAAAATTTGGTGCTGAAAGTCCATAAAATGACTGTGTTACAAGCATGCATTGTGCAGCTTCCACGCACCATTGTAACTCTGCAAATTTGCAATATTTTCATGCCAGATTTTCAACACTGGCATTTTTTCACGCCTCCTTATGAACAGTACAACTGTCATTTTTCACATCCTGCCCAAAATGCATTTCCACACATGTGGTGCACAATGGCGTGGCTGCTGTGGGAAATCAACTTTTGGGACAGATTAACAAAATCACAGCGCCACTGTTCATGAGGGGAGGTCCCAAAATACCTATGTTGAAAATGTGGCTAACAAACTCCCAAAAATAATTGGGTTACAGATCTGTGTTGCGCACTTTCTATGCATGCTCATGACTTCACCAACTTTTCATATTTTCACTCCAGATTTTCAACATTGCCATTTTTTTACACCTCCTCAAGAACAATACAGTTGTCATTTTCCACATCCTGCACAAAATGTGTTTTCGTCCCTGTGTCACCAAATGGCATAGCCACTCTGCAAAACCACCTTTCAGCTAACAAACTGATTGTGCTGCTTTTCATGAGGTGGGCTCACAAACAGCCCATGTTGAAAATTTGTAGTGAAAATACCAACACACGCCTACAGTGTTAGGGTTTCCAACTGTAGCACCCCACCCAGTACAGACTGACAGGCATCAGGGGTGTGACTTGAGATCATCGACTGTAATGCTCATGCCATTTCATCCCTAGCCCCACCCTGCAGCCAGTGACAGATATCGTGGTGTGCCTTGCACTGTTCAGCCACAAAGCTTACCCCATTCTCCTATACTGCACCCACCTCAGCGTATTTCCTTATGGAATGGGGTATGCATAATGCCCAAAGACCCCAAAGCACACCACAACACTTGTCAGTGTCTACGGGGTAGGGTGAGGTACAATGGAATGAGCATTATTGCTGATGACCCAAACGCACACCCCAATGCCTGTCGCTGTCTACAGGGTGGGGGTGCCAATGCCAGTGAGACATTTGGCATTGACAAATGTTTGTTGTCTGTGTGATGCTACTGTAGGGAATTTGGACCAAAGATGATGCCAGAGGTGGTCAGGTAAGAGCAGAGCTCTCACACAGCAAGGCACTATGTTTTGCAGCCACTGCCAGTTTTTGTAATGGCATTATATCTTGTTCATTTATGTTTCTCATTTTGTCTCTATTAATAGTGATCATCTTGCATCTTTGGGGTGATGTTCAACCAGTCGTGGAAGTGGTGGGTTGGGGACATGCAGCATTTGGAGTGGTGCCATGACACATTTGACTGTGGCTGTCTGTTTGTGTTTTAAACCTGCCGTGGCGTGACATGGTATCTTGTGAATATAGTGAGTAATTTTGAGCCACTAAATTTGGGTGAAGTCAAAATAGCACATGTAACATTGGCGATGTGCTCTAATAGCACATTGTCACCTCAGTGCCTTCATTTCCAGCTGAGTACTTGTTTTATATAGTATATAGGGGTTTATTTGTGGAGCCAGTTCTGAGCTGGCTGTCTGGTGTACTGGTTACAGTCACCATCTCTGTGGCTGGTGGACCTGGGTTCAGGACTGGCTGTGGGGGAATTTTTTTTTTTACTTTTTTGCGTTCTTTAACATTTTGTTTCTTCCTCTTGTTCACCTCCTGTTCCCCTGCCCTCCTGACTTTGTTCCCCCCACCAACAGATTGTCTCCCCCAACGTTCTCCCCCTGCTGACTTCTGTTCCCCCCCATAGAGTAGCCCCATCTCTTCAGTTTTCCTCATCCCCCATTATCATGCCTCTCCAGTGATGATTGTATTTTGGATGGGGGAGTGCAAGGGTAAGGGGGGCATAGACCCCTGCATAAAATGTAGGCTTACATTGCCCCCTGGAGAGTGAGAAAGCGCTGGTCGCTGTTCCTGGGGGTCACTGTAATGCACACCTCCATTTCCTTTTCAGTGTTGTGCACTCTCTGTTTTTGGTCAGTGCCATTTTGCAGGTGCTATTATCATATAGGACTGTGTGGCACATGGATAATGTTTCCTCACTTGAAGACACAGTTTCAGATCCAATTGGAAATCATTTCTCCTGGATTGGGGCCTCCTCTCAAGAGATACTGCTAGTGTTTCTTGGTTGTGTCGAGTTAATTTGGGGAGCACTTCCTCTGCTGCAGCAGTCCCTTGTTGTAGGTAGCCTTTGGCCAGTTGGTCAGGAATGAACTCTCCCCAGCAGCAGGTCTCCTGCGTGGTAACGATGGTAGCCATGGCCTGATTGGGCCTGTCTCTCTAGATGAGATGGTCAGATTGCATGCCTGCTAGATGTAGCCTCCCAAGGGGTTAGGACACTTTCACAATCTGTACCTCGGAACTTTTATGATTTTTAAATTGACTAAGGGGATTTGAATAGCCTTTTGCATTGGAGATCTCTGAAGCCTGGGATATAATGCAAGTTCATACAATTCCTAGCAAGAGGGTGTTACTCCTTAAGACATGCATAGATTGTTGTCAAATATGTATTAAATATGTTTTTAATGTGCAGCTTTCATGTTGATTTTTTTTTTATCCATCTATTTCCCTCTGGTCACCGGATCCTGAACCATCCCTCAGCAGGCACCTGCTTGTCCCATCCTGTCTGATACCTCCCCTCAGCCCAGATCCCCCCCCGGAACCTCAGGCTAGCATCCTGAGTCCCCCACCAGTAGACCCCCTGACTTGTGCCCCTCAGAGTGATGCTGTCCTCACCTACCTTGGACTCTCCTTCAATTTAGTCCAGTGAGTGAGCTCTGGTGCAGGCCGAGGGATATCGGGATTGGTCAAAGGCAGGGGCCAGCAGTGGGCGTGGGGCAGGTGCTCTGTCATCTCCTCAGGCACTGTAGTGTTTCCTTGTATGTGTGTGCGACCCTGGCAGTACAAATGTGCAATGACATCCAGCGTGAGCTGGACACACTTCCGCACCCCTCTCATGGATGTCTTCCAACACCTCTACCCCTGCATGTGTGACCCCCCCCGGCTGTTGCACCCCAGTCTCTGCTGGGAGTCACTGCTGCTGGGGAGTCATTGACCCACCCTGCCCAGGAGAGGAGAGCTGTCCTCCAGATGCTCAATCCTCTCCTCTCCTCTCTGGCCGACCCCTGGCTACCCAAGTTCACTCCCAAGCCTGGCTCGCTGGCATGGTGCAAGGTGTGGTATTCAGCACCTCAACCCTCAGCACCACTGGGCTGGCTTTCATCACATTGATGTTTTACGTGCTTGATGTACTTGAGTGCTCTGTAGTCATTGTACTCAAGTGTTTTTCATGTGTTATCTGTATGAACATTAACTGATTGCCGCTATTTTCCTAAAAAAATAATCTAATCTAAGATTCCTTTGTCCTTTTTTGTTAGTCTCTTTGCTGTATCATTTGATTTAGCTGTCTCTTGCTAACATTAGAACTATTTCCATGTGTATGCCTCCTCCATTTTTGATTTCACTAGCATCCTCCCCTTGTTGATGCTGTTCCCCAAGGTGTTTCATTTCTTAAATGTTCATGTGCAGTATGTCTTTTCTGAATAGATATTATTTTTTTAAATGTTGCATAATTTCCAAGGAACCTGAATCTCTATCCCTTGTACAAACACTAGATCCAAACATTTATTACTGGTACCCTGACATTGTGTCTCTCATCTCCAAAGTGGATCGGAGAAGATGACTACAGTACCACTCTCCTTTCTTTGTAACCTTGATTTTACATGCCATTTATATTACCCGTGCCTTGAATGTATGTAGTGTTTAGATATTGTACTATGGAATCAAAATATTGATGTAATGGATGGTGAATAATAATGCTGTACAGAGTATGTTATCAAGGGGTTCTGACAATATCAATAAACCTGAAGAGAAAAATTCAGGCAGATTTTCAGCACTGTCAGATACCCAATACTGTATAGCTTTAGTCTGCAACTTTTACCAGACAGATAGGTATATAGATAGATTTAAAATGCCTTTCCATATTTTGCTTAATGCTGTTTCAAAACTGAGCAAATACATACCAACATTAAAATAAATACATAAAATACAACGTCAACAAAAATACCAAACACAAAAAATTTAATCACTAAAACAGCAGTTTGGCTGGCCCATCTGCGCAGCGGTTGGATTTCCGCTTGAGATGCCAGTGACCCAGGTTCGGGAATGGACTCAAGTGCTGGAGGGCCGGCTGGGAAGAGAAGGCTGAAGCGTCGGATGACTGCTCACCTTCTCTCAGGGGGAGGGTGGGGACGCAACCGGGAGATTGCTGACCCCTGGTGGAGGCTGGGGGCTCGGCAATGCATGGGGTCCCACAAATCAATGGGGTGTGGTGAATGTTGGCATAATCTTGACATTAGTGGTACGCCATGTCCCTAGGGAGCAAACAGGAAAAAAAAAGTGGTCAACACAGGTGAATCATGCAGTTGTGTCTGCATCTGATTCTTTAAAAATGCAGCCCTATGAATTGTGATGTGCTTAATGTCCAGAGAAGTGTATTGCCTTGTGTTATGTGGTTCCTAGTCTCTCCCTGTTTTTCTGCAATCCCTCAAAGTTTTATCCTTCTCAAAGTGTGAGATAATTATACCAAACAGGGTCAGATTAACTACTACTACTGCTGTTGCTGTTTGGGATCCATTAATTGAATAACATAACCATTTTCTCTTGGAAGCATAGCATTTGATGGCTGATACGGACTGCTTGCCCACTTAGTCTGCCCACTTTTTCCAACCCACAGTGTCACCATAGACTCTACTTGATCTCTGGCTCTTTCTCCTGCCCCCTTAATTTTCAATGAGATTCCCTTATGCCCATCTCATGCAGGCATTCTTTTTTTTTCTATAGAGCCATTTGCTCCCTGTGGCCACCTACTTCTGCCATTGGGACCCCCACTATCTCCAGTCCCATCTGCCTCTCCCCCCACTGTCATGCTACTGAGGATCCACAAGGAGCAGGGCTCAAGAATGGAAGGGGCCATCACATATGGCCAAGGGGAGACATGGTGTTTCTGGTTTTCTCCTTGCCCTCCCAGAGCAATGGCAGATGTGGCAAGCATACACACATGGAGGTGAGCACATTCTCCAGGAAGACGAGGGTTCCTTCCACTCTCCCCTATGTTACATTAGTTCTCAATTCTACTCTGATACCCAGCCTCCACCAGGTGTCAGCTGAGAGTGAGGAGCTGTACCTCCCTGGTCTGGGAGATGAGAGTAGCCCAGTGGCTGCTACAATCATCTCCCAGTCCTCCCGCAGCCAACCCCCAGCAGCCTGAGCTCACTCCCAAACTCAGGTCATCAGCATGGTGCAAGATGTGGCATCCAGCGCCTCAACCCTCAGCACCACTGGGTGGGCAACCATGCATACATTCTTGAACCCCACCACTGTTTTCACCTCCACTACATCCACTGGAAGACTGTTCCTGGCTTCCACTATTCTTTCTGTGAAGAAGTACTTCATCACATCTCTCCTAACTCTACCCCCTACAACTTCATTGCATGTTCCCTTGTTCTTGAGCACTTTTTTTTCTGAAAAATACTTCCCTCCTGTACCTTATTTACTCCCACCAGGTATTTAAAGGCCTCTGTCTAATATATCCTCTCCCTCCTCTCTTCCAGTGTGTACATATTGAGGGCCTTTAGTCTATCCTTATAGGGCTTTTGATGCAGACACTGCACCATTTTATTTGCTCTCCTGTGGGCTGCCTCCACTTTATGTCCTTCTGGAGATGTGGTCTCCAGAACTTGACACAGTATTCTAGGTGGGGTCTTACCAGTGATCTATACAGAGGAAATACCACCTCCCTCTTTCTGCTGGTGATACCCCTCCCTATGAACCCTAGCATCCCACTAGCCCTCCAAACTGCCTTGTCACACTGCCTAGCCACCTATGGGTCACCAGAAATTATTAACTCCAGGCCTCTTTCCTGTTTGGTGGTTGTCAATACCTCTCCACCCATTTATACTCTGCCCCTGGGTTTCTGTGCCCTGAGTGCATGAGTTTGCACTTTTTGCATTGAATCCCAGCTGCCATACCCTTGACCACTTCTTAATTTTTCTTATGTCTCTGCTCATTCTTTCTAACCACTTGAAATGGCAATCTTATTGCAGATTTTGGTGTCATCTTCAAAGAGGCAGACCTTCCCTTCCTGATCCCCTATAATGTCACTTGTAAAGACATTTTTCCCAATACTGATCTCTGAGGCATCCAGCTGGTCACCCTCTGTTCCTCAAAGTGAGCTCCGTTTACCATCACCATCTGTCATCTACCCTCTAACCAATTTCTTACCTAGTTTACCATCTTTGGACCCACTCCTAAGCTGCCCAGCTTCCTTACGCGTCTCCTATGTGGAATGGTGTTGAAACTACTGAAATCTTGGTAGGCCACATCCACTGCTCCACCCTGATCTAATTCCTTGGTCACCCAGTCAAAGAAATCTATTAGATTCATTTGACATGGCCTTCCTCCTGGTGAATCCATGCAGCCTCAGGTCTTGTAACCCATTGGATTCAAGATATTCTACAATCCTTTCCTTCAGCAGTGATTCCATTAATGTTTCCATAACTGATGTCAGGCTGATTGGCTTATAGTTGCCAGCCTTCTCCCTTCTACCATTTTTGTGAAAAGGGATTGCATCTGTCTTCTTTTAGCCCTCTGGAACCACCCTTGTTTCCAGTGAGCTGTTAACTAGAACTGTCAGAGGTGCAGCCACTACCTCCCTGATCTCCCTCAATACCCTTGGATGCACCCTATCTGATCCCATTGCTTTGTCCACTTTCAGATTAGCAAGTCACCTTCATGACAATCTCCTCTGATAAGGGACTGTTGTCTAACTCCCTCCCTCCAAAGCTCATGTTACTTTTTTGTGTCCCCTCCCCTTCCCTTCTCCTTCCTCTGTGAGCACTGAACAAAAGTATTTGTTTGGGATATCTACTTTTTCCCAGTCCCCCACTGTACTTTCCTTTTTAACCCTACAATCCCACCCCTGTCTTCTTCTTTTCACTTACATAGCAAATAAATGTCTTGCCCCCTTTTGTTACCTCCTGGGCTATTCTCTCTTCAGTTTATGCCTTTGCACTCCTTACTGCTTTCCCTGTTTCTTTCTGTTTCCCCAATACACCTCACTATCCTCTTTCCTGTGCATCTCCTCATATTTTTTGAATGTTGTCCTTTTAGACTTTACCTTTTCAGCCACATCTTTCTTGCTTTTTTTCACTTGATTGACACAAAGGTTTCTTGCCATACCAGGCTATACAATGTGCGGCTTCACTTCTGAAGTTGTGGTGAAGTCACGCATGCGCACTGAGCTCTGGTGGTCATCTTAGGCACAGTGAACTGTTCCACTGTCAGCTCAGTGCACATGTGTGAGTTCACTGCAACTTCAGAAGTGAAGTTGCACATGCACCACTACTCGCGCATGTGCACTGAGCTTCAGTGCCCATCTTGAGCACGGTGGCCCATGGTGAGCGACAACAATAAAAGTAGTGCACTTGAGGGGATGAACGCAGTGTTTTGGATTGGGGAATGAGAATACTGCAACTCCAAATTTGTGCTTTGGTGTTTTGTTTTTACAGTTGCTTGTAAGACGGCTGCAGGCTCCACCCACTGCAGCTGTAAAAAGGTCAGTCATGTGTCATTTGTCACGTATACCTCTCCAAATCAAACTAAGTATGAAATCTACTTGAAAAACAATCCATAAAAATATGTGCAGCATTCCCAGTTCCTGTGATGGTAAGTATATTTTACAGCTTGTGCCATAGCACCAAAATCTTATTTCATGGGCCCACATGCCGAAATCTGAATTCTAGACTGTAGGAATAATTCTATGAATAACTGCAGAGGAATAGTCAATATTATACAAATATTGACCAGAGTTGAGGGATATAATGGGAAAACAGTGACCCTGAGATATGAACTATTGACTGACAATGTTTATAGCGCAAGAAGCTGAAAGATGAGAGCAATGTAACTATTTGAAGTCAATAGTTCATCCCATGGTGCCAATAGTTTTCCCAGATATCATGAAAACACTAGTCAGTATCTGTCTTATTAACCCCCAACACTTAAAAAAGCTTAAAATTGCTAGATTGGTTCATGGTCTGTGGTAGGACAGGCTGGGTTGCTGGATTACTGATTTTTCCTGATAAAGTGCATTGTTATGTTGATTGCATGCAGCGCAAGAAACATATTGGGACAGCTTGCTCAGAAGCAGGTTGTGGAGGCATGGCACTATTGTGGCCAATGCCCCCACAGCCTGCAAAGTCTTGTCCCGCTTCCCCCAATGCCATGGCACGCTGCTGGTGACAGTAGTTTGGAACCTTGCCACCAACTTTAGACAAATCAGCCACTGCAATCAGGGGCCACCTCTTCATTGCAGTGTAAGCCATCTGCTGCAATGAGAGAGTGACCCGTCATTGCAGGGCGGGATCTTCACAAACAATATTAACCCCCCCACTGTGTTTACTTGACAACGGGGGCCCCAATCCCTGTCGGCTTCAGTGCCCCTGTGTTTCTCTTGCCAACAGGGGAGCCCAATCCCCATCAGCATTAGGTAAACCCCCCTCCTCACTTTTATTGTCTGCCGACGGGGTGCCCAATCCCCATCGGCATAATGATACCCTCCCCTTGTGTTGTGTGCTGACGGGGGTGCTCAATTCCCCGGTGGCTACTGATGCCCCCCAAAAAAAGAAAGCCTCCAGTGACATGCTGGGAGCCCACCCCAGCATGCCACATGCCCCTGTAAAGTTAAAAACAGTCCTGCAATGTCTTTTTTTCCCCCTGTAAAAAAGGAAGCTGTCCCTTGGCGGTCTCCTTGCCCCCCACCCACAACCCATGCCCACCCACTGTGTCCCTGCCTCCCCACACCCCCTCACTCCATACTTACCTCCAGAGTCCGGTGCGATGATCTTCGGTGGACCAGCAACATGTCTGCACTCTTCAAAGCCGACCGCGAACTGAGGAAATGCCGGTAAGCTGTACAATGGTAGAAATAGGGTTTTTTCAAATTTAATGCATATCTCAGTCATTTTTTGGAATTTTGGCACCAAATTTTCAACATGGGGTTTTTGGGACCCCTCCTCATGAATTCTCGAACTGTCATGGCGTTAATCGGCCCAGAAAGGTGATTTCGCAGTCATTGCAGGGAATCAACTTTCAGTGTCAATTAATGAAATGACAGTGCCAGTGTTCATGAGGTGGGCTCTCAAAAAGCCTATGTTGCAAATTTTATGGAAAAATTCAAAAAATGACTGTTTTATGAGCATGCATTGCGCAGTTGCTACACATGCTCGTAAATTCATGAATTTGCAATATTTTCATGCCAGATTTTCAAGATTGACATTTTTTCACACGTCCTTGTGAACAGTACAGCTGTCATTGTTCGCATCCTGGCTAAAATATGTTTTCACAGTTCCGACGCAGAATAGCGCAGTCGCTGTGGGAAATCCATGTTTGGGACAGATTAAGAAAATGACAGTGACACTGTTCATGAGTAGATTTCCTAAAATACCTATGTTGAAAATTTGGTAATGATACTCCATAAAATGACTGTGTTACGAGCGTGTGTTGCGCAGTTTGCACGCACACTCGTAACTTCGCAAATTTGTAATATTTTCACTCCAGATTTTCAACATTATTATTTTCCCACACTGACTTATGAACATACAGCTGTCAATTTTCCCATCCTGGCTGAAATGTGTTTTTGCACTTCCGGCACAGAATATGGCAGTCACTGTGGGAAATCACTGTTCGGGACAGATAAAGAAAATGACAGTGATTCAGTTCATGAACAGAGATCCTAAAATGCCTATGTTGAAAATTTGGTGATGATAGCCTATAAAATGACTGTGTTACCAGTGTGCGTTGTGCACTTTCCATGCACCCTTGTAACTTCGCAGATTTGTAATATTGTCACGACAGATTTTCAACAGTGGCATTTTTTCACACCTCCTTATGAGCAGTACAGCTGTCATTTTTCACATCCTGAATGAAATGTGTTTTCACAGTTCTGGCGCAGAATAATGCGGTCACTGTGGGAAATCAGTGTTCAGGAAACATTAAGACAAAGACAGTGGCAGTGTTCATGAGCAGAGGTCCTAAAATCCCTATGTTGAAAATTTGGTGATGAAACTCATAAAATGACTGTGTTACAAGCCCACATTGAACTGTTTCCACGCACCCTTGTAACTTAGCAAATTTGTAATATTTTCACGCCACGTTTTCAACGGCAGCATTTTTTCACACCTCCTTATGAACAGCACAGCTGTCATTTTCCACATCCTGCCTAAAATATGTTTTTGCACTCCTACCAGAGAATTGCATGGTCACTGTGGGAAATCAGTGTTTGGGACAGATTAAGATTGAGCGAGTGAGGGGGGGAGTGACCGAGCTCAACTGAGCTCTGTCGGGACTGCTGCAGATTTGTTTGTGGGCAGAAAAAGGCCCCAATGCAAGAGGCCAGTACAAAAGGGCAGCCTGCAGCACTAGAGAAACAGAACGAGAGAGCTAGTGAAGGAGGGGAGTGAGCGAAGTCAGCAGAGCGCTGTCAGGACTGCTGCAGATTTCTTTGTGGGCAGAAAAAGGTGTCAATGCAGGCAGGGACATAGTACAAAAGGGCAGCCTTCAGCAATGGGAGAAACAGTACGAGTGAGTGAGACAGGGGGACTGAGTGAGCTCAACGGAGCTCTATCAGGACTGCTGTGGATGTCTTTGTGGGCAGAAAAAGACACCAATGCAGGCAGGAGCCCCGTACAAAAGGGCAGCTTGCAGCACCAGGACAAACAGAATGAGCATGTGAGAGAGAGAGAGACCAAGCGACCTCAATGGAGCTCTGTTGGGACAGCTGTGGATTTCTTTGTGGACAAACAAAGGTGCCAATGCAGCCAGGAGCCCCGTACAAAAGCGCAGCCTGCAGCGCCAAGAGAAACAGAATGAGCCAGTGACAGAGCGGTAGTGAGCGACCTCAACGGAGCTCTATTGTGACTGCTTCAGAATTCTTTGTGGGCAGAAAAAGGCAGCAACGCATGCAGGAGCCCAGTACAAAAGGGTAGCCTGTAGTGGCAGGAGTCACAGAATGAGCGAGTGAGGGAGGGGGAGTGAGTGAGTGAGCTCAACGGAGCTCTGTTGGGACTGCTGCAGATTTGTTTGTGGGCAGAAAAAGTCAGCAATGCACGCAAGGGCCCAGTACAAAATGGTAGCCTGCAGTGGTGGGAAAACCAGAATGAGCGAGTGAGAAAGGGGGGCAGTGAGTGAGCTCAACGGAGCTGTATTGTAATTGCTGCAAATTTCTTTGTGGGCAGAAGAAGGCAGCAATGCAGACAGGAGCCCAACAGAAAAGAGCAGCCTGCAGCGCTGGCAGAAACGGAATGAGCGAGTGAGAGAAGGGTAGTGAGTGAGCTCAACAGAGCTTTGTCAGGACTGCTGCAGGTTTCTTTGTGGGCAGAAAAAGGCATCAACAGAGGCAGGAGCCCAGTACAAAAGGGCAGGCAGCAGCGCCAGGAGAAACAGAATGAGTGATTGACACAGGGGGAGTAAGCGACCTCAACTGAGCTCTGTCGGGACAGCTGTGGATTTCTTTGTGGGCTGAAAAAGGTGCAAATGCAGGCAGGAGCCCAGTACAAAAGGGCAGCCTGCAGTGGCAGGAGACACAGAATGAGCGAGTGAGGGAGGGGGAGTGAGTGAGCTCAACTGAGCTCTGTTGGGACTGTTGCAGATTTGTTTGTGGGCAGAAAAAGGCAGCAATGCATGCAGGGGCCCAGTACAAAATGGCAGCTGGCAGTGGCAGGAAAACCAGAATGAGCGAGTGAGAGAGGGGGAGTGAGCGAGCTCAACGGAGCTGTATTGTAATTGCTACAAATTTCTTTGTGGGCAGAAAAAGGCAGCAATGCAGGCAGGAGCCCAATAGAGAAGGGCAGCCTGCAGCGCCAGCAGAAACGGAATGAGCGAGTGAGAGAAGGGGAGTGAGCGAGCTCAATGGAGCTTTGTTGGGACTGCTGCAGATTTCTTTGTGGGCAGAAAAAGGCACCAACAGATGCAGGAGCCCAGTACAATAGGGCAGGTAGCAGCACCAGGAGAAACAGAATGAGTGAGTGACTCAGGAGGAGCGAGCAACCTCAATGGAACTCTGTCGGGACAGCTGTGGATTTCTTTGTGGGCAGAAAAAGGTGCCAATGCAGGCAGGAGCCCAGTACAAAAGTGCAGCCTGCAGCGCTGGGAGAAACACGAGCAAGTGAGAGAGGGGGAGTGAGCGAGCTCAATGGAGCTCTATCAGGACTGCTGCGGATTTCTTTGTTGGCAGAAAAAGGCGGCAATGCAGGCAGGAGCCCAGTATAAAAGGCCAGCCTGCAGCACCAGCAGAAATGGAATGAGTGAGTGAGAGAGGGAGTCAGCAGGCTCAACAGACCTGTGTTGGGACTGCTGCAGATTTCTTTGTGGGCTGAAAAAGCCACCAACACAGGAAGGAGCCCAGTACAAAAAGGCAGCCTGCAGCAGCAGGAGAAACAGAATGAGCGAGTGAGAGAGGGGGAGTGAGCCACCTCAACGCAGCTCTGTCGGGACAGCTGCAGATTTCTTAGTGGGCAGAACAAGGTGCCGATGCAGGCAGGAGCCCAGTACAACAGAGCAGCCTGCAACACCGGGAGAAGCAGACTGAGCGAGTGACAGAGGAGCAGTGAGCGAGCTCAACACACCAATGCAATCAACATCCGACATTGGCAAATGATTGTTTTTAATATAGGGACATATTGTAAGAGTGATATAGACTACTGCAGGTCTTGGATGTGGATGTGGTTTTTAGTGCCTGGCTGAAAAAGGTCATGCTTTTTTTTTTTTCATTTTTTTTTCCAAACTCACTGTTCCTGTTCCACCTGCTCGCTCACCACACCAACTTCCTATCAACTTTCAGATGCTTACTGCTGGTCAGTTGTGCAGCAGGTGTCCCGGACATATACTCCCAGCTGCCTCCACACACAGACCACACTTTCCCTGCCTCCACTACTGCTGATGTGCCTAAACAAAAACCTTTCCATCACAATAATTACTCTGCAGTACTTTACTTAGGATGACCGATTTGCACATTTAGGGGTTTAAATTATGTTTAAAAATATATGTATCTTTAATACAGTAAATTACAATAGCTAAAGATCAGAACTAAGTCCAACTATTCATGATGTTCATAACAGGACTATATCACTTGAATCTGACAAAGTGATTCATGTGCTTCCCTGATGAGCAAGTAGTACTGCTGTACAGATGTGAACTAGCCTATAGAAGTCAAACAAAAGCAACAAAAAGGCTCAGATGTAAGGGCACGTAAGGACAACTTTTAATGCTACAATGTCAATTTTTTGTTATTTTTACTAATTCAATATTTTATGACCAGTAATACTATCAAAAGCCCCAAAATGAAATTATTTGCTGAAACTTATTTAAGTAATAGCAACCAGCACCTTAACAAACTTCTAAATACTTCCTACCCATTTAACTAAATGAAGCCTCTTATATCTCTTCATCTGGATAATAAAATTCAAATTAAAGCAGAGGCAATCACTGAAGCTCTTTTGGGAACACTATTAATAATGTTTTAGTCTGGCTAGTTTCATTAAAAGGTATTTTATTGCTTACTTAAGACGCTAAGCAGTTTAGGTAAGTGGAGTCATAAACAAACATTCTCTCTCTCTCTCTCTCTCTTCCCCCTCCCCGTCTCCCTCCCTGAAACAGGGTGTATAACATTTTGAGTGGTTTTCAGCATTTACTCTCTCTGAGCATGGAAACAAATATGGCTTTTACTAAAATGGTGCTTTTATGTCCTGTATAAAAATGGATCTGAGTTTGTTTCCCTTTCTGGGACAAGTAAATCTTTGTCTTTGGATATAAAATGATACAGCATGTCTTCTGCGTTCTTAAAGCTGTTACTACCTTTGGATGCCATCCACCTACTGTACCATAGCAGGCTAACACCAGTTTCATACTACCATGCTACCGAATGAGTCTACGGGTGCTAGATGGTGCCTTTCAATGTGTGGAACCAAAACACGGCTGGATTACAACAAAGGTTCACTTCAAACTGACAATTCTGTGAAAGCTACCCATACATATTATTTCTATATTGTTAAATTCTCTGTGACCTAGCTTGCTTGGTTGTCTGGCAACTGTTTACAGGGCATTCACCTATAGATTGCTAGTTCAAATATATCTCTAGTTGGCAGAAGCCAAAAAAGTAATTATCTACTGATCTCTGTTAGGTAGCCTATGTGAAATAAGTTGTAGTAATCTCAGTTCATTTCCCATTGGACTGGCATCCAGATCACAAAACCACCATAAGAACTAATGCAAGTTGACACCATTGGGAAGTCTCAGATGAGAGGACTAAGATTAAATGGGCATATATTCTGAACTGCTCTCCCTAGCAGTGCTCCCTCCATGCCCTTATTTAGGAGCATCAGCAGCAGGGCATGGAGGGGAAGCAGGTACATGCAGAAAAAACAGAAGGAACCCCTGCAAAGCAAACTCCAAGGGTGCTCAAGCTCCATTAACAACCATGAGAAACAGCAAGAAGCACGCACTCAAGCAGGCGTAATTCATAAATATTTATTGCAAAAAGGGCAAACAGTGCAGCATGCAAAGTTCTGTGCTACTAATGAGAAATCCCCATGTGTATTTGCAGCAGTATGCTCCTTCCTCCTGCAAATGGGGATTTCTTGTTAGCAGCACAGCATTTTGTACACTGCACTGTTTGCTCTTTTGCAGTAAATGTTTATGAATCACATGTACTTGTGTGCTCACTCCTTGCTGTTTTCCAAGTATGCACATGCCACCTGGGATTTACTTGTATCATGGCTACATGACTTTGGTCACCAGTTCTGTCAATGTGGCACCTTTCATGACCATTATAAAAAGAACAAAAATGAAAAAAATATTTTTAATTTTGTCTCTGACATGGAGCTCATCTCCATCTAATGGACATCTAGTTTGACAAATATGATCATTAAAATTTGGAAGAAAATATACATAACATAATAAATTATAAAATCTGCAGCTGATCTACATTTTCTTTTTTTCTGTAGAATATGTAACAGAATATGCACATGTTGAACAGAATTGAAGCGTTTCTGTACTTTAATAGAAGCATTGCTGGAACAAACCATGGCACAGATCTAATAGGTCAATTGCAGACATTACATCTGGAGCAAATGCAGAAAAACATGAAGCTGTATGTCTAATATGGAAATTATATACAAGGATAAAGTTCAACTGCACTGATATGCCTTTCCATCTTTAAAAACTTGGAAATTTAATTCAGAAATCAATGCTACTGCAGATGAAACAGAAAGGCCTCTCCATGGGTTTGCTCAATTGTAACACTACCAAAACTACAGCCTCATCATACAGCACAATATGAAAAAGCAGAGCTAAGTGCAGTAGAACAAAGTAGGAGAAATCCTATAAGCAGAAAGTAGAATGTAAAAGAGCTAAAGAAAGCAGCGGGACTATGACAAAAATGAATGGCAAACAGCAGGAAGAAAGAAAGATTTGTATATGCTATTATAAATTTGAGAATTATTAAAGAGGGCATATGACCACCCAAACTGTAAATGTTGAAACTATTGCGGAAGACTGAGGAAAGGCAAAGTATCTTGGTAAACCATTGCCTTGGCATTTACGGGCAGAATGGAAGATATTTTCCAGGGTTTATGAAAGAAGTTGCTACATGGGTTTATGAATGATATAGTAGAAGGGCAGGTAACATCTTGTTATAGTAGTAGTAGAAGTACTAGTAATAGTAGATTTTATTTCTTTGTGGTGCCCTTCCCCTGAGGTGCAGGGCACCATTACAACAAACAGCAACAGTAGCAAATGTAAAACAAATAATTTCCAAATAATAAAATTAAATAGCAATCTCATTATATTAAAATACAAATAAATATCAGCAACTATATAAAAACTTACTGGGGATAGCATTAAGGGACTCTTCACTCCCCCTGAGCCTATGCAAAAATATGATTTTTAAGACTCCTTTTGAAAGCCTCCACTGTGGGGGCATGCCTCAAGGCTCTCAGAAGAGAATTCCAAAGGACCGCACCCATGACCTAGAAGGTCTGGTCCCCAAGAATTTAAGCCTGGCCCCGGGAATGACCAGGAGGCCCTCCCCAGTGGAGCAGAGAGGGTGCGAGAGCTTGTAAGGATGCAGGAAATCACCCAGATAACCCAGGCTCCACTTGAGTAGGGCCATCTATAAGTTAACAACCCAGCTTTGAAGGAGATATGCCATTTAACAGGCAGCTAGTGCAGATCACACAATGTCAGGGTGATATGACGTGACCTTAAAAAGTCAGTCCACAATACAGCTGCATTCTGCACCAACTGCAGGTACCTCAACATACCTCCACTGACCCCAAGGTATAGAGTGTTCCAGTAGTCTAGCTGTGAGGTCAAAAAAGCATGCACCAGTGAGGGAAAGCCATTTGAAGGAATAAGGGATCTAATGCAACTGATGTTCCTAAGATGGTAAAAGCCATTTTGGAATACTCCTGATACCTGAGCCTCAAATACCAGCCACTCATCAAGAATGGCCCCCAGATCTCTAAGCTTTGCAGCAGCCAGAAGTCTAGAGGAACCAAGCCAAAGCCCTGTCTCCCTCTCAGCAGCTGCTACTCCTCCTGTCAGAATCCACTCAACCACCACAACTTCAGTTTTATCTAGGTTAAATCTCAGCCAACTTGATGACATCTAGTTTTGGATCTTGGCCAAGCACTCATTCAGCCCATCCATCATACCAGGCATCTCAGGTACAAAAGACAGATAGAGCTGAGTATCATCTGCATAGCAATGAAAATCAACTCCATACTGTCTAATGATCCTAATGAGGGGTAGCATGTATACTGCAAATGTAACCCCCTGTTACCCAGGGTTACAAGAATCCCAGTAAGACCTAGTGGTAGGCAGGGAAGGCAGCTTCTGAAACTCCAGTTAAATTGATTTCACACTGTCTCACGCTGTTCTCAGTCTCAGCTGAGACTGAGGGATGGCATCATTTTAGAACTGTCACAGCTGCATAAGCCACACTGGAATGTTGCAGTTGGAAGTTAGAGTAGAATGTTGGGGAATTTGAAGTTAGTTCAGTAGAGTCTGTTGCAGTCTGTAGTAGAGGAAAGAGGTGCTCTGCTGTAAGCAGGCCATCAGAGCTCTAAGCTCTGTCAAAGAGCTATTTTCTTTTTTATAAGTGTGTGTTCTCACCTGAAGAGGAACACAAGAAGAGCACCTTGAAGTGGTAGAGACTGCTTTCAGTGGTTCAGGGCCCCATCCCTGCAGGAATGGGGGTAAGGAATCAGCCTGCTTCCAGGAGCAACCCCCCAGTCTGGCTAGGGAAAAAAGAAGCTGCCTGATTTAAGTTCGTGCTGAGGCACCAGATTCTGGATGAGATTTATTTTGAGGAGAAAATGCCTATGGGGCACCTGCAACCAAGGGGTGAGCTCGCTCTGCTAAAGGGCCAATTGTTTTCACCTGAAACAAAATGAAACTAAAGTGACTGTTACTGTGGGGTCAGGAAAAGACAGCCAAGTACAGTTTGGAAGATGTGGGGATTGGACTGCTTAACTCTGTGGGGGGTCTAGAGTAATGGACACAGCCACTTATTAAGTATGTTCAAGTTCAGCACAAATGGGATGTAAAGACAGGAGACTGAATGTGAATACATTTACAGAAAATGTACATAGCAAAGTGTTAGTAAGGATGAGGTGTCACAGTCCAGAAAAATGGCCGGGTATGGGAGTGAGAGGTGGGAGACCCCCCATCAGTAGTAACCAAATTCACCTATATGGGTTTGCTGTGGGACACCTGTTGCTTTCTCTCAGGTACTTGGCCAGTGCCTGAGAAAAATACCCAGACATGGGATTGATGAGGAAGATTCCCTAATGGAGCAGAAGTGCTCATAGGTAGTTTAGGGAGCCACCAGTAATATTCTATGCTATATGGAAAGTGACCAAAGGGCTGGCAAGGGAGCCAAGCCAGGGAAAACCCACAGCAGAGTACAAGTTTGGGCTGTGTGCCCAGTGTGTTTCAGAGCCTGAGGGCTAAAGTGAATAGGATGTGTTCTGATCTCCATAAATCTGCATTACCAGGAGTGTAGCTCCATGGTGGTCCATCTATGCTTTGTTTACTCTGTTTGGATGTGAATAAAAGCCACACTTTAGAATCCCACTTCTGGTATTGGACGTTACAGTTATTGCTTCCTTTGTCCGGAGCTACTTGGCTGCCCCTGTTGCAGAGTAGCCAAACCTAGCCAATGTGCCGAGTGACACATTCCTCCCCAAACCCAGCCCACCAGGTAGTGCTGTCAAGATGAAAACAGCATACCTGGGTGGGGGTTATAAAAATGGAGGCACCAGTGGAATTTGGGTTTGGAATTTAGGGAGGAATGTAAGAAAGGTCGTTCGAACAATGGCTAGCATTTTGGTTATCTGGCAGTGGGTAGCCCAAAACAATTGAAGCAATGTTTAACTAATGTGCCACTGTGTGCTGTTATCCATGTGCTACTATTAAAATGCCAACTGTTTACCAAGGAGCAGTAAAGCCTGAGAGTGTCTGCCCTTGTCCTGCATCAAATTACTGCATTTGCCAGCTTTTAAAAGTATTTGTGACAAAGTAAAGTGTGGAAAACTGTGGGTAGAAAAAGGAAAATTGTGCCCTAGATGTTGGAAATGCTTTCTGTGTGAACTGAGAGACGTAGTGTGCTTAATGACCATGAAAAATGGTTAAAATGGGCTCCCGCTGAGGAGTCGAAGAAAAAAAAAAGTGTGGTTTTGCAGTTTAAATTTGCCTGCTCGCCATGAGGAGAAAAGCATTCGAGAGGAAAGAGGCTCATTTGCATGGCGTTGAGTGATTGGTGAGACTGCAATCAGTCCCGCCCCCAAGCCATCTCTAGAGCGAGTGCACAGCATTCGAGAGGGAGAGTGAGTGGAATGTGTGAACTGGCTTACCAGGAGGAGCGTTGTGGTGACTGACAGCACTGTAAAAAGTTTAAAAAACTTATTTTTCTGTTTAAATTCGGGCTCAACCCGCATCTCGATTGACTGGACTGTGAGTGTGGTGTTCAGAGGGACAATCAGCAGGACTGCCAACCTGCTTCTTTCCAGAGGCCTCCAAGACTGGCTGCAGGCCGTTTTCCATCGCAGCAAACAGCTACTGATAAAGTGAGTACCAACAGAAATAATTGCTCAAACTTTGTGATTTCACCAAAAGCCAGCTAAATCTGTGTGTAGCAGTGTAATTGCTTTGCAAAGAAGGACTGTGTTAAGTTTTACCAGCAAAAGCAAGAATTCTAATTAATCGACTGTGAGCATAATTATAGGTTCAGCATCAGTATAATTTTCAAAGCCATGTGCGAGACTGTGAGTTGTATCAGATATGCAGCAAGAAAACAGACAATCCTGTGCTATGAAATACTGAGGTTTTAAGGGACTGTAAGCTACAGCAATGTCTTCAGTGAGTAAAAAGTCCATGTTAAATCATATAAATGTGCTAGGAAAAAGAACAGTGCAAGTTTGTGCAGTTTGAGCAAAGTTATCAGTAGAGTGTGTAAATCAGATGCGCAACGGCTTGACCCAATTACAGAATGTTGATGTGTAGGACTGCTGCCGCTGCCATTACAGGGTGGGGTAGTAATGTAAGCACAGCAGCAGAGGAGTCATTTTGAAAGAGAAAGAAAGTTTTCAGTGACGTGGGATTTGAAATAACAGTGAGCATTGTTTGTTTTTCTCTGCAGTTATGGCTTCAGGACCAGCCCGTTACCTGGATCATGCCCGGGCTGTAGTAGCAGTAGAAGTTAACAAGTTAAGGGACATTGAGAGATGTTACTATGGGGGATGACTGCCTACTCATGTGGCGATTCCTGGATATCCAGAGTGAGTATGTGTGATGTGCTTAAATGCTGGAAGGGACGTCTTCATGGTACCTCACTGTTCTGGGTGCCTAGAGAAATATGGTTTGTTTAAAGCACCCAAGATTCATTTGGCTCCCACATGGACAAAAGTTCAAGAATCTGCAGTTGGCAGCACATGGCACCAGGCGGAGTCTGTTGGAGGAGGCCCCTCAGAGTGTGGCACGAAGCAAGAGGGTGCAGATTTACAGACAGAACAATGTGTTGATGTTTCAGAGTCTGAGCCACAGACAGACATTTCAGGAAAAGCATCAGTAGACCATTGGAGAGAGAGGGGCCTAGCCAAAGTCTCATAGGTGAAGACGAGATGAGGGAGGCCTTTGAATGGGAGGTTCACCCAGTGAAGAGTGGACAGTCTCAGGAGTGAGGATGACTGCTCACTCATGGGCACAGATTCTCAGTGAGGAAGAAGAAGAGGGGGAACCTATGTGGCCTTGTGAAAAAGGAACTGGTACACAGCCTCAAGCTCTTGCCTCAGAGGAACGCATGGAAGAGAGTGGTGATTTCACTGCCCTGGCTGTGCAAGAAGAAGCCAGGGTTCCATTTTTTGTGTCATTAAGAATGCGTAGCTGGCAGAACCAGGACTGGCCACCCCCAAGCCAGGCCAGAGGTCTCAAGTTGACCAAAGCTAATAAAGAGGAAAGTGGTTCGTAGGAAAGCAAATTAAATCTATGAGATGTCCTTTCCTACCTTTCCTCGGAGAGTCTGGGAGGAGATTGAAATAAGCAGGAAATCCTGGATTTATGAAGAAGCAATGAAATATGTGCATCCTGGTGCAAACAAGCATGTCAAGAACAGAATGTTTCAAGAAAAATACAGCCAGTGGAAAAGAGGCAGGACACTGTTTATGGACACTGTTCGAATTGTGGATGAAGAGGGACATGAAGCCTTTCACAGTGTGAATTATGAGCACCCAGATGGGGTAATAATTCCAGCACCTGACCCATTGTGCTATTGGCCACAATGCCAAGACCATCCTGCGAATGAGCCCATGCCTACAAAATGGAAAGCAGAGCAGTGATAGCCAGTGCTGCCACTCCAGCCGTTGCCGTACCTATGCTGTTCCGCCAGTCTGGATGTCCAGGACTCAGATGCCCCACATTCATCAGTTCTACAGTGTACTGGCTTTCCAGAATCCATTGACTGGCCCGCCAGATGACTTCAGATCCAAAGAGGACACCATCCAGCTGTATCCTTATTCATCGCCTGGATATCGGATTACTTCAGACCAGTTGTTTTCCTTTTTGTTCCTGTTCCAAAGTTCCATCCCCAGAGATAACATCAACCCAGCAGTTTCCAGATGTGCCCTCCTGTTGTTTCCCGGAAGATGTCTGCCCAGCTATATCGGAAGAATGCTGCCAGAGAGAGTCTTCGGCTGAGGACCAGGTGTGGTATCATGTTGTTCTACAAGGGACTGGTAAGTCCAGACTTTTCTATGCTTATGACATTGCAGTACACATCCTACATTAGCAGACTCCAGATGTTTGAACTGTCCTCAAAAACTCTCCCCTTTGGAACTTTGACCTGCTAGAACTGTGCTTCACCAGGCTCCGGCCCAGGACAGACTCTTTAATTGACTTGCCTTTGGGCACTGTGGTCACTAGATGGGACTTTTAGGGCACCCCATCCCCAAATATGGTGTATTGTAAATAATGTCATTGTTTTTCTACTGTTTTCTAATGTTTATACTGTTTTTTCTACTTTTCTAAAAATAATCTTTTTTGGGATTCTCCAGTGTTTTGATGGTAGGGGTTTAGATAGACTGTGTATGCAGATTAAGAGAGTGTGTTGTCTTTCTTTTTCTTGCAGGTGTTCCTGAAGAAGATAGAAGAGAAGACAAGAAGAGGAGGAGGGACTCAGCAGAGTTCCTCAGTAGTACTTTAGAGTGTAGTGTTTAAAGTACTGTTGTTGTTGTTGTTACTGTGTGTAACTTTTTCTTCCACATGTATGGTTGTGGGGGAGTGTGGGAGTAATGCATAGTGTATAGTATTAGCTCCTAGTGTGTGGTTGCATGGTGTCCAGGGTCGGGGAGGTCCCCTGTTTGTTTTGTTTTGGGAATTTTAAGTTAGAGGCAGACAGGTTTTCCCTAGAGGGCTAGGGGGATAGACAGGCAGTGGTCCTGAATGGCCATAGGGGCTGTAGTACTGATCTAATAGGGCTATGTTCTGGAAAGTTCTTCCAGAACCACTGGGTACTCATAGTCAGCGGGTAGAGTAGAGGCTGATGCATCAGCCGATGGCCTCTGGGCCCTTAGTGTTGCCTGCCTGTGCCTAGCACATGGTAGGAGGGGTCCTGATCACCCCTCTCCGTAGGTAGCACATAGGTTAGGATGGCCTAGGTTGGGTAACTAATGACTGTGGACAGTCATTTTCCTGGCCCAGGGTGAGTGTAACCCCCTTGTTACCTGGGGTTACAAGAATCCTAGTAAGACCTAGTGGTAGGCAGGAAAGGCAGCTTGTGAAACTCCAGTTAAATGGATTTCACACTGTCTCACTCTGTTCTCAGTCTCAGCTAAAACTGAGGGATGGCATCATTTTAGAACTGTTGCAGCTGCATAAGTCACACTGGAATGTTGCAGTTGGAGGTTAGAGTAGAACGTTGGGGAATTTGAAGTTAGTTCAGTAGAGTCTGTTGCAGTCTGTAGTAGAGGAAGGAGGTGCTCTTCTGTAAGCAGGCCCTCAGAGCTCTAAGCACTGTCAAAGAGATATTTTTTTTATAGGTGTGTGTTCTCACCTGAAGAGGAACACAAGAAGAGCACCTTGAAGTGGTAGAGACTGCTTTCAGTGGTTCAGGGCCCCATCCCTGCAGGGATGGAGGGAAGGAATCAGCCTGCTTCCATGGGCAACCCCCCCCCCCGGTCTGGCTAGGGAAAAAAGAAGCTGCCTGATTTAAGTTCATGCTGAGGCACCAGAAGTTCTGGATGAGATTTATTTTGAGGAGAAAATGCCTGTGGGGCATCTGCAACCAAGGGGTGAGTTCACGCTGCTAAAGGGCCAATTGTTTTCACCTGAAACAAAATGAAACTAAAGTGACTGTTACTGTGGGGTCAGGAAAAGACAGCCAAGTACAGTTTGGAAGATGAGGGGATTGGACTGCTTAACTCTGTGGGGGATCTAGAGTAATGGGCACAGCCACTTATTAAGTATGTTCAAGTTCAGCACAAATGGGATGTAAAGACAGTAGATTGAATGTGAATAAAGTTACAGAGAATCTATACGGCAAAGTGTTTTTAAGGATGTGGTGTTACAGTCCAGAGAAATGGCCGGGTATGAATTATGAGAGTGAGAGATGGGAGACCCCCCATCAGTAGTAACCAAATTCACCTCTACGGGTTTGCTGTGGGACACCTGTTGCTTTCTCTCAGGTACTTGGCCAGTGCCTGAGAAAAGTACCCAGACATAGGATTGATGAGGAAGATTCCCTAATGGAGCAGAAGTGCTCATAGGTGGTTTAGAGAGCCACCAGTAATATTCTATGCTATATGGAAAGTGTCCAAAGGGCTGGCAAGGGAGCCGAGCCAGGGAAAACCCACAGCAGAGTACAAGTTCGGGCTGTGTGCCCAGTGTGTTTCAGAGCCTGAGGACTAAAGTGAATAGGATGTGTTCTGATCTCCATAAATCTGCATTACCAGGAGTGTAGCCCCATGGGGGTCCATCTATGCTTTGTTTATTCTGTTTGGATGTGAATAAAAGCCACACTTTAGAATCCCACTTCTGGTATTGGACATTACAGTTATTGCTTCCTTTGTCTGAAGTTACTTGGGTGTCCCTGTTGCAGAGTAGCCAAACCTGGCCAATGTGCTGAGTGACACACTTCTCCCCGGACCTAGCCCACCAGGTAGTGCTGTCAAGATGAAAACAGCATACCTGGGTGGGGGTTACACAAACAATATGAGTGAAAGGATCAACCAATGCAGGTCCATCGGGAGTGAGGAGAAACTTCCCATAATTACCATCTATGTCCTGCCTGTGAGGTAGGACTAAACCAGTAGATGACTTTGTTGGTGAGTCCTAAATATTCCCTGAATTGATCCAATAACAACCCATGGTCCATGGTGTCAGATGCCAAGAAGCCATCGAGAAGAACAAGAACTGACTGCTCTGCCCTATCTCTCACCCTGACCTGTAGGCCATTATGCACCTTGACCAACATGGTGTTTGTGGGTTCCATGTGAATACAGTGGCTAAAGAATGGTGAATGCAAGAATGGTGATGGCAATTCAGTGACTGTTAATCAATGATGATAAATTACAGCTACTGCAGTAACAGCGACAATTGTATTTTTGTGGAGGCTTTGCCCCTGCAACCTCTATTGTGGGAGGCTTTGCCCTCCACACCTCCCTTTCTAATATAATCAACTCTGAGGTTGTAGCACCTCAGAGAGGAAGGAAATACATTGTCACCACTACTGCGGTAGCCGTAATTTATCATCACCATTTTAACAGTCGTCAAATCGATGTCACCGTTCTTGCATTCACCATTCTTTAGTCGCTGTACTGATGTGCTACGGTCTGAATGCTGTGCCTTGACCTAAAACCAGACTGGAGAGGCTCATAGATATCAAAGGCAGTGTGGTGTGCCTCAAGCTACATCTCAACTACCTTCTCAATAACCTTGCCTAAGAATGGCAGGTAAGTGACAGGTCGATAATTTGCCAAGATGTTCAAGTCCAATGATCACTTCTTGAAGAAGGGCCTCACCAATCTATACAGTATATGAATAAGAAATGGCACTAAAGGGGCTAAGGGAATGAAAAATTCACAAGTTTCCAGGGCAAAATGTCATACATCCTTGAATACTGAAGGAAGTCAGGGAGTATATTGTAGATAACATACAGTGTCTCAAAGTTCACTGGAGATGGGAACTGTGTTAAAGCACTGGAGAATGGTAAAAATTACATATCCATTCAAGAAGCCAGGCAGCTACAGATCAATGTTCCCTTAATAGGTAGTAGTAAATTACTGGCAAACATAATAAAAGGATAAAATTATGATAATCTGGAAGTTAATTGTGTGCACAGAGACAGTCAACATAAGATGTTTAAAGGGGATGTGAGGGTTAACTAATGCTATGGGATATTGTGAAGTAAAAACAGACTGTTTATTTATTTATTCATTTATTTATTAGAATCTTGGATAACACCTTTGAGCTAAATGCTTGTTTACAAAGGTTCCATGTCGTAAGGCAATAGACAAGGTACGTAAACATTACAAAACAGATAGGGGTATATACAGCAGACAAGTACATTATGGTACATACAGATACAGATTCAAGCAAGTACAGTTAAAATACAGCAGGTAGGAGAGGTCAACTTTATTGCAACAGTACTAAGAGCATACCTAAGGTGGACAAGCAATTTATAGTGGTAGCTGAGCTTTAGAGCATGCAGGTAGAGTTATGGAGGATCAGAAGTGCTGGTGACCAAAGAAGGGGAGGACAGCATAGATGAGACCAGGGGAGGGTGGGGCAGAGACAAGGGGGTGACAGAATAAGTGAGTAGAGTATTCAGAGGGTGGATTGGATAGAATCTGCCCAGGTTACCGATGTAGGTGATAGGGCAGGGCTGGGTGACGGTGGGGGAGAGAGGGATAAGAGAAAGGGTTTTAAAGTGTGGGGGTAAGGTGAGGAAACCGGGGAGGGTCAAAATTAGGGGGAATTAGTACTTGTGAAGAGAAAGCAGGAAGGCGTGGAGATGAAGAGGGGACATGCGAGAAAGTGCTCAGTGGGGTCACACCAGGCAGGGAAGGAAGTGGGGGGGAATGGGTGCTATGCAGGACAGATAAGCTACCAATAATGGTAGGGTTATGCACAGGTGACACAGTCGCAATTACTAAGAGTGGCCAGGTACTGCAGCAGCTTGGCCTTAAATGGGCATAGTTTTGTTTCCTCAATCAGCTCAGAGTTAAGTGAATTTAGCCAGCAGGAGGCCCTGTATTCGAAAGACTGTTGCCCTAGTGAGGTCCGGTAGACTGGGATAATGAAGGCAGCTCTATTTGACCCCCTAGTTAGTCTGGAGGAAGTGGAGTTTCTTAGCAGTTGCCTCACTCCAGGAGGAGCAAGACCTAGGGTGGATTTTTTTGCTAATAGACAGACTTGGTACTGAATTATGCTATTCAGGTTTAACCAACCAGTGCTTGAGTATAGTTCACAAGTGTGAGTTAAACGGTCCACACCCAGGACTAGTCTGCAGGTTTTGTTTAGGACAATCTTGATTCGCCTAAGTGCTGTATCGGTACCGGCTCCGTAGACTACCGGTCCATAATTTATGATAGAGAGCATGAAGCTGTTAACTACAAGCTTGATGGCATTTTCGGTGAGGCACTGCCTATGCTGGTAGAGCTGACCTAGTCTGGCACTAGCTGCCTTGGCAACATGGTCTATGTGCTGGCTGTAGAAGAGAGAGCTGTTAAGGTAGACACCAAGGTACTTAAAGGTGGTGACTATTTCGAGTGTATCAAACTTGTTATTGTAGATATTGAGGTGATGGGACTTATGATGGTTTGATGGGAAGCAAACGACATTGTTTTAGTCTTAGTGTAGTTGAGCAAGAGCTTAGACTGAAGGAACCATTTTTCCACAGCAGTAAAGTAGTCTTGCATGCCCTTTTCCAGCTCTTCCGGAGTAGAGAGACACATGTAGAGAACAGCGTCATCTGCGTATAGAAGGGTCTTATTCTGGCAGACTTTGGGGAGTTCATTTAGAAACAGGCTGAACAGCAGGGGGCCCAAAATGGAACCTTGGGCACCCCGTGTTGACATGCCGATGGTTGGATAGAATGTCAAGAATCTTGACCTACTGGGTCCTGTTAGAGAGGTAACTCTGGAACCAGTCTAGAGAGACAGAGGACATACCAATGTTAGAGAGTTGTATGAGAAGCAAGTTGTGGTTGACTGTGTTGAAGGCCTTGGTGAGGTCAATGAAAGTGGCCCCCACCAAGAGCCCTCAGTCAAGTACTTCATGGATATGACCGGTAAACTCAACCAATGCCATTGAAGTACTATGTGCCTTCCGAAAGCCATGCTGTTCCTGGCATTGAAGGTTGTACTTATCAAGGTACGTACCTAACTGATCATATACTATCCTTTCTAGTGCCTTGTGGGGGGGGGGCAGAATTGAGATTGGCCTGTAGTTGGCCAGGCGAGTTCTGTCCCTGCTTTTAAAGACTGGGGTGACCACTGCAGCTTTCCAGCATTGAGGGAAAATGCCAGAGGTTAGTGAGAGATTTAGGATCCAGGTTAGAGGGGAGAGTAACACATCCAGGGTGAGAGCCACAATCTTTAGGTCAAGCGAGTCCCCACAGGATCTAGTGTTCCCGAACTTTTTCCAAGTATTTTTTTGCCTTAGTTGTAGAGATTACCTTCAGGAAGAAGGGAGGTGCTGCGTGTGTTGGAGGTATGTCGGTACAACTAATGGTGGAGCTAGGCACATGTTGTAGATAGTCTGGAGGAAGGACCCCACTAAGGTCTGTGAAGGCCTTGTTGAAGCCATCTGCGATAGTTTTGGGATCCTGGGTAATCACACCTTCGAAGTTTATTTGTGATGGTGGTGATTTATTTGCTCTGCCTGTTAGGGTTTTTATATTGTCCCAGAATCTGTGGCTGTCGTGCCAAGAATTGTCCAGTTCACTTTTAAAGTGAGATATTTTTGCAAGGCGGATGGCTTGAGTGCACTTATTACATACTGCTTTGTATTTCTGTATGTCAGAGGGGGACCTAGTGCTCTTAGCCCTATGCCACAGGTTATTCCTGACCCCCATGAGCTCAAGGAGCTGTGGTGTGATCCACAATTTGCTGGTTCCTTTGATTTTCCTCATTTTTAGAGGGGCAAAGATGTTGCAGGCTGAGTTAAACTTGTTGATAAAGCACTCAAGAGCAGCATTCACATCTGCAGCAGCGTAGACCCCATCCCAGTCTAGCCAGCGGAGGTAGGATTTTAGTGAGGCAAGATGTCCAGCTTTTATAATTCTGGAGGTTATTGTTTTTTTGGGGGGGGGTTCAGGGTCTTGTTTGTCCAGGAGCATAAGACTGGCGAGTGGTCACTGATACAGTTGGCTAGCACAGTGGTTCTAGTTATTCTTTGTGGCCAATTGGTTAGTACCCAGTTTATGAGAGTACTTGAACTGGTGTGATAGCTTACACAAGTGGGAGATTGAATGAGTTGGACCATGTCTATGGCCGCTATTGCATCCTGGTAAGGTGCAGCATCTGGGGATAACCAATTTATATTAAAGTCCCCTAACATTATGATTTCAGATTGATGGCGATTACTAGATAAATAATCAAGTGCTAGTTTGAAACCAGCCTCTTGATCTTTAGGGGACATGTACACCGAGATTATAGTTAAACACTTTCCCTTGGATCCAAGTAAACCTAGACAGAGAGAATTTGTGATCTTCCATCCTGGGGTGGGATGGGGAGTGCCCTGCACTGAACTGAGTGCCTCTCCTAATTAATGGACTTCACCTCCTACCTGAGTTATTGGTGTTCTGTAATCTGACCACTTTACCCCTCTTTTCTATCATCTGACCCCCCTACCCCACTCTTTAGCCACCCCTCCCATCTCAGCTGACACTAGGCCTCTAAGCTACCCACACCAATCTCTTGCTATCCACCGCTACCATTCTGACAATGGCCATTGCCTGCTAACTCTGCTCTGACTCCCTCCTCTCCATATTCAGTCCACCTTTAAATCTGACTTATGCTAGCTTTTGCTGACTCTCTCCACAACCTACTGTATATACCTTGTCTTAATCAACTCTGAGTATAAAGAATGTATCTATCGTTTTCCTTTGTATGTGTGTTACTCTACATCCTTTGACGTGGAACCTTTGTAAATGAGCAGTCCCTGCTCAAAGGTACTTGTAATCCTAGAGTTTAATAAATAAAAAAAAATAAATAAATAAAATTAACATAAATGATACATCCTCCCCCTCGTTTCCCTCACCTGTCCACCCTGAGAGTTGTGTAGCCCTCAAGCTGGATAGCTGAGTCAGGGGTTCGAGGAGTGAGCCAGGTCTCCACGACTGAGATGACATCTGGTTTATGTTGGGCCACCCATACCTGGAGAGCATCAAATTTTGCTAGCAGGCTGCATATGTTAAGAGATGCAATAGTTACTGCACCAGCCTTGCGGTCTGTTGGTGGTACTGAGGCACTAGTACTAGGTCCAGGGATTGGGTGAACTTTCCTGGGAGTAGAAGGAGTAGCAAGGTAATTATAAGAGCTTGTAGCTTTAAATGTTTCATGAGATAGGACTTGCTGTGGGAGTTGGCTATTTTTTTCTTCATTTTTGTGGTGACTATCAGCATATTCAGCTGAGCCGGCAGGATAGCGGACGTGTGTTTAACTGCATCCCTTGCTCTTGTAGGATGGCAGAGGGGTGGCATAGTGGGATTGCCAGAGGTGGTCTCAGAGCACCTTGAAGTTGGAGCCAGAAGTTGGATTGCATTCCACATTATTTTGGAGAAGGGTAAGTCAAGTGTACAATCCTGCCTATTGCTTAGGAAGGCTTTGTTTGGTTGTTTGCCCTGGACACTATCAAGGGCAGCGGAGTGGGAGTTTGGTGGGCAGCGGAAGTTGATCAGAGCAGATAATACTACCCTAAAAGACAGGGTAAGGAGGGTCTGCTTACAGAATGTTGGGCAGTAGAAGGTGCGAAGGGTTGGAAATGTGTAAGGATTACTGCCTTTTGAGGAAGTTAACTGGGTGGCAGACACCGTTGGGCTTATTTCCAGTCCTATAGGAGTATTTGGGCAGGATGAGACTTTCCTGGCATCCAAAATTGGCTCCACTGTCAGAAGGAGGATGTAGCCAGTGATTAGAAGGGAGACTGTGGAAGCCATCTCTTGGATTTATTGCAATAGCTAATGAAATAGTACTGTCTAGAGCTGTAAAACCACAGCCAGGGAAACAGAGAGCAGGGCTTTAAGGAGAAAAGTGTCTTATAGTGAAGATGCCTTTAAGGGGAGGGCAGGATCAACAAAGATCAACAAATGGGGTGGGGAGACAGAAAGCTTAGAGCACTAGTACTGGGAGCCATTGGGGCAGGATGAGGAAGGGGAGAGAGGAGTTTAAGTGTATTTGAAGGTTGCCTGGGAGGTGGGGTGGGGAAAGATTTGCAGCCGAGCAGCAGCCAGCGAGGTTGGAGCTGTGTATAGGCTGTACCTGAATACTTGATTCCAGGGGGCTGGTGGCAGCAGGCTCCTTTGCACTGAGAGAGGCACAGAGTGGTGTCCAGCCATGCAGGAGGTGAACTGTGGGTGTGGTAGGTAGACGAGTGGGCTACAAGGACACCTGAATGCTTGATTCCAAGGGGCTGGTGGCAGCAGGCTCCTTGGCGCTGACAGAGGCACAGAGTGTTGTTTTAATTCTCTTTTTATTGAATAAAATAAAGCATACATGGACACATCACAGCTCAGTTTAGTACATCTATTCAGCTGAGGCACAGTTAATTAGTCTTAACATCTTGCAAACTAGGTCATCATTCTTTTACCCTTGCCTCTTACACTTCCCACCACTGTTAGGTATTACTATTATTTTAACACATATCTGTATCAGCTGTCCAGTTGGGACATCCATGATATCTCCTCACTATTCATGGCATATACTAGTTGCTTTTCTCCTCATTTTTATGTTTGCTTGCGCACATGCTCAAGAAACATTATGTGGCAGCTTAGGAGAGAAGTGGGTGGTGGAGGCGCGGCACTGTGACAGCCAACAAAGGTATTGCATTTGAGGGTTTGGCACTGGTGGACCAATGGAGGCACAGTGTGCTAATGACACTGGCTTCCAAAAGTGCCACCAACTTGTAACATTTTCACTGTAGCAATCAGGGACCACCTCATTATTGCAGCGTCAGCCATCCCGCTGCAATGAGGGAGCGACCCGTCATTGCAGGGCGAATGTTACTTAGTGTAATATTGTTTCAGAATGCAGTGGCAAGCTACTGTCATGTTCACAAACAATATTATCTGATCCCACTGCTGAGGGGTACAATCCCCTCAGAGCATCTTAAAACAGTCTTTGTTTGCCGACAGAAGCCCCAATCCCCATCGGTTTCAGTCCCCATCCCAGTTTAATTTGCCAACGGGAGCCCACTCCCCATCGGCATAATGTGCCCCAAAAGTTGGTTTGTGCCGAGGGAGTGCCCAACCTCTCTGCTCTTGCACCCAGCCCCATGTGCCAACAGGAGTGCCCAATCCCCATCAGAGGCAGCTGCCCCCCAAAATATTCTCTGCGGCACACTAGAGCCCACCCCAGCATGCCAAATGTACCTGTTTAAAAAGAAAAACCATCCCTAATGTTTCTTTTTTCTGTAAATCAGAAAGCAGTCCTTCATTGAGTCCAGTGGCCCGCCCCCAAACCGCCACCCTCTGCCCACTCTGCTTCCCCACACACCCGCTCACCCCATACTTACCTCCGGAGTCCAGGGCAACGATCTTCGGTGGACCGGGAACACGTCTGCACTCTTCAAAGCCGACCGCGAACTGAAGAAATGCCGGTAAGCTGTATAATGGCATAAATAGTGTTTTTTCAACTTTGGTGCATATCTCAGGAATTTTGGGGAATTTTGGCACCAAATTTTCAACATGGGGTTATTGGGACCCCTCCTCATGAATTCAGCCACTGTCATGGCATTATTCGGTCCCAAAAAGTGATTTTTCAGTCACTGCGCGGAATCACCTTTCAGAACCGAGAAACAAAATGACAGTGTCAGTGTTCATGAGGTGGCCTCTCAAAAAGACTATGTTGCAAATTTGGTGGAAAAAATCCAAGAAATGACTGTTTTATGAGAGTGTATTGTGCAGTTGCTATGCACGTTTGTAACTTCACGAATCTGCAATATTTTCACTCCAGATTTTCAACATGGCCATTTTTCTGCATCTCCTTATGAACAGTATAGCTGTCATTTTTCACATCCTGGCCAACACGTGTTTTCACACCTCCAGTGCAGAATAGCGTGGTCGCTGTCAGAAATCAGTATTCTGGACACATTAAGAAAATCACCGTGACACTGTTCATGAGCAGAGGTCCTAAAATACCTATGTTGAAAATTTTATGACGGAATTCCATAAAATGACTGTGTTACGAGCGTGCGTTATGCAGTTTCCACGCATGCTCATAACTTCACACATTTGTAATATTTTCACTCCAGATTTTCAACATTGCTAATTTTTCACACTTCCTTATGAACAGTACAGCTGTCATTTTTCACATCCTGGCCGAAATGTGTTTTTGCACTTCCGGCACAGAATAACGTGGCTGCTGTGGGACATCAGTGGTCGGGACACATTAAGAAAATCACAGTGACACTGCTTATGAGCAGAGGTCCTAAAATGCCTATGTTGAAAATTTGGTGTCGAAAGTCCATAAAATGACTGTGTTACGCGCATGCTTGCACAGTTTCCACATATGTTCAAAAATGCGAGCATTTTTAATATTCCCACTACAGATTTTCAACATTGCCATTTCTTCACACCTCCAGCTGTCATTCTTCACATCCTGCCTGATCTGTGTTTTCGTACATGTGGCGCAGAATGGCATGGTCGCTGTTGGAACTCAAAGTTCTGGACACATTGACAAAATCACACTGCCAGTCTTCATGAGAAGAGGTCCCAAATGCTTTCAAGAGATGGGATCACAAAAAGGCCATGTTGAAAATTTGTAGTGAAAATACCAACAAATGCCAGAGGTGTTAGGGTTTCTAACCATAACGTCCCACCCTGTACAGACTGACAGGCATCGGGGTGTGCCTTTGGATTGCCAACTGTATTGATCATGCCACCCCACCACCACCCCCCAGTCACTGACAGGCATCGAGGTGTACCTTGGACTCTTTGTCCCCAGATTTTACCCCATTCTCCTATGCTGCACCCATTTCAGCGTATGTTCTTATGGAATGGGGTGACTGTAAAGCCAAACACCCCAAGGCACACCTCAACACGTGTCGGTGTCTGCAGAATAGAGTGAGGTGACATGGCATGACTGTCATGGGCGACAACCCAAACACTTACCCCATTGCCTGTCCGTCTCTACAGGATGGAGGTGGGGTTGGCGTGAAGTTCAATACTTCACTGCCATTCCTATTCTGCATCTGCCTAACTCCTGCATTTGTAATGCTAATACCAGCAAGCAAACATTCAACATTGACAAATGATTTTCTAGGATCTAACAATACTGAGTACCCTGCTTTCCTGGAACAAAATCCAATACTGTATCCATCATGTCTATTACCCACCCCCCGCCAGTGGCTGTTGAATAAATCTGTTTGTTGCCTGATGCTGTGTGTTAATTTTCCCACTATGTAAATGTTTCTCAGAACTGTTCTCCACTGTGAGATCATGGGAGGATGAGGCTGCAGCCATTGTTTAGTTATTGCTTTTTTGACCACTGTCAGTGCAATGCCTATAAAATGGTTCTGGTGTTTATTAAAGAGCCTTTTGAGAAAATGCAGGAAGAGGGCTACTTCTGGGATCAGTGGGGGAAAATTAGTGCAGATTTTTTGTAACTCTTTTTCAGTGCTTTCTCAATAGGTTTTTAAGCTTGGGCATAGCCAAACTATATGCAAATGTGTTGCAGCTTCTTCCCCACACCCTCTCCAGCAAGTTGGCATGTGTCTTCCACCAAATTTCTCTACGTATGAGAAGTGCAAAAATACCAAACCATAGTTTTTCATACAAATTCTTTTAATTGTAGCAATTAAGAAATGTTGTGTCGTTGGGGTAGACCCTTTCCCATTGCTTGTCTGTCATTTAGATGTACAATTCTGCTGACCAGCTATACTCCAGTTTTTGGTTTAGAGGTGGCAATGGAAAAGCGTGGGCTTTATACCGCCAAAAAAAAAATGTTGGTGCATACAACTCATTTCTGAGTTTTTTTCTGTACATTTGTAGTTCCTGTTCTTTCCTGGCTTCTCCCTTTGAACCACCCCCCTGCACTATCACCCCAGCTCCTCCAGGACTTGCCTTCACCTGTGCCCTCTGCTGCAGGGCTGCGGCAGTGCCCAGCCACCAGGTGCAGAGCCTGTGGAGGGTTGGTCTTCATTTGCAGCCTGGGGTGCTGCTGCTGTGGGGTTCTGCTTGGTAGGGGAGGAGGTGGACCTGCTTTATTCTGTGGAGGGTGGAGGCCCCGGTACTGTAGTTCTTGGGCTGCTTCTTTGGCTGAGGTAAACATTTTATGACCACCTGGAAATTGTACTTGTAGCTTCATTGGATGCAGGATTTAGAATTTTAGATTGTTGTGGCACAGCATTTTTAAGAGGGGGATGTAGGCTCTCTGAGTTGCATCGGGGCTGGTGGATAGTCATTGTCAAAGTATGGGGTGCAGCCTTTAAACTGAATAGCTGTTTGCTGCCAGGCCCTGTGCAGTAGTTCTTGCTGTACTGTATAGTGGAGTAAATATAAAATAATTGAATAAGGGTGAGCTGCCAGATACATAGGCTCTGGACCCAGTGCTCGGTGAGCCCGTTGTAGGTTAATATCATAGTCTTGTGGGAGGGCGAATGCATGTTTGAGCAAATCCTGGTAAAATGGAATGAGTTGCTGGCCCTCACTACCCTCTTGTAGCCCAGAGACTCTTAAGTTATTTCTCCTGGACTGACTTTCCATGTCTATTAATTTTTTCTGTTAGCTATTGCTAGGATTCCATGAGGTGCAGTACTGCATTTTCTAACACTGTAATTCAGGAACTGAAAGTCTGAAACTGGGCACTGTGTCACTGTCCCATCCAGAGTTTCAAAATGGAACACCCTTTCTTCACAAAATACCCTTAATTCATGCATGAAAGTGTCCAGCCTTTTATAATTTTTTAAAAGATTTATGCTGCTTTGCTGGCGATCCACATTTTGAACGTGGGAGACTCGATGTAACGAAAGCCTCATTTTCTAAATCAGAGCTTCTGCATGTACTTTCATTCTTCACTGTTCCAGCTGTTTTATGTTGTCCTGAGTTCTTTATTTGTAGTTAATTGTAGTACCTCAGCAGGGATAGTGTTTTGATTCCATTATGTATTTTGAGGTTTTATTTCGGGTCTCTTTGACGGAGATCTAACAGTTGCCAGCCATCCTATCTGGTGACATCACTAGAATTCAGGAAAAACAGACTAAGGCCTCAGTCCACAAAAGGTGAAGAAGTTCTTTTCATGTGCTGAGAGTCAGTGGCCTGCTCATTCTCATTGATACATTAAAAATAAACTCAACAGGTGCAGGCACTCAGAGGAATGGAATAATGACTGCACAGATTAAAACATTTGTATATATACTGTATATATATATATATATATATATATATATATAATATATATATATGTAAAATATTCCTTAATTCATAGCAGTGTTGCTTCACTTGTCAATCATTTTCTTTTTTTTATTTCATATATAGTTTCTTGGGTTTTTATAGGTTTTCTCCCTGCCCCGTACACTCACGCATCCCCGATATGGCATGCACGTGTGAGGCACACACACCGTTCAGAACACCCCTTCCTTCCAGTCACTCCGTTAACTGCCTGCACTGGCACTGAACCTCCATTCAGTGACAGCGGGACTATGGGTAGGAGATCCCACTCCTTACCTGGAAGAGGAGAGTCAACGCTCAAGCCTGCTCCAATCCTCCCCCCTGTGCCAGCACCCCAGCAACACAAGGTCGTTCCTGAACCTAGGTTGCCAGCGTAGTATGAGGTGTGGTATCCAGCACCTCAACCTTCAGCACCACCGGGCTGGCATTTGTCAATCATTTTCATTAACTATTTAACTATGCCATTATCTTGTAGTCAGCAAAGAGTAGTTTTGAGATGCAATCAGCAAATTGTTGAAACAATTCTGCTAAATGGTGATCATTAGCCATCCACTGTAGTCATGGAGAAGAAAAGCTGGGAACAGTTTTCATGTTTTGGAATCACAGCTGATGCAGATGATAATGTTGTCAACTGCAGCTCTACCTGGGATGTTCACCCATCACAACTACATAATCACCACTTAGGAGGGAACTGTACAAATCAATAACTTTTGTACACTATACATCATCAGGTAACGCAGCCAGTAGTAGTGATTCTGTTTTCTGTTACTGCTTGACATGTCAGGCAGTCCTTTTTTTTCCATATACATTTTTATGCCTCCTTCTCGAGGCAGGCAGGCAGGGCTCCCTTCAGCCCTGCCCTGCAAACTCCCTCCAGCTCTCACCTCCCCAGGTCTACCTGTTCAGCTTGGGTTACCTCCACAGATTGCCCCCTGTTGGGGGGGTCAGTTGGGGAGGGATATTCCCCCCAAGACATTGAGACACAAATTCTGCGTCCCAGATGGAAGAGTCCTGGTGGTTGAGTGGGTGGAGGATCGATGCACAGAGCATTATGTACGCCTACCTCATCACTGTTTTCTACTATTTTCTCCCCAAATCCTGTTCTGGGGCATGCATAATGGTGTACATATGTGGAGGCACACGCATGCTGCAGAACCCACAGCTCCAACCCCTCGTTGGTGCCCTTCAGTCCCCACACTACCACCAGGCCTCCATCTGGTGGCAGTCATTCAGTGGAAATAGCCATCCTCCTTCCCTGGGAGATGAGATCAGTGCTTTGGAAGATCAATCCTCTCCCCACTAACCAGCCTCCAGGAACCTGAGGTCAATCCCTATCCCAGGTCACCAACATTGTAGGTGGCTGCACTACCACCACACCACTCTGCTGACTAATGCGAGGCAGTCTTTAACAGTCCTCGCTGCCTTTGGAGAAATTTTATGAAAACCAAACTTTTCTTCCAGTACTTTCTTTGTATTTGCTAAATTAAGATAACCATATTGAGCAATTGCAGGAATATTCTTTTGCAGTAACATGTTGTATGTATTGTAGCATTAGCCTAAAGTCATGGAATAGTAAATAATTGTTCAGTACAGACACTGCATGTTTAAATCTTGAGCATAACTTTGATATCCTAATGTTCAGAACAGGCTCATTGATTGACCCTTTAATATTTCACTCTATGTATTATTTAGAATGATGGATATATTTTTCAGCAATATGGCATCCAGTCCTGTTTTCGTCTGAATTCCCTTTAAAGTAACAGCATTGGGGCTCTAGTGAGATGTTAGTAAGTAAATATGCTCTACTCAGACATAGAATTTGGCATTGTGGCTGACATTGACATAGATGGCAAAAAATGCAATCTGCCTTTCTTTATATTTTCCGATTATTAGCCTTTATCTTTAGGCCAGGTCCCTGCTGCATTGATACCTGGCCTTAGAGACCCACTTTGGTCTCAGTAATCTGGGTATAATACGTCCATGCTGTTCTGGAAGAGCTCAAGACCTCTTGAATACAATAAAACTTGTCAACTCTTGATTGCTACTGTATCAGCAACTGCTCTATGTGTTTAGGCCATTGCTTCACAGCACTAGGTCAGCAATGGGGTTATGAATTGCCTGTTGATTAAGTCTGAATCAGATTTTCCATTACTGCTCCTTTTATTGACTAATACCATACCTGATATAATGTTCGTTTATACACAATCACTGCCCTACGGTATGCTTGAACAAATTAGATACACTATACCATAGAGCCCTGAGGTTTATCACAGACTTACCATACAGTACTCACCACTGCTTGCTATACTCCGCAGTTGGTTGGCCCTCACTTCAATATAGAAGGGATAGGAATGCATTACTATGGACTTACAGAGCATTATCACAGCAGGTTCCAAAATATATCTCAGACTGTTTTCTACAAGCCTCATCAAGTAATTATGCATTAAGAAGCCTGAACTTCATTACTCTTAAAGTGCCTAAGTTCCACTCTCAACATGGCAGACATGCTGTTAGTTATGTGTTATCTACCCTATGGAACACAATGCAAAAGACACTGAAAGTGAACAAGCTCATATCTATTACAGCCTTTAAATATCTATACAGCAAAATATTCAAAGAAAAATGTAACTGCTTCCGTCAACATTAGACTAACCCTCCATCTTTCCTACCAGCTGGATGACTATTCAAGGTAGCTCCTCAGCACCCTACGAGCAGTTGCTTCACATTTCATTAACCTTTACTACAATCCTTCCTTCTTAAGCATTATATACTTAGTCTCCTTATACTCTCAGTGTTTACTTCCCCAGTCCATCCCCTCCCCTTGACCTACTATTGATCCCTCTTGACACGGCCCTTTCCACTCCTTCCTTTCACCACCCTGCCCACAACATTCTGTATACACTCCTTTATCCCCTGTCACTGCTTCAGCCGGTATTTGCCTCCTACAAATCATTTCCTGTAGATATATCTTCCAGATGTCCATACAGCTCATCACCCGAGCTCAAAACTTTCTAATAATTCCCTGACACATTTAACCTTCACCAAAAGTGCAAGTTTCTAAAGTATCCTCCACTAACAAGCTGGCTACTTAATGAATCATGTATATATGTAATATATATTTTTTTCTTGTTATTAGCCGTTCAAAGCACTCTGTCTTGGAGTTGTTGTTTTGTATTCATTTGCTATCCTTTCAAAGTTGTGTATTCTTTGTATGTTATATGTCATACAAATTGTATCTTGACCCTACCAGGTCCATCTTGCAAATGAGCATTGCTCAATGATGTTCACCTGGATAAATAAAGATTTGATTGATTGATTGATTGATTGATTGGTTTGCCTTAAATCCTGGGTGTTTCATTCTAATACTGTTCTGGACTGACTAAAATATATTCATCTTGTCATAACCAGTTTATATTTCTGGTTGGATCTCAGCCATTGGGCACTAAAGTAATTTTTGGTGCCCCACCAAGTTGAGTTCTGGGTTTTATTTTTTCCTTTCGTGGTACGTGTTACCATATGGTGGCTTACTTTACAACCACAGTATTAGGTTTCACATGTACAGTGATGAGGCTCAGTTATATTTTACTCTAAAATCATATCAGTATCATATTCTATGAACATGTCATGTTAAATCTGCAGTATCATGAGAATGAATAGGCACACCTGTCTATTCAATATTAACTATATTGAATATTAAATATAGTGTCTATTTTTATGTTTACGTTTTCTACAAAGTGCACAGCAGTCACGGAGGTATATTGAATATTACAACAGCTGCTGTTTTTGTTAAATCTATCTGACCACTGTCAGAAAACATGTATCTTTCAGTGTGATCTCTGTAAAATTAAAGTTTTCCATTATTAGGCTAAAGAAGATTAGCCAGTGTCAAGCTGTTTAACACTGTCGTTAATGGAATTAACTCCTTGTAGACAGAAAAACGTTTGATTTAAAGACTTTTCAGGAGTCATTAGATCAGCTTGGGGCCCTCTCCATTTCTCTTCAGTTCTTAAATCTTCAAGCCGATTAAAATGCAGTTCTGATAAAGGACACAGTGTGCGTCACATAGGTCAAACAACGCTTTGATTATCTGTTAGGAAAGGATAAAAGGAAGACCATGGGAGCACTGTACTCTGGGGAATGAAACAATTAAAGTAAAATGTTCCAGCTTTTACTGACCCAAACCCTTATATTGATTACTTAAGGATTTAAACAAAATGTTGGTCTCGTTCTTTTTGTAGAAGTTTAATTTTTCATATAACTAATGCAATACATTGACATTTATCTGTTCTAATTCAAATGTATTTCTCATATAAAAAAGACTGTCTCCTGCATGTCTCTAGTTTTAGAATGAGTAGGCAACAAACTGAGGACTGTCTGTGCATGTGAAAAAACCAAAAATCCTTGTGAAAGCAATTTGATACCATAGTTACTATTCACGTAGCAGAAAACAGTATTTGTATTAACAATGAGCATATTGTATACAGACAACTTTAAAGCCACATAGCAACATAGTGACATAGACATTTAAGGTCAGAATCAGAAGATACTTTAGATCCATAATGCTCCTGGTAAGATGATATGAGTAATTATACAATGGCAAGAAAGAATCATGGACTCTGATTAGTCAGTGTACGCCTGAGATGGTGATGTTATTAAAGGAATAATGCCCTCCAGGGCAGGTGTTATGCTGGGATAACATCCCACCTCAGGTGGTTGGGCCCGAGGCCACTGGCCGAGGGCGTCCAACACTCAAGAAGGGATGTTATCCCAGCATAACACCCACCCTGGAGGGCATTATTCCTATTATACAATGGCTCATTGTTTTATACAGAAAAAAAATAATTGTAAAGAATGTTTTTTAGTGTTTAAAAATATCTTTTTAAGTAAAGATGCAAACCATCATTAAGCCTATCTGGCCTATCTAGCCTATCATCATCTAGTTGATCAGCAGGGATGTTATGCCAGGATAGCATCCCTGCTGTGATGGCCAACTGACCAATCAGGAGCCAGGATTCTTTCTTGCCATTGTATAATACACAATAACATCACTGTATTGATGATCTTCTTTAGTCTTTGCTCTTCTCTTAAGAAACAAAGATATACTGCCTCACTAAAAATCTACTAAAAACATTTAAAAATGTTTTTTATTTTGTATAACATTGAGCCATTGTATAATTGTAATAAGGCACTCGAAGGTGTGTGTTATTTAAGCAATAAGGCACAACAGGGTGTGGGTTACTGGGGATTTACCCACACCTTGTATGGTGTGTCATGAGGCCCAATAACTCACACACTGGAGTGCCTTATTGGGATTATACAACTGACCCATGTGTGAAATAAGTGTAAAAATGTGCTTATGTTTTTTATAAATGCAGTTCCTCAGCCGTAGGTAATTCAGGATTTACCCATGGTCATGTGACATGTTTTGACCAATGAGGTTACAGGATTTTCACACACCATTCGCCTTGTGCTTCAACCCACCTCAGGAGTGATGTTATTACACAATAACACATACCTTGTTGTGCCATATTGCTTAAGTATGCTGAGCATAGATGTACTAATTTTAAAGGGGTTCCCTACCCACTCTAATACTTCAATGATTTTCTTGGTAAGTACAAATTTGTCAAGGCTTATCTTGCCAGCCTCTCCTTTCTCCATGTCCACTATCACTGCTGCTAGACTGTTGCATAGGTTCAAAACCCTCTGAGGGAAGACTTGCTTCTTAACATTACACTAGAATTTTCTTTCTTACAGTTTATTTGCCCAAGATTGCAGAGCTGAGACACAACATCTATTTTCTGGTGCGACCTGCTCCTACCCATTTCTGCAGCTGGGTGGTCTAGAGCAATGAGTGGTTAAGTGTCTTGTCAAGGTCACACAGAAAAAGTTCAACTCTGGAAGAATTATAGTCTGCAATCTCCTGGTTCTGAAGCTGCTGTTTTTCTATTTCATCAAGCTTTGTACCCCCTCTGGTGATCCCACTTCCATCCCCACCTCCCCCCAGCAAGCACACATCTCCCCCAGATCCTACTTGGAGCAAGGTCCCTACAGATTTCCCCATGTGGTGGGATAGGAGAGGAGGACTGTTCCCCCCCACAGATTCACAATTCAGAGTCACTCCAGGTATCCTAGTGGTGGTGCGGGCCTGGAGAGGTGCACAGAATAGTGGTCTGCTGTTGGATCCCATTTTCTATTTTTTATGAAGTGTCCCTTGCCTCAGCAACATGCCAGAATGTGCTCATGAAGGCATGTATGTTCTTCAGAACTGTGGCATCTCCCTTCAAATCACTCAGTTGCCTGAAGTGCCACCAGGCCTCCCCCGGTGGCAGTCAAAGGCCGAATAGGCTGACCACCCCACCTCACACAAGGAGATGAGAGCAGTCCCCTGGGATGCTCCATTTTCTCCCACCCCCCTGACTCCCAGCAACCCCTATTTGTTCCTGAACATAGGTCACCAACATGGCAGGCGGTAAGGCATTCAATGCCTCAGCTCTCCACACCACCAGGTCAACTTCCAAGCTACTGTTTTGACCACTGGCCCACACTGCCCCTACAGTTTACCACCTCTGAGCTTTAGGGCATGTCCCAGTGTCTTACTGCAGGACACTAGACCAAACATCTCTGTCCATCTGTTCAGTGTTGCTACTGTGCTTGCATACACAGAAGAACAAGAGCATGTCCACTCACTACCTCCTTTTCTCCAGTATAAACATGTTAAGGGGCACCAGCCTTTTCTCCAGGCTTTTCTCTTCTATACCCCAGATCAGTTTGGTGGCCCTGTGTTCACCTCTTCCAAGCTGCCTCAATGTCTTTTGTTAGATAGGAAGGCAGACTGTATGCAGTGGGTACTGCATGCAATTTCTGCACTACCATGCAAAAAAAGTATGGGTCATGATCAGTGTCTTGTAAAGAGGCAGGATAACTTCTTCTGTCCTACTGGTAACCCCAGTTTTTTTGATATAAAACATACACAAGGGAATCTCAGATATTTCCATGCACCATTGCACAGGTTAGGTGCTAACACAGTAAGTGGGGTGGGGTGGGGGAGGCAGTGGTAATAAGGTCACTGGCATGCATGGAGGCACTGTGCTATGCACAGGCTCCACAGCACCATTATCCCTAGTCACAATCTACAGCAACCCCATGGGCTGAAGAACTACTGAAAGTAGTTCTACAAGAAATCACTGCCTTGCAAGATGGAACATTTATTCTGGTAGGTTGAAGGATTAGGCAGTGTACAACACCACCAACATCATTCCCAAACAGAGAGAGGGGCTAGGGAGCTGGGATCCACTGGACACTAGGGAAGTGAATAAGCAACAATTGGATTTGCAGAACCACTGGACAGTCAGACAATGCTAGTGAGGGACCACATGAAATATTAACCATTTGGCACATGAGTGGTCCTGAAGGTATGGGTTGAGGGTGTGGTGGGGTTGTGTGCCTGGTGCATGGGCTATGCATCTGTGCCACTAACATCTGGAGTGCAGTCTGCATAAGTATATGCAGCACTGCCATCACAGGGGACAGTCCACCCCTCCAGACAATGGTACCCATTTGTGCATAGCAACTTTTACAGGTGGCAGTATGAGGAACTGAATGCACCCCCAAATAGCGCCACTCACCACTGCAGCTGAGACTGGATCGCCCTTAGCCTGACCAATCACTCAACTTGTTCAGGTCCTCCTGAAATTTGTCAGCATCCTAAGGGAGTCCATCACCCTTGCCAGCTTAGCGAAATCAGCAAATGTATGCAGCCCACTGAAGCTATAGCTTTCAGATTGTTGCTAAAAATGATGGACAGCAGTGGCCCCAGCACTAGTCTCTGAGGAGTATCTCTAAGTAACTTTCTGCACTTCAAATAGTGCCTGCCATGACAACTATCTGCATCCTGCCCCAAAACAAGTTAACAATCCACCGTGAGTATATTTCATGTGCACTGTACTGGTGTACATCGCACAGAAGCTTATCGTGCATCACAGTGTCAAAGGCCTTGCTAAAGTCCAGATAGACTATGTCAATGAAGAAGGTGATTAGGCTAGTGTGATATGATCTGTCCCTTATAAAGCCATTGTAAGGGACGGGGGACTATGAACCTTGGCTTCAGACAAATTCTCATGTAGTCTGTCCTTTATAAAAATAATTATAATAATATTTTTTGTGAGTGAGAAATTAGCACACACTGAGTCAGGATCTGATTTGCAATGGTTTCCAAATGGTTCCCATCTTATGACACCTTATCTTTAAATTAAACACACAGGTCGGAGAAGTTGTCTCTTTTGTTGATTCTATGATATTTGCTGATTCTATTGATTCTAGAGTTTTTGTGTATTTCTACTGATAATTACCCTAAAAAGGAAGCAGTGACTGTAGTCCTAGCAGATTTGAGGATGTTGAATATGTAACTTGGGCAGAAACTGCTGAAAGTTCAAAATGTAACTTGGTCAGAAACTGCTGGAAGCAAAAACTTTTTGTAACAAACACAACTGAGGCAGCAGTGTTTTTTGACACTGACACTGCATATGTAAAATTCCTCACAGTCAGCATATGACTTGACTTAATAGTTTCTGCTAGCAGTGTTCATTCAAGTATGAGAAAGTAGGACCACAAGTTCCAATTACTCTCCAGTTTAATAGCTTCTCTATGATATTAGATCCATTATGAGTTCATGTTCCTAAGAGGATAACATTTTCATAATACTAGTACAATGTATTGGACATTGAGCACCAATATATGCCTTTAAACACTTTCTTACAGATATAGATACAGCAATCACAATACACAGCCTTCTTTGTAACAGTACAGTCTGGAGCCTAAGGACATACAAGTTATCATGTGGTTGATTACACTAGAATTTACCATTACTCTTGCTATTAAATGTTTACACTTATAAATATTTAGTAAAGTGTTTTTCAACCATGGCCCACTTTTCATCTGGCTAGCTTTTTTTTTTTTTTTTTTAATTTAACTGTTTGGTCCCCATCGCCTCTTCCAGCCAACTTTGGTGACAGGGACACATATGTATTTTGTAGATTTTCTCCCCTTGCTTCCCCCCCCCAAGGCCCTGGCACATGTGGAGGCATACATGCACCCCGTGTTGCCAGCTCAGCCCCTTTCACCTCCCATAACTTTTTTTTTGCAGCACCCTCATCACCTATGCTACCCACTGGACCTTCACCCAGTGGGAGTGGAACTATGGGGGGGCACCAACCCATCCTCACCCCCCTCAGAAGAGGAGAGCTTCCCATTGGCATGCTCAAACCTGCTCTGCCTCCCCCCCCACACTGGCACCCGACAACCCGAGGTCATTCCCAAACCCAGGTTGCCAGCATGGTGCGAGGTGTGGCGTCCAGCGCCTCAACCCTCTGCGCCACCAGGCCAGCATATCTGGCTAGCTTTTACAACTGTACCCACAGTTGTTAGCACATCTGCCTCTGGGCCAGAAGGTCATGAGCTCTTGTCCAACTTCGGGATTAGACTCATATCATAAATGCTGGTGCCAGAGTGCAGTACTAGGGGCCAGAGTAATGTACTGTTGTGATATGCCTTCCTTCATATGAGACATTAAGCCAAGGTCCCTTCTATTGATCTCTGGTGCTGTCCTGGTGGGTGTTCAGGTGGAAGTAAAAGAACCCAAGAACATTTGAGGCAGACAGTATAGTGTAGTGGTTAAGGGCACTGAGCTGCAAACCTGGGTTTGAATCCCATCAGCCCCCACTTGCAAACCATGTGACCCTGAGCAAGTCTCCTAACTTTCTTGTGTTCTCAGGCTGCACCCGGAAACAAGCTCTGGCTTTGTGTGCCTTTACAGGCTAAACAGTTTCTCCTTTTCCTTCTCCACCCCCCCCTTTTTGGAAGAGTAGGGGACTTTCCCTGGTATCCTGGCCAGCATTCCCCTTCACATAAAACTGGTCCATGCAGTTGTCCAAGGCTGTGTGTGGATGCTGATGTGCAAAATACTGTAGCTGCCACTCCACATTCAGTCACTTCACTAGCAGTATCTTATTGTCTGTAAAGCGCTTTGGGATACAGTGTATGAAAAGTGCTATACAAATGCTGACCCTTCTTCTGCTTCTTCAAATCCAGCACTGTCGTTGCTGCCTTCTTGGTTTACAGGTTGAGAGTACTTCCCCATCTCTCTCTGCTACCCTGAGACTGAATGTGATAACCAATACTGTGCTTATCATCAACCAGGCTGAGGACAGGAATACTAGACAACTCCTAGAAACCTGCACTCACAACTGGCCAGCATCGGAAGACTGATCTATGCAAAAACATTACACTACTTTGAAGGTCTGAAAGTGTTTATGATCCTGATGGGCGTATTCCTTTCCTTTCTGTTTATGCCATCTGTAAGAAAGACAAGATGATTATATTTTCTCTCCTGTTTTAAGGCACAATACTTTCATTATATCTGTTTTGTGATGCTTGTCTTGTTCATGTAATAGAAGGATTTTGTTAATGTTACTATATGCATAACTGCCTAATATTTCTTAACTTGACTCAGACTTCACCTTTGTCTCTTCAGGTCACATCCATAGTGTTCTACCTAACCATAAGCTTTCATTTGCCTGTTACACATCACACATCTGCAAAACTTCATTGTGTTACCTTCACAACATTGTCTAAATCCACCATTTTGCTGACTATTATTCTGCTGAAATCCTTATTTATGCTTTCCTCTCTTTTCAGCTTTACTATTGTAGCTCTCTGTTCTATGACCTTCATACACAATTGATTAATTACCTTACAGACATTGAAGTGAATGATCAACCAATTTTTGCCTCCATGGACGTATGCTCTCTATACATCAACATCCTGCACTGAGACAGCTTAGAGAGCCTGAGAGGTATGCTGTATGGGTGCACATCCTACACACAGCCATTTGTTGAATTTATAGTGACATTAACAGAGAAGGTCCTTACATGCAATACCTTTATGTTTGGAAATAGGATGTTCCTTCAAAACAGGGAACTGCAATGGGGGCAGTGATGGCCCCTAACTATGTCATCATATACCTTGTGAAATGGGAGGAGAGGTATATATATGGGCTGGAAAATCCATTCTTGGACAGGATAGATTTTTATAAGCATTACATAGATGACCTCTTCATGATTTGGAAAGGTATAGATGTGGAACTTCAATCTTTTGTCATTTCTGGAAAATACCAAAAGTGACCTTAAATTTGAACTACAATTTGATCCCACACAGATACAATTTTTGGACCTTACCATTATGAAGGGGATGGATGGCAACATCAAAACTAAGCTTTTCCTTAAGAATACTGATAGAAACTTCATTGTTATCCTTCCAGAGCTGTCACCCAAAACACATAATATCAAGCATCCCTACAGGCCAGTTTCTCAGGTCAAAAAGGAACTGCTCTCATCAGGAGGACCATTTGGATAGTGCCATAGAACTTACAGAATGCTTTTTGCAATGAGGGTACAACCTGGACATTATACATACAGGCAGAGAGAGAGAGAGAGAGATGAAAAATGGACAGAAATATTATTTTGGATCAAAATCGTGGGAAAAGAAACAAAAAACAACAATAGTATTATGAAAAATGAAGCTCCCAAATTCATTACCACTTTTAGCCCACAAGCTGTACTCTTCAACAATATTATACTGAAACACTGGCATATTTTAACGATGGAAAGAAACTGCAGCATGTAACAAAGGAACCACCAAGAATTATATATATATAGAAGAGAGACCAATATAAGAGATATACTTTTACATAGTGTTTTTCAGGAAACCAGGACTGAAAGAGAAAGATAAAAACAACACTTTACTGAAAGGAACTTCCCATTGTGGAAACTGTCACTTTTGTAAATTTATGAGAACTGGCAGGGAATTTATCCATCCAATAACAAACAAAAAATATGACATCAGATCTTTTGGAACTTGCAATACATCTAATACTGTATCATCTATCTGGTAAGCTGCATGACACGCCTCAGTTTTTATGTGGGCAAAACAACTCAAAAGTTCAAGGAGAGGATTGGGCAACATGTAAGGAGCATTGCCCATGCAGATAGTATACTGTAAGTGTCCTCTCACAACATGTTCTACAAAAAGGAAAGGAACAGTACTTTTGTTTTCAGATGGTGGAAAAAAAGTGTATAACAAGCCGGGGGGTTGGGGGACTTGGACCTAAATGACTTATTTCCGCTAACACCTTACTTATAAAAAATATGTACTGGGTCCCGTAATATTATGGATCTTCTACTGTACTTTCCAAGATTTTGTTTTCCATTATCTTTTGTTTTTGTTTCTGTTTTTCAACATCTTTCATAAGTATTTATTTCAGTGTCACTAACTGAAGCACGTTAACAGAATGTGTAGTTATTTAAGATACAATAGTTTTAAAGTTTAAAACTCTGTGCCATCTTGTTAGATTACATTCATTAAACATACTGCAGTTACGTTATAGCAATGTAGAAATCTTATGAGAGAGGACCAACCTTTTTAGCCTAAACCCTAAATGTATTAATGTGTTTAATATGCACAGAGTGCATAACGGAGTCCAACAATATTAAATAGGGAGAGCAAGTATAACTTGATTTACAAGGCTAACTTTGCATAATGATCTTAAATTGGGCATATCTTAAGGACATAACAGATTCTAAAATGATAGTGTTTTAAAGTATTGTGTTTTGGATTTATTTATTGTTAGATATAACAAATTCTATAGGAGAGATATCTTTATATAGACACTCTTTTTATACATAGACATTTTTTATATATAGACATTATTTATGCTTTGTTAAAATGTAAACATTACACCCTTTTGCACACTAGGATAAAATCATATATGTTATTTATGACACATTAAGATTTATACTTATGGAGAATTTGAACACGAATTTTTAGATACATTTATTCACTTACAATACTTGCATATGTGTGTGTATATATATATATATATATATATATATATATATATATGAAGTTGTTTAGGTGGTTTATGATATAAAATGTAGAAACATAGACTTTGATGGCAGATAAGGACTGCTTGGCTCACCTAGTCTTCCCATTTCCCTATCTACTGGATAAGCTGCAGATCCTAGTTAACCAACAGCCTATTTCTCCATACCCCCCACCAAAAATTGCCTTATCTCTGTCCCATGCATTTTTGAATTTCCCCCACTGTATTTGTCCCTACGACCTCCTCAGGAAGGCCATTCCATGCATTCACCACCCTCTCTGTGAAAAAATACTTCCTCGCATTGACCCTGAGCTGTCCCCCCTTTATCTTCAAATTGTGTCCCCTTGTTCTTGCACATCCCTTTTTCTGAAAGATTTTTTTTTTTTATTTATCTTGATTGGGATTAATACCTTTGAGTCAAAGACTCATTTTCAAGGGTTCCAAGTCAGGGACAAAACAGAGCAATACAAATACAATACAATATGTACAAATTAAGATAACAGTAAAAAAAGAAAAACATGGTAGGCATCATGAACATCATTAAAATGCAACATGAGGTACAAGACTTGCTAGTTTCAGGTACATCTTAAAAGTAGAGTAAATTACATTACATCAAGTTGTTGCAGGATAGGGATACACTGGGAATAGTGAGACATGTCAATAATAGGTCCGTGTTAAGCTTTGGGGATGATGGGGGAAAAGGTAAGCAGCCAGATTGGCATTGTCAAAGTAGCTAGAGGTGGTGTGGGACAGGAGTAAAGGGGAAAGGTGGTGCAGGAGGGTTGTAAGTCGAAGCGGAGGGAGTGGGGTGGGGAAGAGATGAGAAGGCAGGGGAATAAGGCAGGAGGAATAAGTCGAATTATTTTCTTGCACTGTTACAGGTGGTTACATTCTTAAGGTGGGACCATAGCCCCCTTTTGAACAGACTCTGCTTTGTGTTTCCTGTCAGCATTTCGGGCAGCTCATTAAACCATTTGGACCCTTAAAAGTAATGGATTTTTGGGCCAGTGACGTGTGCTTGAAAGGGACAAGGCATGAGGCCTAGTTGCGCTTTTTTTATGATCAGGCATATTTGGTATTGGGCTCTGAGGTACAGTGGGAGCCAGCCCGTCTCAGAGTAGAGTTCACAGGTGTGAGTCCATCGATCTGCCCCAAGTGCCAGATGACAAGCCCTATTCATGAGTTTTTGTATCCTGTTTAGGGCAGTGTCTGATCCTGTGATGTATATTGGTAAGCCATAATCAACAGATGGATAATACTGTGCTGCCTGTGGCTAATTTGAGGGCCGCAGGTGTCATTGAGTGCTTGTTTCTGTAGAGGATGCCCAGTTTCATGTTATTGGTTCTGACAACTTGATCAACATGGTGGGAGAAATTGAGAGCGTCATCAAGGTGAACAAGCAGATATTTGAACGAGGAGACTTGTTCAAGTGTGACACCCTTTTGGTTCAGAATTCGAAGGGGGCAAGAAATTCCTTTTGTTCTGTGGGACCAAGAACAGCATGTTTTTCATTTTTTTATGGTTTAGTTGCAGTTTATGTTGACAGAACCAGTTTTCAAGTTTGTGGAAGCTATCGAATAGGCCTTCCTCGATGGTCAAGTGGTCCCTACCTGGGACAGATATAACAGCATCATCTGCGTATAAAACGATGCTAGCCAGGCAGGCTTCAGGGAGGCAGTTAATGAATAGGCTGAAAAGGAGCAGTCCAAGTATAGACCCTTGCGGTACTCCAAGGACCACTACCGTAGGGTCAGAGAGTGAGTCGCCGATTCTAACACATTGATTTCTTTGCGTCAGATAGCTACAAAACCAGGTGACTGTATCAGAGGCCAGTCCCATGGAGAGCAGTGTGTTTAGTAGTAGCTGGTGATTAACTGAGTCAAATCCTTTTGTAAGGTCAATGAAGACTGACCTCACCACCATCCCTAGGGCAAAGGCGTTGTAGAGCTGAGTCATGTAGTCCACCAGTGCGGTGATGGTAGAGTGTTTTTTGCGGAAACCATGGTGATTGCTGCAGAGTAGTTGGTGACTGTCCAGGAAGTCAGTAAGCTATTCAGAGACTATTCTTTCTAGAGCTTTGGAGAGGGGTGGGAGGATGGATATTGGTCAATAATTAGCAGTGAGTGTTTTATCCCCGGATTTGAAAACTGGTGTAACCAGGGTGGATTTCCAGGTGTCTGGGAACACACCCGATTTTAGGAAGGCATTAAAAACCTTGGAGATTGGGTCTGCTAGTACATCAAGCGTTGTGGCAACCAACTTCATATCTATCAGATCACTCCCCCTTCTGGTCTTTCCAAGGACCCTCTTTACTTGCTTGATGGTTTCAGAGATTGAGACTTGCCTAAAATAGAAGAGTGGCATCCCTTCTCTCTCCAAAAAGGGTATGGTGTTTCCATGAGGTAGGTTATTTATTGGGTTTAGGAACTCACTGGGAAGCAATCCTGATAGATCAGTGAAAGTGGTATTGAACTCGTTGGCAATCAGTAGTGGTTCCTGGAGACCCCATGCTACCCTCTTGGACTTTGTTGATTCCCTTGAGGTACTTAAACGTTTCTATCATGACCCCCTCTCTCTCCTTTCCTTAAGGGTATACATATTAGTCTTTCTTCATATGGCTTCTGTTGCAGACCCTGCACCATTTTAGTTGCTCTTCTCTTGACTGCCTCCATCCTGTCTATGTCCTTGCAGAGATGGGGTCTCCAGAACTGCACGCAGTACTCCAGATGGGGTATCACCAACTGTCTGTACAGAGGGATAACAACTTCCTGTTCTCTACTGGTGATGCCTCTCCCTATACATCCCAGAATCCCCCCAGCCATCCCTAGATATGACTACTTCCAAGTCCCTTTACATTTTTGTTGTTGTTACTACCTCCCCACCATTGTGTATTCTTCCCCTGGGTTTTTGTTTCCCAGGTCCTGAGTCACACTCTTTTTTACAGATGTAACACATTCTTTGCACTAGGCACTCTTCAAAAAATTGCCTTTAATTATTACCTTTAATAGTGTTTTAAAAAGATGCATTACCCTTGCTACCTGAGCCTTTAGAAAGTGCATTGTCGCACAAAAACATTTGGCTGTTCCCAGAGAGGGGCACTGTGGTATTGTGAACTACTTGTTTGCCAGATTGTTTAATAAAATATGGCTTTTATCCTTCCTACAACATGTGTGGATTTATCCTGGACTTAAGGTAGCAGTGAGGAGCCGACCTGCTTGCTGGTTCTTGTGTGAGTAATGTTACCTCCATTGTAAGTGACCTTCCCTGGTTCCCAGTCCTTGTTAAGATTCAGTTACAAATTATCTTCCTTGGTTTAAAGCTCCTCAATGGGCTTACTCCTACCTACCTCACTGATCTGGTCTCTCTACACCTCCCTCCTTCTCTCTGATCCTTTAATATTAACACCTTCAGTGTGCCACCTTCCAACCTTCTCAGATTTGTGGTAAAGCCTTCTCTTCTACTATTCTTGCAATCTAGAACCAGTTTTCTATTTATCACACCTAATCACATCACCCTTCCTTTTCATGTCATGCCTAAAAAATGTATCTTTTCTTCCTTATCTACAATTCATAATTGAATCTCTATTGTCACATATTCTTTTTTTGCAGTTAGTTTCTTTCTTCTCTCCCAGGTGGCACTCCTTCTAGCCTCATCCCCCAGCCCCGTCCCCTGCTCGTGGCCTACCATCCGCTGTCCTCTACAGCTTGCCCCCTGGGGTGAGGCAGCGGGGATCCCTCAACCCGTTGGAATGGATCTGGTGCAGAGGTTACTGTTATTCATGGGACCGGAGCCTGTGGGGACTGGTTGTCATAGTGCCACACCCAGGACTCTTTTCCACTTTTTCCCCCCTAAGGAGAGGAGACATGCACATGTCCACACACGCTCCTCCCGGCATCTGCCTCCACTCCTCCCCCCTCTCTGAGCATCAGTATGCCATCCCCCAGCCACTGCTAGGGGCCAGTTGACACCGACTGCTGATGGCCCCCCCTCCCCAGAGAAGGAGAGCAATCCCTCAGATGCGTGATCCTTCTCCTCTTCTCTCCTGCTGACCCCCGGTGACCTGGGATCATTCCCAAACATGGGTCGCCAGCATAGCGTGAGGTAAGGCAACCAGCGCCTCAGCCCTCAGCACCACTGGGCCAGCTACTATCACATATTCTTTCTCTTTTTATATAATCTCAGCCTGTACCCCAGATCAGGTCCTCATGGCAGTCTCCCAGCACTGATACCACCTTACCTACAGCCTGAAACTCCCTGGGTTGCCACTTACATGGCCAGCCCTTTGGTTCAGTATTCCCCTCCTTCAGTTTGATGTACTGTATGTATGTATGTATGTATTTTTTCACACACCAGACAGACTTGGTTGATTTTTATGACTGGGTTATGAGGGTACTGGACAGTGGACATGTGATGGATGTCCTCTACTTGGATTTCAGCAAGGCCTTTGACTCGGTGCCAGACGGTAGAGTGACCTGCAAGTTGAAGAGTCTGGGAGCAGGGAAGAAACTGGTAAGATGGGTCGAGAACTGGCTGCAGGGTAGACAGTAGAAGGTATTAGTGAGGGGGGAGGCATCTGAACCTAAGGCAGTAACAAGTGGTGTACCACAGGGCTTGGTGCTGGGACCGGTTCTGTTTAACATTTTCATAGCTGATATTGCAGTAGGGATTAAGAGCAAAATCAGTCTCTTCGCAGATGACACAAAGATCTGTGCCAAGGTAGATGGGGGCAAAAGTACTTCAGGAGGATTTGATAAAACTGGAAGAATGGTCTCACACTTGTCAGCTTGGTTTCAGTGCCAAGAAGTACAAAGTGATGCATTTATGAGGCAAGAACCCAGGACACAATTACTGACTGGAGGGTGTCCCGTTAACAAAATCCAAGGAAGAGAAGGATCTGGGAGTGCCAGTAACTGGGGAGATTAACCACTCTGCTCAGTGCAGGAGGGCAGCAATGAAGGCAAACAGGATGTTAGGTTGCATAGCAAGCGGGATTACTTCCAGGAGTGGGGAGGTCATCTTGCCCCTGTACAGGTCCCTGGTGAGACTGCACCTAGAGTACTGCATGCAATTCTGGTGCCCCTACTTGAAAAGGGACATCAAAATACTGGAGGGGGTACAGTGCAGGGCAACAGAAATGATCCTGCGGTTGGGGGACTGACCATATGAGGAGAGACTGAGAGAGCTCAATATGTATACCCTGGAGGAAAGAAAGGAGAGAGGGGGTATGATTGAGACCTTGAAGTACCTGAAGGGTATGAACTGAGTAGATACCAAGTGTATGTTCAGTATGAGGGACAGAAGGGAAAACAGGGGACACTCTATGAAGTTGGAAGGGGGCAGGTTCAAGAAGGAATGGAGGAGGCACTATTTCACAGAAAGGGTGGTGGTAGGGTGGAACGCTCTGCCAGAAGAAGTTGTATCACTGCAGAGTGTTGGGAGCTTCAAGAGGGGGCAGAACAGATTTAAGGGGAGGGTACAATCTAGGAGGAGGGAGCACGAGATGGAGGGGCATATGAAGGAGGGGGTTAGCTGCAGTCTAATGGACTGAAGTGCTGCATACTCGAGCAGACTAGATAGACTGAATGGCCTGTATCTGTTGGCAATTTTGTATGCTTGAATGCTCGTAGGATAACCACATTTATGTGTAACACCTATTTTCCTAATGATACCTGGGGAATAAATATAACAGCATAGAGACATAGAACTTGACAGCAGATAAGGACCACTTGGCCAACCTAGTTTGCCTGTTTTTCCTATCTACTGTATTACCACAGACCCTGCTTGATCTCTAGCTCTAACCCCCCCACACCCCCTTGCCTTACCACGAAGGTTCCCTTATGCCTATCCCATGCATTCTTGAACCCCGCTACAGTACAGCAATTACAATTCTGTTATTCATAACAGTATTAAAAGTGCAAACATGTTGCACCATGGAAGCAAAGAAATAAAACACTAGTATAAACTGTATCGATATTTAAAAGACAGCACAAATGGAAGGAAATGAATCCAGAGAGGACTTCATGGGTGGCAGAGTAGGACTCAAGAGTATCTTGTGCTTCATTCTGCCAGTCTGGGTTAATTTTTTATGCATGTTACCTCCCAACTCATCAGACACAGGATGGAAGGGCTCCAGAGTGTGCTTGCATGCAATGAGTTACTGTACAGAGCATGTCAGTATCTTCCCTCCCTCTCAGAGCCCCCAGCTGTAATAACACCTGTGATCACCTAGGAAGTGGTTGTGCCGTGGGGCCTGCCTCTCACAATCTCTGTAGGCTGTGAGCATCATATGGGATGCTACATCCTCCACCTGCTGGTTCTCAGATGTTCCAGGCTCATCTCTGAACCCAGGTTATCAGCATTGTTAGCTGCAATGTTATTGTGATACCAGCAGTCCGTCCTTTCTTCCCCTTTTTGCTTATTTTGGATCCCTGATTGCCAGCCATTCTATTTGGCAGTGCTTGCACATACTGTCACCTTTCAAGTGCCTGGCACTGTACCTACAGTTACACATATAGAAATATACTATCATATTTTAAATATTGTATTCCTACATTTCGTATCCCATATTTCCTGTTTGGGGGGGTTACCCCCACTGTGAAATATTTTAAGGTACACTTTATTAAAGACACCATACAAAAATAAATTGTAGTGTATTGTAATGGTTTATCAAGAAAGCATGGTATCAGACAATGAAGATAAACACATATGAATGTTTGCACCATTTTCAGAACTGTATCTCATAATTTATGAAGATATACAGTATGTTTGTTGGTCAGTAGATAAAGTTTCAGCAGGATTCCTACTCTAGTTTCATCTCAGCTCACATATTATTACAGAAGATAAACACTGTTCCTCAGTTGAAAACTGTCAACATTATTGGATTTCTTATTTGTACAGTTTAATTCCATTGATAATTGGGGGGGGGGGGTTAAAGTTGTCCCTCCACATATTTATCCAACTGATGCATAGAAAGGAGGGCCTTTTTTCAGTGATTTCAGCCTCCTCCGTTATGAGAAGAACATAAATACCTTATAGTCTAATGGTTGTGCTGTATGTGTTGTCCTTTCAGATACTGAAAGTGCAACCCACAGATGTAAGGTGAACTATGCATCAAAAGTCAATGCACACACAAAAGGGCTAGAATTCATTTAAGAAACCAGATCCATAGTCTGCAACACTTTAATGGACTAAACAAATGCAATAGCTACTGTCTGCACCATTTCTACATGACATTTTCCATAAAAACAAATGTTTCAGTGTGGTCTTCATTTCCAGACAAAGATGTGTACCAAAAGCTCAGCTCACATTTTTCTCGATATATTTTCCTGCCACAACTAATTTCCCAAGGGGTACTGATTGATTCTCTTATAAAACAGTATAGTGCTAATATGTGTCATTTATCATGTCTTCTGATTGGTGTCAAATCTGGATACAGTATGTCCTTTAATGAATTTGGCAGCATTGTATACTTTACGTAAGAGTATAAAGTCTGCGGGATAAAAAATCTTATTTATTTGCATAAAATATTTGATGCAAATGGACTTCATTATTATGAGAGTTAATAGGACAAGTAACTTGAGATATGAAAACATGCTTGTAATTTAACTCTTTAAATAAATTTAAAAAGCAATGAAGATTTAGTGTTTAAGATACACATCTCCATTTTAGATTTCTGCTGTGCTTTATTGCAGCTATAAAATTGTCTTTAAATATTTAATGCAAACAAATCAAGGGAAATTTTCAATTACCTTTCTAATTAAGACATTTGTTACATGATGTTCACGCACGCACAGCATGCAAAGGAAAAATTAGCCCTGTGGGCATTATTCAGCTAACTTACTCCTAAATGTGATTTTCAAAAAATTGAAAAACCTGCTTGCATTTACTGAAGGGTCTGTTCTGAAAAAAATACTCATCTGTGTCCCTCTTAATAACTAGGTGTTGCATATAAACCAGGCAGTCCCAGTGGGCACATTTTAAATAAATCATATGTAAAATAAAATGCGTAGCGTCACATAATACAGCTGAAAGTGAGGACCATATATAGCAAGTAGTTACTTATTTACTTTGAAAAAATATTTATACACAAGTCATCTTTTTATTTTATAGATTTACTGGATTTATATCACATATATTCATATTCCTAGACACTTATACAAATAAACAGGGCCCTTGTCACCTACAGTTGATCTACTTCTGTTGTTTAATACTTGGATGAAGGCAAAATCCTCAGTCTGTGACATCATAGGACGGAAATGGATGCACAACAGACATGGGATAGCATCAAGCTTGGGCTGAGGGAAGCTACTGAATCATGCACCAGGACTCTGTGCAAAAAGAGACAGGCTAGTAGGCCATGCTGGCTGAACAGGGAGGTGTTGGAGGGGGTAAGGGCAAAGAAGGCCACTTTTTGGAGAGTCAAGAAGTCTGGCAGCGAGGAGGACAGGGAACTGTGTGGGAGGAAGTCCAAGGAGGTAACCAGGCTTGTTAGGGCAGCCAAGGCCTCTAGGGAACTGAGGCTGGCTCAAGGCATCAGGGAAGGGAAGAAGGACTTCTTCAGATACATAAGGGAGAAAAGGAACTGTAGGGATCACATAGTGAGGATTAAGAAGAACAGGAGGTTGGTGGAGAAGAGGACAGAACAGGCAGAAGCTCTAAATGAGTATTTCTGCTTTGTGTTCACAAAAGAGAAGGACAGACCACTACCTCCATAGAAGGGGAAGGTGGGCACGGGGGGTAACTGATGGGACGATTATGTTAAGTAGGGTACTGGAGGGGCTGAAGGCACAAAGGGTGGATAAGGAACCAGGTCCTGATGGTATTCACCCCGGGGTGTTGAGGAAGATGGCAGATGTATTGGCTGGGCCACTGGCAGACCTGTTCAATACCTCCCTGGACACAGTATGCATCCCACAAGATTTTTGGGAGGCTCATGTGGTGCCCACCCACAAGAGTGGCCCAAAGAACGAACCAAGCAACTACAGACCTGTAAACCTCACTTCCATTGTTGGTAAACTTATGGAAGCGATCCTTAAGGAGCAACTGGTGACCTTTCTGGAGGAAAATGGACTCCAGGATGATCAGCAGCATGGGTTCATCTCGGGAAGATCATGCCAGACCAACCTAATAGAGTACTACAACCGGGTAATGAGGGAGCTGGAGCAGGGCCATGCAGTGGATCTCCTGTATTTGAACTTCAGCAAGGTCTTTGATTCCATGTCTTATGGGGGCTGGGGGACAATTGGAATATGTGAGGGTAGGGCCAAAGATGGCAAAATGGATTGGGAACTGGCTGAAGGGGAGGCAGCAGTGGGTAGTAGTGTGGGGGCTCTCTTCCCCTAGAAAAGTGATGAGCAGGACACCGCAGGGCTCTGTGTTGGGCCCGGTGTTGTTCGTATTTGATATCTCGCATGGAGTTAAAAGCAGGATCAGTCTCTTTGCAGATGATGCTAAGATGGGAGAGTGGTGGATGACAGAGAAGGGTGGCAGGGGCTACAGGAAGAGCTGACTGAACAGGAGGAGTGGTCAGTGAAGTGGCAGTTGGGATTCAATGCAAAGAAGTGCAAAGTTATGCACTTTGGAGTGAAAAACCCAGGGAGGGACTATTGATTGGGGGGAGTTTGGTTAGGGGTCATTGATGAGGAGAAAGACCTAGGGTTGCTCGTAATGGGGAACATGAGCAACTCAGCTCAGTAAAAGAAGGCAGCAGCCAAGGCTAACAAGATGCAGGGGTGCATAGCATGGGGTATCTCATCTAGGCATAGGGATGTGCTCATGCCACTGTACAGGTCACTAGTTAGGCCACACTTGGAGTACTGTGTACAGTACTCACACCTTATCTTAGGAAGGATATCAGGTTGCTGGAGGTGGTGCAGTGCAGGGCAACAAAAATTATCCAAGGGCTGTAGGGCAGGACCTACGAGGATAGACCGAATGAGTTAGGCTTGTACATCCTGAAGGAGAGGAGAGGAGAGATTGGAGGGATATGATTGAAACTTTCAAGTACTTGAAGGGGATCAATAAGATGGGCACAGAAGGTTGTTTAGACTGCAGAGAGGAAGGGAGATGAGAGGGCATAAGCTGAGGTTGGAGGGTGGTAGGTTTAGGAGAGAGATGAGGAGGCATTATTTCAGTGAGAGAGTGGTGGGAAAATGGAACACACTGCCAGAGGAGATGGTTTCCTGCAGGAGAGTGGGCAGCTTTAAAAGGGCATGGGACAGGGTGCATGGGAAGGTCAAAGGGAGGGGGGTGAGGGGGTGGGGCAGCTGCAGTTTCGGGGTGTTAGCTGCACAATCAAACAGACTTGATAGACCTCTTGTCCAGTTTCTGCTGGCAGATTCATATGTTCAACAAACTGTGGTGTCCCAAGGACTATGACTTCAGCAAAGGATTAAGCAGCAGAAGCAGCTAAACTTATGGGACAGGATCTTGTTTCTATGACAATTAACCTTTTGATAAAGAACAAAGAAAAGTGAATGGAGACAAGATACACAATACATCAAAGTTTTCTCAAAGATGGCAAACTTAGTTGAAGTGATTTTCTAGTTTTCTGCAAAACAATGATGGTTGGCATTACTAATTTAGCATGTCTTAAACTTCATAACATCCTCCTTAGTTTAGAATTTCAGAGTTTTCCCTTCTTTAAAACTAAAGATATTTTAGCTGAGTGGTGTGTCGAGCTGAGGCAGGGGCCTTGCAGCCAGCCAGGAATGAACTGGGGTCACCAAAGTCCAGCCTGGGAAGGAGAACTGGGTGTCTCATGACAGAGCTCCTCATCTGGGATGGGGGGACAGCATGACCCACTACTTGATCACCACCTAGTGAAAGCTGGGTGGTGTCACAGAGGTTACCTTCCTGGTTGGCTGGGTGCAGGTTGCTGAGGATACTGTGTTTTTACATAGTACGTGCATGCCAAAGCACACGTACAAGCCCAGGGAGAAATGCCACTCGCGATTCAGGGGACTGTTAGCCAGGATTCAAGCTAAATAGTTCCCCACAGTTCACTCTGTTAATTCCCTTTAGGATCTTGAAGGTCTCTATCATATCTCCCCTCTCCCTTCTGGTCACCAGCAGGTACATGTGCAGTGCCTTGAGGTATGCCTCATAGGACTTGCTCTGTTGGCCCTGAATAATTTTCATCATCCTGCACTGCACCGTCTTCAGCCTATACCTGTCTTTCCAGATGTGAGGACTCAAGAACTGGGTGCAATTACTCCAGGTGTGGCCTCACTAATGATCTATATAAGGGAAGTATTACCTCTTCCCTTCTGCTACAATCGATTGTCCATTATAAGTGGAGTGCACTGTATCAGTACTCCTCCCGATACAGCCCACCATTCTTCTTGCTTTGCTATATGCCTTGTTGCACTGGCTTGATTGTTTGAGAGGAGTCACTGATGATAACTCTAAGGTCCTGTTCCTAAGCCATAGTGCTAAGTCTCAACCCACCCATCCAGTGCTCTGTCCTGAGATTCTTGTTCCCTAGGTGTATAATCTTGCACTTCATGGCACTGAATTTCAACTGATAAATCTCAGACCATCCCTCTAGGTTTTGTAAGTCCCTGTGCAGTTTCCTGATTCCCTTGTCACTATCCACCCACTCACAGAACTTAGTGTCATCCACAAAGAGCTTTGACCTGCTGGATTCATCTCAATGTCACTGATGAACATACTGAAGAGGATCAGACCCAGCAAAGAGCCCTTGGTACCCCACCAATGACCTTCTGTTCTTCTAAATTGACCCCATGGACCACAATCTACTGCTGCCTCCCCATTAATCAGTCATGTACCTAGTTTACTATGACCTTAGCTGCACCCAGATCCTCCATCTTCAGCAAGCATCTATGAAGCACCAGGTCAAAAGCCTTGCTGAAGTCAAAGTAGAGCAAATCCACAGCATAGCCCCTATCCAATTTCCTCATCAGCCAGTCAAAGAAAATGATCGGGTAAGTCTGAGAAGACCTCCCTGCCTGAATCCATGCTGTTTGCTATGATGGAGCTCGTTGCTTTCCAAGGACTTCACCAGGTCTTCTCTGACCAGTGACTCCATCAGCTTCCCTACAATAGATGTAAAACTAACAGCTCTATAGTTCTCTGTTTGTTCTTTGTTCCCCCATGGAATGGAATCACATCCACCACCTTCCAATCTTTTGGAACCACTCCCAACCTCAGTGAGCTGTTCAACAGGCCTACTAGGGAGTCGGACAGTTCCACTGCCAGTTCTCGGACCTTATCTGTCTTTAGGGGCTGGCAGCCCTTTCTGGACCTTTTCATTTGTAAAAGTTGTCTGCTTGATCTCCTAAATCCCCTTAGTGGCTGCCTTGATGCCACTGTCCGGCAAGTACACAGCATCCTCCCTCCTCAAAATGGAGCAAAAGTAATCATTGATGATGACAACCTTTTGCCCATCCTTCTCTATCACCCTACCCACCTCAGCTAGCCTTATGATTCCCCCTCCTTTCTTCCTTTTCTCCATAATACAGTATATCAGAACTGCTTTTTACTGCCCTTGACCCTCTCTGCAATATATAGCTATGTGTCTGCTTTTGCTTCCTTTGCTTCCCTATCTGTCTTCTTTGCAGACCTATTTTTCAGTAAATATTCTCCCCATTATTCCTCCCCTGCTTTTCCTTATACTTGTACAAGGGCTTTTTCTTGGACCTCATGATTTCCCTGACCCTTGCTGAGAACCGTAATGAGCTCTTTAACCTGGTCCTTTTTTTTTATTGAGTATGCTTTATCCCCTTGTTGTCCAGTCTGCCCCAGTCAGCCGCAGTTCCTCCCAGCCTTGTCATCTGACTAATTTTACAGTACCCATAGGCTGCAGTGCCCCACAGCTTACCCCTGTTGGGGTCCCTGGGCCACTCCCTATTAGACCAGGAGAAGCTGTAGTAGGGATACTAGGCTGTGAGTCCAGTAGGCTGCATGGGGTTGCAAGAAAAGCAGCACCATTCTGTGGCTAAGGTTTTCTTTTTTCACATAGTTGCACCCCTTTCTCTGTGACATCAATGGTCTGAGAATGTGCGTGTTCCCCTGTATGCCCAACCAGCTGACATCGTCCCTCCCTCTCCAAGCTCCAATGCACATCCAGACAATGGCACAGCACCGGAGGCATGTGTCCCCGCAACCCCCTGGAGGTGGGAGCATCGATAGGATGCTTGATCCACCTCCCCCAGCTGGCCCTCTGATGCTCCGTGATCATTCTCGAACCCAGGTCATCAGCATCACAAGCGGTAGCTCTACCTGTACACTGGCAGGCCAGCCAAACCTGTTCTTTTTGATTACCATTCTCATGCATAAGTTAGATGCCTCGAGAATGGCCCCCTTAATTGTCCACCATCTCTCTTCTACTCCACCTATGTCATCCATATCCTATAACAAGAAGGGAAGAATGCCATCTTGGTTAAATAAGAAAATCAAAGCCCAAACAACATGAAAGCTAAGGCTTATTGAGCCGTTAATAAGTCACAGTCAGTGGAAGATGAATCAAAATACAAAATCGCAGTTAAAAAGTGTAAACGCATAATTAGAAAAGAGAAAAGAAAACTAACATAAACTAACTTGAAGGGATAAAAGGAGGGAATTCCATGGGTATGTAAAGTCCTCAGAAGGGTGCAACACTACAGTTGGTCCCCTAGCAACAGATAATATTAAAATTATCAACAAACGTATAATGGCTAACACATTCAATGATTATTTTCTGTCTATCTACAGTGGGCCCACAACTCAAACTATCCTGAAATAACATATGACCAAACTGTAATTATTAAACCCACAGAGATAATTATTGAAGATATCATGGAAAAAATACAGAGACTAGATAATAACAAAAAAATGGGTCCAGACCAAATATCTGCTAAAATAAAAAAGTATCAGGACCATTAAAAATCATATTAAAAAAATCCTCAAAGATGGTGAAGTACCATTAGACTGGAAGCATGTCAATATAATTGCAATACATAAAAAAGGAGTAAAGAACTTGTATAAAATTATAGACTAATCAGTCTGATCTCTATTTGCAGTAAAATCATAGAAGCTATAATTGAGGATGAAACTGAATCACACCTAATCATCAATGAGCTCAAAGACACAATTCAACATGGGTTTTAAAAAAGGGAGGTCCTGTATCACTAATTTTCTAAGCTTCCATGAAAACATAAGTAAAAACCTAGATAATGGAGTATCATCAGATGTCATGTTACTAGATTTCAGCAAGGTCTTTGATATTGTCTTAGTAGTCTCCATACCTTCCTCCTGAAGAACTCATACATATATCTTGGAGAAATGGCCACAACCATATGTTTATTAGTGGATTGTTACACAGATGGAGTGGTGTGTGTGTGGTTGGGAGATCTCAAACCCTAACGCAGACCTTCCTCCTTCCAGTGAAGGTGTTCCCTGTTGTGTGGGCCAAGGAAATGATGTGCCTCCTGAGTCGGTACCCAAGCCCCAGTCTTACATGAGCAGATTGGGTGGGCCTTTCGGTCCTTTTCTGCCATCAGATTCTATGTTTCTATGAGTTGGGCTGCCATATGGCCAGGGAAGTGAATGACCACCCTTGTGCGGTGTCACTGCCTCCTGCAGACAAGCTTAATGAGGTTGGACCGTGACCCCAGCCCTAATGGGGTCCAGGTCATGAAGTCCCACAGACCTCATGCTGACCAGAGGAGATGAGCCCTTTGGAAGAATTTGGCTCATTCCCATCTTCCCCTTGTACCATTAATCTGAGAGACTCCCAAGTCACTACAGGACAGATGCAGTCTGATCTCCAAAGCAGCTCACTGTAGACTGTGCTCCAAGAACTGATAAAAAGAGTCTAATAACAAGTCCCAGCCAATGTTCCACAAATGCACACCATCTCTGGCATAAAGCCCCTGGCAGGAGTGTCGATGACTTAGTGCTTGACCATAGTTCCCCCAGTGGATTCCATAAATGGCCACATCTCATTATTAATGCACATACATGCTTTGTACATAACTAGTTATTTATGTGTCACCAGTGTAGTCGCTGGATGATGTGAGACCAAATAAGCTTGATGTCAAGCCACCAGGCTCAAATGGACTGCAAATCCTCCTTCATCCTCAAAAGCAGGTCCCCGGATTTATGGAGTTCTAAGTCATTACCACCCAGATGGAACAGCAAGATGTCTAGTGAATGTCCTAGTTGGGCCTCCGCTGCCAACCGGGGAGAAGTTCCTCCTAGCACATGCCTCTGTTCCCCCATCCAGTGGATCTGTGCCTTCCATCTCGGTATCTATACTGTAGGTGCTTCTCCCTGGACCAATGTCCCACATGCTGTGCTGCCCAATGGATGAAGGATTGGCCACAGATCCACACTTCTTTGGAATCTTTGAGGGAACCTGACAAACAGCAAAACAAAGTTAAAGCAAATGAGGGATGACATAATGTAGAAATGCTTGTGACCGCCACCATTCCATGGCTTGGATCTCTCTATCTGATAGCCCCTGAGTCCTGGTGGTTGTTGCCACCCCAGTTCTGAAAGAATGGGTGATATACTCTTTAACTTTTAAGCCTACCTGACACACTACCAAGCTCAACACACGTTTGAACTGATACACTGTTACCGGCTTGCTGTCTGCTTGATGCAGGAAGACTTCGCCCAGGCCCAGGCAGAGTGCCACATAATCAGTCAACACTAATGCTATGTTCCATGATGCCCCTGCTGGGGCTTTCACCGCACACCAACAGCCAATGCCTGCCTGGTCTGTCTTGCTCCACCTTGAACACACCTTCTGAAGTCACTGCAATGTCTGTCTCCCCCAGGCTCACTGTGCTACTGGCTTGTGTAGTTTGGACCAGTTCTGACACCTGGAATGTCCCACAAAAAGCCAAGGTAAAGTCCATTTTGAAGACTGAGGTAGATCACTGGAATAGCTTCCCATAATTGCTCCAGAAAAGCTGGCATGATTGGGCACCTGGGATCTGGTCATTTGGGTTGCCCTTTTCTCCACTCTTCCAGGACTTTCCAGATTTTGAAACAACGAGTATTGTCTGTGAAACCTAACACCTTGGAAAACCATGACAGACCCGCAAGGAGCTGCCTCATAAATCCTGAGGTCAAGCCCCAATTTTTTGGTCTCCATTAAATAATTAAATAAGGAAATATTTGGTCCATAGGGATGGGCCTCTTATTTGGCCACCCCATGGCTGCTCTGATGGCATGGTAATGTTCCATAATGTGGCAGAAGGCTGCTCTGCTCTGAGGAGCAAGAGAGTTACCTATGGACTCCCAGGTGTCACTGTCACCACCTTCCACAGAAAGGGTGGGACTGTTCATGTATTGTAGTCCACCACTGGCAACAACTCCTTGAATTTCTTCCACTGTAACATCATTCTCAATGCCAGAAACATGGACCACCTTAAAATGTAGATTCAGTAGCATGTATTTTAGAACAAATATTCTCATTAAGTCACCCATGGGATCTTTCACTCCTAGCTGTCCATTTATGGTGTGAGCCACCCCCATGTTAAAGGACAGGAAAATTACCTTCTTATTCCGCTGTCAAGGAGGACCCCATATACACTGGGCCACCATGATTGGGAAGAACTCCAGCAGTGTGATCTGCTTCATGAGCCCTACCATTGCCCACAAGGAGGGCCACTCTGTGGTGCACCATTCTTCACTGCAGTATGCTCCAAAGCCTTGTTCCTAGATGTGTCCATGAACAGTTCCAGTTCTTGTCGGTCTACTGTGTCTGGCCACATTGACATGTCACTTGAAGTGTGTTATGAAGGTCAACCACACCTGCAGATCCTCCCAGAAACTGCTAGTCATCTTGATCCAATGGTGTGAGTTCTGAACTCCGGATCTCAACTTTGCCATCCATTGCAAAAAGGCCTTCCCCATGGGGATGACCCCACATGTGAAGCTGAGGTTCCCCATGAGCTGCTGCAGCTCCAAAAGGTCACCTGTTTCACCGCTATGGCATTGGTTAAAAGGCACCTCAGGGAGTCTATCGTTTCGTGAGGCAGACAGCACTCTTGCGTCACCATATTGATCTTCACACCCAGGAATGTCATCACTGAGGTGTGAGCCTCGATTTTCCCAGAGGTACCCCAAAATGTTTGCACAGCCTCACAAAGGTGCCCAGTGTCTGACTGCAGACCAGGTAGTACCCCAGCCCAACAAACAGAAAGTTGTCTAAGTATTGAACTATACCACAGTTGTTAGAATTGGCAGTCACCCAGCATAAGAAAGTATGGAAATATTTGAACACTGCACAGACCACTGAACACCCCATGGACATACAATTGTTGATGTAATATTGGCCCTCAAACCTCATCCTCAACAGGTCCCTGTCATTGGGGTGCACTGGCAGGAGAGGGAAAGTCAACTCTATGCTCACTCTGGCCATCAAAGACAGCAGCTCAGCCAACCCCAGTAGCTCAACCACTCTGTCAAAGGATGTGTACTGCACTGCCATGAAGCAGGGATCAATATGGTCACTGATCGAGATGCTGTCTGGGCGTGACAGATGGTTGATCATGTGGAATTTCCTTTGGGCCTTCTTGGGAACTGAACCACTCAGTGACACTTTGAGGTTCGGCAGTGGTGGGGGACTGTAGGGACAGCTCACCCTCCCCAGCTGAATCTCGTTCTCTAATTTCTCCTGGACCACATGCAGCCTATCTCTGGTGGACTTCTGATTATCTGTCTTGTGCACCACCTGTGGGCCAGTGCACTGTGTTCTGAACCTCACTGAGAAGCCCTATTCCAAAAGGTGGGCTGCATTGAGGACCAGTTAGTGTTCGAGCCAAGGTCTAAGCTGAGTCACCCTTATCGGGAAAGGGCAGTCTTACCACCACTGAGCTTGAACTTCTTGTGAAAGGACTTATTGCCCCCCCTTTGAGCCTTTTGAGTGATTGCAATGCACCAGTGGGAGTCACTGTCCATGAGTTATGTATTCATGGTGAAACTTACAGTTGTTTTTGGAACAACTCCCCTTATTTAAGTTAAAGAAGAGTTATAGAAGGGACCACGCTACTTTGGCCCTCTGTTGTTAGGGTGCCTTAATGGGAAGACCACTGGCCATGTGGAGGTCCCTCCCCAGTGCATGACCTCAACCTGGTGTGGCATGTCCAGAATGCCCCAGTCCAACTATGGGTAGTACTGCATGTGCCACCTGAATTCCTCATCATATTCAAGCCAAGCATTCCTTCCTTTATGTCTGTAGGGCAGCACAAACCTGATCAGGTGATTGAACAGATCTAAGCCATTCACTGCGGCCATCTAAATCACTGTACTGGTGAAAACTATGAACCTAGCTAGCCAGTTCTCGAAGGTGCATGCATGATTTTCGGGTCGCACCTGGAAACAAACCTTGGCTCAGTGTGCCTTTCCCAGTTACCAAAGTTTAAATAAATAAAAAAAATAAATAAATGATTATCTTTTTTGTCTTTGCCCTCATCTCACCTTTGGTGGGGAAGGGGTTCAGCAGAGAGAACATGTTCACATACTCCCTATCCCGGATCTGTTGCCAGTCCTTGTCTGTCAGATGAGACCCTACTTGTTTGGCCATGCTTATGTACTAACCTGGGGGAAGCAGCGGGCATTATCTGTGCTGTTGCACTGCTACTGGTGGCACTTGTGGATGCCTGGCTCATTCCTCCCCCTCGCTGCTGGATCTGGACTGAGGCAGTGAAACCAGCCATGAGTTCCATCAGCCTTTTCAGCTTTTGCTGTACTGTTGGAGGCTTAACTGGGCCAGGCTGAGTTGTAGAGGGACCTGCTAGTACCAGGTCCACTGGTGACAGCTGCTGTGTGGGGGGTTGCACTCACCTCTTCCACATCTGAGTCTGCATTCCTGTGGTCCGATCTCTTAGCCCCTTTTTTCTGCTTGGCTAGAGAGGGCATCCCTGCAGGGCACCACCAAATACCCATATGACCATTGCCATAAATTCATCATTTGACAAGACAAAAGCCCTTGAATTGGACTTACCTACCTGGGGTTTCTGGGGTACCTTAGCTGGAGGTGCTGTATGCCATTTTGCTGGCTGCTTACATTTGAGGAAAGGCAGAATGGCTGCACCAAGAATGGTTTGGTGCTAACACAAAATTGAAACCCAACATAGAAAAAGAGTGAGCACCCAAACCAAGGACCAATATTAATATCATCTGATGAAGCTTGGCATCTTGCCATGCGAAATGTAAGAGGGGTTTCTGAGGTTCTGTCCATTACGCACCATAATGGTATTTTGAGCCAGTGTTTGTAGCACTTGCACTTTGTTGATAAATCTTTGGTATTACTATTGGTCCTTGGTGTTGGCACTCACTGCTTACACTTCTCCAGTGCCTTCCACCCCTTCAGAGTATTGGTCCCTTTCAGGCAGGCCTCCAGTCACTCTGCCATCGTTAGTGTACACATTGCCCTCAGCTGCTCTTCTAAGACCACAGTCACTGCTGCCTTCCCAGCAGAAGTCATGTTCTTACTGGACATGTTACTGGGGATGAAATGACAAAACTACTTCCCCCTCCCCCCGATGAAGAACAGTTTAGTGACTGCATTCTTAACCAAGGGATGTGGGGAATGGTCTTGCCATGGACGTCTGACTTGCCACCAATGCTCCCTCTTCTGCCTGCCAATTATTTAAAGTGCCCTTGACAGCATTAGGAAAACTTTGAAAAAAGTATGATCTATGTTCAGCTCCATTCCATTTTCTTTATTACGTCACATATTTTCACTAATTAATTCCCCATTTTCTTTATTACTGAAAACAGTTGCATGAAAACAAGACCCCAGCCCTCTAGACTATATCTATTCTGGCTGTTTCTCTACACATGACATCACAATCCTCTGTTTATGACATCATAATGATCCTCACAGCAACATATTTTAATGTCATAAACAGAATTATGATGTCAGGTGTAGACAGCCAGCCAGAGTTGAAAGGGTAGAGATACTGTATTCATGCAAATACCCTTAGTGATAAGGAAATACGGGTGAGAATTACAGAACAAAATACAAAATACAAGCTACGGTTATGCCTGAATATTATTATTTTTTCAAAGTTTAATTTATTTATTTATTTATGCATTCAGAAATAACCTTCAAGCTTGGAGCTTGTTTACAAAGGTTCCACATCAGAGACAATTGCAACAACGATATTGACATATTTCACAGAGACAAGGGTTCAGGTATCTAACATAGGGAAACTAGATAAAACAAGACAGTTGTGAAGTGCTAGGTTACAGGAAGTTACTGAGTACATATTTAAGGGGTCACTTAAGTTACATTGCATTCAGGCTTTATGACTTTAATTAGGTACTTATCTTACTAATGTCTACCAGTAGAGGAAGGGAAAAGAGGGGTGAGTGAGAGGGAAGGCAGCCTTAGGAAGGAGAATTGGGGTGGGGAAAAGAGGTGAAGTCAGTTTAGGGTGATAAGACAGATTAGGAGGGGAAGGGGTAGGAGATGAAGAATAGTCACAGAGAGTCAGGAAAATATAGAAGTTTAGGGAAAACTGAGGGAGGGTCAGGTCTCAGAATATGAAGAGATATGAGCTGGTAGAAAGGTGTTAAAGAGTCGAGATAACCTAGTTTGGGGTACTTATGGGGTTCGCAAGTGCTTAACAAAGGGGTGGTATTGCCAGATGCGTGTCAACATTTACAATTTCTGTTGTTAACTAGAAATTGTTTCAGGTCATACTGAAAGGTTGGGAAGTTCTTGGCAATATTAACCTTGACTGGGAGCTTGTTAAGCCAGAGGGGAGCCCTGTAAGCAAATGAGCGCTGGCCAAGAGATGTCCTTTTGAACAGAATGCTGAGACAGGTTCGGGCCAAGCTACTGGTGTTATGAGGTGAGTGAGCTGGTTAGATGATTTGCTGTATGCAGTGGGGGTGATATGCTTAACTGGGCTTTTTTTCCTACTAAGCATGTCTGTAGTTTGAGCCTATCACTAATGTTGAGCCACTTCGTCTAATCGTACAGGGCACACATGTTAGTGAGTTTATCAGCCCCAAGAACTAGCTGACATGCTTTGTTGAGTGTTGTGGCCACCCATTTTAGAGTAGTATCAGAATCTGCACAGTATACTATCAGGCTGTAATCAATTATGGATATGATCAAACTGGCAACAGAGAAGCGGAGGACTGTGGGTGTAAGGTATTGTCAGTACCTATAGAGTACACCAAGTCTGATGTTGGCTGCCTTTACTACTAGATCAATGTGTTTCTTGAAAGATAGAGTGTCATCTATCTGGACCCTGAGGTATTTAAAACAGTCAACCTGTTCAGTGGGGGTCCCCATGTTTTTTGTTATGTTGAGTACTTGAGTTTCTTTTCTTGTGTTGGTGACTTGAGAAGAGCATAGTTTGTCTTTTTATAGTTGAGTAGAAGCTTTTGTGTTTGAAACCAGTCTTCAAGTTGGTGAAAGGTAAACTGAAGGTCTTTCTGAAGTTGGGCAAGATCTGGGTGGCAGTTAATGATGACTGCATCATCGGCATACAGTATAATTTTGCTAGGACAGGCTTCAGGAAAAGCTTTCAGAAATATACTAAAAAAAGTTGTCTCAACTGCATCAGGAGCTCTTTAAAGCCTGCTTCTCTCCTGTTCCTATATTTATTATTCTATTATTATTGCTTTGTTACTATCAATATTATCATTCCTTATTACTTATTTCTCTATTTTTTTAACTTTTGCCTCCCTCTGCTTGCATGATAGAGTATTTGGATAAGTCTGAAAAGCGTGACCAGGCCCCAGCAAAGCCTGCGCCCACTACCCCTAGATAACATACGATGCCTTATCCCTGAGTTCATACTGAAGCACACAGATTACAGCCTAAAGCACCCCTGTTCTCTTTTTTATATATTGATTGTCGAACTCAAGCCCAGAGATCACTACCATGGCACTGTAGGAGGATCTGATTGGGGAAGGAAAGCATGGGCATCACAGGCCACGGCCAAGCTCCAGCATACTGAATCCATGCTGTCTGGGCCTTGGTGTGTACAGTGTGCCAAATAGTTGCTCAGAACCATCTTGCTTCTTAACCATTCCCAATTCTGTCAGGGGCTGAGCGTAGAGGTAAGCTCAAGCTCAAGTCATGCTTCTGATACTTGGGTTGGGTGCAGAGGAGTTGTTCAACCATGGCTCCAGCTGGACCGCACTCAGCATCACCCCAGGCAACCTGTTAGTGGGTTGCTACAAAGTCCCCTGCATATCTGAAGTGATGCAGAGAAATCCACTAAAACAAAGAATTACCACAAAATTCAAGCAACAAGACAAGGCAGAATGGAACAGCCCACACCAGCAATATATTCTAGGAGACCCTGTGAATTGTGTAGGAATTTGCCAACCACTTTCCCAAACTTGCTGACTGTTGTATTGTGAGCCACTTCTTACCTTTGAGTCAAGCAGCCTCCTGGTGTCTTAGCTGACTGAAGTTGTCTGAAGTGAAATCTGGAGCAGGTGAGCAGGAATGAGGGGGAGCTGTTGTCTACCTGCTCTTTTAACCACTTGATCTCCACCTACTCCAGGTGGCCCACACCCTGTTGGTGGCCCCAGTGGTTCCTCCCTCAGGAGTGGTACCAAGGCTAAGCCTCCACCATCAGAGCAGGATCCCTACCTACCTCCAGGCTACAGGTGAGAGGACATCGACAAGGTGACATCTGCTGCAGTGCTTTGGCAGACTTAGTATTGTCCCACATGAAGGCATCATTCATAAACAAACATTATTAGGCCTAGAATATAACATTATTAAATGTGTAGATGCATGGTTAACAGTAAGAACACAAGCTGTATGTATTAATGACTATTTGTCTGGGAATAGAGCTCTAGAGAGCTGTGTACCACGGGGTCAGTCCTTGGACCAGTATTACTTCAGGTTTATGTGATGGATATAAATAATGGAATGGAAAGCTGGTGCTCCTGTTAAGTAGATGACACCAAGTCAGGCAATACGGCAACATCAATAAACAGTGATGTCTTGCAGAATGACTTGTACAATGAAAGTACAATGGACAAAAGGCTACACATCACGTTCAACCCAAATAAATGCACTGTAATTCATTTCTGTCAGAATAATCTGAGAACAACATATTTTCTTGGGAATGACTGTCTGGGTAGTAAAGATTGGGATAAAGATTTTGGAATCCTAATTTACAACGAATTCAACATGCATCACCACAATAATTGTATTAGTAAAATACCTAATTATTTACTACCTAATGCTAAAAAGGCAATACAGTCAAGAAACAATAAAATACGGAGTGGTATTTTCTTTTTGTTTGAAATTTACATGTTATTGATTTTTTTAGAATACATGGTACAAAGTAAGCATACAATGTTGGAAATAAAGATTAACCAACCATCCCCCCAGCCCCATACCCCCCCCAGCACCAGCATTCCCATGTTACCCAAATATGCAGTGCAAGAGTTAGGAAAGCTATCAGGAATGTGGAGCTTATAGAGAGTATAAGGTATACAGTTTCTCCTATGTTGTCTTAATACCTGTGGGTGCGGTTGTAGATACTGGCTATCGTCTTCTCAGTATGAAGATTGAAGAGAAGTTCCTGCACCCATTCGATATAAGAAATGGGTTCCTCAACTAACCAGTGGCGAAGAACCAACTTCTTTACTGAAAGGGCAATGAGAGCTATAAAGTATCTACGTTCTTTCACTGAAATACCTTCATAATTACCCACCAGGCATATTTCTGGAGTGAAAAGACCCTTGAGTCCTAACAAGGGGTCGGCTGTCTCCTGAATGAGTTTCCATAAGGGAGCTACTCTGGCACAATCCCAAAAAAATGTGATGCAAAGAATGTACTTCCTTCCTGCATTGCATGCACTGGGAGTTAGCTACCTTACCTATTTTATACAGTTTGTGCGGTGTCAGGTACATGTCATTCAGTATTTTGGAGCTGTATGAGTCTTTACCAGTCCTGAATGATATATTTGTGGCAGTCTTTCCAAATCTTCTGCCAGTAGGCGTCTGGCCTTGGGAAAAGAGAGGACCAGTTGATCCCTGACTGCGATGAGATTCTGTCGAACATGGTCCCCTGACCCACTCGAGAGCTGTGATTCTATAGTCCCAATTTGGGAGAGAAGGGAAAGTGCCTGTTTGTGCCCAGCTTTCTTCCTAGTGGCAGTGATTTTAATTAGTTCTTACCGAATGTAGCACTTGAGTGCCCCCCATTCCATATTCGGTTTCCCTGTCATTCCCAGACTGTCCTGCTTGAACTGATCCGAGCAGGTAGCAACATGTGTAATGATCCTTTCATCTTTTAGAATCTGGTTGTTCAGTTTCCAAATCGTTTCAGTAGGATCGGAAGGGGAGAACAAAAAGGTACAAGCCATTATTGCATGATCCGAGATGACGCCGGATTCCACTCTACTGTCCAGGACTCCACCCAACAGTGCTTGACTAATCAGGAAATAGTCTATCTGGGATGAAGACCCATGGATGGCAGAGTGAAACGTGTAATCCCTTGCAGTAGGATACAGTACTCTCCAAGGGTCACAGAAGCACAGATAGTCTAATAGCTCTTGTAGAGCTCTCTGAGCTGGGGATAACCCCACCCAATGCCTATCTGATTTGTCCAGGTATGGGTCAAAAGGGAGGTTCCAGTTGCCTCCTAATAAAATTGGGAGGGAGAGAAATGGAGATAATAATGTGATTAATTTGGTAAAGAAAGAGGAAGAATCACTGTTTGGGCCATATATACTGCCCAGGATCTTCTCCATTCTATTAAGGATGCCCCTGATTACTATGTATCTACCCTGTGGGTCTCTGATACATTGGCTACTGACAAAGGGAATTTTGCGCGAGATCAGCACTGCCACTCCCCTACTTTGCGTGCTGGCCCCAGCTGCAAAGACCTGACCTACATACTGTCTCCTAATTTGGTTGGCTTCGTTCTCCAACAGATGGGTCTCTTGAAGTAGAGCTACCTCCCCCTTAATGTTTTGCAAATGCTTGAGGATCTTATATCTTTTTGTTTTGTTTCGTGCTCCACGTACATTCCTAGAAACTATGTTAACTGGACTAGCCATTTTCAACTATGCACCCAATAATCTGCTCCTTACCATAAAAATATAATTGATGCAGCAAAAGGACTTTCCTGCATGTCAGCTGGTGCCGTGTACTCCCCTTGACACTCCCCTCTCCCCGTCCATCCTTGTACCTCCATTCCCTTGAACAGCCCTATCCCCATAATACCACCCCCCACCCCCGGTAAACCATATTGAAAATACAAAAGTGTACCCTGATAAGCAACCTGTCTTATCATGTCTGGTATCAGTGTACGTGAGCACAAAACCAAATAAAAAATCAACTCGAACCACCCTATCAACATAACATCACTATAGCCCATGATGCTCAGCTTCCCATTCGCCAACCCTCCCTCCACTCGCCCGACCCCATTCACAGAAAAGCTTCAATTTAACAAATTATAATGCAACATGACTCAATGCTACACTAATATAAATCTACAAGATAACTGTTAGTGCAGCTTAACTGAAGACAAATTCTACGTAAGAAGAACTTCCCCTTTAAGAGGAGAGACATTGTAGGAAGCTATGGCAGTAAGACAGAGTTTTTAAGCAAACAGGAAAGTTCCACTTTACTCAGGGTATTGAAATTGGGACTGACAGAAATGAGGTAGTCTCACATTAGCTCAGTGCCGTAGGAAGGGTGGGGCGGGTGGTGCTCCTGTCCCGGGCGCAAGCCTCTAAGGGGCGCAATTTTCAAGTCTAAAGCTCACTTTTTAATTCACTTGCGCTGTCACTTTAAGGTTTTTTTTTTTATATATATTTTGGTTTTGTAATTACAATTGGCTGTCAGCAGGGGCACATCTGTGGACCAAAGATCAGCAAATCGGGGGGTTGGGGTGTCACATGGTTGCGCCGTCTGCTGCAGACAATATAATCATGTGGTGGTGGTACAGAGAAAGAGAAACTGTGGGTGGGCCACCGCCACCCAACCCATTAGTATAAAAGGTACTGGATGGAGCGCCGCGAGCACGTGGCACCGAGAGGCGGTTAAATAGAGGCTGTAGATATAGTAGTTTGTTGAGACGAGACAGAAAGAGACTAGCAGCAAAAAACAGCAATAAACTATAGCGTGTAGAGAGGAGAGACGAGACCAAGAGACAGAGATATTGGATTTGTGTAAGCAATGCACTACTGTCTTCTGTGATGTCTATGCTGTAGTAGTCTGACTGGACTGCATTAAGTAAAAGCAAGTCAGACTGCATTAAGTAAAAGCAACAGCAAGCATTTTTTTATTTCCATCCACGTCCGTCCTGTGTGTGACCCAAAACGATTTTTTTAAAATGAGAACTTGTGTCAAATTGTGTGTCAGTGAGATGAATTATGGTGTATGTGGCAGCAGTGGTGCCAGGTGGGGGGTACTAAATTGGAAAAAATGCAAACTCAGGAAATCTGCTTTGAATTTGATTACTGGGCTGGCTCAGCTGACTGGCTGGTGGCTGCTGTGTATTATTTCATGATCGAGGAGTGCGTTCAGTTTACTTTTGTGACCGTCCATGTGAAAGAAGTTTCAACTTGTACTGTCCACAGTGAATTTTTTTGCTCAGCATGTTGTTAAACTAAGTTTTATAATCACACTCCCATACAGTGCTTACTCATGAGTTTCTTTTGGGAGTGACTTGGAGTGAAGAACAGAAGTTGCTGCCTTCCTAAATTGGGCTGACTTCTGTGGCGCAGGCTGCAGGGCATCATCCTCCAGCCCACATGTTATACGTTTTAATTTTTCTTCTCCTCTTGACCCATCCCTTGCACTCCCATTCCATTGCCATTGTTTTTTTTTCCATGTCTTCTGTTACCCCACCCCACCCACACTAATCTTGCTGTAGAAAATGAAGCATTGCCTTGCCTTGGATGGAAGTTGTTAGTTGGTCTGCTAGCAGACCTGGCTCTGGCTGCTCCAGTTACAGGGCAGGCAGGCTCCTGCACTGCTTTCCTAATACTCCAGGTGGGTGGCTGTTGGCAGTGGGCCTTCTCATCCCAGTCCCAGGGCAGACAGAGCCTCCAGACCTGAGACAGTTCTTCATTCTGACTCCACTGCCCTGACTCCCCCTCAACCAGGGACCCCTACTATTACCCTAGTACTCAGTACCTGCTAGGCAGCTACTGAATGAAGAATCAGCTACTGCAGGCCAGGCAGCCAGCACTGGGAAGCAGCACTTATAGGTACTGCAGTCAGTTTATTTAAGACGAGCATAGATATACAATACCCAATACATACAATACAATTAAATCAATCAAGATTTGTTTCTTCTTATTCAGTTAGCCTCCCTCTGCCACCTTAGCTGGCATCAGGCAAGTGTAGACTAGTACATTTTATTTGTTGGTTGATCAGCAAAAGAGAACTTCATTTTACAGCTCACACTCTGATGCCAGCCAGCCAGAGTCTTACACACCTCAGATTCCATGGGAGCAACATTTTCCCTGCAATCAGGGGTAGGGAACATATACCAAAACTATGTTTTTACCTCATGAAAAGCCCCAAAACTCACCACAGAGCATGTAAACCCCACAGGACTTCTAGGGGCCTTGTGGCCTCCAGACCCCCGGCTGTTTTCTGGACGGGAGGCACTAAATTAGTCTCTTGCCCAGGGTAGCGAAATGCCTTCCTACGGCTCTGCATTAGCTTAATAACTAGCGACCCTGGATTATGATCGCGTGGGCTTCAGTGGTACAGTTCCTGTAGTTATTGGTTAACATAGTCCAGCACACTTGCAGTAAACTTAGGCAAAAATGACCCACTGGATTGTGTCCAGGCACTGAGGTTAACAGGCTGTAGGTGCTACTTGAGGGTGGGTAACATCACTGACTGTAAGGCAATTAACCAAGTTACATCTGACCACCACCCCAAATAAACAGTGTCCCCTTGTGTATTCCGAGATGCCCCCCATTTCAGGTAAATTATATAAATAAAAGTCTTACAGGCAAACTGCCCTGTAATAAAGCACACACCTGCTGTGAAAGGTAGAACTGAAAAGCAAACATCCTCCTCACAGATTGCAGCCGGGTGAAGACACCAGTCTTAGGAGTTATGGGGAGGGGGCCTTGCAGATCAGAGAAACAAATCAATCGGTTACCTTCATGTGGTGTTGCTATCCATACCAGAGTGTAAACTGTCTAGCCAGATTCAACGATCGTTGAACAGTTCGGGAAGGAAATTCTCGAGGGCAGTTAAAGCCGTATCGACCTCTTCAAACGTGGTCCAAGCACCAGTGATCTGTACCTGTAGCCGGGCTGGGTAGCCCATGAGAAACTTAATGTCAGCAGCGAAGAATTTCGACACAATCGGGTGAAATTGTGCCCGATGTTGGTGAACTGAGGTAGGCAAGACTTGGGTTACTCGCAGCTTAACTCCTTCCCATTGTATTTCTTGGACCTCTTACATCTTGCTCAAGAAATATTGATGTTCTAGGAAGTTTAAAAATCTAAATATGAGAGGTCTAGGGGTTGTTCCAGGCGGCAGCATCAGCCTGCATGCCCGGTGGGCATGCTGAATAATGTAGTTGGTCCAATAAGGGGAAGGCCCCATGAGCTTCTGGGCACATGTTACAGTGTCTACCCCTTCCTCTTGCTCTGGGGCACTGATCAGCACAACATTGGTCCTCCGGCTCTTCCTTTCGAGGTCTTCAATCACGGCCTCTAGCTGCTTTAGATGTTGTCTGTTAGCCACTATCTCTGGTTCCATCTTTTTTTTTTTTTAACTCTGTTTCTACTCTCCCTACCTCCAGACTCTCTCCAGCATAGGCATCTCATTCATCGGTGTCTCCCGTCCTGCCTGAAGCATGGCTCACCCGATTCCGGCGGGGGGGGGGCTATCCCCTATCACCTGCATGGCATGCCTGAACCCACCAAGTCTATGTCCTCTGGGGAAGGACCGCAATCACCTCTGGCACCCTATCTACAGGATTGGTGGGGCAGCTTGGCGCAGGGGGGGAACCGGAATGTGTGTCCTGATGCCCGGCGGTGAATGTGGGGACAATACCACTGGCCCCACCTTCACCTACTGGAGGGGGAAGGATTTTCTACTTTATTTCCCCCCCCAATGAGGGCAGTGCAATGTTGCCCAGCCCGTTATGTGCGTGCACCTGCACACTTCCAGCGGGCGGCCACCCAACATTGTAACCCTTTCGTTGAGTCCTGCAGCTGTAGTACACTCAGCCATTGCTGGGTGTCACTATGTGCATGGGACAGTCCCCTTATCCCTCTCCAGAAGAGGAGAGCAGTCTACGGATGCTCGATCCTCTCCTCCCCACCGACCCCCGATGCCCCTTGCTCGTTCCTGAACCCGGATCGTCGGAGTGGCATGAGGTGTAGCGTCCAGCGCCTCAACCCTCAACGCCACTGGGCTGGCCTCTCTGGTTCCATCTGAACAGTCCTTTTTTTCAAGGGAGCCTAGGCACACTTCATTATCAGCTGTTCTATTAGAGATATCTTCAAGTGCCCCGGCCATAGCTTTGAACTTGGAGGTATGAGACCTCAGATCCTCCCAAAAAGGCTGAAATTTGGCTAAGAATCTCACCACAGTTAACAGACTTGATTTAGTGGTAGTGGCAGTAGTGGCATGGCCCCCGATAGTTGACTGGGCCTTGGCTTTTTTGCTAGCTTTCTCCAGCATTGTCGGAGGCGTGTGATTGGGGGGGCGCCATCTGCATTTCAGCTTCCATTTCAGCAATCCTTGCAATCACCACATCTTCAGCAAACCAGATAAGGTAACTTTTCTTTTTAGAAAGGTATTTGAGGCTGTAAAATTGTAGTTTATTCATCGAGTGGATGGAGCAGACATGAAGAGCTGCTACCTGGTGAACTGCATCATGTGACTCCCACAGGGTGGTATTTTCTGAACATACTCGTACATTTGCCCACATCTTGATTGTGAGTCTCAGTTTTGGTCACCCTAGAAAAAATGTGACATAGATAGCTTGGAAAGAATTCAATGGAAATTCACCTAGACAATATATGGGCTTCGGGAAGAGTCATATGAGGATTGACTTATGATACTGAACCTTTAAAGTTTGAAAGACAGAAGAACTACAGGTAATATTCTACTCATGAATGATATTATATCTGATCAGTCACTAATGAATGAAATAGGTTTAGAATTTAATGACTCCATAAAAAACTTGAGGGGACACCACAAGCAGTGAAAGGGAATTGAAAGGCTATGCCTGTAGTTGTGTGGGGGAGGAGCTCCTCCCCACATCCTACTTAAACCAGCAGGCTACCTGCAGCTCCTCATAGAGCGAGTCACAGCTCACTGGCATGCTGCTGCTGGTGGTGGCTGCTCTTCCTTCCTCCCCATCTTGCCTATGCCCTCTACCCTGCCCTCTCCCACTTCCTGTTTCTGTCTCCTGCTCATTTTGCCTCTGGTCTCCCCCCCCTTTGCAGCTCTTCTGCCTTCCATCTCTGCCATACCTTTGTTTTTTATTTTGGGGATTCCTCCTGCTCATTCCCATGCCTGCTGAGCTCTCTACCCATGGCGGCTCATGGCTGTGCTGCTGCCACTGCTACTATCTTTATTGCTGCCTCTGTCCCTTGCTCACTACAGCTCGTAGTCTTCTTCCTTGCTTGTCCTCTTTTTTGGGTGGCCGCTCCCTACTACAGCACTAGTTCCGTTCCACGAGGCCGCTCGCTCCCCACAGTCTGGATCCTTTGCTCGCTGCCTGCTGGATTGGGTCGCGCTTCACATTGTGCAGCCACCTAGTGATGCCAGAACTGCATTTACTGCGCTCCTTTGCTTGCTTCCAATGATGTAAGGTGCACTTGCAGATCAGCGACCCCTTGTACTCCCCGCATGTGGTACTTTGTCTGCACTTCAAGCTCCTGGATGTCCCATCTTCATGCCCTCCACAGCTAACAGTGCTCCAGCTCCTACAGACACCTTTCGTGATTCTGACTCCATCCAGTCCTCCAATGTCCTACTGCCTATCGTTTCTCATTGGTTTGCTTCCCAAACTATGGTACACTCGGACTTGCAATGCCCCAGGACATATTTTGCCTGCAATCTTCCTCATTCTGCTTCCAGCATTCCATCCTAGGATTCATGACATGACTCACTGCTTCGCCAGCTCTGCCAGCCATGCTGCTGTTGCTGCCTTTCGAGCCCCTCATGCGTCAGCTCATACAGACTTAATTTAGGAGCACTGAAGCAAGCCTTCTCTCTCTCTCTCTCTCTCTCCAGCTTCGAATCATTTACAATAGTTCACAGAATGCTTATACTGCTTTTCCTCTGTGTTACCTAATGTAAAGGGGAATTCCTTACTTATTGGCCTTGCAGCCCTACATGTGGGTTTATGGTTCTGCTAGCCTACGTGGAGCCTAGCTTACCACTCTCTCTCTCTGCATTGCTCAGCCCTTGCTCCAAGCTTCTCTACTGCATCCAGTGTCCCTCCATGCATTAGTCTCTGCCATGACCTTCCGTGGTTCTACATACCTGACTCCATCTGCCAGAAGCCTTCATTCCATGACACTTTCTCATCTCCAACTTTCCCATCAGGATTGGACCATGCCAGGATGTCTTACTTCAGTCGTACTACTCGAGTCAGGATGCGGCAGTCCACACATTGCTTGCTCGCACCTATGCCATTCATCCAGGATATCCTTTTTAGTTCCACCGTGGATCTCCAGATGGTCTACATCTCAGGATATTCACAATCAATTCCCTTGGACGCGTCTTGCCAACCGGACGTACATACTGCCCTATATAGGGATATTGTGCTCAGCGAACTGAAGGCTTTACTTCCCTGCTATTTACATTCCTCACCAGTCTCCACCATGTACCATACGCAAATTTATTCAGTACTACTCCTTTGCTACTTTGTTTGCTTCCCATGCAAGTCCAATGACTACTACTACTACTACTACTACTACCGACCTATGTGCAGGTCCAATCTTGCTTACAAACTCATTAATTGTTGCTGGCACTAATCATCACATTCCTGCTTCCTGCTTTCCCCCAGCTTTTGCCTGGGATTCTGCTAACTCTATATTGTATTCAACTTTGCAAGGTCCTAGCACTCCAATGTTCCTTCAGATCAGCTTAACAGTGCTCTAGTTCAATTCAGTCTGTCTTTGCAGATTCCTGCTACAATACCTGGAATCTTATTGCCTGCTATCATGTACTTGCCTGCATCCTGGTGCGACATATTGCTCCTTATCCTGGGAACTGGATAGCATGGACCGCACCTGTACTCTCCGGATAGCACCTGCAGCAGTTCCCAGTACTATAGTTCTCCATCGCTGCACCGCTCTGTTCTTCATTTAACTCAATTACATTCCCTATACTCCCTCTGGAATGCATGCTGTGCCCAGCGCCCTCCGTGGCGGCATCTCTGGTCATGCTAGCCTACGTGGGGCCTAGCTTGACTCGCTCTCTCCTTTTGCCTGCCTATGTGGGATCTGGCCATATCCACCGGCCACGTGAGAGCTTCGCCTAGCACACTTCTCTGCTTCTTCGTTGCCCTGCGTGGGGATTTTGCAGCCTGCTAGCCTTCATGGGGTTTAGCTGCCACTTCCTACTCATGTCACCAGCTGACCTACGTGTTGTCCAGCCACACATCCTACCCTTCGCATGGGCCTAGCCATTTGCAGCCTGCTAGCCTTCATGGGGTTTAGCTGTCACTTTCTACTGACTTCACCGGTGGTCCAGCCACACATTCTACACCTCGTACTTTCCATTGGCTGACCTACATGTGGTCCAGCTGCACATTCTACACCTCGTATGGGCTTAGCTCCCTTTCACTCCCTTGGAAGCTTCCTACTGGGATGCTTCAATTCATTTGGATCTACTACCACTCCAATTCCTGCCTGTATTCTCAACAAGCTATTCATTGTACAGACTTAGTTACATTCTCTTGATGCTCTCCGCTGTGTACCTTATATAATCTACTCAACCCACGCCAGACCAGAGGTTTCCACTACACCCTCTCCAGATCACATAGCTTGCTTCCAGCTTCTGCGCTTTTTCAACAAGGCCCTCATTTGCAAAGCTTGCCAATCAGATCAGCAACTATCAGTCCTCATGTTCTGGGTCTGGAGGTCTATTCATCTGGCTACATGTTCTTGGAGAAGACTTCCTCACCTTGGGATTGCTCGATGAATGCTACTTTCGATGCTTCAGATTATTTATGCTCATTATGGATTTCTAGGTCTAGGTGTTCACTAGAAGGATGTACTGCCATCTTCCCCTGACATTCTAACATCAGTACTTCGAATTCAGCTTCCTGCTTTTGCTGAATCAGTATCTGCAGCTCTGGAACTCAGATTAGCCGATAATTTACTACTGTTAATTTAGGATTATTCTCCTTTAGTATGCCCAGAAGGACGGGCAGATCAGTAGCCATGGGTCCTCAGAAGTTTCCCCCAAAGGGGGGTTTTCCTCTCCTGCGTGCTACTGGCCACATTCTCCAGAGATGGAGGAGATAATTGTACGATACTCATTATTTCTTTTGGGGGTCTTATCCTACTCAGCTAACCATCCTTCCTACAGTGGGATACAGAGAAAGGCCAAAACATCAAGTCATAACAAGCATGGAGCTATGAACCACACATAATTGAAAGGCTATGCCTGTAGTTATATGGGGGAAGAGCCCCTCCCCCGCATCCTACTTAAATCAGCAGGCTACCTGCAGCTCTGCTTAGAGCGAGTCACATCTCACCCTCCATCCTCCTCTTCCACCTTCTCCTTCTCCGGCACTCTTATCCCACTGGGGAGGGTCCTATTCTACTCAACTAACCATCCTTCTTATGGTGGGATACAGAGAAAGGCCAAAACATCAAGTCATAATAAGTTACTCATCAGTTCAAGCATCTAAGCACTTTGCATATACCATCCAGTTCACATGTACTATAATCACTGACTTGCTCAGGTCTATGTTGAAGTACCTAAGCACTAATCATTCCATACAATTAATACCTCATAAGCATTGTCCTACTTACTTGTCTGGTGTCTGTATCCAACACAACCTATATTAATCAGCTTCGTAACACAAGCACAGAGCTATGAACCACACATAACCAGATTTAAAACAGATAAGAGGAAAAATTGTCACACAAAAACAATTGTTGTAATATGGAATTCACTACCTGGTTACGTAGCAAACAGTTCTAACAAAAAAAATTTAACAGAAACCTGGACATCTATGTGGGACTAGGAACTATCAGTAATCACTGAGAAGTGGGGAGTAGTCTTGAAGGGTCACTAGGCCTTTACACAATAGTCTGTAAGTGGTTTGTACAAGTTGATAATGCTGTGTTTGTGCTATGGTGTTGTTTGAATCAATGCTGCTGAAATGACAGTAGGTTTTACTGGTTCAGGTAAGAAGGAAGTTGATCATGTAAGACCCTTTCCAATAACTTTGATAAAGGGGAAAGAAGAGCAATTGGTCTAACATGTTCAACCATCACCTTGGAACCCTGTTTGTGAACTGGGACAATGCCAGCCTTTTTCCAAATGGCAGGCACTGAGCCTGTGCACAAAGATAAGGAATTATTCTTGTCAATGGAACAGCAAGTTCTTCTTTTGCTAGTTTCACAATGCCCATGTTTATAGTATCGGGTCCCACCCTTGAGTTATAATTCAGTTTTTTCAGATACTTTATAGTTGACCTTATGGAGATTTTTTTAAAGTAGAAATGAGGGTTGACACAGTTTTTTTTTTTTAAACTTGCTGTTTATCCACCTACCCTACCCTCGACCGTTCATTCCTTCGGACCAGTCAACCCCCCCAGACCACTATCATGGAGTCTGCCCCTAGAGTGTCAGGCTTCTCCATTTACTTTCCTTGATCCCTGGTTAACCTTCAGAGAAGAGCCTGAACAACGGGGTCTGCCCTTGGGTTGGTGGCTGGGAGGTATGGATCGGTCATCATCTAGGACCGATGAGGGTTTTTTCCGCTTTTCTGTGGTCATCTTCCACCCCTGAGGATGCCGGCTTGGGTAGGAATCGTACTGACGCATGTCACTATCAAGTGCCTAACAGCATCCTCCCCTCTCTGACTCCATCCCCATGGGAGACACCAAAGCCCCGAAAGTCGGTGCTCCCACTGACCCTCCAGGATGTTGGGTGCCTGAAGCACCCCTGGAAACCTACCCCAAAGGAGGAGAGCATCTGTTGGGATGCTCAATCCTCCTTCCCCCTGCCGACCCCCAGTGACCCGAGGGTTGACACAGTTTGTTCTCCTTTTAGTGTCCACTTTCAAAGACCCTAGGTCTGGTCAGGTGATCATAGTTATGGAAATGCTTGTTAAAGTTGTCAGCAATCTCTACCTTATCAGGCACTACAGTTGTCTCTCTAATTTCTTGGGAATAAATTTAGCATTAGCACTTGTTAGTTTGCCAATCATTTTCCAAAACTGAGATGACCCTTTTTTCTTAGTGTGCACTGTTTTTCTTTAAAGTACTTAAAGAGCTGTTGGTGCCTCAAAGAAAACTTTGAAAAACATAATATTTAGGTACAATTCAGCTTGCATTCCATATGTAGTCAATTGACTTCTCCTCCCCATTACTCATTACTGAGAAATGTGTATGGAAACATGATCTACATCCCTTAGAGCTCATCTGCCTCTTTTGCTTACTCCCTACTTCTTATCATAGTCCTCTGTTGTGACACCACAATCTGTTGCCATGGGAGTAATTGTGATGTCACAAGTAGAGTATTATGACCTCAAATAAGGAGAAAGCAATAGGAATAGATGAACTCTTCAGCAGCAAAGATCCCATTTTCATGCAAATGACCTTAGTAATAAATAATGGGGATGAGAAATACAGAACTAATGTGAAATACAAGCTGAACTGTATCTAAATAATGTGCTTTGTTAAAGTTGTCCTAATGGCGTCAGCTGCTCTTTATCGTTAGTTGATTTAACCATCTGTTTGCATTTGTTATGTTTAAATTTGTAACTACTCAGAATTTTAATGGGCTGTGTGACTACTAGGGTACTCACACATACCATGGATAGGGTGGACCAACTAGATTGGTCATGATGCCTTTTTCTGCCGTCAGTGTCCATGTTTCTAAAGTTCTGTGTATATTGACAAGGCTAAACGTATATTGATGCATGAAAAGTGGATCATTATGACTCAGGTATATTTTGTAGTGCTCACATAAAGATTTCACTTAAAAAACATGAAGTTCCTAGCCTCAGTGGTTAATATAACATTATACGATATAAAAGTACCTGTTGATATAATATTGATCACTACTTGGGAAGTTACTAGTGGCATTCTGTAACTCAGGACCACATCCTTTTTTAGTTTGACTTGATAGAAACGTGTGGCACTCATTAAAACAGTGGGGTAATGAACATTTTTTTTTCCCAAAAAGCTAGCTTGAGCTACACTGCATAACAATGGTCACTATGCATTAATGAGCACTGGGTACACACAAGAGACGTGTACCCAGTGCACGCAGCTCCACAGCTATGAACAGGCATATACCAACCCACATTCACTATTGCCTACTGCCTGTCTATGGGCCCCCCCCCCGGTGACAGCTGCATGGGGCAGTTCACAGGACACAGGTAGGCATCCAATTGGATGCCCATCCAGGGTTCTGAAGTGAATCAATGTTCCAAAAGAAAAGAACTTAGCACTCAATAAGAAGTAGTACAAATACACTTTGCTGCAGAATGCCAGTAAGGCTGTTTATTAAGCCAAAAGAAGGTGTGTACACAGACTTGTGAAGTGGATCCCCTGCTGCACGTGAGCAGGGGATCCTGGGAAGGTGTGGGACTGTTTGGAACTGTTCTTTTTTTAAACTACAGGTTAGTGTGCAACTGGCTGCCCCCAGCCCTCTCTATCAGCCCAGTGGGCTGGAGCAGCAGGTTTGAGGATGTTCCTGGCCCACTGCAGCTGGCTGCTGTTCATTGCGGAGGGGAGCATGTAGCCTGAACAACAGGGTCCTCCCTACCATATCTTGCTGCACCCCCATGCCCGGCACTCTGTGCCTATGTGAATGGCCTGGAGTGGGGGCACACCCCTGACACTCCCCCCAGACCACCCATGGCACATGTCTGCATGGGTGGCCAGGAAATTGAGTATGCAAGGGGCTCGCGCTCCTGTCATGACTGCCGCTGAGGGTCCACTTGACACCACTGCATGACAGTCCAACTTAGGCAAGGCTATGCAGTGCACATCTGTGATGTGTAGTCTTCATGCATATAGCTCAAAATTAGCACAACTATCAAATCTACTTTTCTAAGTAGCTCCTATGCTGCACAACACATGTTTTTTATTTACCAATCCTAATCTTTACCAGGTCTATAATGATATTTTTAAGCCCAAAGTAGTGGTCATTCTTTTTTTCTTGAGAAAAAAACTAAATTAAAACATTTATGAAATACTCAAATTCTGTTGGCATTAGAGAATGCCACTTCCAAATTAAAGTGGAAGATGGCCAGAATCATTTACACTGAAAAAAAGGTAGGGCCAAATTTGTTTGCCTAATTTTGTTGCTCTGCTGATTTAAAGTGGTGCTGCTGCAATATAGAGGATTGTTTATGAGCAGTCATACACAACAAGGATATTCTTGTATCGAGAGGTTTCCTTGGTAACAGATGACCTTGAGAGCACAGCTAGAGAGGTGCTCTGTTACCAAGGGAACTGCTCATACACAATCTTTTATAGTGTGTGGGCAGTCATAGCATAGAAAAATCACACAAAACCTGCTAGTGAAAACAACGGAGAATAGAAATTTTAGCATTTTCTTTTTTTTAACTGACACAGTGTGCTGCAGATATTTTGGCAAGTTCAAGTCTAAAAAAAAAAAAAAAACAACTTCCAGCTTAAATGGATAGAGGAAAGCAACTATGTGGCAGCATTCCACGTTGTTGTGCTATAGTAGTGACATCACTACTGCAGCAGAACATAGAGGATAATGTATGATCTTTGGTTAATAACCACGCTGTAAAAACTTTGACAGGTTGCCATGACATCATTGTAAGCCTCGAGAGCGCAGCTCAAGAGGTTTTCAGATGTCATGGCAACCTTGAAAAGTGTTTTCAGTGTGGTTGTTAAACAAAGACCATACATTATATTTTATAGTGTAGGGGCTACCAAGATTGTATAATCATGGATTGAATTACTTTATTGAATTACTTTACAGAACATTGATTGCTATGAGCATTCCATTTTGTCATACCATTGATATGACATACTCAAGAGTTAACAACAGAGTAATGTCATAACGATGGCATAGCAAGGTTGTAATCTGCTTGATTTCAGTTCGTAATAAGGGCTCTCCATATGTTATAGGCATATTCCAGACATAGAATTCCATGCATAACAGCATTCCACCATATACAGTACTATATAGAGAATATTGGATGGGCAATTATGCACAACCAGTGTGTTCTGCCACGGAGGGGTTCTGATTCCCTCTGACCTCGACAGCAAAGCTCAGAGGTCCATGGGAATCAGAACCCCAAGGTGGCAGAACACACTGGTTGTGCGTAGAGTTACTCATCCTGTATTTTTTTATAGTGTGTAGTACTATGCGAAATATGTGTGCATGAGTTATTTTTCCTTCAAAATGAAATTATACAATGGTGTGTGAAAATCCTGTAACCTCATTGGTCAAAACATGTCACATGACAGTGGGTAAATCCTTCATTACCCACAGCTGAGGAAATGCATTTATAAAACAACATAATTAAACACATTTTACACATGGGTCCATTGTATAATCACAATAAGGCACTCCAGGGTGTGAGCTTTTGGGGATTTATCCACTTCTTGGGTGGCTAAGTCACTCAGCTGCACCTCGTGACACACCACACAAGGCATGGATAAACTCCCAATAACCCACACCCTGTTGTGCCTTATTGCTTAACTGACTCATGTAGTCTCTAGAGGTTCTAGAATGCTGTTCTACCGCTGTAGGGTAGAATCACATTCCATGACCTTTGGAACTGTGGTACAACAGCATTTTGAAAGGGATGGAATTCTATACAGAACAACACTCTACTATACACTTAAGCAATAAGGCATGACAGGGTGTGGGTTATTATAGGATACACCATGGTCATGTGATGTGTTTTGACCAATGAGGTTACAGGATTTTCATACCCCATTGTATAATATACAATTATTAGGTGCTGTTGCTTTGACCAGAGACTTTCCCTCTCTTCCAAAGTATAGGGTTGTACAGATAACACTATCTAATCTGTCAGGATATCCAAAGGCTCAGACAGTGCACTGTTCAAATATATCCTGTCTGTTTAGCCCAGATAATGAATTAAAATACATATATCTTCTCTGAATCCATGGCTAGCACACACTATCCAACCTATCTGAAATTAAATGGATAATAACTGTATAACCGTATAATAGATACATGCTTAATGACTTGTTTGGTTATTGCAATTTTACCAACAAGGATATAAAGGATAGTGCATGAGCAATCATACTCAACAAGGCTATTTTTCAATCGAGAGCTTTCTGTGGTAACAGAAGACCTCGAGAGTGCAGCTTGAGAGGTCTTATTACCATGGAAAACCTGAGATTTAAAAATAGTCTTGTTGTGTATGATTGCTCATATATTGTCTTTTATAGTGCTTGGGCAACCATAAAATGAAGATGGTGTCCTTATGTTTGCTTTTTATCTTAGCACAGCTCTGTTCCGGGGCCAGTCTCATCACCATGGCCATTTCAAGAGGAGCAGAGGATCGCTTAATGTGCATGCATGAAGGCGTTCCATGTTGTTGTGCTGCAGTAGCTATGTGGATATCAACCAACATGTAGTGGACTTACTGGCATCTGTGCCTTTCTGCCCCCATGGCTCCCCCAAATGGCGGGGTGGCAGGACCCCAAAGTTGCACAATAGATCTGTTAATGGGGTGGGCAGCCAAGTCGTCAGTGCATTGCCTGTGGAAAATCGATCCTTCATGCTGCCCCCGGCTTGCATTTATTCCTCCTTTATCTGATTGCTGTGAGACACCGGTATGTGGATGTGACATATGCATGCAAGCATATGGGTCATCTTCCGCCGTCACCCCACCACTTGAGCCACACTACAGTGCACTGCCTCCTGTGGTCACCCAGGTGGAAAGTAAGTACTGAAGCAGGCTATATTTCCTTACTGGAAGTGGAAAATATCATTTGGGTTGCTCAACCCTCCTCCTCCCCCCAACTGCCCCTATGACTCAGGCTCACTTCTGAAACTGGGTCACCAGTGTCACGAGCAGTAGTGTTATCACTGCACTGATGGGCCAGCTGAGTACTACAGTATTTACATTTATCTGGTGAGCTATAACCAAATCTCAACCCCATGCTCACAGGCTATCTCAGTTTATCCTGACCGTCCATTCAGCCTTCTGCTGAGACACATAATCACCTTGTCTTGTCTTAGCGGTTCCCAATTTGTCCTAGTAATACATATGCCATGCCTTGTGTGCTTACACCTTGACACGCCCTGTTCTTTTTCCATTTATAGGTGTCAAATAGATGTGAGGATCCTTCTCCTCTGAGTTTCAAGATTACAAATAACTTTCAGATTAGCTGTCTACTCCTGCTGTCTTAATGGGGTTTTTCAGTTTTAAACAGTTTCACACTTAATGCTTTCACTTCCATTTTCCCTTGTCTTGTTAATGCTACCCCACTGTAAAGGCATACTTACTGGCAAGCTACCCTGAAATATCTACAGATCCCCATTTCCCAGGATTTTCCCAAGGCTTTGAGCACATATCTCAACTGTGTCCTAGTAATGCCACTTCTGGAACTCTGCCTTGAGCACCTTGAACTGGGTGGCACAACTGCTCCTCAGGTCACTGCTACTCTCTGCACTCTCTTTGTGCTGGCTACTGAACTCATATAACTGACTAAACTGATTTCTGTGAACTATCTGTTCTTAGTGCCTTGAAGGCACCCTCTTTTCTACTCTAAGCTCCTCCCTCTTAGCTATTTCCTTAAGGTTAACACTGGATTGTTAGCTTCAAATCGGGCAATCACTATTGAAAATAACCTCTGGCCAGAGCCAATAGGGCTGCAACTGAGGAATTTGGGGTAGAAATATTGAAAACGTGCTTTTTAATATTTTTTCACCAAATTTTCAACATAGCCTTGTTATGACCCTGACACATGAAGAAGGGCAGAGAAAATGTGCAACTCCTGGGCTAAAGGTGATTTTACACAGCGACTGTGAAATCAACTTTCAGGACACAGAAACACATTTTGGGCAGGAGCTGAAAAATGACAGCTGTCACATTCTTGAGGTACTGTAAAGAAATGGCTATGTTGAAAAGTTGGGTTAAAAATATTGAATATTACCAATGTTATGAGCTGGCATTTGCAAAATTCAACATAGCCTCAAAAGTTTTTTTGTTTTTGTTTTTGGTTTTTTTACACCAAATTTTCAACACAGCTTTCTTATGACCCCACCTCATGAACAAGGGCAGAGAAAAATTTCAACTTCTGGCCAAAAGGTGATTCTGCAGAGGGACCACAAAATCACCTTTCATGACAGATCTACCTAATGACAGTGCAATTGTTCATGAGGTATGGTCCCAAAGAAGGCATGTTGAAAATTTGGGCCAAAAATATGCAAAAATGCCCAAGTTATACCACTAAGTTCAAAACTCCATATAAATACATTAAAGTGCTTACCTTGTTCTTCAGTTCGCAGTCCAGCTTTGAAGAGTGAAGACATGTCTGCAGTCCAGAGAGGATTATGGTGTTGGACTCCTGATGGGTAACTAAGGTCTTGGGGGGGTGTGGGGTAGTGGGTGGTGAGTGGGAGTGTCAGGTGGGGGTCAGTTACGGCCATAAAAGTCGTTGATGGATGGTTTTCTTTTTGCAGGGTTGTAAAAAAATAACACAGCTTGGAGGATTCCTCAGAGTAACACTGGGGGATTGGGAACCAGCCCCAGTGTCACTCATATGGCTCTGGGGGTATGGTGGTGGGTACTTAGAGGGAGGGTCAGGTGGGGATATATATATGTATATATTTTTTTGCTGTTATTTTCTCTCCTGTCCTGGTCGGCCATTTCTCTTTGTTGTCCTCCCAGCCCCATCCCTGAAACATCAGACCCCCTCCTATCTTTCCCCATGGCTTATCCTCAGTGACAGGGTGGCACGGAGCCCCCCAACTCAACCCACCAGGTCCAGATCCAGCATCAGGTAGGTGTCTTCTTGGGGGTGGCACCTGTGGAGGACGACCTTTCATGCTGTGTGACCGGGACCAGTTTCTGTTTTTTCCTGTGGAGGGGAGTATGCAATGCTGACAACGGCTGAGCTGCATGCGCTTCCACACACAGCAATCTGGTCAGCTGCTCCTGCTCTGTGCTCTATCATACAGAACCTGGCATGCCAACACCTAGCCTCCACTAGGTGTCAGGCAGGTGCCGGTCTCTGTTCCCCACCCTCCCCGGAAGAGGAGAGTTGTCTTCTGGATGCTCGATCCTCTCACTCCCCGGCTGACTCCCGATGACACTGCTCACACCACGAACATGGGTTGCCAGTGTGGTAGGAGATAAGGCATGATGTCTCAGCCCTCCATGCGCTGGGCCAATATATATACATATATATAAAAAAATTACAAAATATAACCGGGCATGTGCGGTAGTGGGGGGTCACTAAAACATCAGGGGTGTCCTGAACATGACACTGGGGGACTGGGCATCCCCAGTGTCCCTCTTGTATTTGTGTGGTTGGGATGTGGTGGGTGTGAAGAGAGGGTCAGGTGGGAATAACTCTAATTTTAAAGAAAAAAGAAACAGCAGTCATGGCACACTCTGCCATGCACAAGATGACAACTGAACTGTATTGTGCATGTGTGACTACTAGCATATGTGCAGCAGAGTGCAACTGCCATTTCTTTTTTTCTTTAAAATTAGAGTTATTCCCCCCACCTGACCCTCCTTCTCAGCACCCAACACCCCCCCCACAAACACGAGTGACACTGTGGTGCCAATCCCTCAGTGTTGCAAACAGAGTGTCCCCAAATGTCTTGCGAAACAAAGTGCTGTCACAGCCAAATACGAGTAAGATTACACTTTCTCAAAAAGTAAGGAAACTCATTGAAAAAAAACATCAGTAATGCATCAGTTAGGGTTTAGACAATAGTATGGAACTGTGGTGTTAAACGTGGAGAATGAGCACTTTGTTTTTGCCCATCCTCCAGTTTTCTTTGTGGCCACACCCCCAGAATTTTGTCATGCAAGAAAACTATCAATGTTTTACAGACAGCAACAAGAAATTCTGGATAAATTATAAAGCTGCCTTAAATGTTCTTTACTCAGAGGTGCAGCCCCTTATTTTGGTAGTGGTGACTCCAGTATAGCCATATATAGTCCAAATATGTGGACATATTTATTTATTTTAAAGTTTCACCAGGAAAGACATACTGAGCAGACAAGCTCATTTCCAGATGCGTCCTGGGGGAGAGGGGAAAGGGGTACACAGTAGGTGCATATGCAGCAAGGCATTGTGGGTACAATAAGAAGATGTTTTTCAATTGCCTTACTGTGAGGTGCAGTCACACATTTCTGTAGTGGCTTCAACAGTAAAAGCTGTCATATGTAAATTTTAAAAACAAGGCATTGTGCATATAGTATCTAGCTTACAAGATTTCTTTACTGAGAGATGCAGTCTCCTATTTCCATAATGACCACAGACATAGCTGATTTTTCTGTCTCCCTAATCAAAGTGCAGGTAGGCCAAAAAGATCACTTGCTATTCTGTGTAGATGTTTCACTTTTACTTTCTGCTGGTGATGTCACAGGTCTGAAATGACAGCTCCTGTCAGAATGTAGGAGCGTAATGATACTTTTCTATCTTTATGTTATAGGGCCTGAATGACTGTAAGTAGTTCAGAAGTGTAATTATGGGTTAGAATACTTTTATTTTTCTTTGGTGTCAAGCTTATGCTAGGAGTCCAAAACTGTGAAAGAAAAAGGATGTCTGTAATACCAAGACTGACCAACAGAGGTCTCTGTTTCAAAACTTTGTTTCTCTTGCACAATGTCATGGTTGAGTTGCAGCACTAAGACAAAAAAGGGGTAGGGTTATGCAAATGATGCAGAGCACAGAAATAAAAGCATTTTTTTCATACAAAACAGCACTTTTTGGCAGTTTGAATGCTATGAGATTAATTCACAGCTCCTACATGTTACTGCTCCTATTTGTTATGGCAAACCTCAGAAAATCACTTTAAGGGAGGAGGAGAAGATTCAGGACATTTAAAATGGGACATGGAGGGCTAAAGTCAGAAAAGGAAAACAGGGTAGCGACTTGTCCATTGAGGAACCGACCAGAAGGACTAAAGGGACCAAAAATATTTGTGGTAAAGTACAGTATTGTATGTAAGTATAAGAATATACCTTGTGGTGAAGAGGATTCAAGTAATGTATGGTGGGGACTATTAATGTGAAATGGAATCTACAATACCGCATTTGTAGTCACTGTTGTTGGTAGGGCATTCAGAGAATTTTGCAGTGGAACTGCGGTATTTAGAGGACAAGTGCATTTTGTAAAGCACTGTAAATGTGGAACAGCTAGAAAGTAATTGCATATAAGTTTTTTTACAAAGGGGTAAGATATTTAGAAAGAAATTGCATTCAAGATTTTTGCAAGGGGGTGAGGTATCGGAGAACTGGTGGAACAGGGACAGAACTGGAAAAGGAGGAAACATGGGGGTGGGATGGGTATCTTTCATCGGTAAGGGTGGGGTGATGCTGGTTGGTGAATAGAGAAATGGGATGGGTGGTATGCTGCAACAACTGTGGAGTGCCAGTCTTTCTTAGAATTGTGTGGAGAGTGGTGGGATGTTTGGTGTGCAAGCAAATAGTGCAGCTTAAGAGTGAGATCAGATGTCTACAGGAGGAGCTAAAGAGGAGTAGGCAGGCTGCAGTGGAGGGCAAATCAACAGCTGGAGTAGGTAGGAAAGGAACTGAAGAGGGAGGATAAATTGAACCAATTGGGGAGAGGAGCGGGAAAAGGATGGTGGATGGGGTACTGGGACATGGGGACCCAGGTCAAAGGGCAAATGAACACAGAAAAGGGGAAGAATGGAAGAAGGGGAGGAATGGGGGCAATAACGGACATAAAGTCAGTAGTGGAAGGGTGGCTAGCAATAGGAAGGAGGAAGGAGGAAGTAAGTGGTAGTGAAGGGTCATTGAAAAATCGTTTCACAGTACTGGAAGGAATGGGGGATGTGATAGGGGTGTGCTCGATGGAGAAACTAAAGATAGGCCGAAGGAGGAAGGAATGGGTTGGAGGGACAAGGGGTGAGAAGAGACTGGAAGGGGATAGGTTGGGGAAGGGGGTTGGAGGAGGAGGGGTTGACATGGTAGGATAGGGGTGCATCAAGGGAAGAGGCAGGTGGAGCACTGTGGAGAGGGGAGGCAGAGTCAGTGAGTAGAGGGAGGAGGAGAGAAGAATGTGGGAGAAAGACTGGAGATGTTACAGCAGGGACAGAAGGGGAACAACTGTGCTGGAGGAAGGGGTTGCAGGAGGAAGGGTTGGGATGAAGGGAGGCCAAGGAGTGTGGCACATGGAAAAGAGGGTGGAATTTTAGTGCTGGGAGACTCAGTACTAAAAGGGGTCAGATGGGGAAGCAAGAGGGAGAGGCATAGTCGCATTTGGGTGGAGGCCATGCCAGGAATGACAGCAGAAAAGGTGGGGTAATCTGCTCTGAAGTATACTAGGAGGGGTAGGGAGAAACCTCATATAATTCTGCATTTGGGAACAAATGACCTTGTGGGAAATATGGTAGATGTAGTTCAGAGGAGGTCTGATGAGCTGGGACTGATATGTGAGGAGGCAGGAAGATCAGTAGCTTTCTCGGAAGTACTTCCAGTGCCCAGGGTGAGCACTGCAAGGAAACTAAGGATAGAGGAATTTAACAAATGGCTAAGAACCTGGTGTCAGTCCAAAGGGTATGGGCTGGTGGGGGAGTGGGGAGGGATCTGGGAGGACAGTGATCTCTGGGCAAATGATAGGCTTCACTTAAGTGAGGATTCCAGGAAGGTATTGAAATAGAGGTTGGGAGATTAAATAGCAAAAGAAGGGAATTTAAGGTAGCAGTGGAGGGGGGGGGCAGCTAGTGGACAGGAGGCATGCAGAATCCACAGGAAGGTAAGCTGGATGAGTTTACCTCCCATACCAAAAGCAAGGGACGAAGACAGAGTACTAGAGGAAATGCTAGAAAGGAAGAGCAGGTAGGGAGAGGGGTAAGAAAAGGGATGGAAGGTGAACACATTGAACACTAGGAGCCTGGGGAACAAAACAGCAGAGTTACAGGCTCTCATGGCAGAAGGGAAGGTGGACATGGCGGCCATCACCAAAACATGGGCCACACATTACCAGGACTGGGATCTGGCAGTACCAAGGTATAGGATATTTCACAGGGATAGGGTAAATAGGAAAGGTGGCACTGTAGAAAGAAGGACTGAAGTGTGTTGAGAGGAGGGAGATGAGGGCAGCACGGAGTCATTGTGGATGCAGATCCAAGACTCCAAGAACAGAACTCTCAGGATGGGAGTGGTGTACAGGCCACCCTCTCAGTCAGAGGAGTTAGACAGAAAACTAGTGGGACAGATCAGAGGGACCTGCAGGAAGGGTAGTATGGTGATTGTGAGGGACTTCAACCTGCCAGGAGTGGATTGGAGTACCCCAGCCACAACGAATAGAAGGGACCAGGTATTTCTGGATGCTTTCCAGGATAGCTTTCTGCAGCAAGTGGTCAGTGAAACAACCAGGTTAGGAAACACCCTGGACCCCATGCTAGTTAATGGGGAGTTTGTGAGGGAGCTGAGGGTGGAAGAACCACTGGTGGAGAGTGACCACCACAGAGTGTGGTTCACACTGAATATGGGTAAATAGGGAGCAGAAACATGTACAAGGGTGTTAAACATCAGGAGGGCTGATTTCAGGAGGATGGGGGAAGTAGTAATAGGGTATCTGGATAGAATCTATCCTAGTATGGACACAAACCAGAGGTGGGAGGTCATAAAATTGGGGATTGAGAAGCCAACCAAAACATGCATCAGGGTCCAGAATAAGAGGGCTAGGGCCAAGAAACCTAGCTGGGTGAGCAGGGGGGTCATGGAAAAAGTAAAGAAGATAAGAACTGGCTTTAGGAGGTTCAAAAAACAGGAGGAGGGAGGGAGGACAGAGAGGATTACCTGAAGGAATTAAAGGAGGTGACAAAGGCAGTAAGGGCAGCCAAGGCATCTAAGGAGCTCAGGCTGGTGCAGGGCATTAAGGAGGCAGAAAAGGACTTCTTCAGGTTTATCAGGAGAAAAGAGTCATAAAGATCAAATAGTAAGGATTAAGAGGGATGGGGTGGGTGGAAACAGGGCAGAGAAGGCAGAAGCACTTAATGTATACCTCTGCTTGGTATTTACTAAGGAGAAAGGAGGGGCAGTACTGGGGGGGTGAGGGCAGGCGAGGGGAATTTCAGTATTAGGACCAGTCCTCTTCAATGTCTTTATAAGCGACATTGCAGAAGGACTGGAAGGAAAAGTATGTCTCTTTGCAGATGACACTGAGGTCTGCAACAGAGCTGATGCACAGGGTGGGGTGGAAAGGATGAGAAGGGACTTGGCAAGGTTAGAGGAATGGTCAAATGTATGGCAGCTTAGATTCAATGCTAAGAAGTGTAGGTAATGCACCCTGGAAACAAAACCCGAGGGAAGAGTACACAATGGGGGGTGAGATACTAACAACAACAAAAATGGAAAGGGACCTGGGGGTAGTCATATCAGATGACCTAAAGGTGGGCAAGCAATGTGAGAAGGCAGCAAGGAGGGCTGGGGGGATACTGGGATGCATAGGGAGAGGCATCACCAGTAGAAAACAGGAAGTTATTATCCCTCTGTACAGACAGCTGGTGAGACCCCATCTGGAGTACTGTGTGCAGTTCTGGAGACCCAATCTCCACAAAGACATAGAGAGGATGGAAGCTGTCCAGAGGAGGGCAACTAAAATGGTGCAGGGTCTGCACCGGAAGACATATGAAGAGAGACTTAAGGAGCTTAATATGTATAGCCTCGAGGAAAGGAGGGAGAGGGGGGACATGATAGAAACTTTCAAGTACCTCAAGGGAATCAACAAAGTCCAAGAGGGTAGCATCTTTCAAAAAAAGAGGTGTGCAAGAACAAGAGGGCACAATTTGAAGATAGAGGGGGGCGGCTCAGAGGTAATTTAAGGAAGTATTTTTTCACAGAGAGGGTTGTGGATGCATGGAATGGCCTTCCGGAGGAGGTTGTGGAGTCAAAATCAGTGGTGGAATTCAAGCATGTATGGGATAGTCATAAGGCAATTCTGGGGGGGTTGGGGTAGGAAGAAGTAGGCTGCTGGTTAACTAGGATCTGCAGCTTATCCAGTAGGTAGGGAAATGGGCAGACTGGGTGGGCCAAGCAGTCCTTATCTGCCGTCAAATTCTATGTTTCTATGTTTCTATGTTTCTATGTTTGGACAAGGTGCCAGGGCCAGACGGCATCCACTCCAGGGTGCTGAAGGAGCTGGCAGAAGTACTGGCAGAGTCCTTGGCAGACCTGTTCAATGTCTCCCTGGAATCAGGAAATGTACCTCAGGACTGGAGGATGGCTCACGAGGTACCCCTCCAGAATAACCTCCCCAAGGATGCACCAGGGAACTACAGACCAGTAAGCCTCACTTCCATCGTGGGTAAGCTGATGGAGACATTCCTGAAAGAGAGACCGCTGTCCCTTCTGGAGTCCAATGGGCTGCAGTATGGTAGACAGTATGGGTTTGTCACAGGCAGATCCTGCAAGACCAGTCTGGTGGATTACTATGACTGGGTAACTAGACAGTTGGACAAGGGCCATGCAGTGGATGTCCTGTAGCTGGACTTCAGTAAGGCTTTTGACTCAGTGCCACATGGGAGGCTAGTAAGTAAGCTGGAAGGCACAGGGGTGAGGGCAAAGATGGTGGGATGGGTAATAAACTAGCTGAAAGGAAGACAGCAGAGGGTGATGGTGGGAGGGGAGCTCTCATCTCCGAGGGGGGTGACAAGCGGAGTACTGCAGGGCTCACTGCTGGGGCCAGTGCTGTTTGAGATATTCATAGCAGACATCTTGATGGGCATCAAGAGCAAGATCAGTCTGTTTACAGATGATATCAAGATGGGAGCAGTGGTGAATGACCTAGGAGGGTGGCAGGGGTTGCAAGATGATCTGTCAAAACTGGAAATCTGGACAGACACCTGGCAGCTGGGGTTCAATGCCAAAAAGTGCAGGATGCTGCATTTTGGTGCAAAAAACCCAAGGAGGAGATACCAGCTTGGGGGGGGGGGTTCAGCTAGCTGTGACAGAGGAGGAGGAGGAGGAGAAGGATCTGGGGGTGATCATTATGGGCTCAATGAACAACTCAGCGCAGTTTAGGAAAGCAACTGCAAAGGCAAACAAGATGCTGGGGTGTATTGCCAGGGGTGTATCCTCAAGGAGAGGAGAAGTGATCCTGCTGTTGTATTGGTCACTGGTTAGTCCACACCTGGAGTACTGCATGCAGTACAGGCACACGTACCAGAAGAGGGACATTAAGTTACTGGAGGGGGTGCATCACAGGGCAACAAAGATGATCCAAGGGCTAGGGGACATATCCTATGAGAGCAGGCTGAGGGAGTTGAACATACTCACTGCAGGTGACTGAAGGACAGAAGAGATATAATTGAAACCTTCAAGTACATGAAAGGTATAAACAAAACAGGCACAGAGGGGATTTTCAAGTGAAGGGAGGGGAGGGACATTTGAGGCCATGATCTGAAATTAGAAAGGGAAGGTTCAGGAGGGAAATGAGAAGACACTTCTTTGTGGAGACAGTGATAGCTGTGTGGAATGCATTGCCTGTAGAAGTGGTAGCCTGTAGAACAATGGGCTGCTTCAAAAGGGGATGGGATAGGGTAAGGGGGAGGGCCACGGGGAGTGGGAAGGGAGGGAGGGCAGCTTCAAAATAAGGGCAGCTAGCTGCACAATCGAGCAGACTCGATAGACCATTAAGCCTTTATTTCCTGGCAAGTTTGAATGTTTGAATGCTGCAGCAAATCTTGATACCAGAAAAGCCACATTTATCTGACTATGGCTCTGAATAAAGGCATCGGGTCATGGCACACCATAACTTGCAATAGCATTCCAGATGGTGGTGGCTACCACTGTATGCATAGTTATGCAATGCCTGTGGTTATTAATAATGGCAAATATCTTTGATATTTTTGCCACCCTGAGGATCTAGAGAGAGAGAACATCAGTGTTATTCTCACTCTAGGTCCAAGATAGCAAAAATACCCTCACTGTAGATTGAGATTGACTGGAGCCAGAGTACAAGCAGCATAATTCTGTTTCTGTAACTCAGCTGCTCATTCACTCACCAGCTCCTGGTGCTAGCACTTCTGGCTTAATTGCTGTTTACAAAATACCACAAAAATAGGTTTAAAGTTGTTTTTTTCACAACTGAATAATGTTTTTCCTCAAAAACTGTTTGACACATTAGCTTCTGTTACTTGCACTAACCTCCCTCTCTCCATGGCACTGATCTGTTAGCCCCACATGTCTGACTGGCACTCTATTGAAATCAGTGCCACGACCCTGCTCTAAAAGGTGGTTGAATCTAACACACAGCTGTCTTCTAAGGCCACATTCTCCAGCGTTCACTCAGCTTATGCCCTACCTCTTAACCAACGCGATAACACATTGACATACTGATGCAACAAGCATCAAATTAACAAAACAACCCTTTAGGTCAACCAGAAATGGCACTTAGTCATCCAAAAGAAAATGAAAAGACGGTATTAAAACAAAACTCTAAACAAAAACATAAAAAGGTATATTAAAAACTCAGGGCATTGCATAAATTGAATATACCATGGCCCTACCAGAAATCTGTCTGGTATTTCGCCCTCATGCATGTTGACCTTTGACTTAACTTGTGGCTTCACCATTCATCATGTCATAAAGTCAAACTGCACTTGGGAGAAATACAAGATATTTCTGGTAGTGCCATGGCATATTCTATATGTAGATAGCAAGCTAGCTAGATAGATACATACATACATAGACAGATAGACAGCGATATAGGTACAGATATAGATATAGGTATACATATTCAGTGGTTGGATGAATGTTAGGAAAAAGTGATAATAGACAAGTTCAGAATAGAAGCTGGGAAACAAAATAGCATGGTTGGAGAGGAGTGGAACTTTAGGAAAGCAGGTGTGAAATAGCTGATGAGACATCAGGCAAAGTCTACTAAGTGGATAAAGTCAGAAGGCTGAATGGTGATACGTTTGAAGGGTAGGAGACAGGAAAATCAGGAGAAAAGAGAAATATGGACATGTATAGATGCGTATGTAGGCCCACCCACATACAGTATATAATATACAGATACCATGCATGCATAAATGCAAATATATCTGACAGGTGAAGAGAACAGAATTTGTCCATAAATTATGTGTATAGGAGGTGTTTTAGTTTTTCTGTTCAGTTTCTTTGTGAACAAAATGGCTGTCAGGCTGGCAGAAATCAGGAATGGCGGTTTGGCGGACCATAAGTCTGTGTACTTTACTGTATGAAATGCTTTTCTGTTGCTTTCCCTTTAGTTAGAGGTTGTTTGTGAATAAACCTTTAGCCACAACCAGCTTAAATTCATCATCTAGTTAAACACTACTTTTCTGTACTGTCTGAGGAAGGGAGAGAGAAGGAATCTATATGAAAAAGTGTGTGTGTGTGTGTGGGAGGGGCAGCTGCAGATTTCCAAAGTACTAAGCTTTGTTGCTTCTGCACTAATACCCCATGGCTGACGAGGCCTTCATTTTTTCTTCCCTTCTTAAGGCAAACCTAAGCTGTAGTAAAACATCCCTCAGTGCCAGTTGTAGACTTCTATGTGCTTGACAGCATTTGAGAGTTTTAAATCTCGTAAAAACTGTTGTCGTTTGAGGAGCTCCAAGAGAATAAAACATTCCGTCATTACTATTTGATTCACTTGCTTCATTGAATTGAATATGACTATTTTTATCTATATTTGAACTGAATTTGGACATGATTAGTCCCACTATTTGCACATCTTGAACTTCTGCTAACCATGAAGAGAGCTATAGATTACCAAAGAATTACACTGAAGGTTATATAATGGGAACAGTTGATATTCAGAAGTCAAATATTGACTTTGATCATGAGAATGTGACTAATTTATGCTATTGCACAAAGAGGAAAGATACTGACTTCGGCATTGTGAATAGCAATTTTAAGGGATGTTATATAACAATAATAACCTTATATAATCACATACATGCAGACAGTATTTTATGAACTGTTTTACAATGAACAGCACACTGGAGGTGCAGCAGCATGTTTTCAGGAGGTCATGGTTCTTTCTCTAATTTTACCAGCTGGGAGCAGAGAAGCACAAGGAGGTTGAACAATTAGCCTTAGGACACATATTTAACCATGATTGACCATGTTGGGATTCAAGTGTAAGGTTTTCTGATTCTCATGTCTGTGAGTCATCCAGTGTGCCACATTCCCTAGACAGGGACTTTGGTTTCATTCATATGAGTGCTTCTCTTTTACAAGAACTGAAAGAACAAAAATGTGTTCTTATCAATTTTGGACATGCCATTTCATACACAGATATGTTAAAATATTGATAGAATCATCCCTCTTGAGTCTGATGGTGACAGATCATATGGACATTTTTTTTTTTTTTTTTGGGAGAGGCTACATGGGTTCAGCCCTCATAGCTCTGAAGTGAGTTCCTGTAACCCAAGCAACACTGGTGTTTATTTATAATGGAATGGGGAGGGACAGTTTAAAGTAGGAGCCCACAGGCCCTACAGCACATTTGATAAAATATAACAACGTTTACTGTAGTTTACTGCAACTATACAGACTACAAACCAAATTGCTTCAAGAAAGAATTGCAGGTTGCTGCATACACCATGCAATGTCCAGTAACCTCTTTCTGGGATTCGCTTGTTACTAAATGGTTGAAATGTTTTGTGCTAAATAACAAAGCATCATACAATAAAAAGCACAGACAGACTCTCCTTGGGAGTAACTACCAGATCTGACATATAAGCTCCTGGGTTTTGCGAAAAGAACTGTCCACAATACTTGTCAAGACTGACATGCTGTGCTTCCTATCTTGAATACTGCACTAAAGAAAATGTGTCAGATCGACAGCTCTGCAGGGAAATCAGAGATGAAGGACAATCAATGTCAGCTGCACTGTCACTCTTTGGGGGGGTGCAAAGATTTTTTTAAAGGTTCCACAGATGACAGCTATCTTCAGAGACTGCAATAAGTTAATAGCCCTAACCCCAAGGGTTTTGTGACATGTCATTTAAGAAAGTGACCCTCTTAATTAGTTAGATGGGATAACTCTTGAAGAACATATTTTGACTAATTGCAATTCATTCACTGTTATAAGACTATTACTTTTTCAAACTGAATTGATCATTTACACACATTTTTTACAATCAATATTGTAATAAAACTGTGTCTTCTTGACGGATGATTATACAAGTAGATTGGCTATTTTCATTAGAGGCAACAAATAATAAATGAGATATGAGCCAGTGGATTAAGTATATTACTTAAGATACATAATAACTGGAATGGCAGTCACCATATTTTAAGATAAACATATATATGACTATGCTCTCTCGAGCAAAAAAGAAAGTCAACTATAATATTTTTTAAGTTGAACAACATAATAAAAAAAAAAACTATCTCAAGGAACTGTTGCCCAGTGGTTACAATTACCAGTTAGCTACAGTCCCTTCTATAGAAGAGGAAGAAGAAAAAGAAGAGGAAGAAGAAAAAGAAGAGTAATTAGCATTTACATAGTGATTTTCATACACATTGTATCCTAAAGTGCTTTACAAGCAATCAGATACTGATAGTGAAGTGACTGTAAATGTGCAGTGGTAGCCATTTCACAAATCAGTAGCCCTTGAAAATTCACAAACTGTTTTATAGGAAGAGGAATGCTGGCCAGGACACTGGTGAAAATCCTCTACTCTTGCAGAAAGTGCCTTGAGTTCTTTTACTTCCACCAGGACTGCCCTAGAGATTGGCAGAAGGGACTAAGGTTAACGTTTAATCCAAAGGATGGCACACCCTGACAGTACAGCATCCTCTCTAGTACTGCACTAGGGTGCCAGAGTTTATGTTATGAGCCTAGTCCCAGTGTGGGACCAGATCCCACACCCTTCAAGCCCAAAGGCTGATGTGTTACTAATTAAGCTGCACTGATACCTAGGGGCTCATAGCACAGTGGGGGTTAAAAACCTTCTCTGGCTGGTTGATAAACCAACTGTGAACTTGCAAGGAAGTGAGCAGAAATCACACTGAAATGGTCAACAGAGCTATTCTGAAAGCATGGCAATCCTTGTAATTTTGGTTGCAACCTTTGATCACACCCCTGCATGCAGAACTGTAAGCAGCTGCCAGTGGAGGCATTGCTAGGTTATGACTAGAAACAGAAAAGCCAGAGGGGAATGGTGATTGTTGTTGACCAAAATGAGACATTCATGGGGAACAGTGGTTAGGGAGAGAAGTTTCACTGGATGCTAGAATATATATATATATATATGTTTTTTTTTAATCTTTCTGCATCCAGAACAGGCTACACTACCATACATCCTACTCAGCTGATCCCCACCATCCCCAACCTCCCCAGGACCTGCTGGTTGGCCCATCATCCCCCACAGCTTCCCCCCCGGGGGGTCAGGAGGGGGAGGGCCAGCTTCCCTTCCGAGTCCATGTATCCAGTTCCTGGCTGTCTGTGTCCTGGTGGCAAGATGAGTGAAGGATCAGTAGGAAGAGCTTCATTAATACCTGCCCCACCACTGTTTTCCATTTTTCTCCCTGGCCCATGTTCCTGGGGTGCACACATTGGTGTATGCACATGGAGGCATGCACATGCTGCAGAGTCCCCAGAACCTCACACTTTCTGCTTCTCTCATTCTGCACTACCACCAGGCCTCCACCTGGTGGCAGTCATTCAATGGAGCCAGCAGTCCTTCCTCCCCAGGAGAGGAGAGCAGTCCCTGAGATGCTCAGTCCTCTCCATACCCAGCTGACCCCCATCACCCCGTGTTCATTCCCAAGCATTAGATCACTGACATGGAGCGAGGTGTTGTGTCCAGCGCCTCAACCCTCAGTGCCACCAGGAAGGCTAGGCTGCTGTGGGTTTGTTTGGCTACTGGGGTGTGTAGAACAACACTGGACCACTGGGGCAAGAGTATAGACTAAGGAAAAAAGATGAAAAGGATGTCCCCAAAGTGGGTCTAAAGGTGAGGCTTGGGCAGATGGGGAAAACATTTTGTGGAAGCAGTGCTTGCTCCCATTAGCTCATGGCATGGCACAGAGCTATACAACTTGCAATATACTATGAATGGACCTCCAAGGATGTCACTATCCAGCATGTTACTGGGTGTTTTGCATTGAGTAACACATGGCAGTCCCATCTGCATTGCATTTCCCCCTCACCTATGATTAAGTCCAATGTTTGTGTATGTCAGAAATTGAGGCGGCAGAGCTGGGATCCTGTTTGCACCCTGTTTTTATTCCACCACCAATCTTAGCTATGTACAGTGCCCCAAACTTCAAGTCATACCACTGTTTACTACTAAAGGCATGTACATGAGATCAGAGACATCACAAGCATTGCCTAACAAGCATTAGCATGGTATTATGCCCTCTGCTATGAAATAATTATCAGAAACACATGAATCCCAAGGGTCAGAAATTCAATGTTTATTACAGACCCATGGCTCAAAAATATGATTATTCTAATTCTTGTATGACTAGCTAACCCCAACTGTTTTTTTTTTGAATTATCCCTTTATTGCAAATTGCAGTGGTCCTGATGACACTGTTTCTTCAGGCCTTCCAGTGCCTTTCTAATGCTGCCCTCCAGACTCAACCCATTCTCTGTGATGTACCACCAGAGTCTTCAGGGCTCCATGGTCTGAGGTCCAGGTCTGTCTCTCTTTGGGGGATCCCCTCTGATGCAACTGGAGAGAAGGAGGAGTCTTCTAATCTCCAAATCGTGGCTGAGGAATCCACATGGAGTTATGAAGGGTTAGGGATCTTGAAGAAACATGTGCAGAGGTCATCCCTGGTCATTTACACCAGACAGTGTACCATTTTTGCCATCCTGCCTCCTTCATAGATGCACACATGCAGGTTGCTGGGGGGGGGTACCCCATATCCTGTAGTAACCCATATCATCAACGGCACCTCCACCATGCCACCACTAGGGGTTTCTGCAAGAAGTACTCATAGTATACCCTCTCTCCAGGAGAACAGCATCCAAGTGGATGATTTTATTCCTCCCTGCTGTCCTGTGCTCCTAATGTGCTGTGCTCAGAGTGTGAATTCAGATTATAATAAGCCAGAGTGGTCTTCCATCACTTGGCACCATGGGGCCAGCCCATCTATTTTGATTTTTTTAATAGTGGACAGATTCCTAGCATAACTGTAACAGTAATGCTTTTATTGTAATACTTAATCTTGATCTTAGGTTAGGTGTCTGCTTTGCGTAATTATGCATTCCAATTCTGAGTGCATGCAGAATCCTGTTTCAGATCATATGTTGGGTGTTTACTCACCTGGTAAAGGTGATTGTGTTGGTTGACATCCATGGCATTCCAGACATTACTTCATGGGTTTAGCCCCCACCTGATAGGCTAGTTGATGCACATGACTCTAGGATCAAATTTCTTGTATATCCAGGTCCCAGAAACCCCTGTTCTCCAGTTCGAATCTTCCATAGCTGAAAGTAAAGTTAGTAACACAGCCACTACTAGGAAAAACACTAACCATCCTGTACAAAGAATGCAGACTGAGACTACATGTACAAGTGGGCTGACAGCCCTTGTTTTATTTTCCTATTAGTACAATCTAAACTCGACCCGTAAGGGGTTGACAGTCGACATCCTGGATGTCCCTTAGAAATGAGGATTCAGTTATGTCAAGGTAATTTCTTATTTTCTGATTCTGATCACTTTCTGAGCACTCTGTCAGGTGGGTCGTGGAGTGCCATGGATGTCAACCAACACAATCACCTTTACCAGGTGAGTAAACACCCATTGTGATTGGTTGACCATCCATGGCACTCCAGACATTACCTCATGGGTAGATAAGAAGCAGTACTGTACCCATGGGAGGGAGACAGAGTGGTCTAGGAGTGAGAGGAAGAGCTGGTGGCTGAGAGGACCTGTGTGGCAAAGGTTGGCTGTAGCCTGTACAGGTGCTCTAGTCTACAATGTCTAGCAAACGTTATGGATGGAAGTCCAAGTCGCCACCTTGCAGATGTCTTCTGATGACACGTTGGCCCTTTCTGCCCAAGAAGTAACTACTGCCGTGGTAGAATGGGCCTTGATACCCTCAGGGGGCATCATCTGTTTAGTCTTGTAAGCTTCCTGAATGGTTCTCTTGAGCCAGCCAGCAATGGTAGTCTTGGAGGCTGCCCTGCCTTGTCTTTGTCCCCTTGTGACAATGAACAATCTCTCAGTCTTGCCTAGCGGTAGAGTTCTAGATATGTACATGGATAGGGTGATCCCTATGTCTAGGTGGTGTGGGATGGGCTTGTCTCCAGGTTGAGTGTCTTCAGTAAAAGTAGGTAACTCAATGGGTTGTTCCCCGTGAAAGGTGGAGGAAGCCTTTGGTTGGAAGGCTGATACCCTGTGTAGGCGTACCCCCTGAGGGGTGAACACTGTGTAAGGTTCTTTGCAGGACAACGCCCCTAGTTCCCTGATCCTTCGGGCTGAACAGATAGCAACAAGGAAGTAGGTCTTCAGACCAACCCAGAACAGGTCTACCTCTTGTAACGGTTCAAAGGGGGTTGTACTGAGGGAGTCTAATACCAACGGGAGGTCCCAGGGAGCGATGGATGGTCTGACTCTGGGTCGCAGTATCTCTACTGCTTTCAGAAAATGCAAGGCATCTGGATGAGCCCCTTGGCTGTGTCCCCCTATGGGACCAATGGATGCTCCGATGACTGAGAGCTGTACCCTAAGAGATGAGTGGGCCAATCCCTTGTCTATTCCTTGTTGAAGGAATAAGAGGATAGTGGACATGTCTGCTAGTTCAGGATCCTTGCCCTGATCTCGACACCACCTCTCGAACACCGACCATTGTCTACTATAGGTAGAGGTGGTCGAGGATCATCTGGATTGCAGTATTGTGAAAATGTTTGATTCGTGATACCCTGCTTTCATCAGTCTCTTCCTCTCAGGAGCCAGGCTGTGAGCTTTAGCGTCCATGGGGCCGGGTGTAGTACCAATCCCTGGGTCAGCATATCGGGTTGGTATGGTAACCAGAGACTGGCTATTGTCATAGCCAACACCATGGCAAACCAGGTTCTCCATGGCCAGTAAGGAGCCACTAGAATGATGGTTCGTCATGAAGATCAGATCTTGGCTAGTACTTGGGGTAGCATGGGTATGGATGGAAAGACATACGCCTGATCCCGGGACCATGGTTGTGACAGGGCATCAGTCCCCTGGGACTGAGTTTCCCTGTATCTTGAGTAAAATCTCTTGACCTGTGCATTTTCCGCTGTGGCCATGAGGTCCATGGATACCGGTCCCCAGGTCTCCTGGATCAGATTGAAGAGGCCGGGGTGGAGACGCCACTCCCCTGGGTGAACTTGTTGGCGACTGAGCCAATCTGCTTGAATGTTGAGCTTGCCAGCAGATGGACAGCCCTGAGATGGGTGAGGTTGCTCTGTGCCCAGTTGAGGACTGTCACCGCTTCTCTCAGCATAACTCTGCTCCTGGTGCCCCCTTGCTTGCCGATGTACACCACGGTGACTTGGTTGTTGGAATATAAGAGGACTGACTGACCAGAAATGGAGGATTTGAAAGCTCTGAGAGCATGGTATACTGCTCACATTTCTAGGATGCTGATGGACAACTGGGCCTCTGATGTTGTCCATTGGCCCTGTGCCATCCTGTCACCTAGGCAAGCCCCCCAGCCCAGAAGGCTTACGTCCGTCTCTATGGAGGCATGGTAAGAGGCCTCCAGTGGGACCCCTCGAGTAAGATTGGTGCGCACTGTCCACCATGTTAGTGACTGTCTCACTGATGGTGGTAATGGGACTATGACATGTAGGTTGTATTCGTTCGGTGACCCCCGTGTGAGGACTTAAGTCTGTAGGGGTCACATGTACCACCTGGCCCAAGGGACCAGATCGATGCAAGATGCCATGTAACCTAGTAGCTAGGTTAGTCATCCCATGGTTGACTGATGGCAAGTCCGCAGTTGGCGTGACAATCTGATTAGGTTGTGCACCCTTGTCTGGGATGGTTTTGCCCATCCCTGTAATGTGTTGAATTTTTCCCTTAGGTGTTCTATCTGTTGCGTAGGCACCAGATGACTCTTGGCTTGGTTCACCACCCATCCGTGCTCCTCGAGAGCCCTCAGAGCAAGCCCGGTGTGTTGGAGGGAGCACTCTTTGGAGTGCACCCGAATCAGCCAGTCATCCAGGTAGGGGATGATGTCGAGACCTTGTTCTTGGAGTCTGGCCACTAGCACTACTGACACCTTGGTGAACACTCTTGGTGCTGAGGTAAGCCTGAAGGGTAAGGCCTGATATTGGAAGTGCTGGCCTAAGATGTGGAATTTGAGGTACTGTCTGTGGTTTGGTCTAATGGGAATGTGAAGGTATGCATCCTTTAAATCTATGGACGTCAGAAAGTCTCCTACATGGATACTGCATAGGGTCAAATTTAGTGTGTCCATTTTGAACCTCTGGGGAACTACATGCTGGTTGAGATGCATCAGGTCCAGGATGGGGTGTAGTTCACCTGATTTCTTTGGGACGAGGAAGAAGATGGAGTACACTCCTAGCTTCTGTTCATGCCGGGGGACGGGCTGTATAGCTCTGTTCTGAATCAGATCCCACAGGATCTGTTGGACCTGATGGGCTGTTGCCTTCTTTTTGGCAATGGGAGAGGTGATGAACCTGTGTGTGATGGGGGATTTTGATAACTCTATGGAGTATCCTCTTGACACCACCTCTTGAACCCAGTTGTCTGAGGTCATGTAGAACCACTGGTGTCTGAAGAGTGACAATCTTTGTCCCACGGGGGGAAACAGTTCCTGCCCACGTGGGGATCTGTTCGAGTAGTCATTGTTGCTTTCCCCTATATCCTCTACCTCTTCCTCCGAACTTGGACCCATGGGATCTGAAGGAGGAGGGCTGGTAGGAGTGGGAGAAGGGGCTATGGTGTGCGGTGTGGTTACCTCTGCCTCAAAAAGTACTGGTTTGATAAAAGGTGTCTCTGCGTGCTTGGTAAGACTTGTTTCCCCCCAAAACCTCTGCCTAGTGGAAGGTAGGTAGGTGTGCCTACTTTTGTTTTTGAGGAGTTCTTTTCCCTCCTCTTTCTGGTTTAGGAACTCCTGCAGGCCCTCCCCAAATACATGTTTTCCCTTCATGAGTAAGTTTTGCAGTAATGTCTTGGATTCATTGTCGGCCTCCCATAATTTTAGCCACAATGCCCTTCTGGCACAGTTAGTGATGGCTGTGGCCCTGGAATTCAGTCTGAGAGAGTCCACTGCCATGTCAGCTAGGTATTTGGCAGCATTGAGAATGCATTCCAACAGTTCCACCTCTCTAGATTTGGGGTTTGCCTGCTCAAGAAGCTCTTCTAGCCAGCGGATCTGGGCACGTGCCATGTAAATGGCTGTAGTGGAGGCCCTTGCAGCCATTCCTTTGGTCTCGAAGGCCTTTTTTAACATGTCTTCCAATTTCTTGTCTGTGGGGTCCTTCAAAGATATAGTCCCGATGGCAAGATGGTTTTTCAACTGAGTGCCACCACCTGAGGATCAATAGTCAGGGCTGTGTGCCAATTGTTGGCTTTGTCCTCCTGAACCGGGTACATGCGGTCCAAGTTCCTCTTGTTCAACATTCTGCTAGGCTCTGCGGATTGCCACTCCTTGTTGACGATGTCCTCGATCGCTGGACATACTGGGACTGTCTCCTTAACAGTTGCCTTTTGCTGAATCATGGGGTCTAATTTCGACTCTGGTTTGCCCTCTTCAACGTCGAACCCCATAGTGGCCTTGACTATTTTCATGAAGCCTGGAACCATGTCGAAAGAGCAGAGCTTGGATGTGAGGGATGGAATGGATTGCGGTTCCATGTCCTCGTTGTCGCTTTCCGCCTCTTCTTCCTCTTCTGTCATGTCCTTGTCCTCTCTGGAGTCCGGCTTGTGGCTATCTGGTACTGGCTGTGCATGATTCAGGTGGTCCTCATTGGCCCCCCCACAATGTCTGGCTCCGGAGGTGGTGCAGTTGGTGTCCTGTGCTGAGTAAGGGATTCTAACTTTTTCATTATCTTCAGCATGAAATTCTGTTGACTCTCCATCATCGCTACCATGGCCTGCTGGTTCTGAAGTAGGAGAGCACCAGGATCCATCCACATGGAACCACTAGGCCTCGGATTATTGGGGCCCATGCCAGAGGTTTGTTCCAGCGATAGGTTGTCATCGTCATGGATACAGGCAGCACATAGGGGCTCGGAGCATGGGCAGGAGGTTAGCGCTGCAAGCAGTGCATTTCTTGGTTTGGCCATCTGGTGAGAAAGAAGACAAAAAAGGGATGCATATTTGTTAGGACTGGGTGACAATGGGCCTCCAACTCTGTGGGTGCCCCATATCTGTTTAGTGCTGCTGACAACTGTGGAAATGGTATGTGGAGAGGTGCAGGCTAGGTTCCGCATGGGGGTCGCTGTAGAGAGGGACTCCGCATGGAGATAACCACTGTGGAGGTTGCTATGGGGAGGGACCACCAGTATATCTCTATATATATATATCTTAGACATATGGGTCACTATAGAGAAGAACCCATATGGGCCAGAGGGAGGTACCTCAGAATATAGGGTCGCTAGAGGGAGGGACCCCATATGGAGGTAGAGAGCGAGGCTCTAGTTTTGTTTATTTAGCCCCCTCTGTAAGCAGCATGCAAGCTCCTTGATAACTTTCCAGGAAAAAAATGTTTATATATATGGAGCTGGGTCCCTTGCTCTGCTGGGGACATGCCAAGAATACATTTTATGTATCTATTTTTCAGTAGTCCAGGCATGAGAATCACTGATAAAATGCTTGTAGCATGACTCAGAACTTGGAATTCCATAGCTCTTTAAGAGCTATCTGTTGCCTATTGCATTGCGATGCAGGGCACACACACGACCAAAACCCCCCTCACCCAAATGCTAGGCCTGGGACCTAGCCCGGCTGTGGAGTAGGCCGTGAGGGCCATGCAGTCCAAAGACTGAGGGGGATGAAAAAAATGCCAGAAGCTACAGAGGGCCCTGCCTCTATAATCAGGGGGGAGTGGTTGGCCTGGGTGCAGGAGCACCCACCTTGACCGAGAGGGTGACCTCCAGTGGGGAGACAAAACGCTGAGGCAATGTGGCAGGGGGAAGGGGAGGAGCACCACATGGTGCTCAAGAGCAGGCCAGAGGTAGCAAGGACTGCTTTCCTGCAGGTAGATAGCACGCTGCTGGAACTAGCGGGATTGCATGTTCGTGCCCTGAAATCCCCTGTTCTTTTGTGCCCCTTGGAAGAAACCACCTACTGTGGTGTGAGCTGGCCACTCGCTCGCGATCTGCCGAGTGATGGAGAGTGGAGGGTAGGCCTTTAGTCTGCCGCATCAGTTTGCAGTGTCAGTGGCTCAGTAGGTAGCACACTTGCCTCTGAGGCTGGGAGATCAGAGGGGCTGTGGGTTCAGTTCCCACATCTGGCACTTGGGTTAATATCCCAGTACTGACACTGTAGTGCAGTGTGAGAGGGGTGCTGCACTTCTGAGGTGCTGTCTTTTTTAAGAATGCATGGGATAGACATAAAGGAATTCTAGAGGTCAGGGGTAAGGGGAAATAGACTTCTAGGAAAACAAACTGAACTTACAAGCTAAAATGGGCAGACTAGGTGGGCCATAGGCCCTTATCTGCCAACACTGTCTATGTATCTATGTATCTATGTATCAAGCGCACGCTGCATGGGAAAGCAGGCGCGAGGAGTAGGCGCAAGGAAGCTGTGGGGGCAAACCACTCTCCGTAGGGAGAAAAAACAAGTGGAAAGAGAAAAAAAAACCTGGCGCAGCAAACCGCAGCCATCCACTATAGGCCTACAGAAAGCCAGTGGAGCGCTGCCAATTGCATTACAATCAATACATAGGCCAGGAGGGCTGAGCAGGAATGAACCTTTATGCAAACATGCAGCCTAAACAAGAACCATGCTGTATTTTACTGGGGCCTAACACTAAGCAATACAACAACACAAACTCGTTTTTGAGAAAAAACATAGCACTGCAGTATTCACTCATTTGTAGGGATCTTCCTTATATTAAACAACAGTAACGTAAGCCTTGTTTGCAGGAAAGAGACACAGTGGTGTAGGTTTTTCTTGCCCAAGGTAGCTATATTTATCTCCCTGATACAGAAAGTGATAAAAATAAGTATAGTAAAAACAACTATAATAACAAATTCCTTGCTGAGAAATCATCTCCCTTTGGGGAATAATTCCATTTTAAACAAACTGCAGCATAGATGGTAGAATTGCATCTCTTGAATCAAGTTGAGCAAATTAGCTAATTATAAAGAGGCCTACCTTTGTAGAGTAGAACAACAGGGATCCTGGTGTGCTTGTAGCCTGATTAGATGCACAATTTGAACTGGAGAACAGGGGTTTCTGGGACCTGGATATACAAGAAATTTGATCCTAGAGTCATGTGCATCACCTAGCCTATCAGGTGGGCTAAAACCCATGAGGTAATGTCTGGAGTGCCACGGATGGTCAACCAATCACAATTTTATTTCCTCTAAAGAGGTGTTCCCATGTAAAGGCGGTGTTTCCCCTTATTGACGTGTGAGAATGCTAGTTTTAAAGGGGATGAGAATGTCAAGGTGCACAGAATGACATGAAAATGCATGATTACCAGCCTGTATGTCTGCTAGACTATCAAAAGTAAAGCACATAACTTAATAAAAAAAATGATGTGTGACAAAATTAAGAAATCAAAATCAATTTAATCATTGAAGGAAAACTAATGATTAGTAATGGAGATGCAGAATTTTAACAAAGCCATTTTTAATTATTACATTTTACTTGTAAACATGTTTGCATGTGATGGAAATGGCATAATTAGGATCTAGAAGAAGATGTCATCATTGTTACGTATTTGGTAATATTGAAAGCTGCTGATGTAAATTAGCAGAGCTGGATTTGTTTTATTTGTAGAGGCATAATTTAGATGAAAAACTCATCCCCTTGCCTTATGTGCATGTTTGGCAATATTTTGTAAATATAGCTCATGCACGTCTTATGCTCACAGAAATGATGGATTTGTTCTCAGGGGTCCATTTTGTTCACTAGTCACTACCAAAAAAATATGTATCACAACTGGTGTCAGAAGAACTCAAGTGAATTATGTTTAAAAAAAAAATTTCATTCCATTCTTTATCACTTAAAGTATTTACATGAAACAGGAGCTTTGTCCCCTACATTTAATCATAAGCTATGGCTTTGTTTAGAAGTTAAATTGCTCTGCTTGTGACATAAGAAGATTTGTAGGAACATGCAATATGTGAGATGAAAAAAACTACAAGTCCAGTTCACCTCTGCTGTCCAGGCAATTGCAATTATTTCAATTCCTGAATCAAAAACATCTTTGGGCTGTTCTTTTATATTATTGTATGCTAGTTAGTGCTTATGGATCTGGGTGGAGTGGAGGAGAGGAGAGGGGAGGGGAAGGGAGGGGAGGGAGGGAGGGAGGAGAGGAGAGGAGAAGAGAAGGGAGGGGGAGGGCAGGAAGCGAATAGAGGAAGATGCCTTAGCCCAAGGCACAAGATATCTGCCAGATACAAAGACAGACATACATACTATTTAAAAACACTTTTCCAGTACTCAAGATACTTTAGCTTTGCAACAATAAACATCATAGAAAAATGAATAGTTGATTATTAACAACAACAGAAAAATAAATTGCAACTAATAAACAATTTATCAAACTAAAAAAGCCATCAGAAACAGCCAGGTTTTAGATTGGTATTGAAGTGGTTTACAATGGGGCAGATCAAATATATCTGATGATATTGATAAATTAGAATATAGAGAAGTCGTCTCGAACCAACACGTCCCAGACAAATGTTTACTTACAGAACAACAAATTGTTAAAATATTTATGTCCATTAATGTTTCAATAACAACAAGGCCAGATGTTCAAAACTTGTTATTACAGTCCTTTTCAAATGTGTCATCTCCAAAAATCTGTGTCCTAATTAATCAAACTATTTTTAAAGAAAGGTCCTTCTAATCTGGAGAAGTGCTGCTACTGTGCCTATTCCAAAAGCTACCCAGCAACTGATTTGAACTCTGGTTTAAGACCTATTGCTTCAGTGCCTATTTTTCTAAAATTGATGAATGTTTTATATACAGTGTGGCTGGTTAATGGAAGAGGTAAGGGATTGTATATCTGTTCACTAGTTTGTTTTCCTGAAAGGTTGCACTACCTCTCACCTCCATATTACTTTGTCAGCAGTCATGGGATAAGTATCCGATGTTGCCCTAACTGATTTTAGCAAAGCTTTTGACCACATATGGCATTTCAGGCTGCTTTGAAGAAAACAGTGATGTCTCTATGTGAATGTTTTAAGTGAGGTCCACTGGATGAATGTGCATCCTTTTATACTCATATTTATAGTGGGTTATCTGTTGTTTATGACTTATGCTATATGTAACTCCTAGCAATATATTTGTTGCTGTGAAATAATGTTTTATTTTTCTCTATAACATATGTCACATGTAATTTATAGATGTGTCACTGTTGTTATGTCATCATGTAGTCTTCACAAAGGGCTTTTGTTGAAAATAGGGCATGTCCCTATAGAAATTATCCTATATAAACATAAAAGTTCTATCTATCTATCTATCTATCTATCTATCTATCTATCTATCTATCTATATGTCTGTCTGTCTGTCTGTCTGTCCGTCCGTCCGTCCGTTCATCCATCCATCCATCTATCTATCTATCTATCTATCTATCTATCTATCTATCTATCTATCTATCTATCTATCTGTCTATCTACATTGAACTGAACATATTGATTTGTGAAATGTGCTAACTGGAAATCCTCAAAATATTAATTAGATGGATTACATTCTTTCTGAATAACAGAGTTCAGCATGCTAAAATTTATGATACAAAATCTGATCAGAAGGTGAGAGGTGAAGTACATCATGGTACCAAGCTGGGTCCCCTACTATTTGTTATTATGGTAAATGACTTCAATAATATATGTAAACATTTTGTCTATGTTGATGACACCATGTTATATAGTTCTTATGACAAATCCAGTAGCGGTAGCCTTCTGTTCAATTTGGATCAAATGTTGAAAAGGGAAAATGCAAATAACATAAGTAGTATAAGTTCATATATCTCGTCAAATGTTAAATTTCAACCAATCAGCGCGTGCATGTCATTTGACAGGTGGGCGTGGCCTAAAACGGACCAATCAGAATCGCCTGTTAAACTGGAAGTCCTCTCTCAAATTGCGCTTAGCCCCGCCCTTCTGGCAGAAATGACATGCATTCGAACCCAGTGTCCCGCCTTGCAGGAAATGACATGCGCTCGAACCTCCGTGTCCTAACCTCCCTTGGCGCAGGAAATGACCTAACAACACCATTTTGTAAGCTGCCTTATGCCCCTCATTCTCGTACACTCCTCAACCCTGCCAGACCATCCTGTCTTGAACCTGAGTCCCACCATGCTAGGTTGAACTCCTGCATCCCCTTCTTTCTCCTGCACCCCCACCATCCTGGCTCGAACCCCTGTCCCCCGCCCCTCATTCTCGTACACTCCTCGATCCCCTGCCAGACCATCCTGTCTCGAACCCGAGTCCCACCATGCTAGGTTGAACTCCTGCATCCCTCCTTTCTTCTGCACCCCACCATCCTGGCTCGAACCCCTGTCCCTCTTCACCACCATGCTCCTCCCACCCCAAAAAATCAGTTAGTGTTTATGTAGTGGTGTGTGCCCCCTGTAGGCCTATTGTATAACTGCAGGGGGCATGTGAGTGTTTTTTGATTAGGATATTTTCAGAAAGAAGTATCTAGGAGGGAACCTGATCATGCAGAGGTTTCACAGATCTGTGTGGAGACCCCCACCCCAAGGGAAATTCATCTGCCTGTGTGAGTACCCTTTTTCTGTTTTGTAACAGTATACAAAATTATTTAACATGCATCTGTAGGACTGTGTCAAACTTGCATCAAAAGGATAGCTTTATGTAAACGCATGTAACATTTATAAGCTAAAACGGGGGACCTCTGTGTAAATAAGATGGTTCAGCAGTTTTCTCTGGATAGCATTGCAACAATCGCTAAAAACTAATTGTTTATACTTTTGTCATGAATTAGAAAGAATAAAACTATATAAGAAAAAAGGAATACACATACCTATAGTTCACCCCCCCTCAGCTCTGTGTAGTATCAAGGAGAAGGCTGAAATGAAATGTGTGTGATATTTATAATGTTTTGAAAAAGGGGTGGGGCTACAACAGTGTACCTCTGACACGCTACCATGTATAGTATGATGGGGTGTGGTGATGGTTTTACCAAGGGCAGTCCATCTTGCTAAGCGTTATATAAACCCTGCATTTGAAGCCAGAAGGCACAGCTTTTGAGAGATTTCTCAGATTCTGTTTTAGAGACTTGGAGCAGATTATCAAAAACATCAAGCAAGAAGATGGCAAGCTTCTCATTTCAACATCCCTATAACAGGTCAGATTGTCATACCACCTAATGAAAAATTCAACCTCCCTGTAACAAGCCAGATTGTCACACCACCTAATGAAAAGTCTGGAGACGAAAAGCCAAGCAAGAAGATAGCTGTCGGGGCCCCACAACCCAAGCCAACGTATGTGTACTACGTGAGGTGTGAAAACGAATGCTCCACACAAGTCTTGTTGAGTGGAAGAGTGTCTGACATAAAAAAGAAACTCACTGAACAGTTTGGTGAATCAGAAAATCCTAAACCTGACTGTCCTTCTGAAGAGACACCACTGCAAGACCTTGAAGAGTTGCTGGGGTGTGAATCTGATGCAGAAAAAGAAGTTACTATGAAACCAAAAACAGAGAGTGACAAGAAGGGGAGCTAGAGATGATGGTCAGTGAGACACTGCCAAAAAGCATCAGAGAAAGTTGTGAAAAAGAAATGCAAGACAGAGCCAAGAGGGCACTCGACCAAGAGGGTGATGATGATGATAATGCAGCCACAAGCAGTCAGGCCCAGGCTAAGAAAGAGAAAGATGAGAAAATGAAGAAAGAGTTGCCTTGATGAGGTAAATGCATTTTAACATTTAAAAAAATGAGTGGTTACATGGCATAACTGAGGAAGATGAGTTAGCAGTAGAACTAAATCTTACCTATAATGAGTCAGAGGACCAATGCTGTTTTTTGTTTTACTTTAATAGACTGAAGGATTTGCGATGGAGCAGCAGTCATATTCAGACAGCATGGATTCTCGACTTTCCACAAATCTACTGCTGGACTGTCTTTGCTGTGTGAAAGATACAAATGTGGTTGTTAATGAGATGTGTGAGAACCAGTATGTTAGCAATACAGAGAGCGATAGAATGTTTCAAAATGTCACAGAACAGGCTGTGATCACCACACAACCCTCTTCTTCTACTGAGATTAGACAGGGGACCTCATGTGAAAAATCAGGCCTTAGTTGTAAACCCCACAAAACTGACAACGATATGTATTGTAAGTACGTTATGTATCATACCATCCGTGGTGCAATTGCTTCAGTAATACAGAGGGTAATACATTGTGAATTGGTCGATTCCTGTCCTGGGTGTGAGATAGATGATCCGAGTCAGAAAAACCATTCATGTGTCCTTGATGACTTAAGGTCTAAAGAAGCATAAAGAAATGTTTCTGAAGCCATACATATAGGACAGCTCATGCCCGTGATCTTGGCAATCGTTATGAAGCATCAGGGGTTAAATATGACCAATTGTACCCTGGAAACTATAAGTCATGTTTTAAATGATGTGAGAAAATCTGATGACCCCATGTGGTTAGTTATGCAAATGTTACAGCAGACAGACAGTGACATTAAAAAAGATGCCTGCCGCCTGGTCAGTAAAGGTCCTTTAAAAATTTCTAAAAGAAATTCAGGAACAATGTTTATATTGTAAATAAATTACCCCAACACCTGCCCCACATCCCCTTCCCCAAATTACTACATGGAAACATTTCAGTACCAAAATGTGTCATTTTATTTTTACAGATAATCATGCGGGATGCAAGTACAGAGAGAATCCAAAGGTTTATGTATCTGATCCTAAGCCATTACTGTCATCCATCACTGTTTGGTTCACCTCAATATGACATTTGCCTTTGTGAGATACATGCAGCCTATGAACTGATGATGTTTGCCCTTCCAGAAGTATGGGAGGATACAGATAAATATATAAATGAATCTGTGTTACCACTTGTAGAAAATGTTAAAGTGATTGCCGATATATTCATGGAAGACGATGAATGTCTTTGTGGACTTTATATTATGGTCGCTTAGCCATGTGTGTGTGTACTACAAAGCAGAAAAACCTTGTGATATTGTGCGTGTTGTTAACCTGGCTTCTCTGCTTGCTGAAATGATCCACTGGTCAAAAAAGGACCCTTTAAAAATGATATAAGGAAATTCAGGAACACTGTTTTCATTGTTAAAACATACCCCCACCCCCACCCAAAAACTGCTACTTGTTACCATTTTAATATTGTTCATATTGTTACCTGGCTTTTACCACTTGCTAAATGTATGTTTATTTCCAGAGTATACAACGATGGGAAACACCATGTCAGTGCATCCAGAGGCTTATTTACCAACTAGTCAGACACAAAACTAAACAACCTGGTTTAAATCTACCTACAGGACAAGCACCGTCTGTACTTTTAGAGACATGCCAAGGTCTTTTTGATGGTCTCCCAGAGGGACCCCAAAGGAAACTGTGGATTATTTTAAGGATGAGGGGGCTACTCTTGAGGAAGCAATGTTTAAAATTGCTATAGAGTTTATGCATAACCCTTATGATGTAATACACTTTTGTGGTTTTATCTGTACTGCTGTTGACTTTTAGTGTTTAGTTTGCAGAACGGGGTCTGAGTCTGACATCATAAATTTTGCTTCTTTTATCGCTTTTGTTGTGTTTCATAAACCAGATTTAGCATATGCTTTTCCTAAATAGTGTATTATAATGTACTTTCAGATGGAACGCATTGGCATGCTTCCAATATTCCAGACAGTCTTGATGTCTACAATGTACCGTGTGATAAAGGACATTTTAAAGGAACCTATATACTTTGAAAGCAGCCTGCATTAAATGTCTGTTCTGAAGATGCTGCTGCTTCACTGGCAGAAAACACACTGACTTGATTAAAGAGTTGCCACCCTTGTATGGAGACTCTATGTTGACGTAATGGAAAACAATAACCGAGAGCAGTATGCAAGGTGAATGTCATTTTAGATGTAACAGAATGTCTTCAAAATCAGCCTTGTTATTTTGAGTGGTGTATGGCATATGTGTGTATGTATTGTGCATACCTCATCACTAAGGGGGAAGTGGACGATGCCAATGCTTGTGTAAAACATGCAGCTCAAAAGTTGCTGTTTCGGGTATTGTGAAGCGGTAAAATTTAAGAGAAAACAAAATTATTATATAATCTGTTGCATGCTTACCATGTGTTATGCCTTTTGTATGTAGAACCTATATGCATTAGTTGATGTATTATAAAGTAAATATTCAAATACTGTTATGACGTGTGTATTTATAAATAAAATATAATCATGCATTGCCCTTTGTGGTTGTCATAGTGTTATGCCTTTTGTATGTAGAACCTATATGCATTAGTTGATGTATTATAAAGTAAATATTCAAATACTGTTATGACGTGTGTATTTATAAATAAAATATAATCATGCATTGCCCTTTGTGGTTGTCATAGTGTTATGCCTTTTGTATGTAGAACCTATGTGCATTAGTTGATGTATTATAAAGTAAATATTCAAATACTGTTATGACGTGTATTTATAAATAAAATATAATCATGCATTGCACTTTGTGGTTGTCATAGTGTTTTAAAAGAACAAAAAGAGCACATACTTTATTTTACTGGTGACAAGAGTTTTGCTAGCTAGCAGATGTGTCGGGTGTTGACGAAAGGAGATGAATGATCACCTGTTCCAGAATATATATTTTAATGCAAAAAGTGGGTAGTTTCACAGGGTGACTCAGCTGTATAAGGCTGCAAAAACTTGATAAAGAGGTCACCAGGAAGGTGTTGCAGAATGGCTTGCGAAGCAGGAGCCTATTCATTACACAAAGCAGCCAGAGTCCGATTTAAGAGAAATCCTGTCATTGTTTCTGACATAGACAGACAATGGCAAGCTGATTTAGTGGATATGAGTCAATATGCAAAGTACAATAATGGGTTTAAGTACATACTGGCGTGCATCGATGTGCTGTCCAAGTATGCCTGGGTAGTGACTTAAGAGACAAATCAGGCAAGGCAGTGATGCAAGCCTTTAAAAATATTTTAAAAGTGGACGACACCTCAGAAGTTGCAGACTGATCAGGGTAAAGAGTTTCTAAATGCCTTAAAGAACCTATTAAAACAAAAAAAATACACCATTTTGTGACTAATAATGAAGTTAAGGCCAGCATTGTAGAAAGATTTAATAGGACACTGAAGTCACGCATGTGGCGTTACTTTACAGCCCAGAATACTTGGAAATATACAGATGTGTTGTCAGACCTGGTGCACAGCTATAACCATACTTATCACAGAAGCATTAAACACAGACCTGTGGATGTTAACCCTTCCAATGCCCTGGATGTATGGAAGATCCTACACGGTAATTCTGTTCTTGGCAAAAAACAAAAGGGTACCCTTCAGAAAGATGATCACGTGAGACTATCTAAGCTAAAAGGGGTGTTTGAAAAGGATATGAACAGAGCTGTACAGATGAGATATTTATTGTGCGAAGGTCTTAAAGACACAGAGGCCCACCTATAAGCTAAAAGACTATCGGGGAAGACATTAAGGTACTTTTTACGCAGAGGAGCTGCAAAAATTGAACCTGATGAGGACCGTGTATACAGGGTGCAGAAAATCCTGAAGGAGAAAAGCGTGGCAGAAAAACTTGGTATCTGGTAAAGTGGAGAGGGTGGCCCGATAAATTTAATAGCTGGGTTGAGGCAACACAGGTTCAGGACATTAGAAGCAGATAAGGCTTAATATGCTCAAAATGGATTTTATATCACATTGCCCAGCAATGCATCGCACAACATTTTCCCCAACAATACTATATCCACTTTTACTGTAAAGTTACCACAAACGCTTGAACTACCTGGTGAATGGGAAGTGCTTAGCAGAAATTGTGACCCTCATACCTGGGACAATGTGCCTGCACAGAAAACCAGGTTCAGTATGCTCTATCAGCCTCTAAACGTAGCCACAGTAAAACACCACCAACTGGACCCTTTACTGAGTCAGCAGCATTTAAAATCCCATCGGCTATTATCCTAATGTGTCTGGTGTTATTGCTCAAATTAATAAAAGCATATTTTAAGTAAATGAACTGCCAGTGGTTTTGGAACAACAAACCGTCGGGAGAGAAATAAGCGTTGACAGTGACATCAAATGTATTTTTGTTTATGCATGGGCAGTTACAGTACCTTTGGGTTTTAGCAGACTCGAGGTAGGTGTAGGAAAGAATCTAGCAAAGAACCCTCCAGATATTAATGGGGGCTTTACAATTATATATATATACACTGACATTATCACACATGAAATAGTGGTGACAGTCTAGTGCCTTTGCTGAGATGTGTACCCGTCTAGGCCAAGACAATGAGATAGTGACCGTGACTCTACGATAAACCCATTATCAAACAGTCAGTAAACATCAGATCGATACAGTCACTATTGAAATAAAGAATGATCAAAATGAACCTGTACCATTTCGATTTGGAAAGGTGATCGTGAAGTTGCATTTTCCCCCAGAGAGTGCTCTAAAATTTAAACAAGGATGGTGATTGTTCGACATTATGGGGACCCTGCCTTGTACAGAAGCTATTACAAGGCACAGGCAGGATACGGTCTGCCAGGCTTTCATGGACTTCCTACTATGTATGGTTCTGGTATAGGAGGGATATTTCGTAGTCTGTTCAGAAAAGCAGTTCCATTTTTAAGAAGGGGGTTTGAAATTGCAAAACCACATCTACAGACAGCTGCTAAAAATGTTGCAAAGGATGTTGTGGGGCATATGACTAGTGCTGTTGCTCAAAAGATGTCAGGGGGTGATAAGCCTACTCAGGGTGGCTCAGGGCTGATTGTATTCAAGAGAGGTAAAAAGAGAAAGCGCAGAGTACACCCTTCGCTTCTCATCGCCCCGGCTACTTTAAAAGAGGTGTTTCAAAATGCAAAACTTCACATAAAAGAAAACGCCAAAGGCAAAAGGATCTTCGAGGGGTTGTAAAAAGCAGACCTGTTCTAAAAACATGGCTTTCGTGCACTGTGGTTCTGAAGAATGCACAAAATCAGAACTTGACTTGTTTGCCGCTTCTCCCACAGACAAGCATTGAAAAAGCATTTATGTAGAGATACCCTCTGGCTGCCCTTTCAGAAAACTCACCGATTGAATTTATATAGCAGGGACTGGTGAAGACTATTTGGATCTAAACAACACACTTCTTTACCTGGTTTGCAAAATCACTGAAGCGGATGGTAGTGATATACCTGCAGCGCCAAAGTGTGCCTTATAAACTACCCAGTGGCAACCATTTTCAGTCAGCTGGATGTGACTGTCGGTGATCGGCTCATCAGTCAGAGCAATAACTGTTACCCCTACAGGGCTGTCATAGAATCTGTGCTGAACTTCAGTGGAAGAGACCCTTTCTACACAATTTACCGCGAGGGTTATTTTACAAAGACACCCTAGGAAACGTGAAATCACAGACAGAGATGGTGATAATGTAGGTTTTAATAAAAGAAGCTCTTCACACATCTCAGTAGAGGGTAGAACTGCTGGGACACTTGCACACAGACTTGTTTTTCAAGAGAAACTGATGCTGAATGGTTGGATATTAAAATTAAACTGACACGTAACAGGGACAGCTTTTGCCTGATGAGTGGAGATGCTGAGCCTTATAAGCTAAAAGTCATGGCCGTTCTCTGTTTGTCAAAAGGGTTAAAGTGACTCTGAGTCCGTCTGGGACACTCAGAAGCCCTGCTCACTCCAACGCAAATATCCTATAGACAGAGTGGGTATGAAAGTGTTCAGCCTCCTGCAGACAGCAGGGTCTGCAACCAAGATAATTTGTTTTTGGGACAGTTGCAAAATGATGGTCATGGATTTGTTGACAATGATGCTTTTAGTGGTTCCTACACTAAAAACCCTTTAACTTTAAGCATTATAACATTAATTTTGTGGCTCTGTATCTGATCGGTGAACAAATTTCGCTAAACCTCTGCAGCCAGATTTTAGAAATGGGAATGCTGTGAGAGAATATTTTAATCTAGTACTAGCGGAGGGAAATCTATGAAAGATCGACCGCTTTTAGTTAACAGTCAGGAATTTACCCAAGGTACACCCTGTTTGCCTTTGATCTCCTCGGACCAAGAATGTGCTGATCATTATTCTTTAATTAAAACTGGAGCCTGAGCTGAGATCAGATTTAAGCCTTCCACAAACAGTTAATCTCATTATCTATGCAGTGTTTGATAATGTCATTGAGATAAACCAGAGAAGAAATGTCATTTTGATTATATGTGATAAACCATAAAATGAACACAAAGCAGCTGGAAAAATTGTAACCAGTGACACCCACATCCGTGACTGCTTTCTGGGTGTGTTTCCTGTGATCTGCTACCCAAGGAGAGACTGAGAAACCTTCCCGCAGCACTAGTCATCAATACTGACCCCATGACCTCCTGAACAGCACTGGTTAGCCGTATACATTTCGAAAATGGGGCTGGGAGTTCTTGACAGCTACGGTTTTCATCCTGACAATCATGCACAAACTATTGGATTTTTTAAACAGAAATGCAAACAACATTTTGTACCAAAACACACAGTTACAAGATACCTTTTCTACCACCTGCGGATTTCATCATGATTTTTTACACCACAGATGCAAAGGACTTTCTTATGATCAGATTTTAAAAATGTACTCTAATGATTTGCTGAAAAATGATGCCATGGTAACTAGTTTTGTACGTCACTTTTCCAGACATCTAAACATGTCAGGGCACATATCAGTGAGGTGGCAACATGTTCAGACTTGTTTGTCTTGTAATGAATTTAAAATATGCAGCAGCTTGTAATTTTATTCAAAACCAGTCACTTATAAAAATCATATATAAACACTCATAATTGTGTGTCTCTGTTTGCTGTGTTTAAACTGTGGGGGGGCTGTGTTTAACGTTTTCAGATATGCAATGTCTTCAATAATGACAAAAATATATAAAATATAAAGGTGTTTATTGTAAAAAACTGCCAATAAAATACAACAAAAATCAGTGGTAACATCATGGATAAGATATGCAATGTCTTCAATAATGACAAATATATAAAATACAAAGGCATTTATTGTAAAAAACTGCCAATAAAATACAACAAGTATCAGTGGTGACATCATAGATATGATATAATAAAACAAAAGCATCTCCTGTTAAAAAATGCACACTATATACGCCATAGCCCTGAGGTAGAATTATAAGCACATCTTTCTAAAAAACATGTTAACATATTTAACTATGAAGTAGGCTAACATGCATCAATATAAACACTTTTTTGTAAAAACAGGATTACGTATTCAGTATGAGGTAAATGGCTAACATAGGGTTGTACAAAACAGTCACTGAGGTAGGATTACATATTTAATATGAGGTAAAATGTTCAACATATGCTGTACAAAACAGTCACTGAGGTATCTAACATTCATACATAGAGATTGCATTTTAAGTTTACATAGTGAGCCACACAGGTTTCTTAAAAGACGTTTGTCTTTTGGGCGTACTGACCATTGGCTAACTGGAGATGGCTGTGGTTGTTTTGCACCAGCTACCGATTTCAGCCTTTCCACATAGCTCCTGTTTGCTGAGTGAGCAAACACTGAGGTGGTATGTTAGACTCAGCCATTGCTTTGAGAAAACATCCCAGCCCTTTGGCTTTCTGTGGTCAGGATTGCGTGAGTGGCTGTAGCCGCTCTACTAAATCGACCATGTGAGACCCAGAAACAACAGTGCCTTTATACATTAATTCACCCTTATCACTCCAAAACACAATATCCTTGTTCTTGGCCATATGCTTTAACAAAAGTTCAGCATTGGTTTTAGACCGATGAGAAACATTACTTAAAATGTCTTTTTCCATAGTACTAGGTATAGAAGCTGTCTCTGCCATGACCGCAGGGGGGTCAGACATTGATTCATTTTCAGGCATGAGTAATGTCAAACTGGTTTTAGCTTGTTCTCCTTGTCTTACCAAAGTCAGATAGCATTGTAACACAGCAGAGTACATTTTGGCTTTGTCATAGTCTGATAAATCAGTCCGGGACAGTATAGCTCTCATGTCAGTGTCCAAACTGTTAGTTGCAACTGTTCTCATATCCTGATCAGGGTAATTAGTTTTAATGTGATCCATCTGTTGCTGAGGTACCAAATACATTTTCTGTGTAAAATCCATTATCTGTTAGCCAGCAGGCCTGTGATCAAAGGGATGGCAATTCCTAGCAGCGTTCCTATAAAGCCACCAGTCTGATTAACTATTTTATTTTCCTTTTAAGGTTATTTATTTATCGCTTAAAGTTTTAATGACTCTCGTTTTTTTCAGTACACCTAACTGCTTTGCTGACAGTGGAATATTTCTCTAGAGTGTTTAAGGCTATCTCAGCTATAGCTGATATCAGATCATCAGAGGCTGAACATAAAATAGCTTTTCTTAAGCTCGGAGGCCCTTTTACTAGTAACTTTAAAACAGACAGATTTCTCTGCAGTCTTTTGACATAATGACAATACAGTATCAAATATTTTTAGAAGCAGAATGTGTTTTTTTCATGACATATGCCACAGGCCAGTCAGGGGGAAACACCCCACTATGCAGTCTATATTTGTCTGGTGTATTGGATCTTAAATCAACCAGTAAATAGCCATGAGGCTTTCTTGTGGCATCTTCAAAAGCTTCTAAGAAAAATTTTGTCTGACCAGGATACATTTGTCTAGCTAGTGTTGTGATCTGAAGCTTGTCTCTGGGGTTTTTAAACGGAATCATGTATTTGGCATTTAGTGTGATGGTCCTGCTTTTTTTTACCTTGACAGAATACATTCTGGACAATTAAAAATATTGTCAATTGTTTATGATGACTGTACTTGGTAAACCCATATTCCACTTCACTATTTTGACAGGCAGAGTCCATCAAATCATCTATAACGACAAAATTTACCTTTCCAGGGGGTAAGAGATCATTGTCAGCTAGTGACATCGGTAGCCCCTCCACAAATTTAATCTGAGGGAACTTTAACAGCAATTCATTATACAAAGGTTGCCAACAGCTGTAGAACCAGACAATATTTTCAGGCTTGTGTGATAAAGTGGCATCAGCATGTTCCAACAACTGTTTTATAAAGAAGCTCTTCCCACTATTAGAGGGGCCAGCCAACAGACAAGTAAAGGGATGCTGCAACCTGATATCCATTTTTCACAATCAGTATCCATAAGGAAGTGTTTTAAAATTGTCTTGTAAAACTCGCTTGTCATAAACTACTCTCTGTGTCTTGGACAGCGTTTTTGTTTCAAGGGACCACTGCTTTTTATTCCTAACAATGCTGGGTTGACTCACGGTAATTTCTTTAGAGATCTGTGACCCCGTATAGTCAAAGACCAGGTCCTTCAGACTTTCAAAATTAATGTGTTTACTGCTGGCTACATTAAGGGTAAACCCTTTCACTTTAAGAACAACCTCACCACTGGACAGCCTGTAACCGTACGTTTTTGGGCCTGCAGAAATGAACTCTGTAATGTGTTCATCAGCAGGAACTTCACTGGTCAGCTCCCCTAAATAATCGCCCAGAGGTGGGGCCCAGTCACCCGGTCTGGACACAAAAATGACAGAGTCTGTGTCGTGGTAAAGGCACCTGTCCTGTAACCTATCTAGCAGGTTGTAGAGTTCGACTCTGGCATATGCCGTTGTAAAACTAGCTATAAATATGTTGATATTATTGGAATTTGTGTAATGATCGCTGGTATATTTCCAGCTTAGGCATGCTGTTTCATCATCGATGAAAAAGCACGATGAGATATCGTGATATGGAATGAAAACATATTGAAATAATTTCTGTGGGTCTGTTACTATGCTCGTTGTCGGTAAATTAGCTCTCTGCCCAAATTTGCCCCAAAGAAAATTTAAAAACAGTTTACATATCTGTCTTCTTGCAGGGTTAACAGTTATGGCTGCAGGGTTCAAATGTACATTTTCCCTTTCAAAATACTGTTGTATGTACCTGACTTTATCCTCTTTAGTTTTGACCCATGAAGGGGAAACCAGATGCCTCTTGCTTGCCTTTTAGATGCAGCTTGATGTAATCTGCAAAAAGCTCTGTGCATGACTCTTTAAAATGCCAAACTTCATAAATGTTAATGATTTTGTAGCCTTTTTCCAGTGCCAGGTTTAGTTCTACGGTACAGTAGGTACCTGTAAGTGATCGTGTCATCATCATGTGTGCATGATGTTGTTTGAAGTCTATTTTCAGCGATGCACATATAATGTAAACACAAGCTTTTACCAATCCTGGATGGCAGCACTGGAAAGAAAAGACCTCTAGGGTAAGACTTTACTTTTGCTAAACCAAAGTACTGAGTGAGGTCATCAAAATTGTCATAAATGATGTCAGGATGACCGACTGGATACTGTTTGGTTTTGTTAACAAAAGGGTAGAGGCTGGTAAAATCATAATAGTGTATTTTCTCATCAGGCTGTGTCTTATAGTACAGACAAATGGCATTTTTCTCCCCAAACAGTGACTGCCTAGGTTCAGAGTGGCTGTGGTAGCTGCCTGTCCCTCAAAAAATTATTCAAACCCTGATCCGTGGTCAGCATTGCTTTCCATTCATGTTCCCACAATACTCTAACTGCAAAACCCTGTCTTTTTAGAAAATGAAATTTGTGCGTGGTCCTATTGAATAACTGTCCAAAACTAGTCCCTGTCATGAGGTTTCTATCTTTCTCACAGTAACAGATGTTGCAGCCATGAAAAAAACAACCATTAAATTCAAATGCTGTGGGTATTCCATTTATGACAGAATAGCCATCCAAAAAGTACGGACCCACCTTAAATTCACCACCCCTTAGAGCATGCTGAATAGAAATGTTTTCTTTCTCAGATATGTACATAAGCCACTGAATAGCAGGTGTGGAGTACCTCTTCAATTGTCTGTGGTAGTTGTCTGGGGGGAGAACAGCAACAGTGCATTCTTTCAAAAACAGAAACCTGTACATCGCCATAGAAATTGAGGCTATGGTGATGTACTGGAAGGGGTCTAAGGATAGTGTTTCATACTCCACTGTATCATCATCTGACTGTTTTAAAATACTTTTCCTAGTCATCTCCAGTACTTCATTTCTAAATCTGACACAGGCTTTTCGAAGAATTTCAACATCTAACTGACAATAGTAGCGAAGCTCTCTCTTCAGATTAAATTCTCTATGTCTGTTAGCTAGGTACCATTGCAAAAACTCTTGCTTTTCTGCAGGCAACATATATTCAGAACCATAAAACTGAGCATCAGGCAGGGGGCCTACATAATTTTCATTAGCCTTGGTATTAAAAAAATGAGGGAAGTAGTCTTTAGCAATCTCATTCTCAAATCCAAGGGCTGCAGGGAATTTTGCTAGTTTAAAAGGAAGAAAACAATGTCTGTCAATAAATCTGATGTGTAGGGATGTCACTGTGACACAGAGTACTTTTCCTCCTTGTGTGAGCAATTTAATATCAATTCTTTCCTTGACTAGCTGGCTAATGATAAAGTAACTGTCATAGCCTTTGGCATTGTGTGCTATAAATGTGTAGTGTCTAAATGGGGCATCAATAAAATGTCCTACAAAATCTTTTATGCAATCTTCACCTTCGAATTCCCAGGACCTCTTCTCATCTAACTGCTTAGCATACACAAAATTTGGTATGTGCACCCCCGTTTCTTGTGTGGCTTCAAAATCAAACACTATATATTTCTCAGTGCTTTTTACATCTGTGAGTGGTGACATGTAACACAGATGCTTGTCTGCTGTCATGAAAGAACCACATCTGCTACACTGAATCAGTTTACATGTATGAGATCCCTTGTAAAAAACAAAACATTGTTCACACGGTTTCATGGATTTACAAGACCCTGTATCACCATCAGCTCTAGCTAAATGTCTTTCTAGGCACGCTGAAGACCTACAAATCTTCTTACATTTGTGACAAGATACTGTGCCAATTTCCTTTTCGAGACAACATGGGTCGAAACAAACTTTGCACTGTTGTGCACAGATATGATTTCCCTTATGGCTGTAGGCTACATCACAATATTCGCAGAGGTACCGTGTGCCTATGAATTTTTTTACATTAGTGATGCCATAAAAATGTTTTTCATGTAATAATACAAACAGTGTTTTAGGAAATCTTTCTGGACCTGTTGAAAATGTTTGCCAGTTTCCTTCATTATGATATAAAATCTTAATTTTGACTCCTAAAAAGCGTTCAAACTGTGACACATCACTAAAAGTGACAGGGCTTTGGTCTGACAAACCTAGCTCAGCATACAATATTTTAGCCTTGTTCAACAACTGACTGTCACTCATATGTGGATTTAAGAGTGCAGAATGGAGCCAGCGAAACACAAACTATTGTCTCTGTTATTTAAATCAATCAGGTATCGTCTCTTTTTGTAAAACTCTGCTATACAAGATGGAGCTCAGTGTCCGTCTCCCCACCCGACCCCTAGTGGTTTCTGATGGTCGTTATCACAAGATGTATAGAGGAATCAGCAATTACTTCAGTATTGCTCTGTAGCATATCAGCTATCTGATCTAAGAAGGTTGCAGCATTTAGTTCATTTGGACTTGTCTTTCTTGAGAACAAGGGTGATTCAAAAGAAGCATTTAATCTTACCTGTATAAAATCCCATATTGTGTTTTTTCTTCACACTGTCTAACAAACTTTCTATAGCCTGGTGCATTGCAGCAATAGCCTCTGTAAAAGGTTTTATTTTATCTAGATTTATAAACTTATATCTTTGATGAAATTCTGTAGCATTAAATTTTTTAAACTGCGTGCTCATATTCCTGTACAGCTTCTAAATACACTGTAGGGGCGCCCTGTTAGCCTGATCATCATCATCATCATGGTTTTCTAATTCAGACTGCAGACCATTTGTAGCATTCTGTAACAACCTATGCTGTAATATTTTCCTGGCATGTTTTACTTTTCTGATCAACTTTTCTTGTATTGTTTTATTTTTTACCCAGATTTTTCTTTTTTGACCCCATTTGTTATTTTTTTTCATTTTGCTAGTGATGCAACCCTTTGTACTCAGTTTATGAGAGCTTCTGTGCTTTCACTTTGTATTTTGTTCTTTGTTTTTGGCAACTTTTTCCTCCAAGCCCCTGTACTTTTCATACATGTGGGCTGCACTAAGCATCATCTTCATTTCCCTGATTGAGAATTTTGAAATATGGACTAAACCAAGCACACTGTTCAGTACAGTAGCTGAACTTTTAAAAAGCTCAGATTTAAGCAGCTGATGATCGTAATCCTCACTAGATAATCTGCCCTCAATTACCAAGGCATTAAACAATCAATTGTTTTAAAATATAGGCTTTCCAATATTGATCATGTCAATGTCACTTTCTTGAAACCTTTGGGCAGAAACTCTTGAGCCGCTGCTCCTAGATGGCTGTACAATGTTTATTGGCACATTTGGTTCATTTACAGCTGCAGAGACTCTTGAACCACTGCTCGTAGATGGCTGTACAATGTTTATTGGCACATTTGGTTCATTTACAGCTGCAGAGACTCTTGAACCACTGCTCGTAGATGGCTGTATATCTTGTTCAGTTATGCTATATGTATTCTGGTCACTGACACCAGTTGAAATTCTGCCATGCCTTTGAAAAACATCACATTCATGTAATGATCTCTTTTTCCCTCTCACACCTGTAGGGTTTGTCTGTGAGGCTGTTTAAAAACAGAAAATAAACCCCTGTCACTACTTCAGTATTTTAAAACTTTTATAAGACAACATTTAAACTCTAAAACCTGCAGCATCTACTATTTCTAGATAAAAATACACACCTTCTGTAGCAGTAATCTGGGGATTAGCCAGCCTCACCCCTCCAGGGTTTCTCTGTGGATCTATTTAAAAACAGAAAATAAGCCCCCTGTCACTACTTCGGTATTTTAAAACTTTTATAAGACAACATTTAAACTCTAAAACATGCAGCATCTACTATTTCTAGTTAAAAATACACACCTTCTGGTGTTCAACTGTGTATTAGCCAAACGATTAAATGTTTGGATAAGCTCTTCGTCAGGAGTCCACGGTTCCATGGCTAATTGTTGAATATTTTTAATTTTTTAGCTCAAGACAAAAGGACAGAGCGAGACTACAACAACTGCTACTTGAGCTTCCAGTATCTTGAAATGCTTATATAAAAATGACTCAGACCCCCTCCCCACCCCAAGTACGTGGCAAGTAGTGAAAAACATCTGGCACTGTCCATCAGACCAACAACCCCCCATTCTCCAAGGGGGATATATAAGAACCTATGCTAGTCAATGTAGGCTTTTGTTTCTCACTTCCTGCGACAGCTGGAAGGCATTAAGAAATTCCTTTCTGCTAATAGGCTGGTCACAGTCTAATTAAAAACAGATGCTTTTTTATCAATCTTAAAACACAGAGAGGCAGTGGAGTGCAAGCCTAAGTTATGCTTTGAAAAGTCAAAACAGAAATTTTGTCTTTTAAACAGCTCAGGCCTTTAAATTAGTAATTGTAAAACTGCTTGCATACCACTAATCAGAATATAAATCTTTGTAACATATAATTATTTTTCTATTTAGTACTACATGACTTTTAATTTTTGATAATGTAACTATAGACATATCATTTATTTTTCTATTTAGTACTACATGACTTTTAATTTTTGATAATGTAACTATAGACATTTTGCAACAAAAGCATAAAGCTACTTTTTACAGACCCCTGTAATCCCAAAATTTTGAGACACACGTTTCCAAAGAGAATCAATAGGCCTTTGTAGCCATGGCTGTGTAAATGAACAACAGATGTTTTGTCACGTCTTAACAGACAAAGACCCCTACCACACAGCCAACAGGCCCGTGAGCTCCAAAAAGTCCATCTATATTTTAAACATTCACAAAAAGCATTGTTTTTTCCTACGTGCCTAATGAGGACGGACACACACACACACACACACACACACACACAGCTACCAGGATCCAAAACCCCCCATCTATATTTTAAACATACATAAAGACATTGCTTTTCCCACGTGTCTAATGAGGGACACACACACACACACACACAAAGTGTGTATTTTTGTAACGACTCTAAGCAAAGCTGTATATACATTTAAGACTGTGTGCTTTAAAATTATTTTTGAAAGAGAAACGTTATCATTTTACATTCTGTCTTTTCTTTGTAATATATCATTTTTTCAAAACATTATAAATATCACACACATTTCATTTCAGCCTTCTCCTTGATACTACACAGAGCTGGGGGTGAACTATAGGTATGTGTATTCCTTTTTTCTTATATAGTTTTATTCTTTCTAATTCATGACAAAAGTATAAACAATTAGTTTTTAGTGATTGTTGCAATGCTATCCAGAGAAAACTGCTGAACCATCTTATTACACAGAGGTCCCCGTTTTAGCTTATAAATGTTACATGCGTTTACATAAAGCTATCCTTTTGATGCAAGTTTGACACAGTCCTACAGATGCATGTTAAATAATTTTGTATACTGTTACAAAACAGAAAAAGGGGTACTCACACAGGCAGATGAATTTCCCTCAGGGTGGGGTCTCCACACAGATCTGTGAAACCTCTGCACGATCAGGTGCCCTCCTAGATACTTCTTTCTGAAAATATCCTAATCAAAAACACACATGCCCCTGCAGTTATAATAGGCCTACAGGGGCACACACCCTACATAAACACTAACTGTTTTTTGGGGTGGGAGGAGCACGGTGGTGAGAGAGGGACAGAGGTTCGAGCCAGAATGGTGGGGGGTCAGGAGAAAGGGGACAAGTGTTCGAGCCAGGATGGTGGGGTGCAGGAGAAAGGAGGGATGCAGGAGTTCAACCTAGCATGGTGGGACTCAGGTTCAAGACAGGATGGTCTGGCAGGGGATCGAGGAGTGTATGAGAATGAGGGGTGGGGGACAGGGGTTCGAGCCAGGCTGGTGGGGGGTGCAGGAGAAAGGAGGGGATGCAGGAGTTCAACCTAGCATGGTGGGGACTCGGGTTCGAGACAGGATGGTCTGGCAGGGAATCGAGGAGTGTACGAGAATGAGGGGCGGGGGACAGGGGATCGAGCCAGGATGGTGGGGGTGCAGGAGAAAGGAGGGATGCAGGAGTTCAACCTAGCATGGTGGGACTTGGGTTCGAGACAGGATGGTCTGGCAGGGGTTCGAGGTGTCGAGAATGAGGGAAGTAGGCAGCTTACAAAATGGTGTTGTTAGGTCATTTCCTGCATGAGGCGGGACATGAGGGTTTGAGCATATGTCATTTCCTGTGCAAGGGTGGGACACGGGTTCGAATGCATGTCATTTCCGCCAGAAGGGGCGGGGCTGCGGAATTTAGGGAGGGACTTCCAGTTTAACACGGGGCGATTCTGATTGGTCCGTTTTAGGCCACGCCCACCTGTCAAATGACGTGGCATGCGCTGATTGGCTGAAATTTAACATTTGACGAGATATATGAACTTATACTACTAACATAAAGTTGAACTGGCCAAAAACAAAAACTGTTTCTAAATCATTTGTAAGAGAAACATATTCTCTAACATGTATTGTCAAAGGTGCTGACATTGAGACTGCAACTCATATCAAGCTCTTGGGAGTTATTTTTTATTTATTTATTAGTTTCTCCCCTCTCTGCCGGCTATCTCTCAGGAGGGCATCCCCAGCCCCATCCCCCGGCGTCTACCAGCCAACACAGACCCAACCTCAGGGCTTGCCCCCCCGGCAGGGTCAGCGGGGGTCCCCAACTCCCCCACCGAAGTCTGGATATAGTTGGCCAGCACTGTGGCTAGCCGAGGGTAGAGCCTGTGAGGTGCCCTCCACCATCTTGCATGGCAGTGTCTTTTTCCTCCTGTTTTCTCCTCAGGAGTTGGGACCGTGCAATGTCACCAGCGGAAGGGAGCGTGCATGCTTCCGCATGCGCTTCCTCCAGGCATTTGGCCTGACTCCTCCCAGCTTGTGGTATGGTGCCCTGTCCTTCAGCCTCCGCCAGGGGGGTGAGCAAGTGCTGACCACTAGGAACCCCCCTCCCCAGAGATGGAGAGCAGTCCATCGGATGCTCAATCCTTCTCCTCCTCTGCTGACCCCCGATGGCTCATGCTCATTCCCGAACATGGGTCACTGGTGTAGTGCAAAGTAAGGCACCAGTGCCTCATCCCTCAGTGCCACCGGGCCGGCTTAGCTCTTGGGAGTTGTAATTTCAAAATATTTGAAGTGGGGCCCAAAAATAATTGGAGGGTTGGCCTGGCAAGTAAGAGAATTTATTTTGTGAATGCACTAAAAGGTGCAAGCTTGACAAATAACTGGTTATAGTCTTTAAACTCTTTAATTTGACCAGCTATAGAATATTGTCACCCAGTATGGCATTCTGAGCTGTCAACCAATAAAATTGTACAGAACTGGTTCAAAACAGGATTCTGAGAATCATTAACCCAAATGTGTCATACTTTGTATCCTCTCCTGATTGTCCTCCATCTCACTCTACTTCTCTAATCATCTTGATGCCATTGTTTGCCTGTCTAGCAAGTCCATACTCTCTGCCTCCATTCCTGAGTTGCTTGGTGGTTTCTCCAACCCACAGGAAAGTTCCTTGTGGTGGGTCACAAGCACTCAAATGTATCCTGGCTTCTGAAATGTTATCTTTAGAGTGCTATTGAGGAAGATATGGGACAGGCGCAATGGGACTGAAAGTATTAAGGTGAGGTGGATTCATCTGCCATTCAGGCTGTTTGTGCCATTGTAGGATTTTACCCTAGGGTATCACCCTCTACTCACTTTTTCAGTTGACATCTGATGCCACTGCATCCTATGGCAGGAAGATAGGCATCATGTGGTCACCCATGACATCCAAGGCCACACAGATTCCACCACAGGAGGATCTCAAACAGCATGGTCTTCACTGCCTTCTCTGGGAGTCTGAGACTGCTGTCTTTGCAACACTATGGTTACTTCTCCAACCCAGGGTAGTGGGACAGGCTTGCACCATGAACCCTGGTGTGCAGTGTACTCCTTTTGCACCACTGCATTGGGCCTAAGGCAACTTATGTTTTATATGTCTTGAGTGAGAACTTGGAAAATGCAACTGTGCATTTTAGTCATTCAGTTTTCTGTACAATAAAGCCACAGACTCTAAATTTTCAATTGTGATAGCAATGTTTGGATATTGTATTCAGTATCACTATTATTGACTATTAATTTTAGGTTGCCAGAGAAATCACTTCATCAAGTCAAATATTTGTTTTATGTATCAATTATTACTTACATTCCCAAAATATGTCAGTTATATTGTCACCAATGACCTAAAGTGTGTGAATCATTGTGTTACGGTGACTTGAACAGCAAACATGGGTCTAAGAAATATTAGAAGACACTTTACAAGCCAGTCAAGAGATGCATTCTTGCCACTTTGGTGGACCTATGTGCAACCACACCTTTCAGTACCATGCCTAGTTTTGGTCACCATACTGCAGAATGGAAGTTACACACACACAGATGCATGCACACACACACACACACATCACACACACACACACACACACACACACACACACACACACACATTCAGGACAGAAAGAAGACCATTGGTCCATTGAACAGCCAGTTCAGCAAGAATGCCATCAACCCTTTTTCTACAAAATGCATGTTTACATTGGTGCTCAGGATCCTTCTTGATTAGTCATGTCAATCAAAACCTGCAGTGAAGAACTGGCAAGAATAGACAGAGGGATCTCTTACTAATTGCTTAACTGCCTTCAATTACCTACTGTATCTAAACATTATAACAAGTCCTCACTAATGAGATTGTGACAGTATGTCATGAGATCTTGTGACATTTGGACACCTGAGATCAGGCTCCACTGTAGTGTACATTTCAAGGTAGTAACAATAACAGCTGATACCACCTGCTCTTGGGGAGCTGTTTCAAGTATGCACTACTCACTCTGTGAAGTAGTTTTGTTCTGATATTTCCCTTACATATTATTCTTTTCAATGACAGCATGTGTCCTTTGTTCTTTTACACTTTGACATTATGAAGAGCTGTACAGTATTTGGTCTCATGGTGTTTTTTCTTTTAGGTACTTGAAGACCATGATCTCTTCTTCACTAAGTCTTTACTTTTCAAGGAAAAATAGCCCAGGCTCTCTCAGCTGAGCTTCTTAACTATTCTTTCCAGGACTAAACCACAATGGTTGCTCTCTTCTGTGCATTTTCAATCATATCAATATATTTTCTCCTGGGAACAGAACTGCACCCAATGCTTGAGGTGGAGGCTGTCCAAGGATCGTGTATAAGGACATTATAATCTTTCTTTCTTTTATATATATCTATCTATATATATATAGATATATATATTTATAAAATGGGTAGGGAAATTGCTTTGGATTTATTGGACCTTGAGCATCACATGATGGTGCATATATCAGAGCACGACTGCACACCTGCACTTTTACCCCTCCAAAACAATTTTGACATTTTATAAGATAAACCACTCTGAGGTGTGTGGTCGCACTTTGATATACGCACGCCTTGGGTGGTTGATGGACTCGGCCTGTGGCCTTGTACATACAATGCACACCAAGGCGTGTGTATATCAGAGCATGACCGTACACCTCAGAGTGGTTTATCTATTAATATATATATATATATATATATCTCAAACATTTCACCAGAAACTACATACTGAACTGGTAACAGCTCATTTCCTGATGTGTTCTTGAAGCCTCCAAAAATGATAATACTGTATATATGCATGTATAAGTAGGTGAAGACAGTATAGTGTAGTGGTTAAGGGCACTGAGCTGCAAACCTGGAGACCTTGGTTTGAATCCCATCATCCCCCACGTCCATACTGTGTGACCCTGAGCAAGTCACTTAACGTCCTTGTGCTCCTAGGTCACACCTGGAAATAAGCTCTGATTTAGTGTGCCTTTCCTGGTTAAAAAATTTCCCCTAGGTCTACTTTTTGATACTAAAAATAGTCTGTCCAGGAAGGAAGACACAACTTATTTGTGAGGTTGGCCAATCTATGGGGTTTATAATGGTAAACCACTTTTGCAACTATATAACCAAATGTCATGTCAACTTCTGGCCATGAAGGCAGATTCTATGCCTGATGTCAATCAAACAAAAAATGGATTTTCTATTCAATTTTTGTAGCAAAACAATGACAGTAATTTTGCTAAATGATAAAGTAAAGAGGTCGACTTATAAGTGAGGTTGACTTATATGTGAGTATATATGGTAATATCTCTTTATCTGCTTAAGACGTTTCTCCTGAGGCATAACATTATTTTGTTGATGTTTCCAGGAAGTTAGATAACACCCCACATTGTTGTTCACATTTATGATGGCTGCCAGTAACTGCACTCAAGTCTTTTTTCAGCTGGAGTTTTGTAATCTCCATATGACCTGGGTAGTATTTTGCTATTAAAGTTACCATTCCAAAGTGCATTATCTTGCATTTTTGAACATTGAAGCTGATCTGTCATTTCTCTGCCAACTCTCCCAGTGTGACTGGACCACTCTACATCTCACTGGCTCACCTCTGAAAGGAAGCATGACTTGTTATCATCACAAGCAACCTGCTACCTGTATTACCCTTTGATGCCCTAGTCCTCTATTTCCTAAGAGAAGTGGAGCTGTGCAGACTCAAAGTCCTGTACAGTACAACTGGTCACTTTGCTGCTGATGCCCCACCTGAGGGAGCATCACTCTGATGCTTTCTCCTCCCTAAGCTGGCCTTCTCTTGAATGCAAAAATGTGTTATCCCATACTCTGCCTTATCTACGAGTTAATTGGAGATTCTCCTCTCACTAGCCTAGAGGGCATCTTGAAGATTTGTCTCAGTGTAGACTCCTCTGCCTCTACTTTACTTGTCATGCCTATGACCATATCAGCTAATGGTATGCAGTCCTGTACCTAAACAGCTCCTAATCTATAAAACAGTCTCCCCACTGAGATTGAAAACAATGGTAATTCCATCACCTTTAAGTGCAGTCTTAAGGCCTACCCCACTGGATGCAGCCACTGTAACTGTAATCGTTGACCCTTTATTGCTCTGTGTATCTCTGGGAGGCCTTACTCTCCTTGATAAGGCTTTTACTGTCCTGCATGCCAATTTCTGGTGCATGCACCAATAACAAGTTGAACTGCCTTTGTATCTGTTTTGATAGCAGTCGGACTTCTGACCTGTATTCTGTCCTGACCGTATAGCCTGAAAGTGATATCTGTATTTTTCTGTTGAATTGCAATGCTCTTGGTCTCCATTTGGCTAACCATTTGATGTCTACATGTATTCTGTGGTTCTGTTTGTACTATTTACAGATGTTATCAATGTACAGCAGTTGTCTATGTTTACACTGTCTCTGGCTTAATTGTAATTAATACTGGGACATCCTTGAAAAAGGGAACTAGTCTCAGTAGGCCCACCTGGTTACCAAAATCTAATAAATAAATAAATACATTTCTCTTCTGCTGCAATGCAGTGACTCTTCCCATATTGGCGTTTTTGTAAAACCTGGTAGCCCGCAGCTGGTGTGCACTTGTAAGTCATTTAAGTGTAACATTCAGTCAGCTAGAGTATATGAGGCAATAACCAGCTGATGTAGGTGATTAAATACTGAGGCTTAAGGCCAAGGCATTTAATCAATCCTAGAAACTGGTTATTCTGAATATACTCCAGCTAATTGAATGTTATTACTATTATACAACGTGGACTTTTTAACCATGGATTTCAAAAGTTCTGTGGTTCTTAAAGTGGAAAATGCCTCTCCCCCTTTTTTCTGTAGACTAAATGGATAAACTACTGTGGGCATGGATGAAATATGAATAACCTACCATGGGTGTGTCTGAAATGTACAAAACCTACCGTGGGTGTGTCTGAAATGTGAATAACCTATTGTGGGAATGTCTAAAATGTGGCTAACCTACTATATGTATGTTTAAAATATGGTTGTAGTAGTTTGTGGGATGTTAAATGACAGTTTTCCTGTGTTCTGATTGGCTTACAAGACATACCTGTTACATAATTATAAATATACTGAACAGCAGTAACCCTGGGACAGAACCCTGAGAGATTCCACTGAGCAGTAGTTTTCATGTTTATAGGATTCCACTGGTTATACCTCTCAGCTTTATGTCCTACAGTCATTCATTAACCTAATGCATTGCACAACCATTAGTATCTATGGTCTACATTTTATTAATGAACCTCCTTTGTGGGATGGTATCAAGTGCTTGACTGAAATTCAGATGCAAAGGGTTTATCCATATTAATTTCCTTGTCACATTCTTAAAAACTGAAATGAGATTTGTCTGGCATTATGTCCCCACAGAGAACATTTGACAAACTTGGGGTGGGGGAGGGATGCAAAGGAAGGGCACACAAATGGCTATATTCACATTAGCGGAAAGGAAACTATGAGGGACATGATTATAGTATAGAAGATCAAGCAAGAATACGGCAAGGTAAATGAGGAAGACTTCCGGGGCTGACTGATAATAGTAGAACCCAAGATCTTGCGTTTAGACTAAGGATGCAAGGATTCCACTTAACAAGCAGAGATTTTTTTCCACCAACAGGGTTATTAGACTTAACACTACAAAGAATCGTATTTGTGTTAATACTTTATCTGATTTTTGTTTTATATAGGTTTTTCTGTCTCCTGCATCCGGGGAGGGATGGCTGCATCAGCCTGGTCCCCGGCCCCTCCCTGCTGGCTCTCCATCTCCCTTGGCTGCATGCTCAGTCAGGACCTCCCCACTAGTTCTCCTCTTGTGGCAAGGCCAAAGGAAGAGGGCCATCCTCCCCCCCAGTACACACAAATACAAGCCAAACCAAGATGTGCACCAAGTGGCAGTGTGGGTGCAGAGCCCACCCTGAAGTTTCTTTTTCCACTTTTCTGGTCCCACCCAACTTTGAAGCATTGGCCTCATGCATGGAGGTGCACCCATCTGGTATTCCCCACAGACCCTCCCAGTGTGTTTCCTCCTTAACCTGCTCTACCCTCAGGCCTCCACCTGGGGGCAGCCTAGGCCAGGATGACAGGCCTCCCCTCAGGAAAGAAGATCAGTCCTTCTGACATTTGATCCTCTACCTCCCTGGCAAATTCCCGATTACCCAAATCCATTCCTGAACCTGGGTTGCCAGCGGGGGAAAATGTAAGGCATTGGATGCCTCAGCCCTCTTCGCCACTTGGCCGGCAATACTTTATCTGATTGTATGTTGGAGGCTCTTTTTCAAGCAATCAAATAATCATTCTTAGTATGCTGGCTCTGGAACCAGAAGCATAAAGAAGCTCAAGTCATACTAACCCAAATACTTGCTGTAATCTTGAGCAAGGCACCTAACCTCCCAGTGCTCCAGTACACCCAGCTCCAGAAACTGGTAGAAGCACGACACCACTGGAAATTATACAGTACGTTGAATCTCAGTTGTGGTATCCTTGGCAAATATACTGTAAAAAGAGTATATATATATATATACACATACTTAATATCTAAATTTCCCATAATGCTGTTTGGTTTAATGGGTGTTGATTTGTCTAATTTATTTAGCAAATCCATTATATTTTTGATGTCAAAGGGATTCTGTATATTTTAGGTACAGAACATATAACTGGTATCATTTGAGATGGGTCACACAAAAATTGTAATTATTCTGATTGTTGCTCATGTTAGATTGCACTTTTTTTGTCAGATCCTATGTTAAGGGTATATACAGTACAATTTCTGAGCTCCCAGTTGGTACATAGCCTTAGTCATATAGGCTGTGTAGACCATTTATGGCTTTCGTTTCTCTGTTATTTTATGGCTCTAGTTCATATACTTTAGGTACAAAATATATAATTGGTGTCATTAGAGAAGGGTTATACAAAACTTGTTATTATTCTGATTGTGGATGCATGGAACAGCCTTACTGAGGAGGTTGTGGAGTCAAAAACAGTGGGGAATTCAAGACTGCATGGGACAGACATAAGGCAATTCTAGTGGGGGGGTAGGAGGAAGTAGGCTGTTGGTTAACTAGGATCTAAAGCTTATTTATTAGGTAGGAAAATGGGCAGACTTGGTGGGCCAAGCAGTCCTTATCTGCCGGTGTGGGTCTGCCTTGAGTTCGTTCTCACAGTAGTAGTTTTACTTTTGTGCTATCTCATTTTAAGTTTGTTTTAAGTTCGCTGTTTAAAATCCGTTTTCTTGGTTTTTCTTTACTTGTTGTTATCACTTTATAGTTTTTGTGTTTTGGGACCTAGACTTGGATATACTCCCCTCACTGCTGTTTGTAGGCCGTTTGCGTAAGCCTGTCTTTTCCCTGGAACCAGTTATGTGACGGCACGAAGTACAATGCTGTACTTTTTAAACTTTGTATGATTGTGGACTTGCCGAAGACTTTGCAGTCTTAGTGGGACACTCAGAGATCGCTTTAGGATTTTTTCTGGGTTCGTGTTGGAGGAGGATTCTCCGGGATTGACTGGGCGCTTTGAATCCAGTGTTTGGACGTGTTTCCCCTTTGGTGGTGCCCGACCTGGATAGAGGAGGTTATCGGGCCCGAGACTGGCGTCTGTTTCTTTTAGTTGCAGACTATGGAGAAAGTGTTGGGTAACTATTAAGAAGTGAAGAACTGAGCCAGGATCAGACCCAAGGCTGCTGCAGGGAGGTGCGCCCTATCTTCACTCCCAGTGGGTGAGGGGGTTGGTCGGAGGCTTACCAGAGGGTAAAGTCTCTGTCTACCCTGGGGGCTTGCAATTTTGGGTGGTCATTAGGCCATTCTTGATCTGGGGCCCTGAACCTGGGGAGTGGTAGTTTTGGGGTGTTTTCAAACCGGTGCGGACCTCAGGGGTTCATTTTGGCCTTGGCTGTCGCAATTTTGGGAAACTTTACATCCTCCTGGATCCTTAGTAAAATAGGTCAAGGAGCAAGTTGCTGGTTTTGAGAGGGAACTGGCTTACAGCCTGAATGCTCTTTGGGGGAATCGGATTGTCATTAGGCCCAGTCCCGTTTTATGGTACAGCTGACGGTAGTATTTGCCTGGATTGTGCGGCATGCTATCTTGAACTTTGGATTTTTCTAATCATCTGGACCAGGAAAAAGAGGATAAGTATTGGTGATTTACTAGACTTAACTTCAAGTGGCCTTGGGGAGGTTGAAAGGGCGATTGAATACTTGACTGTAGCAGTAGTTTATGTACGCTGCTGTTGAGAGAACAGTACTCGGATTGTAAATGACAGTGGTGAGGAGGTGAAGAATTTGGGGTCGTTCTCTCTAACTGGAACCTACTTTCTGGGACAAAAATTTTCTATCTTTCCCATGCAGTGAGAGTGCCCGGTTTCTGAAAGCATTCGGGGAGTGAGAGTCCCCGATTGCTCACAAATTTGTATTATTTATTTAGTTTATATGGGAAAGTTTATTTTATTTCTTTTACTCCATGCAGTGAGAGTGCTTGGGGCTGAGCATACAAGTAGTGTGAGTACTTGTCTGCCTAACCAATTTATATTGCTTTGATTATTTCATGGGGGATGTTTTTGTGTATTTTTATTTATTTGTTTGGATATTCTTTATTTTAAATTGTGATTTTTATTTATTTTGGTTTTAGAAATAAGAATACCTTGTGTGAGGAGGTATACCTATTTTTATTATTTATTAGGTGGTTATAGTTTTGTTCCTTTTGCCTTCCTGAAAGCCGGTTCAAATGATGAATGATGATTAATCTGAGTTAATTGGATTTGAGTTTATTGATTTTTGGTTTATTTTTCATTTAGTTTTTTGTTTGAGTCATTTTAATCATTTGAATTGGGATTTGACTTTTTATTAATTACTACTGTGAGAGTAGAAGCTTATTGTTTTTGCTCCACGTTGGAGGATTGGGATATGTATTTCTATCCCACCCCCCAGATCATGTGCTATTCCTCCCCCGCTCTTCATGCCCTCCGCCCCTTTTTTCCCCCACCATTGCTTTTCTCCATCTATCAACACTGTTGGGCTTTGGGAATTGCCCACAGGAGAATGAGGAGGGGCTGGGGGGTATGAACAGCGGAGGATGGATGAGGGGGGCGCTCGCATCGGGGTGGTTAAGCCTAGAAGACGCCCTGGGGAGAAATGGAGTGCAGAATGTGGGCCTTCTTGTCTGGTCTCCATACCCAAGGGCACCATCACTATTAATGGTGGGCAGGTGGCTGGGGCATCCCAGGAGTTCTGTCCAACTCGGGCGGTGTTATGCAATGCCAGGTCCATTGTGAACAAGACTGCTATTGTTGCAGACTTGGTGGGTACAGCGGATCTGGCTTGCATCACTGAAACCTGACTGGATGGTATTGCTGGCCCCGTACTCGAGGCAGGAGTTCCGGCCGGGTATTCAGTGATACACCGTCCGAGATTGGATCGAGGGGGGGGGGTTGCGGTCTGTTTTAAGACTGAATTGGATCTCACTAGTGTCCCAGTCGAGGAGAACAGATCATTCGAATGTGTCACAGTGGCAGGTGGGGTCTATAGGCTGGCTCTCATCTATCGTCCACCCGGAGACGAGAAGCTATTCCTTAAGGAAGTAGCGGACTTTGTGGTTGACCTGGTGTTTGAGTCACCCAGGTTGATGGTGTTGGGTGACTTTAATGCCTGGATTGACGACAAACTCTCGCAATTTGGACAGCACTTCCTCCACTTGATTAACTCATTGGGCCTCTCACAGGTTGTTACCTCTGCCACTCATAAACATGGCCATTCCCTTGACCTGGTCTTCCTCCTGGGGATGGAAGCCTCCGACGTGGGGGTGGAACCTGTCGGATGGTCCGACCATTACACTGTGAGATTCAATTTTTGCACCCCTCTGTGTAGGCCAACCCCTGTGGAGATGGTCAAGTACCGCCCTTTATGGGATGTGACTCCCGATGGCCTAACTGCAGTGCTTGATCTGTCAGAATTTCCTGTGATGAGCCTGGATCCAGAGGTTTTGGTTCTGGCTTATAATAAGGCCATTACCTCCGCTATGGATTCCATTGCTCCAATCCGAGTGTGTCCTCTCTCCCTTCGCCCTCGGTCGCCATGGTTTGACGGGGACTTGAGGGAGATGCGGCGACTAGGACCCAGGTTAGAGAGGTGCTGGTGGAAATCCGGCTTAGAGGCCGACCATCTTAGACTGCTAGAGCATTATCAACTCTATCAGTCAGCAATTGCTCGTAAGAAGGCAGTATTCCTGTCCGGGGAAATTGCTGCTGCTCAGAACCGACCAGTCCAGCTCTTTCGAACCATAAACAGGCTGTGCAACCCAGCCTGTCTACAGGTTTGTAGGGCCTTTTCACAATTGCAATGTGAGGAGCTTGCTTGGTTCTTTGCAGATAAGGTGGACGACATCAGGGCAGAGACCTGCGCAGCACTCTCTATGGGAGTTGCCGTAGACCAGCACCTGGTCACAATCCCTCTTTTTTCCTGGAATTCCTTCGAAAGGCCAGAAATCGAGGCTGTTATGAGGATTGTCCAGAGCATGCACACTACATGCTGTAGTTTAGACCTGGGTCCTACAGCCCTGATTATGGGCTGTGGGGAGGTTATCATCCCGGTTCTGACAAGGATAGTCTGGTGCTCCTTAGACTCTGGTGAATACCCCTGCTCCCTGAAGGAGGCAGTGGTGACACCAGTGTTGAAGAAGACTTCTTTGGACCCAGACTCCCTCACTAACTATAGGCCTATCTCGAACCTTCCCTTCATGGGGAAGGTAATTGAGAAAGTAGCGGCTGCTCAGTTGGACAACCATTTGACCATCCATAGCATCTATGACCCTCTTCAATCGGGTTTTCGAAAGAGGCACAGCACTGAGACTGCACTGGTTCGGGTGCTCAATGATCTCCTGATGGCGAGAGACCAGAAAAAATGTTCCATTTTGGTCCTGTTGGATCTGTCAGCAGCATTTGACACCGTAGACCATGGGGTGCTGCTTGAGCACCTGAGATGCATCTGTGGGCTCTCAGGTTTGGTTCACAGATGGTTTACCTCCTTCCTCACTGGTAGAACTCAGAGGGTGGTGTCGGGGGTGTTTTCTTCCAATCCTACCTCTCTGTCTTGTGGGGTGCCTCAGGGCTCAGTGCTGTCTCCCATGCTGTTTGTGGTGTACATGCCTCCCCTCGGAGACATTGTAAGATGATATGGGCTGGAGTTTCATTGTTATGCCGGTGATACCCAGCTCTACCTGTCTTTTGCACCAGACCAGAATGGAGCACTCTCGGTGTTTAATAACTGCCCTGGCAAGATCTAAGGTTGGATGAGGTCCAGCTGGCTGAAGTTGAATTCTGGGAAGACGGAGGTGATGGTCGTGGATCCTGGTCACCGGATATGGGGGTGGGAGCAAATCATCCCACAGGTTTATTCCTGGGGATGTTGAGCTCCCTATCTCTGAACAGGTGCGTGACCTAGGGGTGATTCTTGATGATCGGCTGACATTATGTGCTCAGGTGTTGGCTGTTGTTAAGTTATCCTTTTACCATCCAAGGAACATCACTAGGATCAAGCACCTTGTTCCATCTGGGGACTTGCCTACACTGATCCATGCCTTTGTGACCTCGCATTTGGATTATTGCAACTCCCTTTACTTTGGGCTTCCAGGAGTTGATATCCGCCACTTGCAGCTGGTGCAGAACTCAGCAGCCCGGTTGTTAATGGGGATTCCTCATTCTTCCCACATTACACCGGCACTGCGGGAACTTCACTGGCTGCCGGTTCAGTGGTGGATCACCTTTAAAATCGGTTTACTGACTTATAAAGCCCTACATGGTTTGGGCCCTGACTACCTGAAAGAGCTTCTGGTTCCTTACCTCCCAGAGCGACCACTCCGCTCGGCCAACGAGGGGTTGCTGGAGATTCTGAGGGTAGTTTTAAAATCTTCTGGTGCCTGGGCTTTTATGTTCACGGCACCGACCCTCTGGAATTCTCTACCCCGTTGGATTAGAGAGTGCATGACTGTGGGGGATTTTAAACAAGCACTGAAGTCTTTTCTATGGAACAAGGCATATGGGGATGGTGCCGACATGGACTGATGGTAATGATTTTAGTGATTTTATCATGATGTTTTATTGTGATTTTATTTTAAATATGTACTGCGCCTTGATTTTTGAAAGGCGCACTATAAATAAAGATTATTATTATTATTATCAAATTCTATGTTTCTATGTTCTATGTCTGATTGATCAATGCAATGTTGTACTAGTGAAAACTCTAGCATTGCCCATGTTAGATTGCACTTCTTTTGTCAGATTATATGTTAAAGAGCAGCTGACACCTTCAGGAGAACTTTAACAAAAGATAATATTTAGACACAGATCAGCTTGTATTTCACATTAGTTCTGTAATCCTCCTCCCCATTATCAATTACTGGTATAATCTGCATGAAAGCAGGATCTGTGCTCCTGTAGAGCTCATCTATTCTTGTTACTTTCTCCCTACCCAATATCATAATTCACTCCTTGTGACATCACAGTTACCCCCATGGCAACAGACTGTAATGTCACAACACAGGATTATGACTTGTAGTAGGGAGTCAGCTAAAGAGGCAGATGAACTCTAAGGGAACGCTGCAGGATAAAGAGCATGTATTCATGCATATTTCCTAAATAATAAATAATGGGGAGGATAAATATATATGGAATGCAAGCAGAATTGTACTTAAATATCTTGTTTTTCAGATTTTTCTTTGAGGCGTCAGCAGCCCTTTAAAATTATATACTATTTCTGATCTCCAAATTGTGGCATAGCCTTAATCGTATAGACTGTATAGTCCATTTATGACTATAGCTTCACCATTGACTTTTGGTTATATAACCAGAAAGTTGTCTGACATGAATTCCTCATTATGCTTTATTCTTGAAATGTTAAAACTGTATTTTATAGATCTGTTTTCTTCTGCTTCAAATTTAGCTATAGAATCCATAGAAAGGACACAAAAAAATATTTCATGCATCTGATCCTATGGTTCTACTAGACTATGCAAGAGTTGTTTAAACCTGAGAAGCAAAACATCCAACTCAAATGACAAAAATGTATTAATAAATTGCTTTCTGAAGAAGGGCAGCTTTAGTGGAAACAAATATAGACTAATGTTTCTCAATCCACAAAATCTGGAGCCTGTATTGTGTTTACGCGGACATTTTCTACTCCCTTCTCAATTTTTATTTAAAACCAGCTACTGTGTACAGTATTATGAAATGGGTAGAAAGAATGCTGAATTCCGATTGGCTGAGAACTGCTTTCATCTGGGCCGTTATCCCAGCACAATGGCTCAGCTGAAAGTATTATGTTTAAAAATACATAACATTTACTAAAAATGACCCATTTCATAATCACAATAAGGCACTCCAGGGGGTGTGTTATGGTGGGCTAATTGTCCTTCTTGGGTGGTGAAAGCCCTCGGCTACACCTTGTGCTTCAGCCCACCCCGAGGTGGGCCGCTATCCCACCATAACACACCCCTTTCATGCCTTATTGCTTAATTAGGACAGTATGATAAAACTATTCTGCGCAATGCTAGAGAGAGAGAGAGAGAGATGGTGAAGTGGAGAAAGCTGACCGAGTGCACATATCGTGGGCGTGTAGTACAAGGAAAAAATACAGTAGGAGCTGTAGGAGGAAAATGGATGTGTGTGATTAAATCAACAATTTCCTGTTGAATCTTATACTCAGTGTCTGTCAGCAAGATAACAAGTCTAAAGTTAACAGATACTTATTTTCTTTTCTGCTATTGCAGCACAGAAATTTATCAGTAAAAAGTGGTTAACAAATTCTCTCCAGCTAGAAAGCAATAGTTTGGCAGGGTAAATAATGATGAGCTGACATACACACACACACACACACACACACTTTGTAAAACTTTAGGAGGATGCTTTTGACACTAAATGAATACTTGGGTCATCAACATTTATCAACCCAAGGCAACACATTTGTTTTCTTCAGGAAATGTGTATGCAAAAGAAGTCTAAAGATGACATACTGGTATCAGTGAAAAGCTAAAATAAGACACAATCCAAGGGGATATTGGACCAGGATCAAAATAACATTTTTACTCACACACACACACACACATATGCATGCATGCATACACACACTGTATATGTATATATATATATATATATATGTGTGTATATATATATATATATATATATATATATATATATATCTATATATATATCTATATTACACAGGCATGGTAACACCAGCATAGTTATACTTGGTAGAGAGTTTCTATCTTAAACCCCTAACTTTACACTTTAATAGCTTTGGTGGCATTCAACAAAATTGCATTGCCCAGGAGGCAAGGTTTCACTATGTGAAAAGTTTTGTGAAAGCAGCTTCAGCAGTTTCTGAGATCCACATACAGCATGTTGTTTTTACATTAATGTCTACATTTTTCCCTGTACTGTACTTAATATATGTTTTTTTTGCTCTCACCTGCAGCCTAGACAGAATGGAATGTTTTGTCCCTGAAACTTTCAAGGTAGAAGTGGCCTGTGCCAAGGTAGAGGCCTTTGAAAATTTTGTGAAAAAAATATTAAACTGTTGCAAAGTTTTAAGGATTTAATGTTTTATTCTGAGCATGCTCAGTAGGCAGTAGGGTTTTTGGATAACCCTCTGATATAACCAGAAAAATTTCCGGTCATGAGAGCTTTTGGTTTTGCACCAGTTGCTTGTCACAACCTGAGAATCAGTTTTTTGGGTTGTGACAGTACCATCTTGTTTATCCCCCTGGAAAATGTATGAACATGATTTATTTAAAAAAAAAAAAAACACCTGAACATAGCTAAACAGGCCTGTTTAGCTAGATTCTGCTGTTTGGTTTTTAAAGAAACATCCTGAAATACCTTTTCTGGGCACCCCAAAATCTAGGATGCTCAACTTAGCAAGAGGAGCTGTTTACCCATGCTCTCTGTATCAGAACAATAGGAGTTTCTTGACATTTGCAGCCACAAATAGAGACGTGCTGCTGACTTGTGTGCCAGTTGTGAGCCAGCAATCTTTTTTTTTTTTTTTTAATTTAGTTGTTTAACCAGGTATAGCACACTAAGCTGAAAGCTTTTTTACAGGAGCGACCTGGGAGCACAATGAGCATCTTGATCTCTTTCTTTCTTTCTTCTCTCTCTCTATCTATATATATATATTTCTCTGTCTATCCATCTGTCCATCTGTCTGTCTATCTCTATCTATCTATCTATCTATCTATCTATCTATCTATCTGTCTATCATCTATCTAGTTTGTTTAGTTTTTCATTTCCTCCCCCCCAGCGCAACAAGCCCTCCCTCGTGTTACCTGATTATACATTATATTATTTATTTTTATTTTATTCTAGTCTTTGGCAACCGGATAAGGCCCACTAGGCATAAGTGCCTGTTTTCAGGGGCGACTTGGGAGTGCTGGGCAGTTAAGTGACTTGCTCAGAGTCACACAGTATGCAAGTGGAGGTTGTGAGAATCAAACACAGGTCTGGTCTGCTGGATGTACCAAGCTCATTCACAGCTCATTACTCTAGGCTATACTGCCAGCCTAAACCCCTTTTATATAGAAATGTGAACTGGGGTACCCATCCCTGGTACCACTTGCCAACATCCTCCCATCCAGGACACCCACCCCACCATGAATAGGTGGTGACACTGGAGTTCCGACAGTCGGTGCCATCATAGAGTTAAACTGACACTGGGGTACCCACTCTCCAGTGTCAGACCTAATAAACCTACGAAAAAGAAAACTGTCTTTTGATGTCTTTTTTTTTTAAAGAATCTGTAAAAAAAGAAAATGTTCCCTCACTGATCTGACCCCAACACCCCCCACACACCCCACCTTGACCCCCTACTCAGCACCCACCAACCCACTTCCTTCACACACCCTCACTCACCTGAACATGTCCCACAACATAGATCCACTCTTCAATCTATGACATGTCTTGCTGCTGGAACCAGCTACTGCGATATGAGAAAATAAGAGAAGTCTGGTTCAGTGTATTTTAATGGATTTTGAACTTTTACTCATAACATTGTCACTTTTTAATATTTCTGTATCAAATTTTCAAGATGGCCTTTTTGGGATGCCACCTCATGAAAAAGGGAGGTGGAATTTTTCAAATCTATCCTAGAAGATGATTTTACAGTTACTGCATGAAATCACCTTGAGGGCAGGATTTTAAAATGTTCACATATTGGGTTCATGAGTTGGGGTCATAAGAAGCTATGTTGAAAATTTGGTGTAAACATATGGTAAAATGACCAAGTTATGTGTGAACATTGAAATATTTCAGCGTTCACTCATAACTTCGCTAATTGTTAACATTTTTCCACCAATTTTTCAACATGGTCTTTTTGTGACCCCACCTCATGAACAAGGCAGGTGAAAATTTTCGAATACATCCCAAAAGGTGATTTTGCAGTTGTTCTGTGGAATCATATTTTGGGCAGGATTTGACCATTTTTTCCTTCTGGATTCCTGAAGTGGGGTGTGAAAATATGGGACAATGAATATGTTGTGAGTGAACTTTAAAATATTTCAATGTTCATGCATATAAGTTTGGTAATTTTTAATACTTTGACTCCAAACTTTCAACATAGCCATGTTTTAACACCACCTCATAAACCTGACATGTGGCCAGCCTGGTGACACTGAGGGCTCAGGCACTGGATGTCTTACTTTGCGCTACACTGGTGACTTGAGATCAGGAATGACCTCAGGTCATCGGGGGTTCTGGCATGAGGGGCAGGGAGCAGCGGGATTAAGCAAGCTGGTAGGCTGCCGTCTTCTCCTGGGGTGGTAAGGGTGGGCTGTCATCCCCCTCATAGTTCTGCCCCCACCGGGTAGAGGTCTGGTGGGGTAGTGTAGACAAGGAGGGGGCAGCAGTACAGGTGGGAGGATGGGGCTGAGCTGGCTTCTGGTGTGCGTGCTTGCCTCCGCATGCACATATGGCCATGTGCCGGGGCCTCTGGTGGGGACAAGTGGGAGAAAACCTTACTGAAGATGCACCATAAAAATCTCTCTAAAAAAATAAATAAACATGTCATGTGTCATTTTTCAAATCCTGGATGAGCCATATTTTCACATTTATGGTGTGAAATGGCATTTCAGCCAGTGTTCTATAAATGCCAAAAGCCCAAACAGGAGAGAGTGCACCACGAGTGGTGCAGGGTGATGCAAATAACAAGTGTGACTAGCCCACAAAAACACCAGAAACAAATAGTTATTGCACTCAGGAGTAAAAGTAAAAAAATATACCAGTAGCTAAGGGACAAAGTAGAGATGCTTACTTTATTTGTAGGTACAGCTTGTCACCATGACAATCTCCGCATGACTCATGCCTGAACAGATGGATTCAAAACAGCAGTAATAGCAGTCATAATGTATCCAAAAAATTGCAACCAAATTTAATCCAGTTATGGCTGAAACTGTGGAGGAGCTACACACAATGTTTCAGCCATATCTGAATTCAGTTGGGTGCCAGATGGCCCTGTGCTTTGTCTGAGAGATGGACTCTTTTCTCTTTGCATCTGTATCAGCAGCCACATGGAAGCGCAGGGACAAGAGGGCCCTGTGCTTCCATATCCCACCAGACAGCCCCATTTAATTCTTGACTTCTGTAGGCAGATGGAGTCTTCCCTTGGCAAAGGGCACAGAAGGCCCTGCATGTCTGCATCTGTTCATATAGGTCCTGAAGGGACCTGCATGAATGAGGATGCAATTCCACTATTTGAAAAAAAAGGAAATTCTTTGTTAAAAAATTGAGTTAATGAACTGGTTTGGATTCAACTTAGTGCCATAAAAGTAGGGAAATGTGATGTTAGGGTTTCTAACCCTAACTCCCCACCCCACTCTCCAAGCAGCAAAAAGAGAAGACCATAGAACCAACCACAGACAGCCATCATCAGGTAAGACAAACAACATACAACTGTTTTTATATCACACAAATGCAGTTGCACTGATGTGCTATCTTTGTGGATTTGTAGCTATGGCTGCATGAACACAGGCCCCACACCTGTGTGTATTTTGTACAGCATGCATGAGTATGTGAGCTGCAGAATGGGGCCTGTGCTTTTGCACATAGAAGGCCCCATGGGGCTTGTGCCTCTGCAGCCAGCGGTACTCATGCATAATATACGAGGTACCTCACTAGATAGCGTGATCCGCTAATGCATTGTTTTCTACATGCAGCTAAGTATTTGAAAAACTGCTACCCACTTGAAAAATTTCTAGACCTACTGCTGAAACCATTACACTGACATTGCAACAGTACTTCCATCTGTGTAACTACAGGCCCCATGGGGGCTTGCCCTTCTGAAGACAAAAGTTGTTGTCTATGTCTTGAGACTGAAGAGGTGCTAGACCCTCAGGAGCATGTGTTTCTAAAAATAAAAGTACTTTTGCAGTTTTGGTGTTATGGACTTTGTGGCATTTACCCTTCTAAAGTTAGAGGTCACTGTGTATCTGTTACACCTGCGGCTGCAGAAGTGCAGGCCCATCAATTGTGTGTATGTCTTGCAGTGTCCATAAGTACCTGAGGCTACAGAAATGCTGGCCCCATGGGGCCTTCATTTCTGCAGACAAAAGAACTCTTTTAATTTTGATATTGTGGATTTGTGTCTGGTTACAATGGCTGGTACTTCTACACACAGAAGCTGTGCTGTGATTTGAGTATTGTGGATTTCTATCTGCAGCCAAAAGTGAGTATATGTGTCTTTTGGTGTGCATGCTAAAAAATACAAATCCATGGAGGTAGCACATCGGTGCTACTGCATTCATGTTATTTGGAAATGGTTGTACTGTATGGGGCTTGTCTTTGTTGATGATGGCTGTCTGTGGTTGATTGTGGGGCTTGTCCTTTTGCCGCTATGGTGTGGAGAGTTAGAGTTGGAATCCCTAGCTCCCTACTTTTGTGGCATTAAATTAACCCCTAACTGGTGCATTAATGCAGTTTTTCAATATATGTTTTTAACATTTTAATATGTGTATGTTTATCTGTGCTATTTGTAATATTTGTCTTTCTGCTAACATTTTATTGCAATGACCCTTTTGTGCTATTGCTATAAATCACTGTTTGATTTAATTTGAAAAAGCTGGTGTGGATGATTTTTTCCACATAATCATGAAGGCAAAGAAAACTAAGTTAAACATACGGGCCCAGATATTCAAACTGCACCAAAAAAATGCACAACAGCAGGAGCAAGCGCAAGTCCGCTGCACCCATGCGCAAGAAGCATGATATTCAAAAACTGCGCAGGCCAAGATGCACCTACGGCCGACGACTGAATATCGCACCACCTGTGCCATAGCGCAACTAGGGAGGTGAAACTGAGCATATCTGATGCGCCATAGCGCAACAAGGGATGTTCAGCTGAGCAGTCCAGATGTGCCATAGCGCAACCAGGGATGCCCCCAGCAGCAGGGCAGCAATGCAACAGCACAACCAGGGATGCAGGGGCCCACCACCCATGTCACAGATAGGCAGAGGAACACATAGCAGAACAGACATAGTACCCCACACCCCATGCACTACACAACTGGGGGAGAGCTGGAATAACCACCAGCCCATGGAAACCAGCAACCAACACACAGCAGGGCCATGGTGCCCCACCACACCCCCTGGCAAGCTGTGACCGGCACACAAGGATGGCCAACCACCCCATACCACACCATCCCACCAATGCAGAGCACAACCTGCACCATGATCCCCATACACCCTGCCCAGGAGTAGCACCCAACAGTGCAGGACACTCCATGCATGCCACCACCCCACTGTGACAATGCAACCCTGTGCACCATGGAGCCATGCAAGGCAGCCCCACCATGGGCACCCTGCAGTGGGCAGCAGCAGACAGTGATGCAACAGATGCATACACAGTGCCACCCTGCATGTCCCCCCTGAGGTACAGCTGAGAGACTGACCATGCGTCAGCACACAAGGTACCCCACATGTGACAAGGCATGCCCCGGACCCCACCTCCAGCGGTACAGCACCCTGCACACCCTCCCAAGGACACATCCCATCCCAGCACTGGCCACAACAGCCAGCACAGACACGCACAGTGTAGCATGGAGGCATGCACCACACAGGATGCATGGACAAACACCCACCCATACCCAAGGGCACAGCAACACAGGGACACAGTAGCGGGTCAACCAAGTCACTGGTGTGTGGCTACGGCTGACGTGTACACACGGCCAGCACCCCTACATTACACAGGTGTGCCAGCCACCCTGTGCAGGCACCATGAAGCTGTATGCCACCAGCATGCTGCCGGAGCACAAGTGACAGACACTGGAGCACATCCCCTGCAACAGACACAAGCAACAACATGGATGGTGGACAACAACAGCGGAGGCCACAGGTCCACCGGAGGCAGACGTGCATCATACTGGTGATGGCAGTCAACCTGGCATTGTGCTGGGTACAGTTGTTATCCAGCATGGACAGCCACCACTGACACGCCAGCAGACCGTGCATATCACAGACATGCAAGGGTGTCAGCTGCACAGGCCATGGATGGTCTGACAGGGGTGCCATGCACACAGTGCAGGCCCCATGGACCACTGCACACAGGCATCCAGTGCACAGAGTACAACACACAAACCACAGACAGTGACTGATCCCCCTGCCCACACCATAGGTGGTTCACCTCTGCACACACACGGCCTGATGCCATGCACACCATTGCAGCTGAGCACCTGTAGCCCACTGCAAATCAGAGACCACCACAGTTGTTATAACAAAATGTATGTATTGAAACAATGTAAAGTAAAACTATATACAACTATGTACCAGAGTGGGGGAAGGGCCACATAACAGGTGGGGGCGGGTAAGGGGCAGGGGTGAACATATGGGAGTGGGAAGAAGGGGTGTGAGGGTGGGTCAAAGGGGGAAAGGTGGTAGTCGGGGCATGGGGACTTCACTGGCCGCCCCGGTCCTCCTCTTCCTGGCGCTGATGAGATCTGACCCCGTGGCGGTGGATGCAACGCAGGAGCTCTAAGGTCTCCCTCCTGACCCGCAGCAGCTCCTGAATGTCCCACTGGATCTGCAGGAGTCTCCGGCCACCTAGGACAAGGGAGCAGAGTCAATAGGTGTGACTGTCCATCCCCCTGCAGCCCACCCATTGTGCATGGCATAGAGCCATGTGACACACTTCTGTGATGGTGAGTGACCACCCACAGTGACCGTGTCCACAAAACCTGCCCACCCAGGCAGCCACAGCCATGTGGATCACTGCACACACCCACCGCCCATGTCCTGCACAGCACCACCATGGCCGTACAGTGACTTGGCTATGCGGTGTGAAGGCAGTGCCACAGCCATGTGCCCGGTGCATGCATGGACCACCATTGACGCACTCCCCGACATGCAGTGCCACTGGACAGTGCTGACTGTAACAAGTTGCATGCATAGCAGTGGTGTTAATGGATGGTGGCCATGCCCCACTGCCCACCCAGTTATACAGCATGCAATAGTAATCATGGATGTAAGGCACTCACCATCAGCAGGCTGGTCCACGTGCCGTGGACCACCTTCATCCCTCCTGTCCCTCTGCTCCAACATGCGGTGCCTCCCTCTGTGTTGCACCTCCGCTCTCCCTGGCCCTAAGGTGCAAACATGGAGAGAGGAACATCAGTACAATCAGTAGCAATGACCCCTCCCCTGTGTGTGCAATCCCACACAGCCAGACCACCCACCCACACCCCGATACCACCACCACGGCCAACACTGGATGGCCCCCATGTGCCGCCGTGACATGCAACCGTGATATCCGTGATGACCGATAAAAGTGTATGGATGTTGCACCTACCTGGCCATGGCACCATGCCCCTCCTGGCATGTGCCTGCAGGTGGGCAAGTAGGTCTGGGTCCCTGCACCTCAGGTCCCCATAACGGTAGCGGCACTGCTCCGCCGTCCGCCCCATACTGGTGGCCTCCTCCAGGGCGTCGGCCACCTCCTACCATACCAGACTCCTGGCCCTGTCCAGGGGTGCCTCCCCAAACAAAGCCCCAACACGGGGCTCAACTATGGCCACAAGGTTTGCCAACTCAATCTGGCTCCACAGCACAGCATGCCTCCGCGCCATCTCTGCTGCCCGGTTCAAGCAAAATGGCACTCTGCAGCACGGTCCTGCCACGTGCAGATGCTGCACGGTACAGCGCTGCCATTCCCTATCATGCTGTCACTGAACAGTGCGATAGTGGTGCACCCATGCCTGACGCATGGCGCCTAGGGGGCCAAGGTTGGGCACAGGGTCAAGGGTCTCTGGCGCACGGACAGCCACAGCGCGATTGGAACCCAATGCGTGTGGCGTGATTGGGTACCTGTGTGCCACCTCTGTAGCGGCCTACTGCACTGTTGCCCCAGTGCGCCCACGCCCCCAGTGCCAGCACCATATAGGTGAATAGCGCCATAGCGCCACTGGCACAATGGTGGCCGCGTTCCTGCATTGCCTCCTGCGCACAGCACATCAGCAGTGCGGCAGGCACCTGTGTCATCAACCCGGGCATGCGTAGTTAGGTGTGTACTGTGCATGTCACAGAACTGCGCCCTTGGCTCAGCACATTCAACACAATTGCGCAAAGCGCAACAGCGTGATATTCAGCCGGCATATGCAAATCATCTAATCAGCCATTCAATGAGACAGTCACTGCATTTGAATCCACTTAAAGATGCGCCTCGCCTCATTTGCATGGGTTGCGCTATGAAAGTGCGACATTGGGCTGCACTGGCCATAGTCGGTTACTGCAGTCTATTGCGGTGAGTTGCATGCTGTTTGTGAGTATGGACTGTGGTGTTTGGGACAAGCATGGGACTGCACAGTCACAGGTAACACCTGTCATTCTCACAGGATGAATCATGACCGAGCGTGTGGTGGAGGAAGAGGAACAGAGTCGTGGGAGGAAGAGGAGGCCAAATTTCACTAAGGCCTAGACAGATGCCCTGTTCAAGGCCTACCTAGACCAGGAGCCGCTTCTCAGCGGACACCAGGGAACACCACAGGCCCGTGCTGCTGCATAGGAGGAGGTGGCACGTGCTGTAAACCTGCATGGCAGCCACCAGCGCTCAGTGCAGGAGTGCAAAAAGAAGATGGGCACGGACAGGTGGAGGATTAAAGAGAAGGTGGCTGCCATCAGGGCAGCATGGTCTGCAACCGATGGGGGATAGCGGAGGTGCTATGCCTGACCCCACAGGAAGAGTGGGTTGCTGGCAGCATGCAGCGTTGTGCCATTGAGGGTGTTCCGGGTGGTGGATTCCAGATGGGTGGTAGCCCATCACTGCGTGGTAGGTCATGGTCAGTCTATTGGGGGGGGCAGGGTAGGTCACATGTAGTAATGCTACTTTTTCCCCTTACAGCTCCTGAGCATCTGCATGGGTTAGCAGTGGTGGGCTTCTCCACTGAGGCCAGTCACATGGAGATGGAGGAGGGCCCATCCACCTCCACAGGAATACAGGGGTCAGGGCGACAGTGGGCCCGCCTGGACGTCCGGACTGATGTTGGTGGAGCAGGTGCAGAGGAGGCCCTGCCTGTGTGCCAGCATCCATGGATGCTAGCATGCTGAGACTCGGGCTGGAGCCGGATCCATCACCGATGATGATGGAGCTAACGTCATGGGCAGTGACATGTGTGTGCCACAGGATGGCCACACAGCAGGTGACATCACGGCCATGGCAGTGGGTGGTGCCACCGTGGAGGCCTGCATGTCATCACAGTCCCAGCCTGTACCTGCCTGCACCAGTGGGGCAGCACTGGTGTGTATCCAGGACAGTGGGACTGTTGTGGCCACTGCGGAGGCACCATTGAGTCTGGGGAGCGGCAGCCGGAGGGCAGCATCAGCAGTCAGCCAATGGCCATGGGGGTACAGTGTCAGGGGGTGGCATCAGTGCACTGCCTGTGGACATGCCCAGGCCTGGCCCTGGTGTGCAGCGCCCACCCTCAAGGGGTGATGAGCATCAGGGCTGAGAACACCCTGAGGGACAGCATGCCGATCAGGCAGATGACCTCTTGGATGAGCACACCCGCATACTGCAAGCATCAGTCAATCAACAGATGCGGCTTGTGACGGCGGTGGATGCACTGAGTGTGGCTCTGCACCAGGCAGAGGAGCATCGCAGCAGAGACACCGCTCTGCTCCTGGCAGAGATGGACCGGTTGCGGGAGGATGTGACCGCTGCCATTGACAGGCAGACACAGGCATTCACAGCTGTCATGGCCACAATGGGCACACAGTTATTTGCCCATGCGTCGCAGACACCACACAGTGCAATGTCCACCCCCCATTCCCAGTGTTGTGTGACACCATCCTTGTCAACACCAGTTTCAGCTGTGGGCATCCCGAGCACACCTGGCACAGGCATGTTTGGTGTGCTGCAGACCCCTGCGCAAGCACGGTCATGTTAATGCAGTGGAACCCCTTGGGGACTGTCGGTGCCACCCCATGAGGCCAGTGGTCAGCCTGTCACTGCTGGCGGGTCTCGGCAGGGCCGCCCATGCATCCATGGTGGCCGTGGCACTGTGGCGCATGACTAACCTGTCTCCCAGCGCAGCTACCTGTCTGATGCTGCCTTGTGTGTGTGTCATTCAGCGGGCAATGCGGGTGGGTACCTGGATCCCTGCATGCACACACACAGTCCATTTGCACACCCTCCCAGCTGCTGTCCGCAGTTGCGTCTGCATGATGATGCCTGCGTTGCACTGTACGCCACTGTGCAATGGTGCCCAGCGTCTGACACATGCATAATGACAGGCAGTGGGCGTGGTGGTCTGTGGACATGTGTGTGGCTAGGGGTGGTAGTCTGGGTCGGCGTGCCTCCTACCCTTTGTCCATGTCTGGAGGGTGTGTGTGTGTGTGTGTGTGTGTGTGTATGACCGAGTGCCATATTAGACCTCGCCCATCCCTGGCAGTGTGTGCGGTTCCATGCCCGGCCACTTCACTTGATGGCATGCACCCCTGGTGTGTGTCCATGCATGTTTGTGGGTTGTGCCTTTGCCACTGGTGGTTGCACATGGCACCATGACTTACCTGGGTTGGCTGAAGTGCTCCTCTGTGATGGTGTCCCGGTGCAGCTGTGCCAGCCGGAGTAGTCGGGGGTCCCATCGCCCAAGAGGGGCTGCCCATCACCATCATCACCGGCGTCCTCATCATCCCCATTGCTGTCCCCCTCTTTGATCTGTACGGCTATCCCACAGTCGTTGGCCATGTTGTGCAGGATGCAACAGGTCAGAAATAGCCCGCAGGCCTTTGAGGGGCTGTACTTTAGGGCACTGCCGGAGGTGTCCAGGCAACGGAAACGTGCCTTCAGCATCCCGAACACCCACTCAATGACATTGTGTGTGGTGGCAAGTGCCTCGTTGTAGCATTGCTGCGATGGGGTTGCGGGCTGCCGGTATGGTGTGAGCAGCCAGGGATGGAGTGCGTATCCACTGTCACCTGTGTGTAGAGGGTGGAGGTTAGTTTGGTGATCAGCATCGCCCTGCCTCGGGCCATGTAGGCCACTACCCATGTCACCTCTGACCATGCCCCTCTCAAGCTCTATGTTTGTCCATGTGGTTTGCATACTCACGCACTAAGTGGCCAGTGGGGATGTCCCCACTCTCGAATCTGTGGCACAGTGCCGACTGGTGCCAGATGAAGACATCATGTGCTCCCCCAGGGTGCGTGGCACAGACATTGATTATGCGCCCCCTGGCATCGCACACCACCTGGCAGTTGATGCTAGCATAGCCCTTCCAATTGATATATGCGGCCCCCTCGGGGCCAGATGGTGTGTGGATGGCCACATGGGTGCAGTCTATTGCCCCTAGCATGCCAGGCATACATGCTACCCTGTGGAACTCCTGTATGTTTGCTGTGCGCTCTGCTGGTGTGCTGGGGAAATGGATGTACTCCGCAGCATGAGGCAGCAGTGCGCTGAGGAATTGGATGAGGTGGCGTGACGCGGCCGACTGGGTTATGCCTATGGTGTCCCCTGTTGGTCTCTGGAAGGTACCCGTGGTGAGCAAGCACATGCATGCTGTCACTTTAGTCTCCACTGACAGAGCATGGCTCTGTCATGTGGGTGCCTGCATCACATCACTGCACAGCTCACAGAGCCACCTCAGAATTGCCCGATTCAGGCAGTACTGGCCCATGATCTCAGTATCGCTGTACAGCTCGAAGCTGGTGCGGACTCGGTACTGCCTGCTGGGGGCATACTGCAGACAGGCCCTTCCACGGCCATGCCCCCCTGCTGCCTGCCTTCTCACCCCCCTCATTACTGCCTACATCTGGATGGTGGCACTGGCCATGTCCCTGGCTTGTGTTCACCCCCCCGGCAGCTGTTTCTGTGTTCCCCCCGCTGTCCTGGGTGCTACTTCCCCTGCATCAGGAACACCTTCCTGTGATGGCCTCTGTGCTGTGTGGCACTTCCCCCCTCTGCACTGGCTGTGGCTCCCCACACCTTCCCTGTGCCTCTGTGTCCAGGGTGCCCTTACCCTGGCCTGCCCTGTGTGTCCCTCCTGCCCTGTTTGTGTGGTTAGAGTTCAGCCTCATATGCCTTCCCTGTAGCATTCTTGCGCCTCTCCCTTGTTCCTTTTTATTTTGGCTCATTTCTGCTATTGCGCAACTTCCGCTTGCTCCCCTATTGCGCATGGCGCATGTTGTTGAATGTCGCACTGCGCCATTTATGCATGGTTCCTCCCCCTTCAGTTGCGCATACATTCATTATCATTGCACTATTGCTCAGCGTGATTTGGGGCATCTGCCTCCTGCTGAATATCGCAGAATGGCGCATTTTCGGACTTGCACTGGAGCAACCCTATTGTGCATGGCACAACCCTATTGAATATCTGGGCCACAGTATAATTTAAACTACTGGACCTGATTACACATTCTAATACAGAACATTAGTGATAAGAGATGCAATTTTAATATGCAATTATTTTTGAATATGGAAAAGTAAGCATTAAAATTCTACAAGAAAAAAGACAAACTGATGAAGATGCAGAAAATGCTTTTTGCAATGTTAGGCTTTAACTCCATGATTTTGAGTCTGCAGAGTAATTGCCATACAAGGCAGGCTTCTTTAAGCCCACTAGATTGTGAGTTTTCAGGCCATATATTTTTAAAATCTAGATGATTTCCTACAATAGATAGAGTAACTTTCCGTATCTGTTTTGTATTAATCACCTCTTTTATTATTTCCTCTCCCTCATTATCTGTTGTAAATTTTTTGTTTTCATCCTGGTACAAAAGTTGTGTTTTCACCTCCCACACTAATAACAGTGCATTTTTTTCAGCCGTTGCCTTTTCCAGAATCTTCTCTTTGTCACTGTGTCCTGAAACTCATTTGAATTAAAAAGCACCCTTGAGGCCATCCACATTACAGACAGAGCTTTGGCACCCAATAAGTGTTAAGGCTTGCTACATATTATACATCGTCTACTATAAAATGTGTGATCAAAGGCTCATCCTAGTGCCCTTAAACCAACTTTTTCCTTTTTGCTGTGAATACAGAATAGATCTTGAAGGAATCTAATGCCAAAGCCAGCAAGTACATTATATCTGGCAGTAAATATTAATGGCAGTTTTAAACACAGTTTAGTAGCAAAACACATATAGATTAAAAATGTGGTATATTTGCAGATATACTGTACTGTATGATGAAAAACATATTTTGGAACACAGAGAAAGAATGCCAGCACATTACACACTAATGTACAAGAAGTTAAATGTGCAAGGAAGATCAAGTCTGACGCTTCTGGAACAAAGGTGACTGACATTGGTTCGACTCATACTAGGTTTATTTGCATTTGTAATCCTTTTTGTATCAGTATTTATTGTTTTGTAGGTGTAAGTGGAGGACTAAGAACTCTCTGATTCTTTTTGCGTAGGAGTGGCTGGCACCACAGGTTTAAACCTGGACCCTTGTGCCCAGTGGTGAATGATTTGCCCAGTATCTAAATACTTGCTTAACTTTTTGTTTATAGGGTTTTACATAGCAGAAACAGAAGAGCAGTATAGTACTGATAAGGGGAAACTTCCCAATGTACATACTAACAATGTAAACACATATCTTTCCAAATATGCAGATCTGATAACCTACCCAATACAGTTGACTTCAATACCTCTACTACTAGCAAAAAAAAAAAAGAAAAATATATTGTATAGCCCTCAGTTTGTGGACGATGCATGACGTCAAACAACTGCTGACCCAAAATTGGTACTGCTGAAACAAAAGAGGTAAATAAGTGACTCTGGATGCACTACAAAGTTAACCATATGAAGCATACAATGGTCTCAATATGAAAACCCGTTTGAGATACTACCATGTCACAGTATGTTCCCTAGATCATGCAACCAGTAGTTACCATCTTTCTTTCCAGGCTGCAAGGAAATAAAAGTAATACAGACAAATAAATCCAGTGAATAACACTTTACCAAACCATTTTCTTGACAGAGCATTAAATGATAAACATATGTCTTTGTTACCTTGACATACTAAGGGAGTAATGTATATTGTTTACAAATTACCTAGTTAAAAGCATGTTCAGTATAGTAGGTCCCATGATTTCTGCCCCTTCACAAAAACAGCTAGTATTGGTACAATTTGTCAAAATCAGACTAAATGAAGCTGGATGGGTGTACACAGGATAAACAAATAATTACATTTCCTTTTCTCCAGACAAGGTTATGGTATATCAAACATACAAACTAAGCTGAGCGGGCCGAAACAAAGGAACGACTAGAACAGCTATCATGCACCAGACAAGGTATTTTATTTTATTTAATGCTTAAATTGGCAGTGTGAATGAGTACAGTAGTAGAAGTTAATACTTCTGAGTCAGTGTTTTGGGGCTGTTCTTTAAACTTCTTTAAGTTGTCAGTGTGAAGGAACTAGCTGGGAGAATATTGGGAGTTGAGTGCTTGATTACTACCTTGGAAACAGCTGTGTGATTAGGGAAGGAATTACAACAGGCTTAGATGAGACTAGAGACTTAAAGGGACACCATCAGTTCTTCACTTACTTTATTTTCCCTTATTCACAGCAGCCCAATGCTGAAGCACGGTCACATTTGCAAATTGTGCTGAAGCACCAGTAGACTCTTCCATGGACAAGACTGGTCAGTTTCAACCTAGTTCAGCTAAACACTGTGGGCCTGATTCACAAAGGTCAGCACAAGCTGCGCTGAAGGCAGCTTGCACCAACCACTGGTGCACCATGGACCCTGTGCCTCCTTCACTATCAGGTAGGACTCCAGCAGCAAAGTTCCACGGCTTGCAGTGACCCTGGCACTGTGCCAAACAGGCAGCACAGCTCGAAGGTGTGTTGCATGCTGTGGGGCTGCCATGCGGCAATAGCACCATGGACAGCAGTCCCTGGTGGCTATCACCCCCTTACCCCGATCCCAGTTAAGAAAGACAAAACAAAACCTTGGTGGTCTAGCAGTCCCCTGATCATCCCCAATCCCTGTTATGAATGGAAAACAAAACCCTGGTGGTCTAGAGGTCCCCCAATCATCCCTGATCCCTGATATGAATAGAAAAAAACTGGTGGTCTAGCGGTCCCCCCTCCAAAGCCTTGATCCTCAGTTCTGTATATTTAAATAGCCCTGGTGATCTAGTGCCCCCCACCCTCGCAGGCTGTGTCCCATCACTCCGTTCCTCCAACCCAAAACAGAGCCGGTGACTGGCACAACCCTCCTCATGCCACCGGATACAGCCACTGACTAAGCTGTCAATAAGGAGCACGTACAAATGCATACAGCATGCACTCTTTATTGATAACTCAGTCAGCAGCCAGACACAGTGGTGTGAGGAGGGCTGTATTGGTCACTGACTCTTTTTTAGGTTGGGGGAGTGGGGTGGCAGGACACTGCCTGCCAGGGTGGGGGGCCACTAGATCACCAGGGCTGTTTAAATATACAGAACAGGGATTGGGGCGGGGGTGCTAGACCACAAAGTTTTTTTTTCTATTCCTATCAGGGATCAGGGATGATTGGGGGACTGCTAGACCACCAGGGTTCTATTTTTCTATTCATAACAGGGATTGGGGATGATTGGGGGTCTGCTAGACCACCAAGGATGTTTGGTCTATTTTTTACAGGGATTAGGGCTGGGGGGCCGCAGCTGTCAAAACCTTCTGAGATGCCATTCCAAGTGCCTTTAGACCAGCCCTGGCTGCTGTAAGGGTACTTAGAATGTTGCCCTCTGGGAGAGTTTTGTGAATACCAATATGGGGGATATAGCAGCCTGCATCTGCTGCAATCCCCCTAGCACCATGCCACAGCCCATTTTATGGGGCAAGGCTGGTGCAAGCCCCCTTTGGTACATGCAGCCTGCACTTGATGCAGGCTACCTTTCTGAATAGCTCCTGGGACATCTTTTGGTGCAAGATGCCACTTGTGTCATTCACGTCTGACGCAGGCACCTTGCGTCATTCTAGGGTCTTTCTGAATCAGGCCCAGTGCCTAATAATGGAAAGTAAGCTGAACTCATTAAACTATTTCTTTTTCTGAAACAAGCAATGTATCCCATGTAAATCTGTGTCTGAAAGTCAGGCCGTGATACTGGGCATGTGCATCAGCACATTAAAATAAAATTTTTTTTTTAACTTGTGGTGTCCATTGATGGTATATACATTGAATGGCTATGTAGATAGCTGCAGGGAGTGCAAGCATCTTTTGTACCTTTGGAAGGCAGTATAGCACTGTGGTTTAGGGCACTGTTGAAAACCTGGAGATCCGGGTTTGAATCTCACAACCCCCACTTGCATACTATGTGACCCTAAGCAAGTCACTTAACTTCCTTGTGCTCCCAGGTTGCACCTGGAAACAAGATTTGGCTTAGTGTGCCTTTCCTAGTTAAACAATTTCCCCTTCCCCCTTTCCCTTCTTTTTGAATAAGGGAAAGTAAAGTAAGTTGAAGTTGACAGTGTCCCTTTAAGCCCCATCCCTGCAAGCATCCCTACACATGAGTGTCCCAGAGTGTACCACAGGGTAGTATTGCAGCACTGGTATCTGCTGGACATCCACAGGTGTGCTGCAGTTCCGCAGCAAACTCTGCTCAAGGTAAGAGAGAATTATATAGAGGGCCACAAGAAAAGAGAGCTGGTAGCCTAGGACAATCACAAGGAAGCAGAGGGGACCATAGGGAAAGGCCAAAACAGCAGAGGGTCAAATGTGTAGGTGTCAGAGTGAGAAAAAAAAAACAGAGACAAGAGGGAACTAAAGAAATAGTCAAACAGTAGGGGAGTAAAAGTAAAGATTCTAGGGGTTTTAAGCAATACAGTGCACCCACCTCCAACAGAGGCATATTAAACTTTTTCACAGGGACTGAATTGGGCAAGCGTATGGTGTGGGAATCAATAATAATAGGGGTGGTGTGGACATATTAATATGCAGGGGTGTTCCCTTTCAACTGCGTGAGGAACACAGTGACCCAGACGACCACTTTTTGCTACTCCAGGGGCATCTGGGCTTAATTGAACTCCTTTTAGGAGGAATTTATGGCCCTAGTGCTGACTCCCCCACATTTTTCTCTAATCTTCTTACTCACTTGCTACCTTTTTTCCACCTTCCAATTATTTTAGGTGGAGATTGGAACCTAGTCCCCCACCCAGACCTTGACAAGTCAGGAATTTGCCATAAGGGTTTATCACCTGCTCAATGAGGGTTGAGGGATCTCATGGATTTGCTGGGCTTAGGGGACCCTTGGCATATTTTACACCCCAGCAACAGACAATATACCTACTCCCGCCCCCCCACACAAATCACATTCTCGAATAGACTATTTTCTGATTAATCTATCTAACCTCTCAGGCCTCCTCTATTGCAAGATTCTTTCCACTGTGATCCGTGATCATGCACCTGTTTGTATGCAGCATTCCCTGAGAGGACTGGAGGACCAGGACAGGGCCTGGTGACTAAACTCTACCCTCTTGAAAGACAACCACTTCATCAAGATCCTTAAAGAGTACATTTAAAATGTCTTTAAAGAAAATGAGGGTTCTGTTTCCCACCTTGATGTCATATGGGGGCAGCAAAATGTGTCATGACAGGGGAGAGTATTCGCCTGTTGACTAAGGCCAAAAGATAGCCAACTGGACAGATGTGACAACTGTTATCTTAGATCTGGGAGCTAGAGCACCGTCTATCGGCTGCAGCAAATTTAAATGTCTGGAATCAACTGCATGATCTTAGGGCCCACTACTTTGGTCTGCTAGAGGATCAAGCTGATCTAGCTCTCCAAAGGGTCAAATTCCACTATCTGGTATCAGGCGAGAGAACGGGGCAACTTTTGGCCTTAAGGCTTAAACAGTTAGAAACCCATCAACCGATACAAAGTCTTCAGCCCTCCTCGGGAAGGCCAATCCTTACTCACCCTTGAGAAATAGCAATGCCTTCCAGCAGTTCTATAAAACTCTTCACTGCCCAGAAGTCGACCAAGAGCCCGATTCCGAATCCATAGAAGAATACTTAGACTCTATCCCACTTTCCACTCTCTCAGAATCTCAACAGGAATCTCTACTGGCCCCTATTTCCCTTAGTGAAGTGCGGTGGGTAGTAGAACAACTCCCGAAGGAGAAGGCTCCTGGTCCAGATGGGTTTAATAGTTCATTCTATGCCACCTTTGTGGACATCTTGGCTTCTTTTCTTGTAAGGTTATTCAATGACTTATGTGTATCTGATCTCTTGGATTGTTCCTTTACCCAAGCTTGGATCACCGTTATCCCCAAACTGGATAAATCACACCTACTTTCCGGAAACTTTCGTCCCATCTCCCTCCTGAACACCGACCTGAAAATCTTCACCAAGGTCTTAGCTAACCATCTCCTGGACACTTGGCAGAGCCTTATTAGCTTGACTCAGGTTGGCTTCATGGCAGGGTGATTGTCATCCGACTATCTATGAAAAGTTCTCCACCTCATTTCGATAGTAGGCAAGAGGCAAATCCCAGTGGTCCTAGTCTCTTTAGATGCCGAAAAAGCCTTCGATCGCATTTTCTGGTCCTTTGTGTTTGCCACACTTTAGAGATTTGGTTTTCTGGCTCAATTCTGTGACTGGCTCAAGGTCATATATCACCACCCTATGGCCAAGATCCGATGTAATGGAGTGTCCCCCCCTTTCCTCTTCAGCGTGGTACCAGGAAAGGTTGCCCACTATCTCCTTTTCTTTTTAATCTCTACCTGGAACCCCTCATTTGCTCTCTTCAAACTAACCCTGAAATTCAAGGAATACAGGGTGGCAAGGACAGATACCTGTTGTCCGCTTATGCAGATGACTTACTATCACACTTGGAGGAACCCTGAACCTCCATACCAGCTGCCATGAACATGATTGATAGATTCTCCAGAGTTCCAGAGTGGCAGGTTACAAATTAAACCTGGACAAATCAAAGGTAATGCCTCTCAACATTCATGTACAGAAACAGTGGATTAAGGAACTAGGCCTTTCCTGGAAACCTAAAGCTCTTACTTATTTGGGGATTACGATTTCCCACTCCATTACTGCTCTGGTAAAACTCAACCTTTCCCCTATATGTCAAGATATCCAGGCCGACCTACAAAGATGGAAAACACTTCTGCTCTCATTGTGGAGTCGGGGGAATATAATCAAGATGAACATTTTACCCCGAATATTGTATCCATTGAATATGGTGAGCCCTTACTTTCCCAAATGCTGATTTGCCAGGCTTCAAACCTTTCTGTCAGAATTTCTCTGGAATGGTAAAGCTGCGCTCAGAGATAATTTCAAGTTGACCCATCGGAAAGAGCTGGGGGGACTGAGAGCACCTAACTTCTTTCTCTATTACTGTGCCATGCGCAGCTGTAAAATTTTTAAATGGAGTGATTTCGCCACTGGGCATATGGATGGTTCTTATACCCCCTTGTGGCTGTTTGTGGAACAACACCTCTGTCTTTCTTGGGGCATTGATATAGGCAGTCTGGTTTATGCCAAACCTTCGGAACTTCCTAAACCACTCTGGGAGTCCCAAATTTGGTGGTTCCTTAAGGTCCTTCTCCAGATCTGCTCCCACCCTGGTTACTTAAGGATCCATCCCAACCACTATTTGGAAATTTACACTTCCGAATAGCGAACCGTACAATTCCCCTGGGCTTCTGTCCTGCCCTGGGTAGGGCTCCAATTTCATCCTTGCTTTCCAATGGCAAGACTAGTCCAGCCAATGTAATTCAGGACAGGTTCTCTATTCCTACTTACCATCCTTTTAAGCACATTGCATAGTGCGTTATCTTCTTTTTTTGCCCTCCCCTTGGCAAGACACCTCCAGCCCCTTATTGCAATACTCATTGATACTGCTTCTCTTCCACACACTATATGCAAATACTACAACCTTCTGCAACAGTATGATCTGTACAGACCTTCAGGGGTATGTGTTTACTGGAAGAACAAATTAGATCTCAATATGAGCGAGAGGGACTGGCAACAGATCTGGCAGTGCCTATACAAATACATTAAGCAGGACCACCTGCATTTTTTGCAATTCTGTATTTTGCATAACCTCTATTTCTCTCCTGCAAGACTGTTTAAGATTGATAAGACCACATCTTCATTCTGTATTAGATGTGGGAGCGCAGAAGGAACGTCGAAACATATTCTCTGGGACTGTACCTTGGTGACTCCCCTTCTGGCAAGCTATTCAAAATGCTTTGGACCCCACTTTGGGACTGGATTCTTACTTTACCCAACAGACATGTCTGCTGGGTCACTTTCCCAAAGGAATATTAGCTGGTTGTAAGGCCTATAGGTCACTTATTTTGGTAGTGGCTAAATTAATTATAGTAAGACATTATTTAGATCAAACCAAACTATCCCTAAGAGAGTGACATGCAGAGTTGCTCCAAGCCCTTGAAATGGAATGACATATGCTAGGAGGATGAATCGCCAAGAGGCTTTCTGCAGGAAATGGGCCCCACTACTGGCCCTTCTCCCTGTCTTGAAATGTCATTAGATTAGCCCCATTCTGGGTGAAAGGGTGAGGTTTCCCATTGGTGCCTGGGTTCTGACGATATAAGAATAGAGCTGCTGGTCTACCCCCGTCTGTCTACCCATCCAGTGCTCTCATAGATGCTCCGGGGAGGAAGGGGAGTGCGGGGGGTTTGTTGGTAGGAGAGGGGAGGGGGTAGATAGGAGTTAGATACTTTAACAGATTAGGCCTCATCACTGCTGTCTAAAGCGGACATACACGCTAGGCGTTGCATTTGTACTGTCACAGCTTCCCATGTCCTCATTTGGTTTTCCACCTCCATTCTGTAGGGGGGAGAAAAGCTGCTGGGGGATTGTTTGTATTTATATTTCTATACTATTTCAATAAAATATATTAAATTGAAAAAAAGCAATACAGTGTACCCTCTATTATTCGACCACTTTGGTACAAGACAAAAGTTGGCAGATAATCGAGGGTGGTGGATAATTGAGGTTGGTAAATAATGGGGAGCAATGGCAAAATGAGAAATTGGTATGAGACAAAAGTGAGTGGATAATAGAGGGTCACAGATAATGGGGGGGTGGATAATCGAGGGAGCACTGTACTAGAAAAATTATATTTGTCATACAGTCATAATGGTGTCTTAGACAAAGAAAACACGTCAAAGGGGAAAAGGGAGTACTAGGCGGGGGAACTGTAACAAAGGGATAGAATGCAATCTTAAAGGAAGCACAAAATGAGGATTTGGTGAACTGATGGAGGAAAGGATAGGAGGGTGGGAGGGGATCTGATAGACTGCAACACCTGTAGTGCAGCCATCCCAAGGGAAGTCCTCTTGAGGAGACAATGTTGCCCAGTGTGCATCAGGTTTTCAGCAGTCATTGAGGATCTGGCTGCTGTGAAAGCAGAACTTAACCTTCTCTGAAGCAAGTCCCAGTGGTCACTACTACAGGCAGCCATTAGTCCCCTTCCCCATCAAATCCCAGGAGTCCAAACATGGGAGTGGACTCTAGTCAGCAGGGGAGTAAGAGGGTAAAGCTGGGCAAGCAACAGCAATCAGATTCTCTCATCTGTATGATTTAGTCAGTCCAATTTGGTTAGTTCGGAGGTTGGAGTCTGTAGCCTCCCAAGACACAAGGTCTGTTAAGAAGAAAACACCGGAAGTATGGTCAAAGTCTAAGGAAAAATAAAGGAACAGAAAGGTACTTGTGACAGGGGCACCATCATATGGGGCACTGAAGGAGTAGTATGATCTGGGGAGCATAAATCAAAGCAACAGAGACACAGGGAATTCAGAGGGAAATGGGAGGTTGGAGGTACTGTGGGTCACCCTGGAGCCAGGGAATGGAGCCACGACTCGCACTGGCATGAACTATAGACCTCCAACATAGATGGAGAATTTAAATAAGGCATTGGTGGAAGCTGTTGGCACAATGGCAGAAAAAGGAGAGGTGCTGCTGGTGGGGGACTTCAATCTGCCAGATGTAGATTGCAGCCATAGTTTCAGCCAGAAGCAGGGACATTTTGGATTCCCCTGAGGGGGCATTTCTCAGGCAACTTGTGAGGGAGTCCACTCATGATGGAGCAATACAGAAAATGGTGCTCATTTCTATTTTATTTTATTTATTTAAAATTTGGTAACTGGAAAAGACATACTGAACCGAGGCTCATTTCCAGGTGCGACCCAGGGGATGGGGAACATAGAATAAAACAGTAGTACAAATCATGAAAGCATGCAGTGTACAAGTCCAGTACAGCAAGGTAATTCAAAATGCAAGGAAAAATAAGCACAATACAAGTACAGTTGTTAAAAGGTCCAAAGGTGCGGTGCGCTCAACAGGATGTGCCGGTGCCATGGTGCCATGCTGAGGGTTACAAGCCCCAATAAACACCATAAATCAGTCAAGAGAGGCAGGCACTCACCAAGCAAGCAGCAGACAAGCAGCAGACAAGAGGCAGTTTTAACCCTCCAAGGTTAGTTTATTCACTGGCACTTCACAGTTCGGTACAGCACTCCAAGTTACCAGCTGGCAGCCCAGCCACACAACCCCTTGCGCTTCAATCACAGGTCTTCTAAGGCGGTTCTGGTTTAGTGTGGTTTAACTCTCCTTGAATGCTTTAATTATTTATACTATGTTGCCATCTAGTGGTTGAAGTTAACAATTACATACATTTCTCATTCAATCTGTTGTTCTGGAGGGATTTTAACTTTTGCATTAGATTCATAATTGTTATAATTTGTATAAATTAAATCAAGTGCATACTTTAAATGAAAGTGTAGAAATAAAATTTACCTAAAAAATGAACTTATTTAACAATAGTTCAATACATTTCTCAACACATTTTCAAATTAATATTAATCCATGATAACGTCATATAAGATTTTACCTTTCTAATCTGTTATTCTCATGCTATTTCTATAATATGTTGACTCTATTGTCATTACATTCATAGTGCTTTACAGAATTAGGTTATTTAGCAAAAGTTAAAGATTTGGGTATATTTTTAGGTTCCAAGTGGTGCAATCAATCTGGTTATGTGATCACGCATTATGTCTCCATATTTTGCTTTGAAGGGATCCACAGTTTCCAAATCTTCTGTTCCACTAATTGGTACACCTAAAAGGAAGAGAAGAAAGATAGTGAAGGTTAGGGAAATAGAGGAAGAACCAACTGTAGTTCCCAAATTCTACAATTTCACTTTCTTAAAAAAGGTTTTAAGTTACATTCCATATTTAAGCCTCTTGGGTACAAGCAGTTAAGATGAAAGATCCAAAAACTCTCTCATTGAAGCAATTTATTGCCCCTGTTTCTCCCTCTAGGGTTGCTTTTGACATGTTCCAGTACTATGAATTTAGTTCCCTCTACTTTACTACTATGCATCTTCAGACAGTGTTTCACTAGTGGTTTTTGAAATAGGTTTTCCCTAATATTTCTATTGTGTTCCTGTATTCTTTGTTTTACAGGTCTGACTGTTTTACCCACATATATTAGATTACAGGAGCACCACGTGGCATAAACCACAAATTAACTGTCACAAGTAAAAAAACTCCTAATTTCTACCTCTCTGGCATAGTTCTCAAGTTTAAATTTTGTTCCTTGATGGCAAATACTACAAACACTACACTTACCACATCTGTGCATGCATTTTTTTTTGGGGGCCACTATCTAAACACAATTTTTCTTTCAGGCTCTACATAACAGTTGTGAAGCAGCTTGTCCTTCAAATTTTCAGCTTTAGAAAATGTTGCAAGTGGGTTAGCTTCTATCTCTGGGTGATCAAGACCAATTTACTGGCACCAGCTCCAGCCCGAGAATCAGCTGTGTCAGTGGATAGGAGATCCGAAAGCCTGCCTGGCATTATGACTATATAGACTCACAAAAGCTTTGAACTACATAGAACTTTAAATATTTTACTTTGAAGGTAGGTTCAATTGAGAAGGGAGCTGTAAGGAAGTTAATTAGCATACACGATTTGTGTATGCTTTACTAATGTGTATGCGCTAACGTGTATATATATATATATATATATATATAAACCCTTGCTTGGCGGGCAGAAGCCCACATTTTCTGCAGTTGTTTCAAGTGTGTGTTTCATGCAGTAACTTACCAGCTCACTTCATATTGGTGTCTGCATGATTATTATAGTGGCTAGCTAGTGTGTCACATGCCAACTGTGAGAGACAGTCCATAGAGGCTATCTGAACCATAGAGGCCAATATCTCCCATGGTGTAGGGACCTCGGTAGTTCGCCACTTGCACAGGATGAGGTGTCTGGCCTGCATAGCCAAAAGGGCCAGCCACCGATGATCTAAACCTCTCAAATGGGAGGCCTCTGATTTCATACCTAGAAGGAGTCAGGGTACAGATTTGGAAATAGCCTTATGGAGTTCTTTAGTACCTATGTCACATAGCTGGGTCCAGGTCTCCTGTAACTTGGGACATGTCCAAAGGATATGCAGGAGCTCCCCAGGTTGTGAGTGGCATCTCCAGCAGGAGTTGGAGCTCAGAATACCTGCTGCTTGTAACACCAGTCCCAAACTCCTCCTGACGAAGTGTCCCGGAGAGGACACGAAGCACTGGGGTAGTGTTTGTCGCGGATCCATTTGCTCCCTCATGCTATAATTTTGGTGTGCTTATTTGGCTTTTTGAGAGGTTTTGCTGTTTGTGACTTTTCTTGTAACACCACCATGGTGCAGTACCAAGAGTGCAAAGTCTTATTTTGTATCATTCTACTCTTTACATCTTTATAGTTCTTTTGAGCAGCCTACCAACATTCTGTCCACTGTTGTTTTGTGAACTTGGTATGCAAGGCCATCTCCCATTTACTCCTAGATTTATCTGACTGGCTGGGTATGGTGTCCCTCATAGTGGCATAGATCTTACTAGCAATACCTTTAGGGTTTGTTAGCCATAGGGGTAGGGCAACCTAGGTGGTTCCTTGTGACCTCTTTCTGACTAATTCCTGGATAGCACTGCGGATCTGCAGATATCTCTAGACGTCTGAGGGCCGGAGTCCCCACCTGGTATGCAGATTGGAGATGGTGTCTGTTATGGTGGATGCTGGTACTAGTAGGTCCTCTACCCTATGTATACCTTTGGCTCCCCCCCCCCGAATTGTTTGCTTCCCTATTAAAATATTCTCATTGACCCACAGCGGGATATGCTTCATCGGGGTGAGGTTTGTTCCGAACTTCATTTGCACCTTGACCCAGCATTGCAACAAAGGCCCAGTGGTGGGGTGGGATTTCAGACCTTGCAGGGGATTGTTATAAACCAACAGTGGGAGGGACATTTTTTTGCTGGCCTTTAGTTTCATGGCCACCCATTGGAGTGTGGTTTCCCCTTCATGCCTCATCCACTGGAGTGTTTGTGTCATCTGAAATGCCTATTTGTAGCCTTCAAACCTGGGAAGGCACCACCTCCCTTCCCTCCAGTGAGCCCTCAGCCTACTCAGACTATACTTAGGGGGTTTCCCGTTCCAGAGGAATTTTCCTACTGCTTTTTCTACTTTTGAACTCCAGGTCTGGGGCATGGTCAACAGGAGATGTGCTAATATATAAAAACTCTTAGGGGCTGTTACCATTTTGACTGCCGCTATTTTCCATGCCAGGGTTAGGTGGAGCTTGCCCAATCTGTTCATATCATCTACCACCTCCAGCAATAGTAGGTGCAGGTTATAATCCCAAAGCTTAGAAATAGTGGCAGTGAATCTAATTCCAAGGTATGTGATACTTTCTTCCACCTTCTGCAGGCCGGTATTTCCCAATGCTGGGGGGGGGGAACCCGGGGTTGAGTGGGAGCAGTTTGGTCTTACGCTGGTTAAGGCACAAACCTGATAGCTTATGGAACCTTTGGAGTGTGTCTAAAAGAGGGGCTGAGACCATGACCAGCAGGTCATCAGCATACATGAGTGTGATATACTCTTCTCGTCCCACCATGATGCCCTGAATCTCCCTATCCTCCCTGATTTTTGCTGCCAGGGGTTCAACTGCAAGAACAAATAGCAAGGGAGAGAGGGGGCATCCTTGCCTGGTCCCTCATTCTAATTTAAAGGGAGAGGACAGTGTGGAGTTTGTAAGAAGTCGTGCAGAGAGGGTGTTGTACAAGGAGGCTATCCAGGTCCTAAACCAAGGGCCCATGCCAATGTGTTCTAAATGGCATGGAGATAGTCCCACTCCAGGGAATCGAAGGCCTTTTTGAAGTTGATTGCTACCACCACTGCAGGGGTGGCGAGGTCCTTGGCATTGTGTGCCAGATTAATCAGGGTTCTGATGTGATCCACACTGTACCTGTCAGGGACAAAACCTACTTGGGACAGGTGTATCAGCTGTGGTAGCAGGGGGCTTAGTCTTTGGGCTATCGCTTTGGTAAAAATCTTGCTGTCCACATTCAGCAGCGATATGGGGGAGGTGGGATCCTTCCCCTTTTTTTGGCAGCACTGTGATCACTGCCTCTTTCATAGTAGGTGGGAAAATGCCTTCGGACTCCACCTGTAAGTACTTCTTTTGTAATATGGGGGAAACTATGTCCGCTAAAGCGTTAGAAAAATTCCACTGCATAGCCGTTCACCCTTGTGCCTTACCTGGGCAAAGTGAGAGCAGGGCCTCCTTCACCTCTGCGATAGATAGGGGTTCGTCTGAAGCACTGGCCTGTTGGGCTGAGAAAGGGGGGAGCTTTATCAATTGTCGAAAGTCTCTGGTGGCTGCCGGGTTGGATTCCCTGGTTGAGGTGTATAGGGATGTATAGTATTTTCCATGATCTTGTTTAGTTCCATGCTAGTGGTATGTACCACCCCTTCTCTGACAGTAGACCAGCTATATATCTGTCCATTTGCTGTTTTTTTAACCTGCAGGCCAGTACCTTCCCCCTTTTCCCACACCTTCCCAGTATTTTTGCTTTAGCTTAAGTATGGAGACCTCTGATTTCCACAACAGGAGGGTGTTGATCTCCATTTGGAAACCCAGGATTTTCCACCCTTGGAGGCAGTGTTGATTTGGCCGCACTAACAGCTTATTTTCTATTTCAGCAATCGTCAGTTCTTTTTCTAGGTCTCCCAGGTGTTTCTTGCATTGCCTCCTTCTGGCACTACGTAGCTTATGATTTTGGCCCTCATGGTGACCTTGAACGCCACCCTGGTATTCCCAGCTCAAGTGTCCTGAATGGAGTTCTCCTTAAAAATCTTACTGCTTCCCATTAGCAACTGGTCCAGTCTCCACGTTGTGGAGATAGGAGTTGGAGGGCTCCATAGGATGATCATCTGGACCAGAGCATGTTCAGAGATTATGACAGGTAGTGTGTCAGAGGCTATGGCTGATTGAGTTGTCTGTGGGGAAGTGAGCCAGTGGTCAAGGTGGCTGTGGGTCCCATGCACCACTGAGAAGAAGGAGTAGTTCCTGTCATGTGGGTGTAGCACCCTCCATATGTCCACTAGCCCGTGGTCTCTCATCAGGCTTTGCATATCCATCCAGCCCTTCCCATGGGTATATCCCACACTGGAGTTCCTGTCTAACAGTGGAACTAGTACCAGGTTAAATTCTTGCCCCAGTATGGTGGGCATCCCCTTATCCAACATGTTCATAAAATTTTGAGAAGCTTGGTGAAAAAAGCCAGGGTTATCTTCATTGGGTCCATAAAGATTCCCAAGTAGGATAGGACCTGTGGGGGTTTGAATAGCGCTAGTACCCATATGCCCTGGGGATCTGCTTTGGCTGTGATGAGAGCCCACTGTAGTTGCCTATGGATCAGGATTGCTACCACCACTTCCTGGTAGGTGCTGAGGCATGAGCAACCTGACCCACTCAGTCCCTTTTTATGACTTCATGATCTTTTTTTGTCAGTTTGATCTCCTGTAATAGGGCCACATGTGCTTTGACCTTTTTTAGGTAGGACAGCACCTTTTTCCTCTTCACCAGTGTGTTTAAACCTCTCACATTCCAGGTAACACATGTTAAATTAGCCATAATCAAAGATCGTGGAGGTAAACAGAAGGAGGACTGTGAAGTATTTAACTGTGAAGAGAAAAGGGTGTTGTTTAATGGGGAAAGCCCCATATGTAGACCTGCGTGAGGTCCAAGGACTGAGTCGCTGGTCTTTTCCTTCCAGGTGTTGGACTTTCTAGGCACTTATACAGAATAGCCCATTGGGGGGGAAACTACACTAGCCTTACCACCTACCGTGTGGGGGAACCTTCCTTTACTCCTTTTGCTGGTCCTTAGTTTCTTAACTGCCATTCTACAGTTTTGCCGTATGCACATTGAAGCACAACCTTGCACTGTATAACAAAAAAAATTTCAACATTGCTATACATTCTCTGTATGTACATCGCTCACCCCCTAACAACCAAAACGAACTATTTACACCTTGCACACTAGTGCCTAGTTGGAGCCTCCAAGCGTAAGAGATCATTTGCCCCTTAGGGCAAAACAAGATCTGCTTGGTGGTTCCTGTTGCTGTGGTCTCACCATCTGTGGATGACCATGAAGCAGTTCGATCCCCCCTTCTACCCTTCAACAGAGAACTGAACAAACTGCTGGTCTGTGTGGCTCCAAGTGTGGCGGCATCTAGACAATCAGCAGCCCCTCAGGGCCAGTGCAGAAAGCAACCAAGCTACATTATCGGGGGGGACCTAGGGCAGTGGGAGGTTAAAGGGGGGATCTAGGCGATCTGGGGGCAGCTCAGAGTCTCCTTCTCTTTAATCCATGGACATGAAAGGCCCTGTGTGTCCCAGACATAGCCACATGTCCCCTCACATGTGCTGGTGACAAGGTGGAATGGTGAGGGGGCAGGGTTATCCCTTTGCTATGCACTCCTGGGGCAGGGGTACAGCAGCAAATATTCCTATCTCCATCCCCCCAGGTTATATTGCTATGGAGTCTGGCAGTGCCCCAAAGAGGGGCTTTAGCATTCTTCATGGTACCCCTTACACTTAGCAATTAAACAGTGCACCGTTTTTGTTAATATTTTAAAATGCTTAACCTTGGCTCAGCCCTCTCATTCATTTAATTTCATTTCATACTGACATACTAAAATGCCAGCAGAATAGGCCTAACGGTCTTTCGTGTCTGCTCGTTTGGTAAGTCCCCAACCTGGGTGCTGACCTTGCTGTCCCCCTTGCCTTCTCTGGCTTCTCCCTTCCCAGTTCCGGATATTCTTGCTGCATTGGATTTTGCTTCCAGAACCCTTCCCCTGAACCTGTCCCACCCCCTCTTGAACCCCTCCACTGTCTCTGCCTCCACCAGCCCCCTAGGCAGTGCATTCCATGGCTCCACCACCCTCTCAGTGAAGTAGCACCTCCTCCTTTCTCCCCTGAATCTTCCCCCCTCCAGCTTCCACCCATGCCCTCTAGTGGCCCCTTCCTCCTTCCTTCGAAGCACCCCGACTGTTCCTCCCCTATTTACCCTCTTCATGTACCTAAAGACCTCTATCATGTCCCCCCGGTCCCTTCTCTCTTCCAATGTGTACATATTTAGCTCTTCGAGCCTCTCCTCATAGGTCCTGTCCCCAAGCCCCAAATCATTTGGTTTGCCTCCTCTGGACCCTCTCCAGGAGGTTAATGTCCCTTTAAGTGTGGCCTCCAAAACTGCATGCAGTACTCAAGGTGTGGCCTCACCAAGCAGTTATACAGAGGAGTATCACTTCCCTCCTTCTGGAGTGATCCCTAGCGATGCATCCCAGCATCCTGTTGGCCTTGGCTGCTGCCTCTACAAGTCTCAGAGTTGTTCATCTTGACATCCACCACCACCCCAGGTCCCTCTCAGCCATCGAGACTTGTAGCATTTCCCCCCCAGGTGTACACATGGCCTGGGTTTCTGGCCCCAGGTGGAGTACCTTGCATTTCCCTGCATTGAACCTCAGCTTCCACTTTCTAGACCATCTTTCCAGAGCCTCCAGGTCCCCCTGTAGGGCCACCCTCCCCTCCTCCCCATCCACCACCGCCCCCAGTTTCGAGTCATCTGCAAAGAGACTCATCTCACTCCTGATTTCTGTCCTTATGTCAGATACATAGGCGTTGAACAGAAGGAGCCCAAGGACTGATCCATGTGGGACCCCACTAATGACCCTCCTTGGGGAGGGGATGAGACTATCCCACCAACTACGACCCTCTGGGTCCGGTCCTGGAGCCAATTGCCTATCCATCTGATCATCTGGTTCCCCACCCCCATTTCTCCCATCTTATCCAACAGGCCCACTTGAGGAACAGAGTCAAATGCCTTGCTGAAGTCTAGAAAGAGGACATCCATTGGTCTACCCAGGTCCAAGGCACTTGTTACCCAGTCATAGAACTCCACCAGGTTTGTCTGACACGATTTCCCCAGGATGAATCCATGCTGTCTATCGTCCAGGCACCCTGACTTATCCAGGTCCCCCCCTAGCCTCTCCTTGACAATGCCCTCCATCACCTTGCCCACCACCGAGGTCAGGCTGACAGGCCTGTAGTTCCCTGCCACCTCCCTTGATCCCCCTTGTAGATAGGCACTATATGCCACCTTCCAGTCTTGGGGCACCCACCTGTCCTCAGAGAGATGGTGAAAAGCTCTGCCAGGGGTTTTGCCAGGACATCTGCAAGTTCCTTCAGCACTCTGGGATGTAATTTATCCGGCCCGGTGCTTTCTCCGTCTTAAGGGGCTGAGGGCTTCCTCACTCTCTCTGCTGTAATTTCCACTTCCAGTATCCCTTCTCCCTGTAGCCTCCCCCACCTGCCAGTGATGCCTCCCCTCTCCCAGACCTGCCGATCGGTAGGGGCCCCCTCCTCAGTATCTCTGTCTCCTCCATGTATGATGCAGCACCCCATTTTCCCTGGTGAAAACTGAGGTGAAGTACTCATTTAGTACCTCAGCCTGCTCCCCCGGGTCTTGTGCCCATCTCTCCCCTGATTTAATCCTGCTAATCTGCCCCTTCACCCTTCGTTTTTCCCCAATGTATCTAAAGAACCCCTTGTTCCCTCTCCTAATTTCCCTGGCCAGGTTCTGCTCCTTCCTTGCCATAGCCACCCTCACCACTCTAGTGGCCCTTCTAGCCATCAGCTCATACTCCCCTCGATCCCTTTCACTCCTTGAGCACTTGAATTGCTTATAGGCTGCTTTTTTTCCCCGCACCACCTCCTGGACCTCCCTGGTCCACCAACAGGGTTTTGGGGCCCTACCGCATTTTCGTCTTACTCTTGCACAGGTGCTGGTAGCATACTGCACCCCTCTCCTGATGATTTCCCACCTACTATCAGCGTCCATGTCTGGCCAATCCCATCAAATGCTCCTTGAGGATCCTTCCCATTTCCTTAAAATCCTCCCCCTGAAGTGGTTACTTCCGTCTTTGTGCAGCCTTCTACCCCTCCTAGGTCCAGGCAGAACCAGACTGTGGCATGGTCACTCCCGCCAATGGGTCCCTTATCTCAGGCCCCAATCTGGTCACTGTCTGCCAGGACCACATCCAGTACCCGTGCCTCCCTGGTCGGTTCCCCCACCTGCTGAGTTAGGAACACGTCTTGAAAGACATCCAACAACCTCTGTTCCCTGGTCACAGAGGATGTCATAGTCTCCCAGTCTGTTCCTGGCATGTTTAAGTCCCCCAACACCACCACCATTCCTCTGCCCAGTCTGCAGTGTCTCCTAACATCTGCCACCAGACTGTCCTCCAGCTCCTCCGCCAGGGCAGGGGGTCTATACACCACTCCTATTTTTACTCTCTTGCACCCCCTTGTTATCAAGACTCTCTTGCACCCCCTTGTTATCATTTTTTTTCATTTCTTTTCTCTTTCAGGCCTCTTCCCTGCCATGGAAGTGTACTTTCAGGAGGTAGGGATAGTAGGCAGCTGATTATCGGACTGTCACTTGGGGGTTTACAGGCCCAAGAAGGGAGAAAACGGAGAAGAAGTCTATACCCATGCTAGCTGGCTCCAACTAATCGACAGAATAAGATATCAAACCTGCCTTCTCGCTAAAAAGGTTGTGCTAAACCGGCTTCCTCCTGGAGTGCAGAACATGCTGTCCCTACTGCTAAACACCAGACAAACCAGGAGCTTCTCCACACAAACTTTCCATGAGCCCAGATGGCACACATCTATGGCTCAATGTGCTTTCTCACACTGGGCACCATTCTAGGCAAACGCACTACCGCCTGATATCTCTGGTGCTACTACTCTTGGATCCTTCAAACTCAGATTGCGTCAACATCCTATTGTCACGAGTACCTGCAGGTGCCACCACTGAGACATCCCATGCATCTACTGACTACCTCCAGTACTTCCCTGCCCCTATCATCGGGATAGGCAATTCTCAGCACTTAGCCCCTACCCTTAACCCCTTGTACCCTTATCCTGGCCCATCCTAACCCCTGCCTCTACCCACACTGTCCTGCTTACCCTGAACCCTCCTTCCCCACCTCCTTTTCCTGTTTCTTCTACTTCCGCAGGCATACTTTGTACAGTGCCGCAGCATACCTGTTCCTGATTGGATTTATGTACCCATTATGTTTAATACTCTCATTATCTGTTTACTGTACTCTCAATGCATTATCTGTATATTGGCCTCAGTTTCTTGCTTTGTTGTTTAATGTATTTGACATGGAACCTCTCAACGAGCACCCACTCACAGGTGTAGCCAAGATTTCAATAAATAAATAAATAAAGTCAAAGTCTGATCTCCACACTACTGCAGCCTAGTTCAATGCAGCCCCCTTCCTTCTCCCCCTCCCAACCCTGCCAGCATCAGAAAAATACTACTGTAGGAGGTATCTATTTAGTTCAGACTGTAGACTCTGGTATATCCATCTCGTCGGTCAGGAGATGGGCTGGGCTGTTCTGGGAAATCCACGAGGCCTTCTGGGGTTGGGTAGTCAAGTTGCTTCATCATGGTCCAGCCTAGCTCCCTCTCTGCTTCATTTTCTGCTGGTGGGTTTGTCTCAGTTCTCTTCGGCTGTGCCTGGCAAGACAAGGGTGAGAGCACTTGCTGCACATCAGTTGTTTCTGATGACTCTGACCTCGGGTCTGCAAAGCAGTTGACAGTGATGTGGCACACCAGGGCCAAGGATTCTTCCCTTTGTTGGTCTCAATGTCCACTGGAGGTATTAAGCCCAGCTTTTGCTTGAGGGTGGTCACACTTGGTATGCTGGTCTCTCATGAAGCCTTTTTGCTGCGACGCGGGAGGGCCCATTCACTCTGTCTCTCTCTGGTTCCCCTCCTCCACTTCCATGTCCTCAGTTCCTGGAGGTGTTTTGGGACTGTTATGTCTCAGGGATCTGGATTTTGGAGATCTACTGTCCCCTGACCAGTTTTTGCACAGAAAGTCCTCCAATGTTGCAGGGTCCGAAAAGAACAGTGGCACACCATTATGTACTACCCACATGATGGCTGGGTATCTGAGGGAGTATTGAATGCCCAGCTTTTGCATTGTGTGTCGTGCTTGAGTGTACTCTTTTCTTCTTCCCAAGAGCTCCTTGGAGAAGTCCTGCTATATTGAGATTGGGTGCCCTTGCCAGGATAGGCGGCCCACCTCTTGAGACCTTGTCAGAATTAGCTGCCTTGTTGTGTAGCTGAGCATTGTAATCAATATTGCCCTTGGCTTTTCTCCTTTTTGCGGTACTGATGTTAGGGTCCTGTAAGCCCACTCGATATCCAGGTGGATCCCTTGTTGAAGTCTTAGAATGGTGGGCAGAGTTTGGTGAAGGAAGTGGATTGTGTCCTGTTTTTCTGACCCCTCCAGGAAACTCAGCAGGCGGAGATTGTTCCTCCTGCTGCGATTTTCTAAATAATCCACCTTCAGCATTAGGTTATGGATGAGACCCTGTTGTTCCCTTTTGGTAGTCTGGACTTCCTCAAGAGCTGTATCGTGGGATGAGACCTGCTGTTCAATCAATGATAAGTGGTCCTCCAGCTGTTGAATAGTGGCTGTTGTCTAGTGGGATGCCGTGGTAACTTCTGCCATTTGATGGATAAGTTTCTCAAACAGTTTATCCACGTTGCTTGGGACATACCTTGCCTCCCACTATGCTGCCATGGTTCCGTCATTAGTAGGGCCAGAGATCAGGACTTGCTCCGATTTCCAGAAAAGGGTATGTGCTGATAGCTAATCTTTAGCTCTTCTGATGTTGCCATTTTTAAGTGTTAGATGCCACCTTTTTTCTTTGTATTAGACGGATGTTCCACATGGAATAGTGCAGCTCACCGATCAAGCTGCCATTTTGCTTTCTGGTGAAGCCATGCCCCCAGGTCCACCAGTTTTAACAGAGTTCAGTAGCTAGAGATAGGCCTCAGTGTCTGCAGTGTGGTCGCCACCTTGTGAAGTCATCACGTGGCACCCAACTCGAGCACTGCGGAACCAATTAGTCCAGTGAACAATAAGTATCTGCAGAGTCTCAGCATGTAGCTGGGAGAGCAGCGGCAGTCGGGGGGTCGGGTCCCTTCTTCAGTCCCCTTTCCTAACCCTTTGCCTCTTCAGACTGCTGCAGGGAAAAAGTGTACTGCCCTGCAGGGTCTCGGCATGTAGCGGGGAGGGCAGCGACGATCGGGTGGGGGTGCAGGTCCCTTCTTGAGTCCCCTTTCCTAACCCTTTGCCTCTTCAGACTGCTGCAGGGAAAAAGTGTACTGCCCTGAAATAGGGGAGAGAAGAGAGTGAAATGAGTGCAGCCTTGCTGTGATTTGCTAAAAGAATGGAGCTCCGGGTTCTCTACTGACGCCCAAAGAAGTGAGCAGGGGGAGAAGTATCGAGTTACCAACACTGTTCCAGAACGGAAATAAAATTAACCCTTTCAACAGTCCCCTTGAAAAACGCCAGTGGGCAAATAGTAGCTAACAGTAAACGGCAAGCATGTTACAAGGCAATCCAAGTAAATCCAGCAGTAGACACAGTATGTTCACTAGACACAGCTACCTTCTACACAGACTGGGTAACTCACTCCTTGCATTTCTCAGGGCTTGTTCGTACTATACTTGATTCGGATTAAGGCTAAATGACATATACGGTTTATAATACTTCTAGCCTACACAGATATAAATGTCTACATCTGAATCTGAATAAAGGCTACTAGACAAGAACATTTGCTGCTTTCGTTGACACAAACTTGAAATCTACTAATTCTTCTATATTTGATTTGGATTAGGCACTTTATAAAGCTGCATTAATTAATTCCCACACATTCACTGCTTTTCTGACACATAACTAGGAATCTATTATAACTGATTCGGATTCGGCTCATTAAGCAGTTAGATTAATCATTCTCTCGGAAGCGACTAATTTAGCAGCCTTTTGGGAGTACTTACTATGTGGTAGGTTTTCCTGGATAAAACAAGCAAGGATAGGCACTCATCATTATAACTTTTAGTACATGGAATTCAAGGACAAAATCCCCTACTGAGCTACAATAGAAGCGTTCACATGGCAAACAACTACGGAGTGGAATAGGTCCACCAGTTCTTTTTTTATTAATTTATTTCAATCTAGGATTACAATACCTTTGAGCCGAGGCTCTTTTACAAAGGTTCCACATCAGCGTGTGCAACAGTCATCATTTATAGTTACAAACATATAATCATTGACTTACAGACATGTAATAACCAGTACAAAGACTTGAGCTATAAGTGAGACAAGGGAAGGAGGGTGGGTGGGTGGGGGTGGAAGTGAGGTAGGAGATTGAGGGAGAAAGGAGGTGCAGAGGGTAAGGGGAGTACGAGAGGTGGTTGGGGGCAGCGGCAGGAGTGGAGATACGGGGAGGTGGGCGAGGGTGGGAGACAGTGCAGCCAGGGGGCCTTGTCAAGGGAATATAACAGGTAAGGTGCTAGGGGTGCAAAGACTGATTGTAAGTGCTGGGTGCTGGGGCATGTGCAGCTGGAACAGTGGAAATGTTAAGATGGGCAATCGCAGGATACAAGCAGTGAGAGGCGCAGCTTGGACTTGAAGAGTCCGAGTGTTGGAGCGGTCGCTATGTCGCTGCCAAGAGAGTTAAGCCAGTTGGATGCCCGATAGGTGAATGATCTTTGTCCTTGGGTTGTGCGACATCATGGGATATGTAGTAGATGGGAATTGGATCTCCTTGTAGTGACGTTCCTATGTGTAGGCTTAAGGAGGGCACAGACACCAGGTTGGGCAAGCCCCATTATAATTTTCTTGGCCGTGATGCAGGTTTGGTATTTTATGCGTTTGTCCAGTTAAAGCCATCCAGATTGGGAATAAAGGTCACACGTGTGGGTATGGCGATGTGAGCCAGTGATGAGATGACAGGCCTTATTCAGGGGAGGTCATGATACGTTTGAGAGCAGTGGTAGTTACAGACCCATATATGATAAGACCATAGTCTATGATGCTGACGATGGAGCTTTGGATGGCCACTGATGCACTATCCAGCTTCTGGGGTTAGGTGTTTCCTGTGCCGGAATAATATGCCTAACCTCGCATTGGCAGACTTTGCAACATTGCTGATATGGACAGCGTATGAGAGGTGGGGATCAAGGGTGATGCTGAGGTACTTGAACGATTGTGTTTGCTCTAGGATGGCTCCTTGTTTGGTTGCAATGGCGAGGTGGAGTTGTTTGTTTTTGTAGTGGGGGCTGCAGAAGACTATAGACTTGTTTTTTTTTTCTGATTGAGAAGCAGTTTGTGATTTAGGAACCAGGTTTCGATGGAGGAGAAGGCCCGCTGAAGTTTATTTTGTAATTGGATTGGATCAGGGTCCGAGGTGAGGATCACAGCATCGTCGGTGTACAGAATTATTTGTTCTGGGCAGCTGTCCGGTAGTGAGTTTAAGAATAAGTTAAAGAGGAGGGGTCCCAAAATGGAGCCCTGGGGGACTCCTGAGCGGACCGGTCTAGAGTACGAGAGTGTATCAATGATTCTTACTGTTTGGGACCGTTCTTCAAGGTAGCTTTTAAACCAGCCAATGGTGTCAGTTGACAGCCCAGTGTTCTGAAGCTGAGCAAGCAGAAGGTGGTGGTTGATGGTGTTGAAGGCTTTAGTTAAGCCAATGTAGACTGAGCCTAGTAGTTCGCCAGAGTCAAGTGCGTTGTGGATTGCACCAGTGAATTCAAGTAGGGCTGTGGAGGTGCTGTGAACTTTGTGGAACCTGTGTTGTTGCTTGCACAGGATGTTGTACGTATCCAGATATTCTGTGAGCTGGTCCGAGACAATGCGTTCTAGTGCCTTGGAGAGTGGGGGTAGTAGGGAGATAGGTCTGTAGTTATTGTGGGCAGTTTTGTCACCACTTTTATGGATTGGGGAAACAGTGACAGATTTCCATCTATCCGGGAACTGGCTATGGCTGAGGGACAGGTTGAAAATTCTGGTCAGAGGACTAAGCACTTCGTCAAGTGTGAGAGACAGGATTTTGTGATCGAGGGAGTCATTAATGAATCCTGATTTACCAAGGGCTTTGGTAGCATATTTGTGTACTTGGTGAGCCTTGACTGCTTTGAAGTAGATGTGGGGGGAGCTGGTGGGGGTAGTGTTCATTGTGGAGACAGGGGCTTCACCATCTTTGAAGTAGTCCTGGAGTAGGACAGCGCTGAGGTCGGTAAAGGCTTTGTTAAAGATATCCGCAATGGTTTTTGGGTTGAGGGCTGTGGTTCAGTTGATGTGGAGTATTGATGGGGGGGGGTTGGGTGGATTCCCGGTGAGTTCCTTTATGTTCTTCCAGAATTCCGACCATTGCCCCAGGAGTTTGTGAGGGCATGCTAATAGTAGGCGGACTTCGTTTGCCGGATGGTTTTGGTGCAGTCATTGCGGGAACATTTGTAGTTCTGGATATCATTTTGCCTTCCAGAGTTTCTGGCCAGCTCCCATAGGTGGTCTCTTGTTTTTTTGCATCCTGAGGAGGTCACCTGTGAGCCAAGGGTTACTGAGTGATTTGACTTTGTGTTTCTTAATAGGATCATACGTGTCACAGGCCACAGTGAAGATGTTTATGAAGTGGTCAAGGGCAGTGTTTACGCTGGTTGCATTGAAGATAGGGGACCAGTCTTGATGGAGGAGGTGGGATTTGAGTCGAGGAAGGTGCCCATGGGGTAGAACCCTGCTGGTGATAGTTTTTGGTGGTGGTTTGATGAATTTATTTGACCAGGTGCAGCTAACAGGGGAGTGGTCGCTGAGAGAGTCAGGGAGGACATTAGTGTTAGATATCCGTGATGGGTGACTGGTAAGGATCCAGTCCAAGAGTGTGCTGGTGCTGGTCCTGTAATTTTTCCTGGTTGGTGAGTCAACCATTTGTGTGAGGTTCACCGCAGCAATGGTATCCCTGTGTGCACCAGCATCGGCCGCAGACCAGTTGATGTTGAAGTCGCCTAGGAGGATGGATTCGGTGTCCGGTGGGAGTGACTGTACAAAGTCAAGAACAGCTGTTAGACCAGTTTCCTGTTCTTTGGGAGGGATGTAGATGGTGGCAACAGTGAAGGTTTTGTTTTGGGCTCTGAGGAGGATTCTCACTGGTAGTATCTGAGCAGTTGTGGGTTGGAGTGAGGTAATGATGTGGTGCCCCTGTATGGAATCTTTTAGGTAGAGAGCGCAGTCCCCGGCTCTTTTGGAGAGGCGATCCAGCCTAAAGACGTCGTAGCCAGGAAGGCTGATTGCATGGTCTGGAACTGATGGCGTGGTGGTTTCGACAATTGCCAGGATGTCAGGGCAGTGTTGGCTGGTGAAGGCCTGTAGGGCATCCATTTTAGGAAGGAGGCTGCAGATGTTGATTGATATGAATGAGAGGGCACCCGAAGGCTTGCTCAGATTAGTGGCTTTAGAGCAGAATGGGCCAGGGTTTGGGTGCACGTTGTCTGACAGCATTAGGAGGAGGAGGAGGACTAGCCTCAAGGAACTGCAGCGTATTTCTTTAAGGGAATGCTTTCGCCTGCTAGCATCTTGGGAAATTGCCGAGCATCGACGATAGTGGGTGAGGGTAAGCGTAGACAGGGGGGACCAAAGTGGAGGGCTAGGACAAGTGTGGGTGTAGGACAGTTTCATGGTGGTAGGATGGACCCTGGACAAGGGGCAGTGACCAGTGTGCAGCGTGCCTATGTGGAGGAAGGATGTAAGAATGTGGAAGCTGTAGGGGAGGGAGGGAAAGCAGGCATTTGGGGTGTGCAGTAGGAGAGGAAGACAGGCAAGAAGAAATAGAATAGGGGTAGAGAGTGGTGGAGTCGCATGATTAAGGTAGGATTCAGGGTAGGTGGAGGGAGGGGGTTAAGACAGGTTGGCAGGGCTAGGAGAAGGGGGAAGAGCAGTAGCTGGATCAGTGGGAAGTGAGAATACAGCCAGGAAGGCCAGGCAGCCAGGGAGTGGGAGGTGGCGACTAAAAGATGGGGGATTCCCAAAACAGGTACCCAATGGAGCACAGTAGGGGGCGAGCTACCAGGGGTGTGGAGGAAGGTCTATACAGTTAAGGTCGGGGGGGGTTGGCGTAAAATTTTGGCCGTTTGCCATAGAAATGAATGGGCGCAGCATCCCCGAGCAGAGCAAAGTTCTAATAGAGTTCTGTAGCCAGAGACAGGCTTCAGCTTCTGCAATGTGGTTGCCATCTTGTGAAGTCACCACAATGCTCCCAACTCGAGTGCTGGGGAACCATTCAGTCCAGTGAACAATAACTACCTGCAGGGTCTCGACATGTAGTGGGGAGAGCAGTGGCAGTCAGTACTGTGTCAATACCTTGCATGCAATAGAGCGCGGCATTAAGCATGCTGTGCAGACTGTGCTTGTAAGTAGAGTGACAGGGGTAGAACAGCAGTAGGGAATTACCACTACCCCTGTCGTTCTACACTTTTGTGGTAGGCATCAAGTTACCATGTGGTGGGTGCCTGGTCAAGCCGCACCCCTGGTGGAGTGGCTAGGGCACCAGCACACGGAGAAAGCAGAAGACCTGGGGCTGTGGTTCGATTCCTCCCAGGTCTTCCAGTGCTACTACTTTTTGCTCTTTTTTTTCTTTTTTTTTTCTAAAACACAAAGGTCCCCCCCTCCCGAGTTTCTCCCTGTCCCCTAGGTCTACACCCCCAGAGTTTGTTATTTAAATTCCAGGGGATGTGGGGGCAAAGTTCCCCACATTGGGGTTGCGGAGAATGAAGCCACCTGCAAAAACAAAAGGAAGCCCATTGTGGAGACCAGTATGTGCTGTTTGTGTAGATCAGTGTTTTACCGGACCTTATTTCAGCGCACACCGTTTTGCCTGCTGCATCTGTTGCTGCACTATTTTTGCTTAAGGCATTATGAATCAGTGTTGTGGCAGTTGGGGGGGGTGCAGATCCCTGCCTGAGTCCCCTTTCCCAACTCTTTGCCTCTTCAGACTGCCGCAGGGAAAAAGTGCACTGCGCTGCAGAATCTCAGCATGTAGCGGGGAGAGCAGCGGCGGTCGGGGCAGTTGGTGCTGGTCCCTTCCTGAGTCCCCTTTCCCAACCCTTTGCCTCTTCAGACTGCTCATTAATAGGGACAGTATTGCAGACATTAAGGTGGGAGGCCACTTGGGGACCATTGATCACTGTACAGTGTACCGTGTACAGTGTGGTTTGACAAAACAACAGCAGTGGAAGGAAACCACACAAGGATGGGGGTCCTGGACTGCAGGACAGCAGATATAAAAAAAATGGTTGAATGCCTCAGAGGTAACCTAGAGGGGGAATGTTCTGGGTGGTTTGAAGGAACTGTGGGCAAAGATAAGGGAAGATATAGTGAAGGTAACAAATCTCTGTGCAAAGGAAGTGAACAAAAACATGAGGACAAAAGAGACTGCTATGGTTCTCGAAGGTTCTCGAAGGAAGTGGCTGAAAAGGTAAAGGCTAAAAGGGTAGCTTTCAGGAAGTATAAAGAGATACTGAGGGAAGAGGACAGGGAGGTGTATCAGGAGAAACATAGGGAGGCAAGGAAAGTGGTGAGCAGCACAAAGGCACAAACTGAGGAAAGAATAGTCCAAGGGGTAATAAATGGGGAAAATACTTTTTTGGCTACATAAGTGAAAGGTAGAAGACTAGGGGAGGGATTGTGAGGTTAAGAAGGGCAGGTGGGGACTGTGCAGAGGAGGATCAGGAAAAAGGAGATATCCTGAACAAATATGTTCTTTCAGTCTTCACAGAGGAAGGGTAAGAGGAGGGCCGTGTAAAAAGAACAGGGGCACTGGAGGGGAGAAGTAGACACAAGTCCCTTTACAGACGAGACAGTCCTGAAGGGACTCGCAAATCTGTAAGTGAACAAAGCTATGGGGCCAGAAGGGGTACACCTTAGGGTACTGATGGAGCTCAAGGAGGTACTGGCTGCACCTCTGACATTTCAGAAACAGGAGTGGTTCCAGAGGCCTAGAGGAGGGCAGATTGTCCCACTTCACCAAAGTGGTAGCAGGGAGAATTCTTGTTGGCAACTATAAGCTGTCAGCCTGACATCAGTGGCGGGGAAGTTAATGGAGTCACTGCTAAAGGAAATGATTGTGGATTACCTTGAATCCAGTGGGTTACAAGACCCGAGGCTACATGGATTCATGGTGGTGGTGGTGGTGGTGGTGGTTGGGTGGGTGGGGGGCATGTCACACAACAGATTATGGTGCTAAATGGAATTCACTCTGGGGAAGGGAGTGTGTCAATGAGGTGCTACTGGGCTCAGCAGTATGACCAGTTCTCTTTAATTTCTCTGTGAGTGACATTGCAGATGAGCTAGAAGGGAACGACTGCCTCTTTGCTGATGACACTAAAATCTACAATAGTATGGACACTTCAGGGTGGTGGAAAGAGTATGCAGATACCTGAGAAAACGAATAGTAGTCAATGGCATGGCAGCTGGGTTTCAATGCAAAAAATGTGCAAAATCCTACACTTAGGGCACAGAAACTCAGAGGCAGAATACAAAATGGGAGAAGAGTACTGACACTCACCAAACAGGAAAGGGACTTAGGAGTAATCATATCTGGAGACCTCAGGGTCGTGAGGCATGCTTGGAGTACTGTGTCTGGCTCTGGAGAGCACATCTCAGGAGGACATAGACAGAGTGCAGGCAGTCCAGCACAGGTCAATTAAAATGGTGCAGAGTCTGCATCAGAAGTCCTAGGAGGGAGACTGAAGGACCTTGATATGTATGCCCTGGAAGAGAGGAGGCAGAGGGGGTATATCATAGAGATCTATAAATACCTCACAAGGGCAAATAAGCTACAGTAGAGGAGTATTTTTCAGAGGAAAAGATGCATGATAAAAGGGGTCGTGCAATAAAGCTGGAAGTGGGTAAATTCAGGAGGGATGTGAGGAAGTACTTCTTGACTGAAAGAGTAGTGGATGCCTGGAACAGTCTTCCAGTGGAGGTGGTGGAGGTGAAAACAATGGTGAGCTTTAAGCATACATGAAGTAAGCACAAGGGAATCTTAGTGGGACGCGAGGGAGGGAGGGAGCTGGAGGTCAAGTAGGGTCTGCAGTGACAGTGTAGGCAGGGAAATACATGTTCAAACTGTGCGGACCAAGAGGTCCTTATCTGCTGTAAAGGTTTATGTTTCTTTGAACAGGTGGCTAGAATTTATTTATTTATTTATAGAATTGGAATTACAATCCTTTGAGTCATAGACACTTTTGCAAAGGCTCCACGTCAAATGTAAGGTACCTGCTGGAAACTTCAGTTGGGAGAGATGCAGGCAGGGTAGAGAGGATAGCCAGGGAGTGGGATAATCTTGACATCATTGTCCACCTGTTGACCAATGACCTGGCTTGCTAACTCCTGGAAAAAGTTACAAATTTCTACAGATAGCGTTAGAAAGCTATGGGGAGGCTGAGGCAGGCAGCAACCTCAGTGAACTTTTCTGAGATCTGGACAGTTTGGGACAGGGGAAAGAGGAGAATTGTTCTGATTGCTCACTTTAACACATGGCTGAATGAGTGTTATAGGGAAAAGGGATGGGGTACCTGAGGAGTGGGAACACACTTGGAGGGATAGAAAGCGATTTAAGTGGAATGGCTTTTACCCCTCTGAAGAGGGTACCACGAGGTTAGGGCACAGGTTTAAAGAGCACATTGAACACCCTTTAAACTACTAGGAGGTTCAGATTGGAAATGAATAGATGTACATTCTCAACTGAGAGAGGTCTAGATAATCTTCCCTGATGCTAGAGAACATACAAACAAATGAAGAAGCCAGCAGAAGACGCCCATTTGGTCTATCTACAGTTCAGTGTCTCTCTCTCCACTTCTCGGCCTGTCTAGCCTTTGATTTTGGGGCATTGTCCCTAGCCTTGGAACAAATTGCTGTGAAACATGCCTGACCAATCTTCTGCCCTGCTCATATACTGCCTAGTCCAGAATGAGACCTGCTTCTCTCCTGCCCATCTGCTACCCTGGCTTTTATCAGCTCCCATGACCGGCACCATCTGTTCGTACACCTCTGTTTCCTCTCCCACTGGGTCCCATCTTCCTCCGTCCACTTCCCATCCAACTTCGCCACCATCTGCCTCCTACATCCTGGGGACTTTGAAAGTAACCCTGGCCTTGCTACATCACCCTCCTCAAACACTCCTTTATCCCACAGTCATCCACTATGGGACATTAAGTAGAGCCTAAAAATTGCACATCTGAATGTGAGGAGCCTTTTTTCTAAAATGGCTGATCTGGAAGTCTGGGTCTCTGTACAAACCTGACATACTGGGCATCTCTGAGACCTGGCTAAAAAGATCTACCCCAGACCACTGCTGCTCCCTACTTGGTTACACCTTCCTTTGCTGTGATTGTACTACCTCCTGCCGTGATGGATGTGTACTCCTGTACTACCACAACTCCTATGCTGCCACACTTCTTGGCCAGTTCATCAGTGACCTCCCTACTGAGTGGCTTGAGCTGAACTAACAGATGCCACTAATAAGAAACTGCTTGTTAGGTCCTGCTATAACTCTCTGAGGACTGGTGTCCCTGGGTTTGCTGCACTCCTGAACATCGTTGCCACTCTCTCCCTCTCTAGAAACACCATTCTAGTGGGTGACTTTAACATCGACTGGGACACCAACCCCCTCTCTGACTGAGCTCCATTATATAACAACATAATCTCACCCAGCTAATTACCTCCCATACATGCCTCAACAATCGGACCAACAAACACAGAATCCTAGATTGGATCCTGACGACTCGAGCTGACAAAGTTGCCCACGCTGGCACACTGTCTGATGCCATTAGTGACCACCCCCCATCTACTGTGTCTGGCATACCAACCCCCAACCCCCACCCACCTATTTGACCTTCCACAATTTCTCTACTTATGACTCACTCGGGCTACAGGATGCCCTCAGAGCCCTTGACTGGACTACCCTTAATGATTCCACCAGAGCTGACCTAGTGCTAGACATTTTCATCTCAGTCCTCTCACCCATCCAAGATAAGCATTTCCCATTCACTAATTGCTGAGTGTGTGGGGGTGACACTCAGTGGCTCTCATTAGACCTCCTCAAGATGATGAAGGAGTGGTACTCCAAGTGGGCTGCCTATAAAGCTGCCCTATCCCCTACCCTCTGGAATGACTACCAACGCCTGCAAAATCTCTGCAAGTGCTGCATTCAATCTAGGAAGTTGGCCTACTTCCAATCGCTCAAATCCAAACATCTAGGAAACCCCAAGTGTTTCTGGTCCTCCATTAATGCCTTGCTCTGCCCCTCTACTCAGCAGTCCCCTTCCCCCCTAAACACACAACAAGGCTCCCTGACTGACCCTACTGATATGGTGAATGCACTCAATGCACATTTCTCTAACCTTAGCAGCTACCTGGCTAAACTGCCCCCCCCCACCTCTCTGCCCTCACCCCCACCTTCCACTTCCAGCAGACCCTTTTTTATTTTAAGACCATTTCCCCTCCTGGGACACTTAAGCTCTTCCTCAGTCTTCCATCTAGAGGGAAGCTGGTAGTGATGATCTATCCCCCCGCTTCTTAAAACTAGTGGCCCAAGACATTGCCTACCCACTCACCTTCATCTTTAACCTCTCACTTACTATGGTCTCTGTCCCCCATGCCTGGAAACAGGCAAAATTATCCCCATTCATAAATCGAGTGACCCTAGTCTCATGGACAACTACCGTCCCATCTCCATACTGCCCCATCTTGGTAAGCTCCTAGAGAAGTCGATAAACTGTCAAATCACTGAGCATATCTCCAAATACAATCTCCTTTGCCCACAGCAACATGGCTTCAGGAAGGGGCACAGCACAAACATGGCCCAAGCCTTCTTCACTGTTGATGTACTGAGGAATATGGATGAAGGAAAGCTAACTGGTGCAGTGTTTGTTGATTTGTCTAAGGCATTTGACCTTTTCAACCACAATATTCTGGAAACAAAACTTGATGCCTTTGGTTTCTCCCCTGCTTCCACCGCCTGACTCACAAACTACCTCTTTGGTAGAACCCCTCTGAGTTGGTGTCCCCTAGGGCTCTGTTTTTGGCCCCTCCTCTTTTATTTATTTATTTTATTTATTTAGTTTGTGTTGACCGGGTAAGTGCACTAGACAAATCCTGCCTATTTTCAGGCACGACCTGGGGGGAAGGGGATACAGATGAATGCCAACGGACCTTGAACCAGATTAAGCTGTTGGTGGTATTTTTATTTCATTTTTCATTATTTCATTAACTCTCTCTCCTGTTGGAGGGCCACTCCTGTGAATCACTCCTCTATGCTGATGACCTAATACTATGCAACAGTAACCCATAACCCTCCTCTCTGTCTGCCTCCCTTAATGCTGATTACTGCAAGGCTCATTGTTGGTTCTCCTTTAACAAACTATCGGTCAATGCTTCCAAAATGAAGGTCATGCTGTTCAGTTCCAAACCAAAACTCTCCACCCTTGCCCACTCAGGCTGCCTTCTCACTGTCCTATCCCAGATGGTTCACCCCTTGACACTGTTCCTGCCTGCAAGTATCTGGGGGTAATCCTGGATCCATCCCTTACCTTCTCCAACTGCATCGCCTCACTGATCAGGTGCATTAATCAGAAGATTGGACTTTGCTATCACCTAATCGAAAAGCTCACACCTGAAGCCAGCCTAGCTGTTACCCACAGCAACCTCCTTCCCCTCCTTGATTATGGGTTCTCAGTGTACTCCCTTACCTCCACTGCCAACCTGAACCAGCTGGACACTACCTATAATCGGATATGCTGCTTTGCCCTTCACGCCCTCTTCCCACCCACCACTGTTCTCTCTACCAATCCCTTAACTGGCTCCCCCCTCAAGCATGATGCTTCTACCTGCTGGCTCAGACAGTCAGAGATGCCTTACAAAATCCCTCCTACTCTCCACTATCTCTTCTGATCTGGCCCAGAACCTTCAGCTGCAACCTACATCAGTCATCCCATCTCCAACTCGACCATCCTAACATAACCACCAGGATGGGCCAAAGACCCTTCTCCGCGGACGGACCTCACTCTGGAATGACCCCCCCATGTTCCCCAGACCCCACTCTTAATATAAATACACTTTTAAGAACCCACTTCCTGTCCTCCTCAACCTGTTTCTCTCCACAGGCCACTAGCACTGCTGTGCCTTCTATGCAGCCCCCCCTTACCTACTCCTCCCACTAGTTCTCTCCTCTTCTGCCCTGAATACTGACTCAGCAATCATGTTTTCCATCCTAAATGATGGCTGAGTTTCTACCTGTAATATTTTCCTCTTGGACTCTGTGTATCACCTGTTTTTGCTGGCTCAGCTGATATTATCCATCCTAGTTAGATGATGTAGCTACTTTGCCCTCTTTACATGTGTTATATAATCTTATTTATGCTCACCTTGCTGGATGTATTTAGTACTGTTTACCTGTATATATTCTCATCACCACTGTATGTCTGCCTGACCTGCCTTGGATTTCCTGTTATGATCCTTTCATGATTCCTGTTGTTTGCTTTGACTGTAGTTTTACCATGTATTGCCAGTCCCTGTCCCATGCCATGCCTGATCAGTGCACCAACCTGGTTAACAAACGAATAACTAAATAAATAAATCTAGTCTGCTCATATTGCAGGGTTCACAGCATGAGCTACTTACCCTGCCCCTCCAACTCTTCCCAACCTTTCCATCCTCTCTACCCATGATTCTTACCTTCCTTGTATGCCTATCCCAGCCTCTCTTGAAACTTCCCACCATCTCCTCTTCTGGCAGTGCATTCCAAGGGCCTGATTCCAAAAGATCCCTTGGAGCGATGCAAGTTTCAACCACTCCAGGGATGAAGCAAACTCCGTGTGCGCCAGGGGCCCTGTGCCAGGATCTGCAAAAATCAGGGTCCTGGCACCAAAATCCCTGGGTTTGCTGCAGGTATACACAGCACCCAACCATCAGTGCAGCTGTGGTAAATGCCGCAGGAATCTGCCCCCTTCCCCTTTCTGGTACAACACAAGAAGGGCCAGCAGGCCAGCATTGGTGGTGGGAGAATTCACCTACCAGGAGGGGGTCAGGGGGAAGGAGGGGCATGGGGGGACATAAAGTGAGTGGGAGAAATGGTGGGAAAGTAAGGGATTACTGTAGCACCCGGCGGGGTGCATATGCCTCTGTGTAATATATATAGAGACATATGCACCCTGCCAGGTGCCAAAGCAATCCCTTACCTGCTGTCTCCCCGTTTCACCCTGTGCCCCTCTGTGCCACTTCTGCCCCCTGACCACATATATAGCTTTCCCCCTAACCTGCCACAGGGTCACACACTGGCACAAGGGGCTTAGACCACCTCCTGGCTGGTCTAAGTTGGGCTCTCTGCTACAGCCATAGCTGGGCTTTTAGAATCCTCAATAAAGGGATGTTGCAGCCCCACCGTGGTGCAAGACCCCTTGTGACCTGGTGTACCTTGATGTAGGTCACAAGGCTGGTGCTGTGCCCGTTTGCTGTAGTGGCTTCCCATTCCAATACAGACCGCATTTTGGAATTGGGTTTGCTGCAGATCATGATGCAAGGTGCAGATTGCGTCATTGATATTTGACACAAGCACCTTGCATCATTCTAGTTGCCTTTGGAATCAGGCCCCAAGTGTCCACTACCATCTGCATGAAGAAGTGCTTCCTGACCCCACTCCTCAACTCCGGTTCTATGTGATAAGGGTGAATGCGGCATGCTGAATGCCCTTATCGCAACCCCACATTGGCAAAAAATTCAATTTAGGCAATGTAGGTCCCGCCTAAGAAACGTGCGCCAAAAAACTTTTTTTTTTTCTGAGGGGGCTTTGCCCCCGCATCTCCTAAATTAGGATTCTCAACTCCGGGGGTGTTGAGGGTGATTGTTACAAAAAAAACTGTCTGCTGGGCGCAACAAAACTACCAAGCACGGTCCCAAACCCTGCATCCCAGCCACCCCAAGCCAGCACCTAGCCCACCACACCATGACACCAACTTGCTGGAAACCCAAGGCACCACCCCTCACATATCTTCCTGCCCCACATTCAGTAGGCTCACTCCCACCCCCCCCAAGCGTGTATAAGCGCACGACATCCTGTCGCCAACCCCACACCTCCACCAGCAAGACACTAGCCGAAAGTGGATCACCATTTCAACAGGCGCCCACTTGCTAGTGCCCCATATCACGGTATACCCTAAACTCCAGTTTAAGACTGTGCTGTGCCCCCTCATTTTATGGTTGCCACTTAACTTAAAGATACCGTCTTTATAACCTTATTTATCCCTTTCAAGTACTTGAAGGTTTCAGTCATGTCCCTCCTCTCTCTTCTGTCCTCCTGGGAGTACATGTGCAGTGCCCTCAACCTCTCCTCATGTGCCTTACCCTGCTTACCCACTATCATCTTTGTAGCCCTCTGTTAGACCTTCTCCAGCAGGTTAATGTCCTTTTTGAGGTGTGGGCACTAATACTGAACTCCATACTCTAGATGTGGCCTCAACAGTGACCTGTACAAGGGCAGTCTAACCTTGTCTCTCCGACTGCTGATCCCTCTAACTCAATCAAGGAGAAACAGAAAATAAAGGGAGGGGAAATTGTTAAACGCTTGGAACAGTTATATAAGAAGAGAAGTCTCAGGGAAGCTAAATAGGAAGAGGTAGATGGGAGATGGGGAAGGATAGATAAGATGTCAGGAGGAAAAGAGAATGGCTTAGGCCCAGTGGGGTTGGGGACAGCTGGTCTAGAGGGCTCTGTGCATGCACATCAGGAACTTAGCAAATAAGATTAGTGATTTGGAGTTAGTGGTGGCTGAGGCAAGCCTAGACCTGAAGGAGATCACTGAAAAATGGACTGTCCAGTACCATGACCATGCCAGTGTATGGTGTGTACAGAATGGATAGAAAGAAGATAGAAGGAAAAACACAAAGAGAGGGGAGTGATGGCACTATATGTATATATATATATCTATATATATATAGATATATATATATATGTGGTATGTATGTGTGTATATACATATATATATATATATATATATATATATATATATATGCATACCTGTGAGTATATGTTTCTACCTTGGGACCTAGCATGATAATATAAAAATGTTCTCACTCTATTAATATCTCATAATGCAAATCTAAAATGTATTCGATATTCTGTGTTTGGGTGTGTTTATTGTATAATGGCTTAGTGACACTAAGAGTGTTATATTGACATCTGTGTCTGGTTTGTTTAAACCTTGTATAATAAACTTTGATTCTGTTACTCTTTATAATTCTTGCAACACTTTTCATTGTAATTCTAAAATTATAAGTAATCCATCAGGTAGAAAATTATAGTATAATAGTCACAAATCCAATAATGAGCCTACACTGAATTTTGCGAATGCAGGCTTGTAACTTTAGTACTTTTCAATATTTTTTCTCCAAATTTTCAACATAGCCACTTCATTACAGCAGATCATGAATGGGGCAGCTGTCATTTTTCAAATCCTGGCCAAACTGTGTTTTTGCACCCCAAAAGATGACTTCACAGTCCCTGCGTGAAATTGCCTTTCAGACAGAAGTTGGAAATTTTCTCTGCACTTGTTCATGAGGCGGTGCCATAGGAAGGCTTTGTTGACAATTTGGGGCAAAAATATTAAAACATAAAGTTATGAGCCTGTGTTGAAATTTACAAACACAGGCTCCTAAGTTTGGTAATACATAACCCATGCAATGCACCACAACTCATCTAGTACCCCAGGGCTTCTATACCAGTGGCGAACATCCGGCATTGACAAATGCTTGTTTAAGTTATGTTAAACTAGACATTAGACTGTAGATATTGGCCCAGATATTCAGACTGCGCCAGGCTGTGGCACAAGCCTGGGCGCAGTGCATCTTGACTGCACAGGTGTGTTGACAGGGTGATATTCAACGGAGCTGCACCATGGCACAGCATCGCTGAATATCACACCCTCGCCACCTGCAGTGTGCATGGCGCAGTGGCACTGCACCAGCGCAAGTGGCCAGAGTGGAGCAGGGGCATGTGCTAGCGCAGGTTCAGTTGCGCTAGGCGCAACAACCGCGATATTCAAAAGTGCATATGCAAATGGGGCCATAATGCATGCAAGGTGCAAAGGGGGCAATTTGCATGTCATTATGGCCCCATTTGCATGCAGGAGCACCGATCCCTGGCGACTTGCGCCATGGCGCCCTGCCAGGCTGCAACCATCGGGGACTGATGCCCCCTGCACATCACGGAAAAGTGCCCCACTGCCCGATCGCAGGCATACATAGAATATCGTACATGTCCCATATCCCTGGTGGTCCAGTGGACTGCTTGCAGCCCGATCAGAGGCTTCACTATAAAAATAATCGTCCCATATCCCTGGTGGTCCAGTGGACCACTTGCAGCCCGATCATGGGCTTAAATATAAAAATTACCGTCCCATATCCCTGGTGGTCCAGTGGACCGCTTGCAGCCCGATCATGGGCTTAAGTATAAAAATAATTGTTCCATATCCCAGGTGGTCCAGTGGACCACTCACAGCCCGATCGTGGGTGTCAGTAAAACATTAATGCCACAGCAACCCAACCCTGGTGGTCTAGTGATAACCCCTCCCCACCCACCCTTTGAGCCCCACCGCCCTGCTCCCCTCCTGGTCAGCTTGTTGTCCGCCATCCGCCGACTGACACCGTATGGTGGTTGTACGCCCATTGGTTCGCAGCGTGAGCTAATGGGTATAGTAGCCTCGTACAGATTATTGAACTCAGATATGTGAATGGATCCATTCACATATTGACTGTGTAGTACGGTATGGATTGCACGCCCATTGGCTCACGCCAGGACCAATGGGCATACAGCCCATCAGACGTGGTCAGTCGGCGGCAGCAGGGTGGCGGGGGTGGGGAGCTGCCGCCCTGCCACTGACCAGTGGGGAGCGGGCAGTGGGGCTCAGTGGGCGGGTGGGGAGAGGGGTACAGCTACACCACCAGGGTTGGGTTGCTGTGGCATTGTTGTTTACCAATGCCCGCGATCTGGCTGCGAGTGGTCCACTGGACCACTAGGGATATAGGACTTTTCTTTACAGAATATGCCTGCGATTGCTGCAAGTGGTCCACTGGACCACCAGGGACATTGACGTTTGAATTCTTCTATGTATGCCCATGATCGGGCATGAAGTGCCCGCCACAAAGGTGCAGCCGAGCTGGTGGCCACCACAGATGGCAGCCGCCGTGTTGCACCCTGCAATCGGCAGCTCGCCTGTGGTGGCCAGCCATTGTCTTTTTTTGGGGGGCTCACCTGTGTGCAGCACAAGTAGGGGTTGTGCATGCATGGGCTCAGCACATCCTGGGCTGAATATCGGGATATGCGGAGTATGCATGGGCACACTCCCCCTATCTGCACCGCATACTTTACTGATGCATTCCAGCACATCGGGATTTGTGCCAGGCTCAATCCCCATTTGAATATCACGCCGGGACGCATCAGTGGGTTGCGCATGGCCAGGCGTAACCCTTCTGAATATCTGGGCCATTATGTTCATGTGAATTGAAAAAGTTTCAGACAATTCGACAGCTAAGAAATATGCAAAGTTTTAAAAAAAGACTTTTGGCAATAAAGAGGAACAGGAAAGTATTATTGGCTGTTTTAGTTTGGAATTGTCTTAACTTTGGATAAAAGAACATTGATAAAGTGATATTAAAGGAGGCAATATAGTATAGTGGGTAAGGCTTTGGGCTATGAACCTAGAGGCCTTGGTTTGAATCTCACAGCCTCTTCTGAATATGGTCAAAAGTTGTTTTTTTTTCATAGTAACCCATGCATTTATAAAAACTAGTTATAGAAAAACACTCATGTGCTTATAAAAACTAATTACAGGCAAGCATTTGTCAATGCCGTATGTTTGCTTTTTGGCATTGGCATTGGTAGTGCAGGAGTTAGAAAAATGCATAATAGGAATGGCAGTGAAGTGCTGAACTAATGCCAACCCCCACCCCAACCCTGCAGAGACTGAAAGGTGTTGGGGGTGTGCCTTTGGGTTGTTGGTCATAATGCTTATGCCATTCCACCTCACCCCACCCTGCAGACACTGACAGGTGTCGCTGTGTGCTTTGCGGTCTTTGGCCCTTATGCTCAACCCATTTCATGAGGAAATAAGCTGAGATGGGTGCAGTATAGGAGAATGGGGTAAACTTTAGGGCCAAAGACCCCAAGCCACACTTTGATGCCTGTCAGTGGCTGTAGGGTGGGGGTTGAATGCCATGAGCATTATGGCCGATCAGCCCAAGTCACACCTTGACACTTGTTAGTCTCTACAGAAGGGGCGTTACAGTGGGAAACCTTAACACCCCAGGCATGTGTTGGCATTTTTGCTTCAAATTTTCAAAATGGGCTTTTTGGGACCCTACCTCATGAACAAGGGCACTATCGTTTTGTTACTCAATCCTGAAAGGTGATTTTTGACAGCAACTACACCATTTGGTGCCACAGGTGAAGCAGAAACACATTTTAGGCAGGATGCGAAAAATGACAGCTGTACTGTTCATGAGGAGGTGTAAAAAATGGCAATGTTGAAAATCTGGAGTGAAAATATTAAAAATTGGCAAAGTTATGAGTGTGCGTAGAAAATGCACAACACACGCTCATAATGGGGTCATTTTTTGGAATTTTTGCACCAGGTTTTCAACATGGGCTTTTTGGGACCCTACCTCGTGAACAGTGGTACTGTTGTTTTGTTAATCAGTCCCAAAAAGGTCATGCCGTGCAGTGATTGCAAAATCACCTTTGGGACATAGAAATGACACGATAGTGACATGTTCATGAGGTGGGGTCTCAAGAACCCCATGTTGAAAATTTGGGCCCAAAATTCATAAAAATGGCTGAAATATCAACCTAAGTTGAAACCCCCCATTGACTCCCATTATACAGCACTTACCTGAGTCCTCAGTTCGTAGTTCGGCTTTGAAGCGTGCAGACACATCCCAGTCCACAGAAGATCACTGCTCCTGACCTCTGGAGGGTAAGTATGGATGAGGGGTGGTGCGGGTAGGTGGCTGTGCAGAGGGAGGGTTGGGGTGGGGGAAGGGGGACTGGGGAGATGAAGCTGGATGGGTTTCTTTTTACAGTTTAGCAAACAAAAACAGACTCTGGGAAACCTTTATCTTTATAGGTAAAAAATAATCTTTTGAGCACACTGGGGTGGGCTCCCAGTGTGCCACATGAGTTTGGGGGGGGGGCATGATGCCTATGGGGATTGGGCACCCCCATCAGCAAGCTTGGGGAGAGGGGAAACATGATGCTGATGGGGATTTGGCACCCTGTTGGCAAAGAAATTGAGCTTGGGGGGTGGGTGGCATCCTGCACCAGGAGTGGGCATCCCAGTCTCAGGAAAATAAAAAAAAATGTCTGGGCACACTGCGGTGGGCTCTTAGTGTGCCACAATGTGGCTATGGGGGGTGAATGCATGCCAACATGGGGATTGGGCACCCCTGATGTCGGCTTTGTGGGAGTGAGCGGCCGGCGGCATAAGCCGCCAGTGTGGAAAGCCATGCCGCAGCTGTTTTATTTATTGAAATGCTTTACCAGAAATGGCACACTGAGCAACTGCTCTTAACTCTGGCCATGCGAATTGCTGTGCACTGTAATGCACATGGCCAGAGTCTTCTCATCTGCCACTGCAATGACGAAACTGCACCTGAATGCAGCAGCAGATTTGTTTCAACTCTTTGTCTCTCTTTGAAGCTTGCTGTCATCGCCAGCATGCTCACTGAATGGTGGCTGAGGGACGTACCCATTAAATCGTCCCCTACATAGGCCACAACACTGACACACCTCTAAAATGTGCTACTACCACAAGATGTTTCTTGTACATGCATGCAAGCAAACATAAAAAAGTACTATCTCAGAAAGTAAGAAAATTCATTGCAAAAAAACTTTGTTAATGCAATAGTTAGGGTTAAAGTGACAAAAGTAGGGAAATGTATTAGGGTTTTCAACCCTAACACCCCACCTCCACCGTGCAGGCAACAACAAGTGGGGGGTGTACCATGGGGTTGTCAGCACTAATGCACAACCCATTCCATGAGTAAATAAGTCGGGATGGGTACAGCATATGAGAATGGGGTGAATGTTAGGGCTGAAAAGATCAAGGCACACCCCAGGCCAGTTGCTGCCAGTGGGGGTGGTTTGGGTGTTAGGGCTGGAAACCTTAATGCCATATTTCCCTGCTTTTGTTGCTTTAACCCTAACTAGTGCATTAACAAAGTTTTTTGCAATGAATATAGATTTGGTTTGGACTGGTATGAAGTATCCGACTTTGACAATGCAACTGAGATTTCTAAATGGAACTCTGTCTTACAGCTGGTGATTCCAGTGCCAAGGTTGGTCTTTTATCTGGCTCTATGAGTTTTTATGGGCCCTTGTATGAACTATATAACCTTCCTGATAGAACTTTCTGAGACCAGTCATATAATGTTCAGGGCGGTGGTGGAGAAATAGAAAATCTTCAACATATAATATTGAAGTGTCCCTGGTATGAAGGGGCAAGAAGAAAATGGCTGGGTAAAATCCTAACTTCTATTGGAGGCTGCGATGAACAGATGCAAATCAACATATTAATAACTATGGAAGATGACTTTACATTCATGAGAGTAACAACTTTTTTAGTCGTAATACAGAAAATAAAGAAAATAAGAACCAAAACAATAATCAAAGTAACATAAATATAAGATGTTGGAGGTTATACAAACATAGATATTTTAAATGTATGAATTGTATGCTACGTATATATTATGGTTTTAGAAAATGTGGAAGGTTTTATGTTTTGATATGTTAAGTTTACATATATTTGCCTGGCTATTCAAAAGTGAGCCCAGAATGTGCTCAATGGAATGAGCAGTGCAATGCTGTTGCGCCATAGGAAACTGACGCCATATTCAAAAGATGCGCCATAGACATGCACAGGTGCAAACCACACTGAATATAGCAAAGATGCACCACTGCACAACCAGACATGCGCCGGAGCAACCATGATTGCACAGGAGCATGACAGTAGGCAGCAACCAGTGGGCTGAGCAAGCACAGCAAGCAAAGGGGAACACAGGCAGGGCAGCACAAGAGCAGAGTGCCAAGCCAGCCGTGGCAGACCCAAACCACAAGGGACAGTGCCTGGGAGGCACAGCAGAAGCACATGGCCAGGAGGCCACAGAGAATGCCAGCTTCACAACACAAACACAGGTCACCAAAGACACCAAGCCACCCATGCAGATGGAATGGATGCCGGCAGGCCCATGGCACCGCACCACCACAACCCTGACAGGCAACACTATATGGGACAATGTCGCAGCCATGGTGTGGGGGCACCAGGCATGTACAGTGGTCTGATGTAAAAGAGACTCACATGTACCGGGGAACAAGGGGCACAAGCCATGCCGACATACAGGGACACAGGGCCCAGCACCGCACAGCACACCAGCACTGGCAAGGGCAACATGGCAGGTGGAGAACAGGCCAGCACAGGCAAACAGGGACACAAGGCAGTGGATCATGCACAGGGTAGGTGTACAGCCAAAGCCCAAGGGCCTGTGACACAGAGGGACATGGCACACAGGATCCTGTGCACAAAGCAGCACAAAACAAAGGGCACAGCACTGGGACTGAAGAGGACATGTCCAAGAGCACCACAGAACAATGTCAGCAAAGTGCAGCAGCCTGCATGCAAAGGAGACACAGATGTGCAAAAATATAAATCCTTTACCACAAAACTGGTAAACAGGAACAGAGGGGTGTCAACAGGGCACAAAACATTCAACAGAGAAGAGGAAACGCAAGGAGGGGCAATGAGGGCAACAAGGGGAATGGGTCCAGGAGCAAACATACAGGAGAAATACAGGTAAATCCAACAATTCTGATGAGGGTAGGGGAAGTCCAAGGCACAGTAGGGAGGGGGACAGGGTTAGTGGTGCTGACACCACAGCAACACCTGCAGCCGGTGCATCTCCCGCACAAGGTCCCTAGTGGCCACCAGATGATGCTGGCCAATCCGTATCTGTACATTTTTCTGTGCAATGTAGCACTGGATGAGGTGATGCAGGTGCAGTATTCCCCTGCTGATCAACCCTGGCTGTCTTCTTCGGCCCTGTGGCCCAGTCTGACCTAAGAGAGGGGACACAGAACAGGCAATAAGTGACGGTCTACAAGGAACACAAGCCCCCCCCCATGTGTGCGCACAGGACAGCTGATGCACCCACCGGTGGATGGAACCAGCAATGGAACATGCACAGTGGACAGCAACAGCTGACCCAGCCGTGCCCCACAGCCAGACTGCATGGATGCCTGTGACCGACCTGCACCCACACCTGTGCAGTGTACCCCACAGTGCTGGTGCAAGGGTCCCACAGGCAGGATGGTAGTCCCCCAGCAGTGGTAAGACACCATGGGACACACACACACACTCTCACCCTACCAGGGACAGCAATGGGATGCCACCGCACAGAGGCCACGTGCACAGACCCGCCACACACAGTGCAACATGGCACAGGCAGTGGAGCCATGAACCTCCCCAAGTTGGCCACACATGACGGCAATGACCTTGGCGGTACCACACCACCCATCCCAGTCCCAGCCATGCCCTGTAAACCATGCTGCACATGCTCACCTGCCTGTCCAGGTGCTGGTGCAGCAGCATCACTATCACCACACCACCTATCCCATTCAGTGGCCTCCTGGGCCCTCCTGCAGGCCGCCGGTTCTGTGGATGGAACAAAGAGAGAAACGGACGTGAGTGGCATACCATACACAGACTGTCCCCAACCCCAACACAGTGCACAGCACTGACACAGCACGGGCAGGGACACTGGCTCGCATGTGGGGCATGGTGTCTGGGCCAATGGCACTGCACACCACACAGGTATGCAGTGCATCAACACAGGACACACACCACCCACCAGTGCTGGCCCCCTCCATGCAGCCGCACAGGCAGCGCATATTACAGTACAGGAATTAGACAATGGGAGCTTACCCAGTGCAAGGGGACACATACCTGGTTGTGGCACTGACCCCCAATGTGCTCTGTCCTGCAGCCTGAAGAACTGCACTGGATCCCACCTGCAGAGGTCCCCGTACCAGTGGCGGCACTGCTCCCTGGTCCATGGCACCCTGTTCGCTGCTCCAGGCCCACTGCCACCCTGTTCCAGACCTGGGACTGTGGCTCCTGGAGATCAGCCACACCAAAGAGCTGATTTGCCATAGGCTCCACGAGGGCCACAAGGTTAGCCATTTCTATGTCGCTCAAGTTATGAGCCTGGCCCAGACGACCCTTGGAACCTGCCATAGCTGCTGTCCACCGCACTGTGCCTGACTGCATGTACTGTGGCCTGCAAAGCGTGCACGTGGAACTGGACAGAGAATGATGCATAACAGGGAACTATGGACTATGGCTGCACAGCATGAAGATGCGTGATAGACATGCACAACAGAGGCCTATCACGCAGTACTGAACATGTGCAATGCAGCACATTAAGGCAGGACTACAGGGTCACGCCCATGACCCACAGATGCACATTGTGTGACCCTGTGCCACACCATGCACGTGCCAATCGCGCATCGGCTGGCAATGCACGGTCAGTGGCATGGCGCATCAGGCACACTTGCGCAATGAGGATGGACAGTGCATCAGGGCCGCATGAGCGGCATGCGTACATGTCCGCATGCATAATAGGGGAACATCGCACAGTACACACAGGTGCGCGATAGGCCACATATGATGTTATGCCACCTATGGCGTGCATGGCAGGTGCACAGTCGTGCACCACACATGCACAGGGAATGCTCCAGCAAATTGCTCCAGTGCATATGTATTGCGCAAAGTGCAATACTGCAGTATTCAGCCAGCATATGCAAATAGCCTCATGAGCCAATACCAGGTGCAGTTGTGCACATTAGCATATCATTACAATTGCACTTTTGCTCATTTGCATGAGTTGAGCCATAGAAGTGCCACAACACAGCACAGGTCACTGACAGGTATAGTAGCCATTGAGGTAAGGACCACCACACTGTGTTGTGTAATGATATTGCTGTGCATGTTGTCAGTGCTGCACTGCTCCATGCTGGGCTGCCAAGCTGCTTATTGGGCCAATGTTTGACTGTCCACAGGTAGCAACATGTCTGAGATGGAGGGAGCCGAGGAGCAGGGGCTTACACAGAAGAGCAGGCCCAACTTTATGAAATATGAACAGCAGGCCCTGTTCGAGGCCTACCTCGACAGGGAGCCACTGGTAACCCACAGGACCGTGCCTCTGGGTGGGAGGAGGTTGCGACATATGTGAACGCCCATGGCAGACACAACAGGAATGCACAGGAGTGCAAGAAGAAGATGGGACAGACCATAGGCGCATTAAGGACAGGGTGGCCTCCATCAGGGCATCACACAGTAGGACAGGCAGGGGACTGGCCACCGCACCTGTACTGATGTCGGGTGAGGAGCTGGTGGCAGCAACCATCAGCTGTGCTGCCACTGAGGGTGTCCCAGGAATCAGATTCTAGATGAGTGGCAGCCCATCACAGCACTGTGAGTCTGTTGGCGATGGCTGTGGGTGTGGGTGTGTGTGCATGCCAGCAGCGGGCCAGCATGACTGCAGCAGTGATGCCTACCCATGGCTGGTGTGGCATGCAGTGGCACATGTCGCACATGGGACCACCGTATATGGCATTGGCCACCTGTGTGCAGTGGGACTGCAACATGGGCACTGTACTGTGGCCGTGGGTCATGCTCCAGGGTGTGCATTGCTGCATGGCTGCCCCCAGCACTGCCTGTGCAATGCATGCTGGTGGCACTGCATGGTCCACAGTGGTGCAGGAAGCTGCACAGCACACCACTGGTGTCGTGGCCTGTGGGGTGTTAGCAGAGGGGGCTATGCATATCAGCTGAGGGGTGGTGCAACACCATGTACTACAGCTACTCACCATGGCTGGCCTGCCTTGTGCACTGTCTGTGGCATGACCGCCCAGATGTGCAGTGCTGCACAGGTATCCCCCATTGAGGGCAGGCACAGTGGTGGCACACATGCCCCATTTGCACTGGCCACAGCACTGCATGAAGAGTGCCACTGTCCACACTGATAATGATTTTCTGTCTTCCAGCACCATCACACCTCAGGGGTGCGTTGCAGGACACCACTGATGATGTTCGACCCGATGATGCAGTGCCATCAACATCAACAGTCATCCGGAACACTGACCGTCGGTGACAGGGAAGTGTGGGGCTGCTTGAATTCCTATGGCTGGGTGACAATGACCCCCTGGCAGACCTCTTGCTAATGGATGCCCTACTGGTACTTGTACCAGAGACACAGGAGGGGGCATCATTAGGCACTGATGAAGACATTACACTGAGCCTGGGTGGCACAGGCCTGGACATGCCACCCAGGGAATGGTGCCATACACAGGCAGTGGATGCCAGCACTGGCGGTATGGCACCCATGCAGGCACCACCTGACCATGGCCTTACAGTGGTATGTGGTGCCACCACTGTTGCTGGCCATGGAGGGGGTGCTGGTGCAGTCACCAGTGCTGTGGGGCTGGCCCAGCAGGCAGATGGGCTACGGCAGCGAGATGCAGTGGTCAGCATGCAGCACACCACAGGGGCTTCCAACGTGGCACCTGCACAATTCACACCACCTGAGCAGTCACCTGTGCAGTGTCCAAAGGTCGAGGGATGTTGCACAGCATGCCACCACACCCCCAGCAGGTCAGTGTCTGCCCCAGGATGCACAAGGCGCCAACAGGCTCGACGAGCACACCTGGCTGCTGTGGGCATCCATGGACAATCAGGTGATGCTTGAGGCTGAGATCCAGGCACTGCAGGTGGAGTTGCATCAACTGGCCAAGTGAGGGGCATTGGACATGCCCAGCTGATAGGTGAGCTTCGGCAGCTGTGGGAGGCCATGACCACATCGCTGGACCACATTGCTGGTACAATTGGCACCAGATTTGCATCGCTGGTGTTCACTGGGCACAGCAGGGTGTGATGGACTCCCCGTAGTGCAACAACGACACCACGGTCACAGCGATTGGTGACCCCAGCATGGCTGATGCCATGCTCTGACATGCCCATCCCTGACACACCCGGCAGTAATCTCTTCACCAGACTATTCACACCCATGAGGACCCAGTTGCATTCTCAGGCCTCTACCCCTGCGAGTGTGTTAGTTACACCTCCTGTGGCTGTTGAGCAGCCAGTGGCTGCCACACAGCCTGAGCGTGGCCACCCACGTGGCCGTGGCAGCCATGGAACCACATGGTAGGCCTGCTAGTTGTGCTGTCCCATCCTGCTACCTGCTGTTGTTGGCTGGTGTGCACTTGGCTGGGCACGCCTATGTGCATGTGCTGTCATGCATGTGTGGCATATGGCATGTCCTCCATGTGTCCATGCAGTGCTGCTGAGCCTTGTAGCATGGGCATGATGAAGGCAGCACTGTGCCGGCCTTGCCTGTGTGCCGGTGCTTTCACTCTGATCCATGCCACGTCCTGCTGCACCAGTGTGTGTGTGTGTTGCCACATCACCCTCCGCTCCTGTCTGTGCCACCCACATGCCCCACTGTACCCAGCTGTGCGATGTGTGATGGTGATGGTGGTGCTTGTACAGATCAGTGTACAGCCAGCTCTGTGTCCAGCACAGGGCCCATGTGTGTGTGCCTGTCCACTGTGTTGTGGGCATGTGGCTGTGTGTCTGTGTGTTCCCTGTGCATGCTGTGTGTATGCCCGTGTCCCTGCATGCATCCCTGTGTGGCCATGCACCTCTATCTGTATATGTGTGTGTGTGTGTGTGTGTGTGGTGTTCCGGGCATGCACGGCTGTCATGTCTAGTACTCACCTGCAGTTACCAAAGTGCTCCTGTATGTTGTGCCATGGTGCCTTCGTGCATGGGAAGCCATTCTAGGGTTCCTCCTCTGCATGGGTAGCTGCACACCCCATCCAGCTCGTCATCCCCATCCTCATCACTACTGTTGCCCTCATCCACCTGGACAGCTATCCCATGGCCAATGGCCATGTTGTGCAGCATGCAGCAGGCCAGGAATAGGCCACAGGTTTTCACAGAGTTGTACTGTAGGGCACCATCAGACCTATCTAGGCAACGGAATTGCATCTTGAGCATGCCAATGACTCACTCGATGTTGCATGTTGCGATGTGTGCCTCATTGTATCGCTCCTCCACAGCATTAGATGGGTGCCAGATGGGGGTGAGCAGCCAGGGGCGCAGGGGTTAGGTGCTGTCACCTGTGGGGCTAACACATATTGGTTAGCGCATGTCATTGCTTGTTCACATGTCCTCCCCTATGCTGCCTACGGCTGCCCACAGATCCCCTTCCATGTGTACCTTGGGCCTTTCCACACCTACACGGCTGCTCTGTCACCCCGTCACATGCCATGCTCACCTATCAGGTGACCTCTGGGGTGTCCCCATGCTCAAACCTCTGGCACAGGATGGAGCTGCGCCAGATGAATGCATCATGTGTACTCCCAGGCTGTGTGGTGCACACATTGATGATATGCCCAGTGACATTGCACACCACCTGGAAGCTAATGGATGGGTAGCCCTTTCTGTTCATGTAGGTGGCCCCCTCTGGGCCAGGTGGTGTGTGTATGGCCACATGGGTTCAATCAATGGCCCCAATCACACCGGGCATGCGTGCAACTCTGTGGAATACCTGCATGTTTGCTGTAGGCTCTGCCTGTGTGCTTGGGAATCTTATGTATTCCAAAGCATATGGCAGCAGAGCACTGAGGAACTGTGTGAGGAGGTGGGACGTGGCTAACTGGGATATACCAGCGGTTCCCCCACTGGTTTCTGGAAGGTACCCGTGGCGAGCAGGCACACTGCTGCTGTCACCTTTGTCTCCACTGTCATGGCATGACTCCTTCTGGTGGGTGCCTGCAACTCAGCTCAGCTAACAGAGCTGCCTCAGAATTGTCCTGTTCAGATGGTACTGGCCCATGATCTGTGTATCCCCATGATCCTCAAACATGAGGCAGATATGGTACTGTCTGTGTTGGGCATACCGCTGATGGGCCCTTCCTTGGCCACATTGGTGTTCCTCCCTCCTTCTCACACCCCTCATTACCTGCTCCATCAAGAATGTCTCTTCATCCATGGCTGTGTCTTGCTATGGCTTGTGCATCTGCTGCGTGTGTGTTTGAGCATCCTTTTATACGCTCAATTCTGTCTGGCGCATTCTCTAACTTGCTCCTCATTTGCGCCATGTTTTTCGGCTGAATATGCTATTGCACAGCTTATTCGTGGGTATACCCCCATGTACTTGCACCGTATACATTACTGTTGCACATCTGTGCAATCAATATTGTGCTGCGCATTCACTGGTTGAATATAGCTCCGAGGCACATTTCTGTGGTTACGCAGTGTGCAACTCCACTGAATATCTGCCCCATTTTATCCTGTATAGAAATTGTAATGATCTATATGTGATTGAACAATAAACATTTTACTTACTTGTTAATGTTCAGGGTAAACCTTTTTTAAAACCAATACAAGAACTGGACTAGCAGTCCATAATAGAAGCACCTCTACAGACAAAGAAGGTTCATTGACCTATTATTCCATTACTACAGTACATCATCAGACTCAGTGATTGATTACTTATTATACTGCAGAAAATACCATGTAGCCAATCAGTCTACAGAGTTACTGCCCCATTAATTAGCTGTAACTGGACAATGGATTGAGCAATGTGACTGTATGCTAATATCTGCTTTCTGATTGGTCACCACTAAAAGAACTGTTGTTACCTGCCAGCATTCCATCACTGGGGAAAAACAGCAGGAGAAACCTCATTTCATTCTCAAGTGTACTAGGCAGTAGTTGGTGACTGGCATACAGTATATACACAATTATTAATTCATGGCCATTTGTACAACCCGTGTTCATTAAATGAAATTGGCATAGTGAAATATTTTGTTTAGTCTGTGTCTACTTGGGTAGATTAAAAGTGATGCTTTGGTAGTGTGTTTTTCTCTTGTGGTGTTTTCTGTGTATAAAAGCCACAATGGTATAATGAGTTGGGTTACATGGGGAATAACTACACTGGGATACCAATAAACTCTGCGGCCTGTGGTCTCGGTGCTTAGTGGAATCCTTGTGCAGTTATTCCCTATAAACCCAGTTTACTAAACAAATATTGCTTAATCATACTGAAAAGGTTTCCCTTCAACCAATCAGAGAGCAGGGCTGCTGACCATTATTCTGCCATACCTGGGCAGTAGACTCAGCAATTGGATTGTATGCTAATCCTGGCATTCTGGTTGGCTTATAGCTGCAAACTGCTCCTTAATAGCAATATTATGTCACTAAGCTATACAACAATACTGGCAGCTGGAAGCACGTTTTAACAGCTCTAAACAGTTCTTTTACATTTTTTCTTATTAAAATGACATTTTCATTATAATAGCCATAATAATTTTAGTGGCAGGGGTTAAACTTAGTAATAACCATATCGGGGACTTCATAAACACCTCAACTTGTTGTCTTGGAGTTTATATTGTCAAAGACATGGTTATTACTTTTTATACAACAGGTATCTGCTCTAAGCCAAACACAGTGCAGAATACCTGCCAGTTATTCTCCCACAAACGATCGCCAAAAAGCCCCAGAATTGGTTATTCACCTAAACCCCTCCTACAGAGTCAGTTATTCAAGTAAAACCCTGCCCACAGTCAGTTATTCAAATAAACCCCGCCCACAATTGGTTAATTAAACTTTGGGGCACTGTCAGCTTGTCTGCCATTTTTCCCCTATTAGAATTTGTTGCCTTTTCAGTGCCATGCTTTCTGATATGCTACATAGCCCCAAATTCACATGAAATGCACAATACTTTTGTTTGCCTTTTTTTTTTATAGAAAATGTATTACATTGGTCCCGACCTCCTAGCCTGCTGCCCACTGCTCTAGCTCATCCATAAGTGAATATGTCATTGCAGCACTTGTAAACTCCTACATGAGTGAGTTACTTTTTTTTCAAGCAGTACGAGTTAAACATAGAATGTGAATGATTGTGTTTCACTGAACTCGGCAAAGTAAGTTTAATGCAAAAATGAGCTGTATATTGTAGTGACTCGGCAGTCTGAAAAGTAAATCTTTGACTCGAATGCACATGCACGTGCACAGAGTCACAGATTTATTTTTCAAACTGCTGAGTCACTATGATATACCTTTCATTTTTGCATGAAACTTACTTTGTCAAGTACAGTGAAACACAATCACATTCTGTGTTTAACTCATAATGTTTGAAAAAAACCTATCTCAGGTAGGAGTTTACCGGGGTTTCGGCAGCATATTCACCACTGCAAGATCTTGTGTGGTGGGCCATTAGGTCGGAACCAGTTCAATACATTTTCCACAAAAAAAACAACCATAAATAGGCTGGCCTGGTGATGCTGAGGGTTGAGGCACTGGATTCCACACCTCGTGCCACTCCGGTGACCCAGGTTCAGGAATGAGCATGGGTTGTTGGGGGTCAGCGAGGATGGTGAGGAGCAGAACTGAGCTGCTGTGATGCAGCTCTCCTATCCCAGGGAGGGATGAGGGGTTTCCCCTGGCCTTCAGCTGCCACCCGGTGGAGGACGAATGGCAGTTTGGGTAATGGGGGAGCCTGGTGACAGCCAGGGGTGGGGTGGAAGGGGCTGAGCCAGTACCCAGAGTGCATGTGTGCCTCCATGTGCATGCACTGCCATGTCTGCTGGGGGTCAAAAGAAGAAAACGTAAAATGACAAAAAAATCAATAATGAATAATAGTAATAACATTCAGTTAGTTGGAGTATACTTGCAATAACCAGTTTCTGTGGTGATTAAATGCCTTGGCATTTAATCATTCACAGAAGCCAGTTATTGCTTTGTATATGCCAACTAACTGAATGTTATCATTCAAGTAACCTCCACCACTATACTATTACCATTATATGAAAGGAACCAAAGTTCTTCCAATAGTTTTTTTTTTATTTCATTCTTAGAGTTCACAGTGACCATATACATTTGGAAATCACAGTTCGACTCAAAATACAGTCAATTGTTAATGATCGTAACCTCAAAGAAGACAGTTTGATGACTTTAAATAAAAAAGACTAAAATGTGATATAGCATTGGAAAACTAATCGACAATAGTGGTCTCTTCAAAACCCCATTGGACCCTACTAGTGCAGCACCTGAAAGATTAGAAAACACAGTAGCAACAGCAAACACAGGTGATAGTGTAGCACATGAGTAATCGGCAAACTAGTAACAACAACAAATGCAGGTGCTAGTGTAACACATGACAGATCAGCAAAACCAGTAACAACAACAAATGCAGGTGCTAGTGTAGCTCATGACAGATCAGCAAAACCAGTAACATCAGCAAACACAGGTGCTAATATAGCACATGACAGATCAGCAAAATTAGTAACAACAGCAAACACAGGTGCTAGTGTAGCACATGACACATCAGCAAAACCAGTTAACAACAGCAAATATAGGTGCTAGTGTAGTGCATGGCATATCAGCAAAACCAGTAACAACAGCAAACACAGGTGTTAGTGCAGCCCATGACAGATCAGCAAAACCAGTAGCAACAGCAAACACGGGTGTTAGTGCAGCACATGACAGATCAGCAAAACCAGCAACAACAGCAAACACAGGTGTTAGTGTAGCACATGAATGATCAGCAAAACCAGTAACAACAACAAATGCAGGTGCTAGTGCAGGACATGAGAGATCCGAAAACACAGTAGCAGCAGCAGCAAACACAGTTACTAGTGCAGCATGTGAGAGATCAGAAAGCACAGCAGCAGCAAACAGAGTTACTAATGTAGCATATGAGAGATCAGAAAACAGCAGCAGAAAACAATTACTAGTGCAGCATATGATAGATCAGAAAACAGCAGCAGCAAACACAGTTACTAGTGCAGCATATGAGAGATCAGAAAACAGCAGCAGCAAACACAGTTACTAGTGCAGCATACGGAGAGATCAGAAAACAGCAGCAGCAAACACAGTTACTAGTGCAGCATATGAGAGATCAGAAAACAGCAGCAGCAAACACAGTTACTAGTGCAGCACATGAGTAGTCAGCAAACCGGTAACAACAACAAATGCAGGTGCTAGTGTAGTGCATGACAGATCAGCAAACCAGTAACAACAACAAACGCAGGTGCTAGTGTAGTGCATGGCAGATCAGCAAAATCAGTAACAACAGCAAACATAGGTGCTAGTGTAGAGCATGACAGATCAGCAAAACTAGTAACAACAGCAAACACAGGTGTTAGCGTAGCACATGAGTGATCAGCAAAACCAGTAACAACAACAAACGCAGGTGCTAGTGCAGGTCGTGAGAGATCCGAAAACACAGCAGCAGCAGCAAACACAGTTACTAGTACAGCATGTGAGGGATCAGAAAACACAGCAGCAGCAAGCACAGTTACTAATGCAGCATATGAGAGATCAGAAAGCACAGCAGCAGCAAACGGAGTTACTAATGCAGCATATGAGAGATCAGAAAACAGCAGCAGAAAACGGTTACTAGTGCAGCATATGAGAGATCAGAAAACAGCAGCAGCAAACACAGTTACTAGTGCAGCATATGAGAGATCAGAAAACAGCAACAGCAAACACAGTTACTAGTGCAGCATATGAGAGATCAGAAAACAGCAGCAGCAAACACAGTTACTAGTGCAGCATATGAGAGATCAGAAAACAGTTGCAGCAAACACAATTACTAGTGCAGCACATGAGTAATCAGCAAACCAGTAACAACAACAAATGCAGGTGCTAGTGTAGCACATGACAGATCAGCAAAACCAGTAACTACAGCAAATGCAGGTGCTTGTGTAGTGCATGGCAGATCAGCAAAATCAGTAACAACAGCAAACATAGGTGGTAGTATAGCACATGACAGATCAGCAAAACTAGTAACAACAGCAAACATAGGTGCTAGTGTAGCGTATGACAGATCAGCAAAACCAGTTAACAACAGCAAACATAGGTGCCAGTGTAGTGCATGGCAGATCAGCAAAACCACTAACAACAGCAAACACAGGTGTTAGTGCAGCACATGACAGATCAGCAAAACCAGTAGCAACAGCAAACACAAGTGTTAGTGCAGCACGTGACAGATCAGCAAAACCAATAACGACAGCAAACAGAGTTGTTAGTGTAGCACATGAATTATCAGCAAAACCTGTAACAACAACAAACGCAGGTGCTAGTGCAGGACATGAGAGATCCAAATACACAGCAGCAGCAGCAGCAAACACAGTTACTAGTACAGCATGTGAGAGATCAGAAAACACAGCAGCAGCAAACACAGTTACTAGTGCAGCATATGAGAGATCAGAAAACAGTAGCAGCAAACACAGTTACTAGTGCAGCATATAAGAAATCAGAAAACAGCAGCAGCAAACACAGTTACTAGTGCAGCATATGAGAGATCAGAAAACAGCAGCAGCAAACACAGTTACTAGTGCAGCATATGAGAGATCAGAAAACAGCAGCAGCAAACACAGTTACTAGTACAGCATGTGAGAGATCAGAAAACATAGCAGCAACAAACACAGTTACTAATGTAGCATATGAAAGATCAGAAAACAGCAGCAGAAAACAGTTACTAGTGCAGCATATGAGAGATCAGAAAACAGCAGCAGCAAACACAGTTACTAGTGCAGCATATGAGAGATCAGAAAACAGCAACAGCAAACACAGTTACCAGTGCAGCTTATGAGAGATCAGAAAACAGCAACAGCAAACACAGTAACCAGTGCATCATATGAGAGATCAGAAAACAGCAGCAGCAAACAGTTACCAGTGCAGCATATGAGAGATCAGAAAACAGCAGCAGCAAACAGTTACTAGTGCAGCGTATGAGAGATCAGAAAACAGAAGCAGCAAACACATGTGCTAGTGCAGGACATGAAAGATCAGAAAACAGCAGCAGCAAACTCAGATACTAGTGCAGGACACAGAAGATCAGAAAACACAGCAGCAGCACCAAACACAGTTACTAGTGCAGCATATCAGAGATAAAAAAACACAGCAGCAGCAGCAAACACAGGTGCTAGTGGAGGACAGGAAAGGTCAGATAACACAGCAGCAGCAGCAAACACAGGTGCTAGTTGTGAGCATGAAAGATGAGAAAACACAACAGCAGCAACAGCAAAAACAAGTACTAGTGCAGTACATGAAATATCAGATAACACAGCAGCAGCAGCAGCAAACACAGGTGCTAGTGCAGAATACGACAGAGAGATCAGCAAGTGGTGGCCACAACAGCAGCAGCAGCAGCAGATGACACAGGTAGCTAGTAGGAAATGAGAGATCAGCAAACCCAGTAAAAATAGAAAAACAGGTGTTAAGTGTAGCACATGAGAGATTAGCGAATGCAGCAGTAACAGTTCAAAAAATAGCTTATGCAGAAGCTCCTTAACCCTTGCTCTGCCTCAGACTGATTTATCAGTCCAGAATTCCTATACATTCTAATTCTGTTGGCAGCCTAAATTAAACAAGGAAGGCCAATAAATCCAGTTATTGTGTCTTTTGTTTCCTAGTCAAATACACTTCTTAGGAAGCTGGAGCATGGTAAAGATCCAGAGGCCTATTTGGTAACCATTGAAAATGTTGATATTATTGCTCAGTGGTAAAACGATATTATGGGCAACCCTACTGGCTTCCTTTCTTAGTTGAGATGCCCAGGCAGTGTATTGTGCATTTGCTGAAAACTCTACAAAAGGTTAAACTGTCCATAAGCATCATTTGTAGAGCTCCTTTATATTACTGAATTGGACTATCCACAAATGCTCCATATAGGTATACTTCCACCTGAAGCTTGTACTTGAATGCAGAGGTGTACATAATCCTATTACTGAAAACCAAACCCATCTGAGCTTGAGTGGCTTGGTTTTAGGTTAGTCTTTAGTCAAACCTAACAGTTTGGTTCAGATTAGGTCTGTTTTGTTTTATATAAACAAACAGGCTTTGGACTCTTCATTACCTGCTCTGTGCCTCCTGACTGTCTGGCAGTGGTGGTGAGTAGTGAGGATCAGGTGACCTGGCAGAGAGTGGTGGCTGGTTTGGGGGGGGGGTTATCTTCAGGTTCCTGTTCCACCACTTGCTGACTATCAGTTCAAGAAATTAGACAACCATTCCATGCAGAACTGGCATGAAAGTAGTGCACATGTGCACTGCTTCTCACATAAACTCCACTGCACATGCTACAAATACAGGGGACAGACATACCACTGGCCTGCAGTGATATTCTGGGGGTTAGGAGAATAATATAAATGCTGCTTCATAACTAATGAACTATAAGGTTTATTTGTTATGTTGGTTTTAATATTTTTAAACCCTAAATCATAGCGAATGTCTAAACCAAAGCAAAACTACAAAAACAAACAAAAAAACCCCAAAAAACACAGATTTAGTAAAACAAGCCCTTTCTGACTACAAATGCAATTTTTGAAGGGACTCAGAAATCTCAATTGTGTAAGTCCTGTTACAGTTATGGAGGTCCAACAGCATGAGCTTTAGAAAATATAACCAATTGGGAGGGAGTTCTGATTTTTTTTTCTGCAGTGATAGTGGTGTATAGCAATGAATATTCATAGTTTTCTACAAACAAAATAATACCGGTACTTTTCTATAAATGCATCCCTAAGAAATATGTTAGCTGTTTACTGATCACTGCATCTCAGGTTTCCTGTTTGATGTGGATATGAAGATGTGAATCCACTTATTATAGCTGGGGTCAAGATTTTCAGCAGGCATATGTTTTTCAGGCAGTCATTGAAGAAAACTTCTTGCCCATTTCAGTTACTCTTCCATAGCTGGTTTGGTATAGATTTCACCAAGGGGAGCTCAACTTAATCTCTCTCGAGGAGGCAATATAGCTCAGTGGGCTAAGGCTCTGAACTCGAGACCTGGGTTTGAATCCCACAGCTGCCTAGGTGCATACTGCGTGATCATGAGCAAGTCAAAACAAGCTTAGGCTTAGTATGCTATTCCTGGTTAAACAATGTTCCCTTTCCATTTCCCCTTTTTAATCTGCCATTCTTTTTACAGGCCCTTAACAGGCTGGGTGGGGCTGTGTAGCTGTCAAACAGGATAGACACAGAACAGATGACTGATGACTCATGTCTTACAATGTATGTTCCTTCAACGTGGTCAGCTGAGCTGCTACAGCTCACCTTGATGTCCATAAAGGATCAAGCTTTACACCATAGCATACTGCTCTAGCCCCAGACAAGCTAGCGCTATGTAGGAAAAGCTGCAGGACCTAGCCACTAGGGCCTAGCACAAAGACAGTGTAGCTACTTCCATGACCTCACCATTGCCTCAGGCCAATAGGTTTCAGAGAATGGTGCTCCTCCAGGGACCTATAATGCCAATATGTCTCCCTCATCCTGGGTTTCCAGTGGGCATACTTACTATGGCAGAAGATTTCGTTCCTCCCTCCCTCCCCAGGAAGAATGTCACGGACCTTGAACTGTGTATGGGGCTTCCCCACTGCCCCACTATAATTATAAGAGTGGGAATAGATCCCTGATGGTCTGTGTGAAAGTTGTGCTGCTCTCCACTGGGCCACCAGGCAGACCACTGATAGCCTTTGTCAGTGTTTAATTGCAGGTGAACAATCCCCTGTTATTCGCCTATCATCATAGAACAGCTTACCAGCTGAGAATGCAGATGTGATGACGTTACATGCCTTCAAATTAAACCTGGACAAATTTCTGATTGCCAATGGAATCACAGGGTTATGAATTAGGGAAAGGCAGACAGTCTGCACTTAGATTCCCTTCTGAGTTTGGGCCTTCATGTTAAGCCATGACAAATTTCTGTTCACTCTGAGAATCACAGGGTACCCGGGATAGTAGAGTGGGTGAGGGATTCCTATTAATTAATACATGTGGCACAGCATACCGATTAATCCCTTCAGAGGAAATGTGTGGGGGGAGCAGACTTTCCAGACCTAGAGCTTCACCAGCCTTAAATTAATATATTACTCTCAGTTCTACTGTAGGTTCAAAAACCTTAACTCTGAAATTATGCACTAGTCTCTGTTCCAGTGGAAGAAGTGGGAACAAATACTGTACCTGCTGGATCATAAAAGGTATGTTTCTTTGTTTTTTTGCAAAGCCGGGTGAGTGAGCACTGTATTTATGTTCCAAATTTAGTTTCTTCGTCAACAATTAAATATTCTCTTCACATCACAGTTCTCATCCTGTTTCAAAATCAGATATAGCAGTTACAGTACATTTAAGGGTAAAACACATATTTCTGAAGCACGTTATTTGTGCTATCGGGCACTGATAAGAATTGTTCAGAATCCTATATGTAGTTTTATGTTTAGCCATATATCCAGCCTCTCTGTGTTCTATGATGCATGAACAGTCCTATGGTTGGATTATCTTCATGGCCCTGGTGGGATCTCTTATTGTGGTATGCAAGAGCAGTAGTGGTGGGTGGGCAATAGACAATAAACTGACTGTCAAGTCCTATAGCCTTAGCAGTTTCTTCACGTTACTGCACTGATGGGAATGTTAGGAGTGCAGGATAGGTTTCAGTTACTGCCTTGAGTTGTCTGCTCTGTCTGCTTTTGACAAATACACCTAGAGGAATTTAACCCTGAGAGTTCAAGTATTTGATTCAAATCAAGTTTCATTTGAGCCTTCCTGAATCTCTGAGGAGTCAGCACAGGCTTTGAAAGAATGTATGCATTTTACAAAGCAAATACACAAATCAGGGGTATGTGTAGAACATGCTTCTACAAAAAAAAAATCCTATATTTAAGAGGTCTGCAAACATACAAAGTACATAGACAGTATTTATAAAAGAGTTCCTGAACTTCATTCAGTTTCATAACAGAAGCACTGGCACAAGTTTCAGTTATGCAGTGTCTACTGTGTTTTTTTTTAATTAGTAAAGCAATGCATAGACAGCAAGGAAAAGAAAGATTAGAGTTACAGTCACAAGCCAGTAATTACGCATAACAGATGAATGCCTCTTGGCCTGATTTTAACATGATTTTCTGAGTTTAGGGTATGCCTTACCAGAAATGGTACCTGATGTTGGTGACAGTCCGTTTCTACCGTAACTGAATTTTTTTGTGCACCCTGTATTTAACAGGAAGGGATCGTAGTTTGGCTCTGACAAGATGGTCAGTTGATCCCTTCCACTTCCCCATTCATGTATATGCCCCTGTGCTCAGGCACATTACGATCTGCAGCAAGGTAGAGTGTGGTGGCGTGCCCCATTGAAGTAAATTGGAGTCTTTCTTTTATTGCTGTTTTATACATTATGATGGCCAGTTGGAAATTAATGAAGGCCACAGCTTGACTAACAAAGGCCTTGTTGATTGAGTGGTGGCCTTCATTAATCTCCAACTGGCCATCATAATGTATAAAATGGTACTCAAGAAAGACACACATTCACTTCTGTGGGGCGTGCCCCCCGTGCTCTCCCTTACTGCACATCATAACATGCTTGAGCACTGGGGTGTGTACATGAATAGAAAAGTGGAAGGGATCAGCTGGCCACCTTGTCAGGGCCAAACTATGATCCCTTCCAATTAGATACAGACTGCATAAAATAAATTAAATTATGGCATAAGCAGACTGTCGCCAGCTTCAGCTACTGTTTCTGGTAAGGCATACCCTAAACTTGGAAACTTGGAAAATCACTTTAAAGGCCTTTGTGTTCCAATATGTCGAGAGCTGTCCTGCTAATCAAATATGACTTGTATTTTTATTAATTTTTTTTAAAAATTGGTAACCAGAAATGGCCAATGCTCATTTCCAGATGTGACCCAAGGGAGAGGAAATGGGAACTATAATAAAAAAAACATATACAATATCAATGATCGGTAAAAGGTAAAGTGCAAATAGTGCAGTTTAACATGGTACAAGAGCAAATAAAAAGTAAAAAGAATTAAGCAAAGGTACAACGAGTGGCTATGGTGTGCAAAAAATGAGATCAAAGCAAATGGAATGATGGCAGTGCAGATGCGGAATAGGAAGAAGCCTGATACAGGCTGAGGTAGAACCCAGTAGGAGGCCCGACATTAGGGATGGAAGGTGCTCCAACAGGGGAGGATCAGGGAGAGGGTCATCAGGATCAGGTGTGGTGAGGAAGAGTTTTAGCTGTTGTCCAAGTGAGATGGGGGAGTGGAGAGAGGAAGGGGAGAGGCTCCAGAGAGAGGAAAGGTGACAGGAGGAGGCTGACTGCCTAACAGAGGAGTGAAGATGTGGAAGGGAGAAGGTGCAATCTCTGGTGTAGAGGGGGTATGAGGCAGAGGGAATGGGAAAGAGAAGTGAGGAGAGGTAAGAGGGCAACAACCAAGCCAATATTTGGACATGAAGGAGGTGCAGTGGGACTGGTGATGTAAGGGAAGGGGAGGATGAATAGGGAGGATTAGAGGGAGCAGTTGTGAGTTCAAGGGGATAACTGGTAGCAAAGGAACAGAAGGTGTTGCACAGAATGTCCAGTCTGGCTAGGAAAGAGGAAGCTATGGTGTTGTAGACCACATTCACATAGTCAAAGACTGAGAGCACCCTTTTGGTAACAAGCTCCAGGCAGACCCGAGGAGACAAGCAGTCTTTGTTATGGTACAAGGCATCAAGTTTGGGGTGGGACTTAGAGTGGATGGTATCAGTGTGTGCACAGAAGTCAAACTTACTATCTAGCCACACACCCAAATACAGTATTTGAAAGAAGAGACCACTTCAAGGGGGTGCCATCCAGCTTGGAGAAAGCAGAGAGAGGGGAGAGCCTGGCAACTTTCTGGCTGGTGCCAAAAGTCATGAACACTGCTTTTTTTTTATAGTTTTGACCCAGAGTTGGTTGGAGTGGAACCAGCACAGGACATTGTAGAAGTCTTGCTGGAGCAAGCCTTCAACCACTGTGGTCAAGAGGCCAGAGCTGTAGATAACTGTGTCATCTGCATACATGTGAAGATGCGAGTTGGCATAGGCAGAGGCGAGGTCATTTAAGAAAATGGAGAGAGGATGGGACTCAGGAAAAGGCCCTGTGGGACCCCAGCTTGGATGAGTAAGGGAGGTGACAAGATGCCTCCTACCTGTACTGACTGTTGGCAGCCCATGAGATAGGAACAGAACCATTCAACAGTGGCAGCTGAGAGGCTGGCACAGCTTAGCTTGTCCAGGAGGAGTGGATGAGCCACTGAGTCAAATGTTTTGGCCAGATCAATGAAAATGGCTGCCATAATGTGCCCCGATCCATCCCAGTGAAGAGGAGTCAGTGACACGCAGCAGGGATGAGACAATGGAGTGCTGCTTCCAGAAACCAGACTGGAAAGGGGAGAAGAAGCTGGAGGACTAGAGAAAATCAGCAAGCCTAGAGTAGATAGTATGAAATAAGCAATAATGCATAACAGTGTTGTGATGCAGTAACCTACAGATGGATTGTGATGCACAAGGTCATCAAGAGAAGAGTGACTGAAATTAAAAAGGCAATTAATATAATCAGTGCTGAAAACACAGAATCTCGGCAGCAACTAGAGAGCTCAAGAACTCTTTCAACTTCACTGTTAAAGGACAATTTATCCCAGGAAAGGAAAATATTAAACGCTGAGAACAAAATCTGAAAAAAATAATTTGAGATTTATTGATATGTCATTGCTGGAATTAGATGGGAATCTTGCAACATTCGATGTGGTCAAATCTGAGTGAAAAATACAAACTGGTAACCTATGCTGGTGAAGGACTTTCACATTCCATCAAGACCAAGTACTGTACTGGGCAAACACTTACTTACTTGCAAGATTTCATCATTGACCCACACATTGGAATCCTCAAACACAATTAGGTTGTGGGCATTCAGAGAAACGTCAACAATAAAATCTGCAAATTCCCAGAGGAATTCCTGGTCCCTCCCTGGATGTCAGTAAATGAAGAGAATTATATACTTCACAACTATATCACTATTCAAAGCCACACATTCAAACTATCTCATCTGCTTCAGTGCGTGCACAATGAGTTTCAAGCAGGATCCAAAAGAGATGGCCCCTTTGCCTCCACTATGCTCTCATCTCGAGCAGTGTACAACCAAGAACCAGGCTGGGATAGCTACCTCTAGTAGAAGCACACAGTCATCTTCCAGCCAAGTCTCAGTGAAGCATATCAGATCCCTAGAGGAATCGTCAATGAAATCTGGTATCCCAGCTATTTTATTCTGCAGGGATTTGGTACTGAACATGTTATGAAGGGAAGGAGCTGGAATAGCTGCTCTTTTAGCTACCTGCCCTCGACCTGCAAAGGGCTACCTAGGGATCGGGATAAGGCAGAGAGAACCTCACTCACCATTCCTCTTATATCTAGGGTGCCAACTCAGTTTGATGCTCTCAATCTGACTCACTCCGACATCCACCCCTGGGTCATATCTCTACCCCATGCCTTGCCTTCTCAGAATCACCAGTCACTTTCAGCACTCCAAGACCAATGCAGAAAGGGTCCAAAAAGGACGGAGTTGGTAGGGTAGTCCTGGGGAGTAGGTGTGTCTAGGGGCCATGTAACCATGACTCATCCCCCTGCTACAACTAACCCCCAAACTATAATAAATACAGAACCCCCATTCCTACCAAGCATCCCATCCTGAACTATTATCTTCCTAAGCCCCAAGGAAACAATCACTCATGAAGAAATAAATTATCTCCTGTAAACTTAAACCACTCTAATTCATTCACACACCAACAATCTCTTCTCAGATACATTACAGATCTACACACTTATACATCCCATACATACTTTAGAACTTAGGTAAAACAAGACAAAAGGTGCTCAGAACACTGCTGCAGCCATCTTGACAGTAACAACGAAATCAGTACTTTTATTTTTTTGAATGATTGCAAGCAATAATTGCACTGCTATTGAATTAAGAATTTTTTTTAATGATTTTCTTGTTTAGACTCCATATGCCGAAATCCTCACAATAAATTGGACTCAGTTATGCTTTGTAGGCTATATATTTGATAAGTTCTAACAGTTAATGAATTTCTACTTCTGTAGCTTCATATGTATTACATATATTGCATTATTCCCTTTCTGGTTTTTTTTTATTTATGTACTGTATTTATTGAAAATTGGTAACTGGGAAAGGTACATTGAACCAAGGTTCATTTCCAGATACAGCCCGGGGGGGTGAGGGAGGAAGGGGAGTATGAGCAAGACAACGCATCATTCCAACTCAGTTTGATACTTTTTGTTATTCTTAACTAATAGCAAGATTTGTTTTGTCATATTATTTATATGCTTTTGGGTAATGAATATATACAAATTCATGAATGAACAATAAAACAAGCCTTCCCATGGTGGTAAATAGCCGTATTTCACTGATTTACTAGTTTCCATTTATTTAACTAAGTTTTACAATGTTCAAAAGCACGGCTAGCCATCCTATTTCACTGTGGCTAGACACTGCGTTTGACATGCTTGACCATGGTTTAGCAAGTGCTAATTATAAAGGGACCTAATGTACAGCATCAGTAGCCTCCTTCATTTTCTGCTGTGCATACCTTTCGCCCTCAAGCCCTAAAACTTCAGTAGCCTCATACTAGTCCTTGTTTGGTGGCCATGATCTGGCAATGAGAATTTGTGAACCTGCAACCACTTTCTCATTGATTTTTTTCTTGTTGATTGTCTCTTGTTGCCACTCCAGGGTAAGGAAGAATTTGTATCTGCTGAATGTGCCAAAATTCAACATTTTCATCATCAATATTTGGTCCATTCAAACTTTTGGTCCACTTTAGAAACATTTCAGCCCGTTGCCCAGTTAATTATAAAAATACTTTAGCCTTTCCCAGGTGGCTGGGACTAGTCCCATAACTTCCCCTTCACCCATGCTGATCATTTCTCACCCCACTCCCCAGACACTTTTTTATAAAAGCATTTCCAGCTCATGTCACTGTGCCAGGTTCTGAGTGTTTTTTTTAATCTGACTGGAAGACCAGGGGATAGTTCAAGAGTTTGGAACTGACTGGATGGTTACGGTGTGCCACTTACCCCTGTTTGTGGCCTGCTAAACCCTAATACCAAGGATCTGAAGTGTCTTTGGTTGAAGTGTTGAGGCTGAACTTTGATGGGGTCCAAATCAAAGCCGTACTGAAGCTGTCATTTTCTGATTGTACTTACCCTTACTTCAGCGCATTCAGCACCTACACATGTCACCTCCCATTCTACCACCTCCCTGACTTCTAGTACCTTTCCCTACCGGGCCTCTCCCTGCTGACCCATTCAATCTTCTGTATTTCTTGCTTTGCTAAATGTAGTACTTCTGCAACTCCATCATGTTTTCTTCATTGGAGTTTTCCAGTTCTTATAACTGTCCAACTTTGCCATCATTCCATTTTATTTTCTCAGATCAAGATATTTGGATATTGTTGCCCTTCCCAGGCCTTCCTTGCACTCCACTGCTTTGTATCCCTCAACAAGCCCCACCTCACTGCCACCATATTTACGCCTTCTGAGCTTCCACCTCCAATCTCTAAAGGTGATCTGTTGCCCCTTAGTTTTCTGGTTTATTCCTGCTGGGGGCCTCATACTGCCATCACTGGGGATGTGCCAGGGCCAAGATAAAGGATGTGGTGGAGATGGTGCACTGAAGCATCAGGTCGTTGGTTGGGGCCATGGTAGCTATCATCCATCCTGCCAGAGTGGATTAATTTTTCCTGTTCTGTTCCTCCCTCCAATGACCTTCCACACAAGCCACACTTTTCAGTATCCTGAACAGGGGTCACCCACACCACCATGTGCATGCTATACCACCACCAGGAGCTGTCCTCAGAGCAGCATATACCAAACCCTCTTCTCGGGAGGAGAGCATCCATAGATGCTCTTGTACCCTCCCTGCCAGCCTCCACGCAATCATCCTGAGCTCGAGCATAAACCAAGGTCTCCAGCATGCTGAGCAGGAGCCTCACAACTTGATGCCATTGAACTGGCTTGATTTGTTTTTTGCAAGTGTCTAAGACTTTCTCTCCACTGATTTGCCTGAATGTTTACTGTCTGCACATTGTAGACCTGAAAACATTTACATGTTTTATTGTAAAGCACTATTTTTGGAAGACAAATACTTGCCAAGAATATTTATATACATTTCCAGAATTTCAAACTCTGTTAAATGCCGGTGATGCCCGGTAAAACTTCTGACAGCCATTTTTATGCAAAGATGTTTCAAAATTTGCACAAGTGACCAAATTGTTCATTCAACTTTTTTTTGATTTCCTTTTCACATCTCTCTTTGGTTGCATCGTTCTTTCCTTTTTTCAGCCAACTTTGGTGACTTTATCAGGCTTTCCTGGCCACCATGCTATAGCTAGCTAGAGAGTCACCACTTAACAGACATTTTGTGGGAAAGCCTCCTTGTGGCTGATTCCAAGAAGAGGAGGACTTTGGCAACTTCTGCCATCAAGCTGCAGTCAAGTTTGCCTTGTAGTGGTGGGAGGTGCTGGGTCAAACCAGGGGCTGATGATGTGAACCCTGTTAGCAACATCCAACCAAACAGGCTTTTCTCCCCATCTTCATAAGCTCTTCCACATCCCATCTTTACAGTCAATTCCATCACGTGAGGTCTGGGGGAAGAATAATGTGTGGCCACCCGTAATGTCCAGATCCACCCCTTACCTTTGGAAGGAGTGAACTGTTGCAGTGAGTAGGCTGTCTCCCTTCACTGGTGTCTAAAATCAGTGCACACTACCTTGCCAACACTGCTTAGAATCCACTGGCCCAAGATAAGGAGTTGTGAGTGTGATGCAATCCTGGGGTACAACCAGGCCCATTCTCATGCAAGTGGTTTGATTAGCAGTCCTAGATTCTTTGTCAGGATATTGCAAACACAATATAGGGCCTATTCACAAAGCCCCTGCTGCAGATGTGTGGTGCAAAAGTGACATGCACAATGGAATATACCAGTATACCATGCACACTACGCCACAGTAGCATTCATGAACAATAGTGCAACTTGCGCAGGGAGTGAAGACGTTCAGCTACGTGACACACAAAGTATGCATGTACCTGGGGTTTGTGGCTCCATAGCAGTGTGTGTGTGCAGTGCTGTACATAGATTTACAACTTGCACTATGTCACCCAGGTGCATGAACCAGGATGCACAGCAATAAGTGGGGTGGAAGGCAGCTGTAAACCCCAGGGGTGCAACACAGGCACACAAGATGCATTAGGGAACAGCAAGCATGCACAGCCTTATGAGCACAGTACCAGGCAGATGCCACTGCGAGGACACCCCACAGCATGCAGGGTGACACCCCCACAGGCTGCCCAGTTGTGGACATGGCATATACTGGCACTGGGGAATGTGCAGGACATCTGGCACAGCACTATAGTGAAAGAGACAAACATGGAAGATGACATCTGCAGTATAGCACACCATCTGCCAGAAAGCATTGGTGTAGACCACGGGGTGTGTCATGGATACAGTGTGACAGATGCATGGACGTGCTAGCACTCATGGGTGTGGGTGGCCATTCCCCACCCCACCCATGCACCTGGACAGTGTTCCTGGAATGCAGGGAAGGGTGGAGGGTGGGAAACTATGGATGCAGGCATCCCCGCAGGAGCCAGCTGTGAACACAGGGGTATGGACCACGCACAAACTCAGGATAGAGCCAGTGCTTGTTGCCCCCACATATGGCGTGTGCCATGAGGAACACAAACACACCCCATGGCCCAGATGGGCATCCCACCCCAGGGACCACCAATACATGCCAATGGTGTGGCCCCAGCACAGGCCACAGTGACAGAGACAGGGCCTGTGCACCCCACTACAGCACAATGATGCACACCCCCAGGCTGTGCCAGGTACAGCGGACTGCCAGCTGAGATATATAATGCCTCCCCAAACCCCAACGGTGGAATAAACCCACAGCCAGGAATGATGAGGGCAACAGTGTATGTCAAACATATGTATTTAATGAGGAAATTACCAATTTACAAATTACAGGTGCCACACAGGCCAACATAAACAAAGCCACCACTGGACCCCCCAGTCCTCCTTATCTTCTGAGTCCCCACTGGAGCCTGGAGGGGTGGCATCAGAGTAGCTCCTGAGGTATAGCACAAGCTGCCACAATGTCCCACGATACCCCTGGAAGAGAAAGGTGAGAAGAAAGCCATGAGTGATGGAGACATGGCTGACAACAGCAGATGCACACATGCACCACAGTCACTGGCACAACATACCTTGGACAGCTCGGTGATGGCCTACAGGTCCCTTACCTCATTCTTGTAGTGGATATCTGCCATGCCCACCCTCCAGGAGAGGTAGTAAGGTAGATTGAGGGGTACCCGGTGCCACCATGGCACCACCACCAGTGATGCAGCCCCATATTGCTGCTCCTGCCACTCCATGACAATGATGTCTGGCTGTCCCTGGAAGTCCTGTGGAGGCACAAAGGGAGAGCAAAAGCTTAGCAGCAATGCATACAAGGACCATGGCACAGATGGACACCCCCAGTAGGGGCAATATACAGGGCACAGCATATGGGGCACCCATGGTGGACATCACAAGGCATACAACACAGGTGGGTGTGCAACATTTAGCAGGTGCCTACACAGTGATTGTCCCATATGTCCAAGACCTGTGGGACATGTACAGAACAGTAGCACATAGTAGGGAAAACACAGCCACTCATTTCCCCAGGATCTGTTGCCTCCCAATGGGTCCCCTGGGGTCATCGGTGAAGGTGATGGTGGACACCTGCCGCAGGTTGTGGGGTACATCTCCAGCCACATGACATCAGATGTGGACACGCCCCCCATAATGTGGAGCACCTGTAGCCACCATGTTGAGATGCAGAATGGCATGCCAAGTGGTGATGCCCACTGGCATGCGTAATCCCACGGGCATGCTGGGTCATGGTCCACTGAAAGGGGGACCTGCGGCTGTGGTGAAAGCTGCCCCACATGGTACACAGTGCAGTGTACAGTGAGTAGTAGCATTCAGATTGAGAGTTGCAGTCATCTCATGGGGATTGCAGGATGTGCCATGGGCTATTCATGAATGTCCTCCAGTGGAAGGGTGAAAGGGAGAGGGCTCAGAGGAGACAAAACTGGCCCAAGATATTTAAGCCCTGTACAATGCTGGCTCAGCTCTGTGAGGGACAGTGCATTGAGTGGTACTGTTTGGAGCACAACATGATCTCAGGGCTCTGCCACATGCTCCAGGAGCAGCTGCAAGCCCTGACACATAGGTCACATGCCATGTCAATGGAAATGAAAGTCCTGTCAGCTCTGTCATACTATGCCACGGGCTCCTTGCAGAGGATCACAGTGGATGTCACAGGTCCACGTCACAGAGGCCTTACTTCAACATGTGCATGACCACATACAGTTCCCCATGGCTGATGCAGCCATCTATACCATGAAGGAGGCATTCCACACCATGCATGGCATGCCCAGTGTCCTGAGTGCTGTAGACTGTACCCATGTGGCCATCATAGCACTCACCATGGATGAGGAGGTGTACTGGAACAGAAAGGGTTTCCACAGCATCAACTGCCAGATAGTATGTGACGCAGATGGTATCATTACCAATGTGTGTACCAAGTACCCTGGGTTGACCCGTGATGCTTACATGTTCAGTGGATCCAGGCTGAGTGACCACCTTGTGGCCCTTCGGGGTGTCAGTGGTTAGTTGCTGGGTGAGTCTGAATGTATCATATACATGACACAGCTGTGCACACTGTCATGAATCACTAACATGTCCATTCTGTGCACAGTGCCTAGGGATAGCCACTCCAACCATACCTGATGATGCCATTCCTGACATGGCATGGCAGGGAGGAGGAGGCATACAATGAGGCACACAGGAGGACATGTGCTGTTGTCAAGCGGATTATCAGGGTGCTGAAGATGTGGTTCCATGGCCTGGACCACACTGGTAGCATGAAGATGTTGGCCGCTTGAAAGGCCTGCAGAGTGATCACCGCATGTGCCATGCTGGACAACATGGCTGTTTGCAAATGGCTGCCCATGCCCGTGGACCAGGGTGCTGTCCCACAGGGTAAGGGGGAGGGGGATCACCCACAGCATCATTGTTCTGAGACAGTGTCTGGCCGAGCGGCATGCCATGCACTGGTGCGTGGGTCATTCAGGAGATAGGGTGTACACCATACTAGCACTGTGATGAGGCCTATATATCCAGAGTGCCCATATGGGTGGAATGGGTGTCCCACCCTGTGTGTGATGTGCGGTACTGTCTGTGTCAGAGGGCATCACAAGGCATTCCAGCTGATGTGGGCTGTGTAGGGTGTGTACCTGCAGCAGTGGTCTGGGTCCATGGTGGTAATGGTTAGACCCCCCCACCCTGGAGGACAGGGTTTACGTGTGTGGCCCCCCCAAGGGGCAGGGTTCATGTGTGCGGCCCCACTCTGGGGGTAGGGTTCATGTGTGTGGCACTCACCTTGGAGAGGGCAGGGTTCCTATGTGTAGCCTCTGCCCTGGAGGGTGGGGCCCATAGGTGTACACTGCAATCCTGGGAGGGGGGCCAGTATGGGGTGTGTGTGAAGGGCTCTGTGGTGGGGCTGTCTTGGGGGCAGGTGCAGGTGCATAGGTGCCATTGTGCATTGTGTGTGGGCCACATTACTGCCTCTTGGCAATTTCCCCCAGACGTGCAGAAGAGCATGTACCCTGGTGGAATGGCTGTACCTTTGCCTTGTCCCCCCTGCATGGCCTATGGCCCCTGATGACCCTGAACCCTGCTGCCACTGTGTGTCCCCTGGGTCCCCGGGCTTGCTGGTGGGCTCTGACCCCTGGGTTGTGGAACCCACCCCTGACTCCTGCGTTCCTGTTAGGCTGGTGGATGCCTCAGTGTCAGCACAATGCTTGTGTGTCCTGGGGCCTGTGAGGCTGGATGGTGGCAGTTGGTGCTGCCCAATACTCTGTGCCATGGTGACCAGGGCATGTGGCAGTGTCTGCAGGGTGGTGGCATGTGACTGTGTCCCAGGCCCTATGTGCCCACCTGGTGGCATCTGGGATGCCACATCCAGGCCTGTCAGGGAGACTGCACTGCAGTCTGTGCCTGCCCTGGATAGCAGATATCTGCTCCAGGGGTCTCCAATTAATTTGTGGGCATGCTGCAGCCCACATACTGTACCTCTGTGGTCAGGTCCCTCAGGGCATCTGTGTTGTCCTGCTGGGCCTGCAGGTGGTCCTGTTACAGCTGACACAGTTTGGGATAGAAGGTCTGCATGACAGAAAATGGTGCTGTCCTGAACAACTGGTGGGTCAGTTGTGCTGAGGGTCCCTCCTTCCCACTCTCAGCATGCCTTTGTAGGGTGATATGTTGGCCCCCTATGTCCCTGGGCTGTGTGTGTTTGGGATGGGATGTCATCCTGCATGTAGGGCTGTGTTAGCTGCTCCTTGGGATCCTGTCCAAAAGCACTCAATGGCCGACTGTGTGGTGGCTGTGGGGTTGGTTCAAGGTGGGGGCACATTTGCTGGCTCCTGTCAGGGGTCTGGACCAGGTCCTGTGCAGTCTTTGGATTCCTCTGCAAAGTCTCAGAGTCAGTGTCCTCCATGGTGCCCATCTGCTTCACCATGTCCTGTGTTCCCTGTGTTGTAGCTGTGGATGATAGAACATTGGCTAGGGATGGCACCACATACCTGTACTATCTGTGTCTGTCTCCCCCATGTATCCTCCTCCATGACGGTTGCCAGCCGAGCATGGCTGCTGGCCATGGTCCCCTGCTCTGCAAGTTGCGAGAAAAGACTGTTGGTTACACCATTCAGTCATATACCTCCCACCCTGTGTCCCCTGCACTGTGCCCCATACATGGCATGGTGTCGATGACCTCCATTTCCCCTTGTTGACCTACCTCAGAGAGGGTGTTGGCCACCATCCTCTCAATGGGCAACACTGTTGGCACCTGTGTGGGTGTTCCCCTGCCTGTGCCATGCTATGCCCATTCCATGGCAGCAAGCTTTCACTTCACAGCCGACCAGAAGTCCCGCCACTTGTGCTTGATTGCCACAAGTGTCCATGCCTCCAGACTGGCCACATTGACAGTGGCCTGGATGTCAAGCCATATCCTGGCCTTGACCTCTGCCAGGGTCTTCAGGGACTATGCTTCATACAGCACTCCATATTTGTCTTAGATGTCTGAGACCATAGTTGTCACCTGGCCACCTGTGAAATTGCTAGAATGGGCCCTGGTGGTACCCTGTGACTTCCACCCACCATGGCCGTCTGTCCACCCAGGCCATGAAACCTCTTGAGGGGGTGCATTTGGCACAGGTGCAGCACCTTCATCTCCACATCCTGTTGTTTCCCACTCCTGCATCAAGGTATTCACTTCCTTGTATCTGCATGGAGTGGGACACATTCCCATATATGGTGGGGTCAAGGGGTAGGGAAGCATATGTTCAGGACACCCTGTTGTCCATGCGTGCTGCACTGCATGCCTCCATTTGCCACACCTCTGCCTCAGGTCCCGCAGTGTGCCTTTGTGAATGCTGCATGTTTTTTTCAGCTGGCTGGGGTGCATAACTACATGCCTGCATTACATTGCAATTCCACATAATTTCTGTGCTTTTGTGAACAGGGCCCAATATGAGCAATTGTTATTTTAAGAAAACATAAATAAGTTAACAATAAAACCCTAATAAACTGTCCCTGGCAACCCTCACTGGTCAGCGAAGGGCAGCTTAACAAAAATTGCAATATTATTCACTCAAAAAATTGATTTTCCTAGACCAGTGCCATATTAAAAAATCGAATGAGCTAGTTTGTCGGAAAAACACCATGCTATCTAATATTTTTTCAAGCTGGACTACAAACTATGTCTACTTAGTAATACTATTCAGCAGATGCCTTTAGGAGTGACTATCCACTATCTTCCTATTTCTAATAAATACCATAGACCTGCTATTTAAAAGGCACAAGCCCAATTTATTTTAAGCAAACAAGACTTGTAAGAGCAAGCAATACCAGATGTGGGTCTTGCTGCCAGACTAGCATGAGTAACATGGAATGGTGGTTGGTCATTTGCTGTATAAAGGGGTGGTGACCTACAGTAGTTTGCTTATTTCTACAGATCATATTCAGTTCAGAAATGGAGCTATAATTGTGCTGCATCTCTGGGGGTAAAGGAAGTAGGTTTACACCCCTCACAATGTCTAGACCCACAAGCACTTACAAATTCATTAGGAAACTAGGAATTAGATACCTAAACTGATTATTTTGCTTCAAGAAAAGATTCATAGTTGGCAAAAGCAGAACTCGGTAACACCCAATTCCCCACCCCTAACATGAATTTCAGAAACTTCATTTGTTTATTACTAGTGACAATTAAATTAAAATAAAATCTTTATCCCTTATACTTTATCTGTTCACTTTCCATATTCCTGCTGTGAAGTCATAATAATCTGTTTATAACATTAAGCCTGTTGCCATGAAAATGTGTTTTGTCCCCACAGTCTCCCATGTTAGGTAGGTAAGGGTAGTTCAGGGTCAGAGTATTAAGTTATACCCAGGGATCTCTTCAATCTTTCAGTGATGAGGAGAGGACCAGTGTGTCTGGGACCCTGTGTGATGCAATCAATTAACAGTTACAGTTCACTGTGGCTTAGCTGTGCACTCTAGCTCAGCAGGATACAAGTGCCCAGTCCCAAAGATAGCACAGAGACATTTCTCTAATGAAAACACAATTGTACCCTCACATTTATGTAAGCACTCAGGCAATCCTGGCAATTATCAATGGTATACACACATTTAAAAAGAGATTGAACAATCAAAAACATTAGAAAGCTTTTGATAATTTATGAAAAATGATAAAACAGAAAAGAAACACAATGTGTGAGTCACTTTATTATTTGCAGTGCACCAATGTCAACACACAGGCAGAGCTCTGATTTTAAGTTGTATATGCAAGAGGAATCAAAGTTGCAAAAGTCCAGTCTGGTATTAAAGTAATTTCAAATAGTAAAAGTTAACTACAGAAAGCATATACTGCATAGTATTTTTATCATTATATCTCAGGACCCCAGTTTCAGAATCTGTCAGTGAAAAGTAAATGCAAATATCTTGGAACCTCATCTTGGAGTCACAGGTTGTTTGTGTTTATGTCTATATCTTATTTATTTATTTTTATTTATTTAGGAAATCAGAATTACAACCCTTTGAGTCATAGACTCATTTCCAAAGGCTCCACATCAGAATAAAACATAGACATACATACATAGAATAAATGTGGGTGAGCAATCATACAGAGTATAAATACAATGAGCACTGGTTAATGCCTATACATTTGTTAGCTAAAACAGGGCAGAGCTATTGACATATTTAGCTAATGAGTGATAAAGACCTATACAATTGGTAGTCAAAGCAATGCATGATATGAGTTGGTAGTAAGCTGCCTCAGATAGGCCTTGTCTTATACATAATACAATGCATTCATAGCCCAGTGCAACTATATGGTAACCGAGGGAGGTGAAGAACCTGTAGGCTAGAAATAGTGAGGGCTCTCCACTGCCTGGTCAAGGGTGGGTGAGTGGCCTAGCAGCGTGGTGCATGATCCACAGGTTACCAGTTACACCGGCATTGACATGAGGAGAGGATATGGGCACTTAAGACAGCTTTAAAAGGACCTAGATTGGTGATTGATGTGCTGGTCAGTGGGAGGGCATTGTACCAGGATGGAGCTCTAAGGAGGAAGGATTGCTGGGCCAGGGTGGTCCTGACCCTAGGCACCTTCCAGATAATTTTTGGGGCAGCCCATGTGGATGCTGAGATAGTGGCTGCTTGAAGAGAAGCCATGACACCTATTGGGGTTAAACCCAGGTGGATTTTTTTGGTGAAGAGACAGGTCTGGTATAATAGTCTTTCATCAAGGGAGAGGATATTGGTGAGCACGTATAGGGTGCAGGTATGTGTATTTCTGTCAGCACCAGAGAGGAGCCAGCAGGCCTTACTGATGACTACCTGTATCTGATGAAGCACTGTAGGGTTGGCAGCAGCATAGATTGTGAGGCCATAGCCCACCAGCTATAAGACTGAGGAGGTAATGGCTAGGTGAAGTGTTTCAGGTGGCAGGCAGTCTTTATGTCTGTAAAGAAGACCAATGCGGGCGTTGGTGGCGGAGGTGAGGATTTTTATATTTTCATGGAATGAGAGGGAAGAGTTAAATGTAATACCTAGATACTTATACTTTTGGACCTGTTCCAGTGGGATAAGAGAGGCAGAGAGTATTTCCAGGGGGAAATCCTTTGATCTGTTTTGGCCATGGGCATAGAGCATCGTCTTAGTTCTTTTAATGGTGACCACCAATCTGTGTTCAGCAAACCAGTGTTCAATCTGAGAGAAGGAGTTTTGTAAGGTACACTGGAGAGAGAGAGAGAGAGAGAGAGAGAGAGAGAGAGAGAGAGAGAGAGAGAGAGGATCAGGATGTGTAGCATAAAGAACAGCGTCGTCCACAGAGAGGAGAAGGTTGCCAGGGCAGGATTTAGGCAGGGCATTGAGGTAGATGCTGAACAGCAGGGGACCCAGGATAGATCCCTGGGGAACTCCTGAGCACACAGGCAGCATAGTAGATACAGTATTATTAATTTTAATACATTGGGTTCTAGATGAAAGATAGCTGGAGAACCATGAGAGTGGACAATGAGAGACCCAAATTTGTTGTAATGTGTTAAGAAGGAGGGAGTGAGACACCATGTTGAAGGCCTTTGAGAGGTCTATAAACATGGCCCCTGAGAGGTGCCCCTTGTCAAGCATGGAGTGCAGGGAGTTAGCGAATTCTGTGACGGTGGTCGTAGTGCTATGACCAGCTCTGAAATCATGCTGCTCCCTACATAAGAGGTTGTGTGCAAGGAGGTAGTCAGTGAGCTGATTGGCCATGATCTTTTCAAGGGCTTTAGAGAGTGGGGGGAGAATCAAGATGGGCTGGTAGTTGTTTGGGAGGGAGCTGTCACCACATTTCAATATTGGTGTTATCACTGCCATTTTCCGTGAGGTTGGGAACTGGCCCAGGTGCAGGGACAGATTTAGAAGGTTCATGAATGGGAAGATAACTGAGTCTAGCGCAAGGTATAGGATCCGCATATCGAAGGCATCTTTGCAGTAATTGGCGCTCTGGAGGGCTTTGAACAAGTACTGTAGCTTTCGCTTCTGTAGGTGTAATGGCTCTGAGTTTGAAGGGGGGATGGAGGAGCTCAGGCTGTGGGGTAGGCTGAATTGGATTGAAAAGGTTGCTAAGGAGGACTGAACTGAAGTCTGAGAAGGTGGAGTTGAGGCAGTTAGCTATGTGAAGTGTGTCTGTGGTGGTAGTACTGTTAACACCAAGTTGTGAGGGGGGGGACGGGATTTATCATTAAGCTCCTTGATGTTATCCCAGAACTTTCTTGTGCTACCCCAGGAGGTGGTTAGGGCAGTTCCGTAGTGCTCTGCCTTGGCCTTGCGGATTGCCCAGGTACACTTATTGTGGCAAGCATTATAGGCCTGCCTATTGCTTAACAAACTGGAGGCAGTGGCATGATGCCAGAGGTTGTCACACATTTTGAACTGTTGTATGAGTTCTGGGGTGATCCAGGGGGTACTATGTTTCTTAGTGGTCACTTTGATGGTCGGTTCAAAAGCATCACAGGTGGTATTAAAGGTGGTGGTGAAGTAGTGCAATGCATCATCTACAGTATGTACTGGGCTTGGGAAATAGGGGACCAGTCCCAGTTCATTAGATATTGTTTGAGGTTGGTTATGCCTCTTGGGCGTAGTCGACAATGAAAGGTGATATTTGGTGGTTTAGGTAGCTGACAGGACCAGCTGAAGATGACTGGGGAGTGGTCACTTAAGGCGTTGGGTAGGACATCCAGGTCGGTAATATGGTGAGGACGATTAGTGAGCAGGATATCTAGTAGGGTGTGGGTTCCATTAGTGGGGTTGGCCCTGGTAGGCTGGAATACCAGTTGGGTCATATCTAATGCAGCAAAGGTATCTTTGGCAAGTGTTGATGAGCTAGCCAACCAGTTTATGTTGAGTTCCCCAGCTAGGATTTGTTCCATTTTGTGGGGTGGATGGCTAGGTAGTCAGAGAGCAGTTTACAGGCAGGGGATTGGCTGCGGGGTTGGATATAGGCGACAATGAGAGTAAGAGGAGCACAGTTTGGATCAGGGGAGAGTTTTATTAAGAGGGCTTGGGCACCATGGTCTAGGAAGGCCGCAGGCATGGCTTGGTAATGCAGTGAGTCATTTACATAGAAGGCACAGCCACTGCCTCTCTTGCCGTTATGATCAAGCCTAATGAGAAAGTATCCAGGAGTAGAGACAAATGAGTCTGGGATCTTGGCTGACAGTCAGGTTTCTGTTAAAGCCAAAATGTCTGGTTGGTGCTGTGCTGTCCAGCATTGAAGGGGTGCCATTTTTTAGGTAGGCTGCAGATATTCATAGCAGCTAATTGAAGCCCTGTGGATGACCGCAGTTGGAGGGGGGGGGGTGCTGCTGGGCCAGGATTGGGGTGAGCATTGCCATATAGTAGAAAAAGCAAGTGGAATATCCTGACAAGGGCCATGAATTGGTGGTGTTTTGCTGAGTAGTGGCAGCTGGCAAGCTTAGAAGGTGATGAGCAGGGAATGGGCAGCTGCTTGAGGGCTGGGATGGTCAGCTGGAGGAACAGACATGGAGGGCTCAAGGTAAGGTAGATGGGGAGGAGGAGAGGGAGGGGTGGGGGCTATGGGAGAGACAGGGTGATGGAAAGACTATGAGGGGTGAGGTGTTCCCCCAACAGCAAAGGTGTGTACATACCAGAGGTAACTGGGGGTTTGTTGCTGAGCAGAGTAAACATTGTTAGCAACAGTAGTATGGTTAGTTTGTGTGGCTGGGTGTTGTGAGGGATTACAGTGGTGGTAGAAGTGACCATGGGCAGGTATGACTGGATCTTGCTGACACCTAACATTGTGGCAGACACAGTGGTGCAGTGGTAGGGTTGCTGCCTTTGGAACAAAAGGTACCAGGTTTGAATCCCGATTTGGATGCCACATTGTATGCTTAGTGATAGCCTGGGAGACTGTGCAAGGGTCACTCCAGAGAGGGGCAAAAAGTAGAAAATGTAGGTATGACTGATGCAGGACAGAAGTGTTGGGGGGAGCAGTGGGAAGAGGATTGCAACCTACATGTCTTGTTGCCCTCTAGTGGCTTTATAGTATAATCTGCAAATGGAAAAATAGACCTGCAAATGGAAAAATAGACACTTAAAAAAAAAAAAATCTTATCTGTGTATTGTATTGCTGAACCTTGCGCACTGTGATCTCATGCACTGTATGTTATATTGCTCATGTATTTTTCTCTTACCTTGTACTGTATGTGCCATCTATATAGCAAGGGCCATGCTTGAAAATGGTTCATGGGACCCATGTACCTACCTGGTTACCAAATAAATAGATAAATAAATATCCTCCATGATCTTGGGAACGGTACAGTTACAAGGTTCACAAGGCAGCTGCCTTGTAAAAATGGACAGCATCTTGTTTTAGCCAGGGAAGATCTTGTCAAATACAAGGCTAGCTGGCCAGTGTACCAGTTGTGGTGGCTACCTCAGAACCATTTTTTTCCTCCCAGTAATCTGTGCTGTCCCAGGTAACATTGGGACATAAAACCTGAGTGGCAATGCCAGTTGCAAACAAGTGGGACTACCCCCTCTCTTGTAGGTGGTTGCTTCTTTGCTCCTATTTCATTTCCTTAGTGCCTGCCAATGCTTACACCATTCCCAGAAGAATGACTTACAGAAATCTCCACTTTATTTCTGTTTCTCTGTTTCACTGACAAACTATGCTGTCCACTAAAGGGGCAGGCTGACTAGAAGCCCTGAAACCTGGTGCCCTGGCCTTTTATACCACCAAGCAACCCCCATTTCCCATGTCAGAAAGCATGCTGGCCAGCAACCAAGCCTTATGATGACTCCACACCATAAGTTGGATTGCAATTGTGATGGCACAGCAGAAGGCTATATTTTTAGAGCAGAAACAACATCAGGAACACATGACATCCAAGGGACAACAAGCCTAGTGGCATGCATCTGTCTCTTTGTAATAAAGAGTGGAAACTGAAATTGTTTTCAAATATTTTGAACTTTGAGTTTTGCTGTTGAAATTGTAGTTCTTTGGCAGGAAAACTGCAAATCACTTAGATTAATCATCACGGAGGTACATGGGGAGACAAAAGGAGTTGGGATGGGAGAGGTGAGCACCCAGCTGTGCTGACCTAAATAATGGGACAAAATGCTTTCTCACAGTGGAAATGGAGGCCCATTGGGAGTATAAAAGGCCTTAGGCACCAGGTCACAGGGTTTACTTCAGGGGACAGCGCGGATTATCAGTGCAACACAGGAACAGGAATGAAGTGGAGATGTTTGTAAGCCCACCCCACCATGAAAGGCATTGAGCATCAGCAGGCATTGAAGAGTTGGAGTGGGAGAAAAGGAACTCCAACCTCCATGGGGGGTCTATTTTTGCATGTTCAGCTTGGGATGTGCATACCCACACAGGACTTCCACCAGCACTGATCCGTGGCTGTAACCAATTTTTTTTTTAAGTGTCCCATTATCTTCAGAGGTTTGACTTAAATGATGCCCCTATGCTCCCACAAGAATGGGTGTTGCAGGAGCATAGCTAGACAAGGCTAATTTGCCTGCTTTTTTGGTTGAAATAACTGTCTATAAAAAGGTTACAGAGTGAAATGTCTAACAGGAGTGTAAATGTACTTACATTGTGCAGGTGTCCTCGGGTTTGACTACAATACATAAAGGTAACGGTTTTAATCTTTATATGACTTGTCTCTTGAAAACTATATTCCTTTCTGGTACATCAAGATTTAGGCTTCTGTTCTCAAAAGATTCCAAAAATGGTAGAAACTCTTTCAAGAATATGACCTTAATTTTTAGTTCTCTTTTTTTTGTTTATTAGATACACAGAGTATGTATTTTATTACTGCTGTAAATGCCAGTTGAGAAATTTAATGAATGGATGACCCATACAGCCCATTATATTTGACATTTTGTTTCTTTGTTGTTATGCACAACTCTGTTGTTTGGACTGACACACTCAGCTGAGTGCTTTACTGTCTCCTGTTCACTAAATGTCAAATAAGAAGTGACAGGCAGGAAAAGGTGGTGATTCTATAATTCACATCCTTAAAAAGAAAGCTTTTATGGATTACTTAAAATATATTTATGAAGAGGTTGTTATGCAGGATAGACCTTGCAAGGAATAACATCTTGTTAGCAGTGTGTTCTGTTAGCAGCGGCAGTAGTAGTAGTTAAAATAGCTCATTGCACTAGCAAGACAATGTATAAGCAATGTGTAATTAATATATTAGATTACACACCAGTAAGTTTAGTAAAATGCATAAGTGGCAGCAGTTTGACTAAATAGACTTACATTTTTACGGCTGTGTGGGGGCGGAGCTCCACAGACATTATGCCAGCATAGTGGGTTTAGTAGAGCACAGTGGAAGCATGTGTCTGGACCACTATCCAGTGTGCTTCCATAGTGCTCTGGTGAATGTCCACTGGTGCTGTTTATGCAGCCCATCCCCTCCACAGGAAGCATAAACACACACCCTTTGCCAAGCTCTACTTTTTCTACTGCAACTGCAGAAGTGACAGACGCTATGTCCAAGATGGCAGCATCAACTCAAACTGCACACGCACAGTTCTGTCAGCGCCACCATCTTAGAAACAGCAGACTCCAGTGCAGTGAGATTTCCAACTATTCTTTTGCTCGCTCTCACTGCACTCTCACCGCACTGTGCAGCCGTATCGTTGTTTTGGTAGTCATACCTCTCAGCTATCCCACAGTACAAGGAACATCCCTAATCTAATCTTTCTGAAGTCCTCTGTCCTCCATATGAAAGGTGCAGTTGCATTGGGAGAGGACAGCTAAGGCTGCTGTGAGCAATAAGAAAGTCAAAATATTCTCTTCAAACACATGCTTCAGCATTTTTGTTTCTAAATATAAAGATCTGCACAGTGTACAAACTAAAAATAAAACACAAAAACAAAAGTCTGTCAGGTAATCTCCAGCTGCTGGTATTTTTCACTCTGTCTTTTCCTCTTCTCTGCTTTAAAATGTTTCACATTTATGGGAGCCACACCCCTCCACTGCCCCATGTTAGAAGGAAGATCCCTCTATCCACCATGTGGAAGGTGTGGCTCCACTGAAAGAGACCAGTCAGGCTGCTGGAGCAATAGAAAAACAAAGAAAACAAACATTCAGCTCAGACACCTGTTTCAACAAATTTTTCTGCACAGTCAGTCCAAAAAATGTTCAGTTCATAATGGAAAACAAAACTCAAAAACACAAAAGCCTGACAATGGATTTCCAGCTGCTGATCTTGTTATCTGTGTCCCTATCTTCTCTCCCACAACAGCACTACAGGTATTGGGCCCAATTATGCAGTTAGTATTCTTCACATATTCTGAAGAGGTAATTTCCCCACTGGCCTTTTAACATCATTATTACTTTCTTACTAAACAGCTCTCAAAGCATAATGCTTTTCACAATGATACTGATCCCAAGTAGGTATTGTTAGTTAGAGAGGGCCACATAACCCCATATCCATTAAACAATTTTAAAATGTAACATGCTCAAACCGAGGCTCACACAGTGTTTTCAAGCTTCTATGCACATCCCTACACCTTTTGCATGGCTGGTGTGGGCTTCTCCTGCAAAGAGAGTCAGGCAGTTTTCCAGAGGGGGCTCCACATGTTGACAGCGTAGGGTCTATTCATCCTGTCACATACTCTATCCCTACTTGGGGCATAGCCAGGGGAGCACTCAGTATCAGCCATAAAGGCACAATGCTCTCCAGAAAAGATATCCCCCTTAACATGCTGCTTTCAGGTTCCATGGCATAACTCAAATGTGTAGGGCTGAAGGGAGAGTTACTAGAGACATTGCAAAGTTTTTCTTTGTGGGTAAATTTGAAGCAAATTCGTGAACTTTGCCTCCACAAGTAAGTTTGCACATTTTTCCTGTTCAATGGGAAATTTGCCTATAGTAATTTAGCCTTTCAGTTTTGCATTTTAAGTTCATCTTTGCATTAGAAAGGCAAGGTTTATAAAAAAAAAAAAAGACCTGGTCACATGAGAGACCTTCTGAAGGTCACATGTTGAATTGACAGGGCAGAACGTGTTTTTTCTTTCAGTTGTAGTGAGTGAGACAGTGTGAGTTGAGCATGCAGCAGCCAGGTCTCAGAGAAAACCACACAGTTCAACAGAATGTTTAAGAAACCTCTTACAGTATTTCTAAATCTTCTTTTGTTTCTGAACGTTTTTTAGTAACTTAATCTTTGTTTATAATTATTTTTGCACTCTATTTTACCTTTGCTGTTTGCTTTCTGTCTGTCTCTCTTTTCCTCTTTTTTTTTCATTAAAGTGCCTCAAGTTTCCCCTGATCGAGCATGGAGTCAGTACTCCTGGCTGACATGGTGCCTGGACCATCTGCCTGAATTGGGTGCAGTTCCTTGGGGAGTGGCCCTGGCACTAAGCATACCTATTGCTCCAGGAAAAATAACAGCAGTGGCAGCCCCACCAGTTAAGCATTAAGAGGACAGGAGTGTTGCCCCCCCCCCACCAGTCCTGAAGCAGGAGAAGGAAAGCAGCAGCAGCATCAGCATGAGGGTGAATAAGCAATGAAGAAACCCCTGTCCCCCATGATTGCAGCACTACCACCACCAGCCCCCCTGCAGAAGAGCCCTCTGGTCCAGTGGCAGCATTCTGACAATGTAACCCCTATCCCAGGTTATTGCTTGTTTGGTAATTTTTTTTTCAAGTGACCCAAATGACCTGAGTGTGGTCACTTGTAATCTCTGCAGCAAGTGGGTCCACTGGAGGAAGAAAGGTAGCCATCCTGGCACAGGGGTAAGAGGACCTACTTGTTGTTACACCACTGGGTGGAGTGGGAAGCCAGCCTTTGGGGAGAAGGAGTAAGTGGGGGTAGAGATTGTGGCCCGCCCGTGTGGGCAATGGGTAGGTGGACCCATGTTGCAACTCAATGTGCAAGTGCCATGGTGGGGCAGTGCTGGGAAGAAGAATAAGTGTACCCTGTTCCAGCTCCTCCTCCTCTTCCTCGCCTCATCGTCTTCTGGAAGCAGCAGCACCATCTACACTACCACCAGCAGCACCGGCAGCAGAGCTGGCTTCAGTGAGGCAGGAAGTGGTCAACTTCTGCTGCCAGCTCACTGAGGTCCAGCAGAACATTGCAGTTATTCTTGGCAACCATGAGAATGTGCTGGCAGTGATGGAGGAGCTCTGCTGTGCTGGTGCAGTTGACGTAGGGGTGGGATTGTGTGAATTGATCTTTTTTAAAATGTTTTCTATTGTTGTCCTGTTCTCATTTACATCTGTCCTATCCTCTTATAGTCTTTCTTTCCAAGTTTTATACTCCTGTGTTCCCCTAAAAACAAAAATGCCCCCCAAAAGTTTAAAAACACCAACAAAATCTGTCCTGTCCTCTTTCTGTTTTGTAGTCTTTAGTGTAGTCTTTCCAAGTTTTGTAGTCCTTCTTTGTTACCCCTCAAAAAAGAAAACCAAAAAATCAAGAAAGTGTATAACTAGCAAAAAAAAAAGAAAAAAAAAAAGAAAAGAAAAACCAAGCATTTTTCAATGCTGAATGTTTGCATCTGCTTTTGCAGTTGTACCGGGTCTTGCTTGTACACATTTTTAAAATACATATCTACCCAGGATAGAGCAGATGAGATGCAATATCTCATTTTCAGTCATGTCCTGCGTTGACACATTGTTAGATTGTAATTACCCAGGATGGGGCAGCTGAGGGACTATATCTACTTTTAAGTAGGCTCCCACATTTTGTCCCCAAATGTAGAACAGTCTTTTTATGACCTCATGTTATGATCAAGACAGGTGGCATTTTTAAAATCCCATCTGAAAAGTGATTTCTCTGTGCAACTGTGGAAACAAGTTTTGGAAGGGTTTTGAAAAAATGACATCTTCCATGTTCAGAAGGTGGGTAAACAAGGGATATGTTGCACATAAGGGGCCCAAATCTGCAACAAATAAAGTTATGAGTAAATGTTAGAACAATTTGTTTCCTCATAATTTAGTTGTTTTTTGACAGTTTTACCCCAAATTGTCAACATAATCTTTTTATGACCACTCAGCATGACAGATGTCATTTATAAAACAATGGCTAAAACATCATTTTGCCTCACAAGTGTTAAAACATATTTTGGGTAGGATATGAGAAATGACAGATGTCACATTCACGAAGTGGTGTGAAAAAATGGCTATGTTGAAAAGTTGGGGTCAAAATATTGAAAAGTACCACAGTTATGAGTGTGCATTGAAAAATTGCAATGTAGATTCATAACTTTGTTGTTTTCTTATATGTTTACCCCAAATTCTCAACATAGTCTTCTTATGACCCCCACATAGCCTTCTTATGAACCCACCTCATGAACAAGGGTAGAGAACATTTTCAAATCCTACTCAAAAAGGTGATTTTTGTGCCACATGTGTGAAAACACATTTTGGCCAGTATTTAAAAAATGACAGCTATCACATTTATGAGGTGCTGTGAAGAAATGGCCATGTTGAAAATTTGGGGTCAAAATATTGAAAATTACCAGAGTCACGAGCCTTCATTTGCAAATTTCAGTGTAGGCTCATATGTTGTTTTTTAATATTTTTACCCCAAATTTTCAAGATAGCCTTCTTATCACCCCACCTCATGAACACAGATGGAGAAAATGTTCAACTTCTGCCTCAAAAAGTGATTTCACATAGTGACCACAGATTGTTTGAATATATTTGCCTAATTTCACTGTCATTGCTCATGAGATGGGATCCCAAAAAGGCATGGTGAAAATCTGGGACAACAATACTCAAAAATGACCAAATTATGCCACTAAGTTCAAAACCCCATTGAAATACATTGAACTGCATACCTGATTTCCTCAGTTCGTAGTCCAATGTTGAAGAGTGAAGATGAAAGTAAGTAAAAGTTTTATTCATGCAAAATATATGAATTAGGATAGACTCTGATTGAGCTAAGGCTCATTTACAATGAGGTCCTAGATGTCTCTGTGGTCCAGAGAGGATTACAGCATTGGACCCCCGGTGGGTAAGTAAGGGCTTGGAGTGTGTGGGGTAGTGGGTGCTGAGTGGGAGGATAGGTTGAAGGGGCTGACAGCGATGCAAGCAACAGACATCAATGGATGGTTTTCTCTTTTACAGGATATATTTATAAAAAAAAAACTACTAGGGACAGTTTTATTTCAGATGGCAACACTGGAGAACTGGGCACCCACAGTATTGGTGTTATGTTTATAGGGGGGTGCTGAAAGGGAGGGTCAGGTGGGGGGACAGTTATGGTGAGCAGCAGCAGCAGATATTGATGGACAGTTTTCTTTATGACGGGGTATATATAAAAAACTGCAAGGGACAGTTTTCTTTATGTTAGGTGGTGGCACTGGGGGATTGGGCACCCTCAGTGTCAGTGTTATGTTTGTGGGGGTTGGGTGCTGAGTGGGAGGGTTGGGTTGGGGAACAGGAACGGCAGTAGCAGCAATCGACATCGATGGACATTTTTCTTTGTTACAGGGTGCAATTCAGCCTCAGCAGGCTGATCATGACAGATCAGCTGTGCATGCTGGATGGCAAGGATCAAAGGAAAGAGCCTTGTTATGACTGGTGTGACACTGGCTAGCCCCTTTCAGACCACTCTGCATTGGACTGACAGTGTCACACCCCTCAAAAGCTACTTTCCTAACAAAATCTTCACTGCATGTGAATGCATGACGAACATAAAATTGTCCTTTCCTCATTCTCTTTATAGTCTTTAGTCCATAGTCTTTCTCTTTCCAGGTTTTGTAGTCTTTCATTACCACCCAAAAAAAAAAAGTTTACAAATAATAAAACAAATTCTATCTTAACAATCTGTGTATTACTCCACTTTATTGTTCCTTTTCTACTGTCTTAAAAAAGTTGTATTTCCTAAATACCTACCTATATGTCTTGTCTAACTTTCACATCTCTATCTGCCTCTTTCATTAATTTTTCTCAACTACCAGAATCAATTTATCACAGTGTGCTACAGGTACAGCTACATGGCACTATGCTGTATGCAGTACAGTGCCACAACACTGCTGTTGTGCTACTCAGTTCTGAAGTGTGCCAAAATCCCAATTTACATAACTTCTCTTCTCCCTAAAATGTTCTTGAGTGTGTAAAAAATTGTGCAAACTACTGCTGTCAAACTGTAGTACATACAGTGTCTGAAAAACAAAAGTTTATTGTTGTCTTTGCCTGTAAAATTCTCCTGGTGCCAAGAAACAGGAAGTGCTCTGAAAAGTCAAAAATAATTTGCTGCTGCTGCTGCTCATTAAATGCATGAGCTAAGTGACTGAGAAAGAATGGTTCATTGTCATCATCTCCTATAACATTCTTCTGCTGCACAGAAACATGAAGCGCTATGAGAAGTCTAAAATACTTTGCTGCTGCTCACTGATACCTGGTGCAGCTACTGCTATACCAGGAAAGGTTTTTTGGGGGGGAGGTTCTGTGGGTGTGAGAAGGTGAAACCATTGTCTTTCTAAACATCTTTTGTCATTGTTTCTCTCCTTGCAGGTATTTATTAGGGTGATTCATTGCTGCTGCTGCTACATGGGTTTCGACCATTGTTTTTTGATTCTGGACACTTGCTTAGCAAGGGAAGTAAATATTTTTTTATTTTTTCCCCCTAAAATCACAGGACCATAGCCATAGAGCAGGATAACTGTTGTCTTCTCCTATTTCTCTTGTTTCAGGTATTTCACATATGAGCAATAAATCGGAACTTGCACAATGAGGCAGCAGAGTCAGTGGGATCCTGGAGGACTGCTTTGCATGATGACTGATGCACAGCAGATGACTCGACTGTACACAATGTACAGTGCTGTACGATGAGAAGCTGCTCCTCTTGTTGGCTTGATGTATCACTGTCAGACCTGATATAAAGACAAAACACAAATTATTTAGACGCTGTAGTTTGCTCCATACTGGGTTGCAGTCGACCTACTGTATGAAAGGAAAACATACTTAAAAAGTTAGAACAGAAAATAACTTTCTAAAAGGATACCTACATCACATAGGTAATGGCCTGACCCTGCCTTGGAATGAAAGTTTCCCAGTGGAAGATGAATGAGAAACTGTCACCTGTGAAGAAGGAAGAGACATTATTTAGCATGCTGTGGCATGGCCATTGTGTCACTGTCCACCTGTGAAAGGGCAAAATAAGATTAAAAATTAGGGACAGGAAAAAATCATGTCACATACTCACCATCAGATTATTGATGGCCAAGCTGTTACTGCCACAACAGTGCTACAGCACGTGGTGCTGCTGGAACAGTCAGTGGCTTATGCTGTGCTATCTGAAGTGAGAGGGAGACAAAGGGAAAATAAAAATACATTTAAAGCAGCGGTATGTGTTCCTAACTATATAGTTTTCTTTAGCAATAATATTTGGTTGCCAAAAATATTAGGATTCATTTTGTTTGTTGTTTTATTTCATTCCTGAGACAACATACATAATTTTCAACTGTTTTAAATTACCCAGTCCTGTGCCATGCACGGCAAGACAAAATTAAATGTCGTGGCACAGTGCCATCTGTTCTTTACCAGAGCAGAGATGCTTTATACCATTCTAATATATGGGGTATCCTCTGTAGAACTCATTTAAAAAAAACTGTGAATGGTGTCCGTCTTTAATGATGTGAGTTATTAATTACAACATTAGCTGTAAAAGCACTTGTGACACTATCTGCACAAAGTAAGACTAAATGAAGCATGATGATAAAGTAGGATGTCAGAAATGAAAAAAGTACAGGATGACATTTTTGGCTGACTAACAAATACTGTTGCTTTAAATGAAATGAACTTACCATTATAGCATATACTTTTGGCCTTTGCTGTAGTTCAGGTGGCTGGTGGGATTACTGGTGGCAATGGCAGGATGCCTAAAAGCCGGCTGGCTGGCTGGTGGGATTAATGGTGGCACTGGCAGGATGTCTAAAAGCAGGCTGGCTCGCTGGTGGAATTACTGCTGGTGGCACTGGCAAGATGAATAAAAGCTGGCTGGCTGGCTGGCTGGTTGGATTACTGGCAGCACTGGCAGAATAACTAAAAGCAGGCTGGCTGGCCGTTCATATATACATATATACAGAAGTGCACAACCTGAGGAAAATGCTGACAGGGGAAAAAATAAATAAATAATAAAATAAAGGATGAGACTTAAAAGGAGGGATCTAAAAACATTCTTTTCATTATACACTGCTACCCTGATCTTTGTCATCAAGTAAGCAGACATCACAGTCTCCCAGACTGGAGCTGTCCCCACCTGGTAATTCTTTCGACATGAGTGCTCATTCACTTCAATGCAATGCAGCTGGCCACTACCACCATGCTGTTCTTCTTCTTCTTCCTCCTGCTCATCACCACCGCCTTCATCATGTGGTATGAATACAGACACACTTGTCCTAGGTAGAATGTGCCCTTCATTCATTTTAATAAATGTTAGCATGCCAACATTTTTAGGCAACAGATTTGTATGCCTGTCTCCCACAATGGCCCCTGCCAAACTAAATATCCTCTTCATGCTTACACTAGAGCATGGACAGCTCAGATATTTCACTTGTATGGAGGTTAGTGCTAGCCACTCAGTCATGTTGCTACTCCAGTACAGCAGAGGCTTTTCCAGTAAGTTCAAGTGTTGTGTCTGCCAAATATTCATCCATCATGTGCTGTGTTGCATTAAGTCCTACTGACTCATTAGCCTGCTTCTCCTTTTACTCCTTGTCCACAATTCCCACCTGTGACAAAACATCCCAAAGTGGATTTAATGTCAGTTGTCCTCCTATGAACAGCCCTATTTCACTTAAGTGAGGTGATAGCAACACCTGGTCCATCATCTTGGCTGGCAGTATAGCCTAGAGGTTAGAGGAACGAGGTGTGAACAAGCTTGATACATCCAGTAGACGAGACCCGAGTTTAATTCTCGCAACCTCCACTTGCATACTGTGTGACTCTGAGCAAGTCACTTAACCGCCCAGTGCTCCCAGGTCGCCCCTGAAATCAGGCACTTGTGCCTAGTGGGCCTTACCCAGTTACCAAAGACTAAAATAAAAAATAAAATAAAATAAATCTTTGCCATGCTGTGGCTTGCAGAACTGCATCTCCGACATCTGTGTCCCATGAACCCGACTTATGAGCTGTTCAGTTACATGTTGTACCTGATCATGCCCACCTTCATGTATAGATGACAGGCCCCTTTTATACTGTGGGTCCAGCATTGTGACAATTCCAGATTCGGGAGAATGCACAATGGTTGAAATATGGGTATTGCAGTCTAATATTTGCAATATGTGTTCCATTAACACACAGCTTGACATATCTTCACCTGCCTCCAGCACCTGCTGTACATTTAACAAGGCATGCCTCAGCACCCTTAGCGGTGGGATGGCATAACTGATAGAGGCAGTATCCCACTCACTGCCTGTGTGGCATGCTCAAATGGCCTCAGAATCATGATTAGGCTATCCATGAGTTGCCATTGCTCGGTTGTCAGAGAAACGAATGCTTCTGAACTCTCATGGATTATGCGTAGCACCAGGTATTCCAAGATGACTTTGTACTGCTTGTACAAGTGTTTGATCATGTACAGTGTTGAGTTCCATCTCGTGACAACTTCCAGCTTGAGACAGTGCTGTGCCAACTTGTTTTGGATCTGCAGCTGCCTAAGATGGTCACAGGCCTTTCCAGAATGACCAAAGTGGGCACAGATGCGGCAGACCAAAGTCAGCATTGCCTTGATTTCAAGAAATTCCAGAAACTCCTGCACTACAAGATTAAAACAGTGTGCCATGCAGGGAACCCTGAAAAACCCACCATCAGTGATGCATTTCACCACAGTTGAGCCATTATCACTTGCTACGAAACCTGCTTTTAGAGACAGTGGGTGCAGCCACTCATCAGTTTGGGTCAGGAGCAATTCTAACATTTTGTGACCTGTGTGTGGTCCTGATACACTCCTCATTGTCAGTGTGGTATGTTAGCAAGTATCTAGAATGTTGTTATCACCACAGTTGGGCTTCATACAGTTTTTCCCCATCCCAGCATCAAATACTACCATGGGTACCTGTGTCCAATGGACTGTATTACTTAGATACGTGCTAACAGCTATTTGGCCACTGGTTCACATATCCATATGTAACCCCCCCCACTGGGCCCCCATTGTTTAATTAGCAGGGCTGCTACTCTCACCATATAATGTCTAGGGGCAAAAGAGAAGGGTGGGGGTTTGCAGAACATTTCATTTACACACCTTTCTCTGAGCCTGCTATTACAACAGGCAACCCAAGTGTGGCAACTGCCTGGCACACACCTGGTGGGACCATTTACCATGGTCAGCAACCCAGATCCCTTGGAGAAAACATTTGCTCATAATCGTGCTAGGTTTTTACTTCTGGACAGGGGCACCCAAGTAAATCCAGACACAGTGGAAACAATAACAGTACTGTCCAAACCAGGTTGGGATTCTAGAGTGTGGCTTTTATTCACATACGTAGAGAATAATCACAAAGCGAAGATGGCCCCCCACAGGGTTACTCATACTGGTAATGCAGATTACTGAGGTGCAGAAATTCCTGAACTTCTCATTTAACATAGGCTTACTGAACACACACAGCAAACTCTCAGGTTCTGAAATGGAGATTGGCATACACGGCCAGTTACTGGTACATTTCCTTTCAACTAGGCACACACGGCCAGTACTAGGATACTTACTCATTGACTAGGCACACATGGCCAGTACTAGGATACTTTCCCATTGACTAGGCACACATGGCCAGTACTAGGACACTTTCCCATATTTCATGAGGAATACTGGTGACACAAACAACCACCAAAGAGCACATACAGGCTCACAAATAATCCATCCCATGTCTGGGTAACTATTTCCATCAGGCACTGGCCAAATGTACTGACTGAAAATTTAACTGATGCCCAAACTGAATCTGGAGAGGTAAACTGGTTACTCCAGATGGGGGGTCTCCCACCTTTTGCTTCCAAGTTTATACTTGGCCATTCATCTGGTTAATAACACCCTCACAGAAAACTTGTAGGTGCTATCTTGAAATGTTTTTCACACTTAGCATACTACAAGACTAAAAGTTCTGTACTTGGACAGTCTCTCTCTCTCTAGACTCCACTGTAGGCAGACACTTTTAAAAAACAGACATAGTCTAGGTGACAGGGTCCCTTTGTCATAGAAAATTCACCAAAAGAAATGCAGGTGCCCCTCCTGGGCTGACACAAAAGTACTCACAGTTTCTGAAGTTGTCACAGGTAGCTTCACTAGACAGACTGGGTGGGGGATTGCCCCTGAACCCTGAAGATCTCCCTCATCCCTCCTGGGATGGGGCAGAGGAAAACCCACTTGGCAAGGTCTCCACCACTTCAGTCACTGTCTTCTATGTTCTTCTTCTAGAGTGAGAACAAACTACCCAAAACACAGTGGTAGCTGTCTGTCAGAGCTGTCTGAGGAGCTGCACAGCAAGCTGCAGCCTCCTCCTGGAACTCCTACTCAGGACTGACTTCACTCTAACTGAACATTCTAAAGCTAACATCCCTAGAGCTAGCACAAATGTGGCTTATGCTGCTGTAAGAGTTCTAAGATTACATCTCCCTCTAGCTCAGCTGAGACTGACACTAGAGCTTGACAGTGTGAAATCCATTTAACTGGCATTTCACTAGCTGCCTTTCCCTACCTGCCACTGGTTCTAACTGGGATTCTAGTAACCCCTGGGAACAAGAGGATTACACATATTGAGGTAGCTGTATGGTGATGCAGAATGCTGCAGGGCATGTCTTTTTATTATGTGTGTCATAGTCATATATAGATCCAGAATAGCATGGGTGGAGTAGTACGTGTGTGACTGGATCCTCCATTTTAGACAGGCATGTGCCATCAACCTGCAGAAACCTGCAGTCTCCACAAAAGAGAATGGCAACAGATCAATTGCCAGCATTTCTGCAGTTGTTGCATTACATTCACATGCAACAGCATGATTTGGTGGGTATTTGGTTGGATGCTCAAACATACTGTGCAGTGTAGGCTGCACCATTCGGGGTTTTGTGCTAGAGACACCAAACTGCTGGGCTCTGCACACTGGTGGCAGGGAAAATGGGGTAGCTTTGGAATCGGGGGAAGTCACAGATGCTGAACAAATGAATGAATGTTATGATTTTGGATGTTTTAGGGACAGGGTTGATGTTCTTCACTGACTCTGGCTGCTAACACTCACACCACCACTGCTACTCTGCCTACTACTAGGAAATCCCACCAAGTCTTCCTCCTCATGTCTATAGTAATCTTCCAGAGTTACTTCAGAATCCCACCCTGGATCTGTATCTATGACACTTTGGGATGCCTTGCTGAATGAGGGCGATAAAGGAGAAGGCTCCCCTACACCAGCTTCCCATTGGTTCTGAGTCCAATGTGCCAGGGGCCTGGACTTCAGGTGTGTGTGCTGCCCACCAGTGCTGAGGTGGCTATCCTTTTTCCCACAGTGCACACACACTTGGCATAGCTGGCAGATAGCCACTGTTTCATCATTTGAGTCTAGAAAAATCCCAAACTAGGGATTTTTTAACCCTTGCTTTCACATGATGGTGGTAGACTGGACACTGGGACATTATTGGAGAGTTAGAAATGGGTGTTCTGGGGCATGGTTTATGTTCTGCTGCAACCATCGACTCATCCTCTGTTACCCTGTATTTCCTTTTCAGCAGCATCTGATTCCCTAGCACACATATCTGCAACATCACACATCACACTGTGACTCAAGCTCAGGTTGTTGTATGACACTTCTGGGGACATCAACCACTTCTGAGTCCATGGCCTCAACCACAGAAGAAAACTTTTTTTGGGTTCTTACAATGTTGCTGTTGTCCCTGCCTGCACTGCCAGCATCACCAGCACCAGCAGCACCCACCAGCATTGATGCCACAGATTTTGTAGAGAAATATCTGGCCACACTAATGCCTCCACTTGCAGCAACTTCTCCTTGTCAATTAGTGCTACCAGCAGTACCAGTCCCTGATGAACCTGCATCATTACAACTGGAAGTGATTATGGTACCCTTCGAAACCACAGAAGCTAAGCTCTTCTTGGCAGCAGTGCCACTGCCAGAAACTCCTTTAGCAAGTGTTTCTTTATGGGCATTTTCTTATATGTGTAGATTTCATAACACAACAACGCAACAATTTAAAACTCTTTACTGACATAGACAGGCAGTAAACAACAGCAACACCACCATTTATTTTTTGTTGTTGTTATTTTTCTTTATTTTGTGTTTTTTTTAGCAAACAGAATACACAACATGGATTTAAGGATTAAGGGACTAGGGGGAGACATGCAAGACTACACAACACTTTAAGCAACAACAACACTAGAAATATATTTTCCTTTTTTTAATGCAAAACAATACACAATAGGGATAGTTTAAAGGACCAAGGAGACCCATGCAAAACTACACAACACTTTACAAGACTTTATACCAATAATAAAAAACAATAACAACCCCAGAAATAATTTTTTCCTTTTTGGTTTTTAAGAAACACAGTACACAACAGGGATTTTGGACTAGAGGTTGGACTTGGGGACATATGCAAGACGCTATAGGTACATGAGCTAAAGCTAACTTCTATCAAGCAACAAACATGAAATTAATATAGTTACATTATAGTGACAAAATTATTCAGTACAACAAACTTCACTGTTCTATACAAGTAAAGTAACAAACCACGGAAACAGAAAAAGAAATTACCAAAAGCACCAACTAGAACAGCACTAGACACTGCCTGAGCTGTAAGGCAAGCTTACCTTTTTGTTGCTGAAGATACAGAAAAACTCTTCTTCTGCAAAGCACACTTCACTGTCTGCAATATAGAAACTGACACTAGTACTACTTTTTTGAGGAGGCTACCTGCTGGCTCTCACTAGGTCCACTCCCTGCCACCTCATCCCTTGGGACTTACCCTGAACTCCCCAGAGTGCATCCTGGCTTACCCCCAGGGCAGGGCCATTGGGGAGGGACCAATACTCCCCAACTGGAGAATAAAAGTGATGGGGGATAGAGTGAATCAGTTTGCTGTGTAGGACTCAGCAGGGGTGGATGTCCTCTCTGCACAGCTTGGTAACTGTTTTGTGTGCTGGTTTCTCAGGGAGGCATGGCATACAGTGACACCCCCCCAAGCTTGTGAGATCTGACTGTTGGGCCCCTAGCAGAGGCTAGGGGCCAATCAAGCACAGGAGGAGAGCAGTCCATAGTCCCCCCCCGAGTTCACTTCCAAACCTGGGTTGTACTACTTTAAACTAGGTAAATCACACACAAAAAAAGTTTATGATCTACAGGCACAAGGCACAAGGCACAGTGCACACTTAATGGAGTGATTTTATACAAAAAAACTACCTATTTTAAGTTTTTTTGGCACATGGTTCCAGAGTACAGCTAACTCCAACTCTCTCTTACTCATACTGCACTGAATTTAGCCTATACGTGGAGGAACAAACAGCCCATGTGACCTCCTATCCCATGAATCCTTGCTAACTTCACCTTAGAACCATAATTCATAGGCAAAGTTAAGGTGAAGTTGCCAGTTTTCATCTTTTTCAGATTTCTACTTTAGCACAAAGTAGAATTTTGCCATGCAGAGTAAAGTCATGAATTTCAAAAAGTTGCAAAATTCTCTGCAGAGTGAATTTTTTTAATGTATGGGCATTTGCATATGCATCCCATGATGCTTTGCATTATTGGGGTATGTGAAATTTGTGTTTTCTCACAGATATTAATGGTTACATTTCAAGAAATATTAAGGATCACTAAGGAAGGAGATAAGGAGCAGAAGGCTCCTGCTTCTGTTGGAAGCTGAGAAACTTGCTATACTGCAGAGAACAAACTAGAATGCATTTGAGGAACTGGGAACCTGGTAAAACATAATATTGTTGGGGACTTGTTAGGAAGGTAAGCTACGCTTTCTACAGAAAGTTTCATTTTTTCTTATTGGCATTAAGAAGAGAATTGCAGGAGTCCATTAAAGAGTAGTAATTTTATACCAGAGGGGATGAAATACAACTGAAGTTGCTTGATTCCTGTGGTAGACACCTAGGATTTGGAAGGATATTTGTGCAACATTTTAGAAGTGTCCTGCTGGCTGAGCAGTGAGTTCGTTTTTATCCCTGGACTCAGTAGAGTGGTTTGTGTAGGATCAGTGGTTTAGTAAATTGTGGTGTTGGTTGACTTACTATAAAGAGCAGTACTCACCAGGGTGGTGGACCAGTGGTGTATTTGATTGTTTCTAACAGTCACCAGTGGTTGTGGCCTACCCACCCACCCTTCCCCTCACCCGCCCACCCCAGGCATGGCATCTCCTTTATAACCAAGGTTCTGACATCACTTCCTCAACAGGTCTTGGAGCAGAACTGTCATATTCTTAATTACCCAGCACAGTGCATAAAGGGTAAGTACACACGAAAAAAAAATTATATATTACTCATTGTATATTATAAGGAAGAGGGGCATTTTCACTGGCTCTGGGGCAGCAATTTTCCGGGAGACATTCTGGAACCTGCATTGCTGCCCTATTTGCAGGTAACTGTCAGCTCTGAGGGAGGAGGTTGCCCACCTCCAGGCTGAACTGGCAAGGACTAAGGAGGCCTCCCCCACCCAAAGAGCACCAGTTCCACAACCACTGCCTCAGAGGTTGCCATGTGTGAAGAGCAGATGGACCACAGTAGGTTCTGGGAGGGTGAGGGTGTGGAACAGAGGCATAGCCCCTGAGTTGTACCTTTACACAAATCATATGTCAGTCTGGCAAATCAAGGTTCCTCTATGATGACACCCTCAGTGGAGACCAAGAATGCTGGGGACATCCACAAGGGAGACCCACAAAAGAGTGGAAAAGGACACCACAGGGGAAAGAAACAGCTTCTGATAGGGGACTCAGTTGTTAGGGGTGTAGACCTGGGGAAGGGAGAGGAGAGGGACGTAAGGTACCTGCCTGGTGCCATGGCTTGGAGGGACAGGAAGCAAATCCTCAGGATTGCAGAAGCAGCATCACAGGAGAGGGAACTAGATATCATTGTCCACTTCGGGACAAATGACCTAGCTAGGCATGAGATCAGTGCAATGCAGGATGAATTTGTGGAGTTGGAGAGGGGCCTCAGAAAGGTAGCAAGCACACTAACTTTCTCTGAGGTGCTGCCAGTCTATGGAAGGGGTGAGACTAGGGTACTGCACACCATACAGTTTAATGAATGGTTGCAAAACTGGTGCAGAGCACAGGGCTTTGGCTTCATTGGGGACTGGGGGTCCACCTGGAGAGATGAAGGTCTATACTGACACGATGGTCTGCATCTGTCTAGGAAGGGAAACACACTCTTAGGTGACAGATTTAAAGGCTTCCTTGGCAAGATTTTAAACTAGCCAAGGGGGGGGGGTGCTGATAGGAAACAGGAAAGTTCAAGCCTCCCCCCACAAAACATGGCAGGTAGTAGGGTAAACACTGAGGTACAGAGCTTGACAGAGGGCAGGACAGGGGTAAATGGAAAAATAGACAAGGGCAGTAAGAGCAGGGATGGGGTAAAAAAGATAAAGCCAACATTAAATGGAGGGCAATGAGTACCAATGCCCATAGTCTGGGAAAACAAGCTTCCAGAGCTAGTAGCCCTGAGGAAGAGGAACACTTAGATATTGTGGCAGTCACAGAAACATGGTACATGGAGAACCATGACTTGGATGTCAACATACCAGGGTACACAATCTACAGAAGGGACAGGGAGGGTAAAAGAGGAGGTGGAGTAGCTCTCTACATAAGGGAAGGGATCAAAGCTACAGAACTAAAAAATAAAGGGGGAGGACAAGAGGCACTCTGGGTCACCTTGGAGACAGGGAATGGCATCACAATCTGCACAGGGGTTGTATACAGACCCCCGTCTCAAGGGGAGGAAATGGACAAGAAAATGATAGACGGCATTCTCAAAATGGCTGAAAAAGGGGAGATACTGTTGATGGGGGACCTGAATATGCCAGATGTTAACTGGATGACATGGACTGCAGCCACATCCAAGAGCAGGGTAATTCTCGATGCCCTACAGGGGGCATGCCTTAGACAGCTAGTGGTGGAACCCACTCGGGAGGGAGCAATATTAGACCTGGTACTCTCAAATGGAGAGAGAATCACAAATTTAGAAGTCAGTAGACATCTGGGAACAAGCGACCACTGCACAGTGTGCTTCACAATAAACACAACCATGGAGACAAGCCATACAAAGACAAGAATACCGGACTTTAGAAGGGCTGACTTTGGCATAATGGGTGAATACCTGAGGAATGCATTAGCAAATGGCCAGAAAGGAGGGGCGGAAGAACAATGGAGAAAAATCAGAACTGCCATCATGGAGGCAACAAGCCTTTGTGTGAAACAAATAAAGAAAATGAAGCAGAATAAAAAAAACACTATGGTTCTTAAAAGAGGTGTCAGGAAAGGTTAAGGAGAAAAAGGCTGCATTCAAAAAGTATAAGGAATCACAGAAGGAGCACGACAGGAGCTGCTGTATTAATTAAAGCAGAAAGAAGTGGGGAAGGCAGTCAGAAAAGCAAAGGCCCAAACCAAGGAAAAGATAGCCAACTCAGTTAAGGAGGATAAAACCTTTTATAGATACATTAGGGAGCATAGAAAGGTTAAGGGAGGGATAGTGAAGATTAATAAAGGAGAGGGGAGGTGGGCAGAGGGAGACAGTGAAAAGGCAGAGATACTGAATGAATAGTTTTGCTCAGTATTCACAAAAGAAGAAGAGGAGGAGTTATGTAAACCAAACAGTAGAAGCACTCTGGGTAGTGGGGTTGATGCCAGTCCATTTACAGAAGAAAGAGTCCTGAAAGAACTCCTAAAACTCAAGGTGGACAAAGCAATGGGACCTGACGGGATTCACTCTAGAATCCTAAAAGAGCTAATGGAGGACCTAGTGACACCACTAACCACACTTTTTAACAAATCATGGGAAGATGGGGTGGTACCTGAGGAATGGCAGAGGGCAGATGTGATTCCCCTTCACAAAAGTGGGAGCAAGGCAGAAGCAGGAAACTACAGACCTGTTAGTTTGACCTCAGTGGTGGGGAAAATGATGGAATCACTTCTGAAAGAAAGAATTGTTCAGTACCTAGAGGCCAGCGGGGCACAGGAACCAAAGCAGCATGGATTCACAGCAGGAAGGTCATGTCAGATGAATCTAATCGATTTCTTTGACTGGGTGACCAAAGTAATAGACAGGGAGGGGCTGTGGATATGGCCTACCTAGACTTTAGCAAAGCATTTGACACAGTCCTGCACAAAAGATTAATAATCAAGTTAGCCAGCCTGGGAGTGGGTCCCAGGGTGGTAGCCTGGGTAGCAAACTGGCTGCACAACAGGACACAGAAGGTAATAGTGAATGGAACACATTCTGAAGAAAGGGGGGTTACTAGTGGGTACCTCAGGGCTCAGTACTGGGTCCACCTCTTTAACGTCTTATAAGTGACATTGCAGAGGGTCTGGAAGGAAAGGTATGCCTCTTTGCAGATGACACAAAGATCTGTAACAGAGTCAATACACAAGGGGGGATAGAAAGGATGAGAAGGGACTTGGCAAGGTTGGAGGAATGGTCAGACATATGGCAACTTAGATTCAATGCAAAGAAGTGCAAAGTAATGCACCTGGGAAATAAAAATCCAGGAGAAGAGTACACAATAGCAGGGGAGGTACTAACAACAACAATAATGGAAAGGGATCTCGGTGTAGTCCTATCAGATGATCTAAAGGTGGGTAAGCAATGTGAGAAGTCAGTAAGGAGAGCCAGGGGGATACTGGGATGCATAGGGAGGGGCATCACAAGTAGAAAAAGGGAAGTGGTTATCCCTCTGTACAGACAGTTGGTGAGACCCCATCTGGAGTACTGCGTGCAGTTTTGGAGACCTCATCTATGCAAGGACATAGACAGGATGGAAGCAGTCCAGAGGAGGGCAACTAAAATGGTGCAGAGTCTACATCAGAAACCATATGAAGAGAGACTGAGAGAGCTTAATATGTATACCCTTGATGAAAGGAGGGATGGGGGACATGATAGAAACTTTTAAGTACCTCAAGGGAATCAACAAAGTCCAGGAGGGTAGCATCTTTCAGAAAAAGAGATGTGTAAGAACAAGGGGGCACAATTTAAAGTTAGAGGGGGGACGGCTCAGGGGTAATGTGAGGAAATTCTTTTTCATGGAGAGAGTGGTGGACGCATGGAACCGCCTTCCTGGAGAGGTTGTGGAGTCTAAAACAGTGGGGGAATTCAAACATGCATGGGACAGACATAAGGCAATTAAAGTGGGGGGTTGCAGGAAGTAGGCTGTTGGTTAACTAGAATCTGCAGCTTATCCAATAGGTAGGGAATGGGCAGACTGGGTGGGCCAAGTGGTCCTTATCTGTCATCAAAGTCTATGTTTATATGTTTCTAAGGCAGCACCCATTAATGAGCCTGCCATTTACCTGTAATATAATAGCGCATTATTGACAGTAAAAAATTGTCAAGTTTGTTCTTAAAGGAGATTTTGGAGTTGCTCACAACCACTGCAATTGGTAAGGCATTTCAAGGCTTAATTATCCTTTGGGAAAATAAATATCTCCAGTTATGGGAAGTAAAGCTGTGATGTGTTAGTTGTAAAGGTTGTCCCCTAGTATTTACTACTATTTGTTTGAAATTCAGTTCCATTTCAGACATGAGGTGGCCCCAATAAAATGTAAATACTGGTAAATTCAGCTTTCTAACTTTACAAATGAGATACCAATCACTAGAGACATTAAACCTATATCAAAAATATCTGATGCAACTCACCCACTCAAGCTCATTGTGATGTGGGGGAGGGGGGCATGTTACTACATTACCTCATTAAGAGAGGGTCAGTGACACCCCTGGAGAGGCAACAGGCTCCAGCATTGTCCCCAGGTCATCTGAACATGTTCCAGATAGTTCATATTAGAGAGACTATGTATTCATAAGCCATCAAAGACAGCATTGATTAAAGTGATTGATGGAGTTGGTGATTTCCAGTTTAGAATGAAACAAGTCGTGACCTCTGTAAGTGCAAAGTCCAGGACTTAGGTCTGGACTGTGGTTGCATGGAGAACCTCTCTATGCTTTCCCAGCAAAGCAAGTTTTCAGTGAAGAGGGGGTAGCAGAAGACAACTCAGTTTTGATCCAGTGATACAGCTGATGGTACATGTAGTGGGACAAATGTATCTGTAGGTTTTCCAAGGTAATTTTCAATTTCTCTAAGGAGACCAATGTGTCCCACACCAGCAACGGTGCCAGAAAACAGATTCATGCCTTTTCCCATACTGCACAATACTTGTCTTGTAGTAAGTCTTGGAGATAGTGATTCCTACACATGGGTAAACACTGGAAGAGTTTTTTCCCCTAGATTATGTTGTGTATGTCCCCAGTTCTGGGCAGCATTAAGGAAGACAGTGTTATCAATGAACTTCCTCCAGAATCTAACACTATGGGAATACAGCACTGTAGATAAGGCAGCAGGAGTGGTATTGGCAGAGTCCAGAGTCACCCAGTCTGGAGACACTGATTTGATGGTATATCAGTGATGCATGGGTAGGGGAAACTGAGTTACCCAAAAGTACAGAGAGAAATTTGCAAGACCCATACACTGCTGAGGATATGGAAAATAAATAACTGTTCATTCACTGACCTACGCAGCCAGTATAGTGCTATGCTTGTGCAACTGTGTTAGTTTGGGTTTGGCCATTTGCACTCTATTCCAGAGGAATTACCACCCTGTAGAGGTATGAAGGCAAGGAACTCTCAGAGAGGGTTCCACCCCTAGAGGTGCCACAGGGTGATTCCTGTGGCTAAAGGTACCTTAGGAATCTCCCTAAGGAGAGAGTGCTGCTGCTGGAGGAGGAGGAGGGGAGGATGGTGAGGCAAAGAAAAAATGCTTCACAGTGAGGCTGAGAGGAACTGCTTATATAGCTCAGGAAGTGGGAGTGGCTGGCTGCTTGGCCACTGAACTCCAGGCAGAGCCTTACCAATTCACTGACCTATGCAGCCAGTATAGTGTTATGCTTGTGCAACTGTGTTAGTTTGGATTTGGCCAGTCGCACTCTCTATTCCAGAGGAATTACCACCCTGTAGGGGTACGAAGGCAAGGAACTCTCAGAGAGGGTTCCACCCCTAGAGGTGCCACGGGACAATTTCTGTGGTTAAAGGTACCTTAGGAATCCACAAAAGAAATGTAGTATCATCCCCACAAAGGAGGCAACACGAAGCATATAAGCAAAGAGTAACTGTGACATAGGAGCAGTAACTGTAACGTATCAGCAGAGAAGCATAGGCAGTTTGATAATGCATCAGATGCTCATTTAGATAATGTAATGAATACCCAAGCTTGCGTAGCATGATACTGATGGATTGCGTTGAGATTAGGGGATCCGCTAAGGAGAGAGGGAACAGGAGGACATCCTCCACCTCCATCCAACAGTAGAACCTACCTAAAGAAACTTAGGGAAACAACTATGCTAACTAAGTGTTATGACCTGAGGCAATGGAGGAGAGGGAAAAAAAACCCTATGATGAGGAAATCTCTGGGGATCCAAGGCCTAGGTTGCTTTCCCTCCAGGCTTGGGATAGTTTAGTTACTGATGGCTCAGCAGCTGCAATTTGGAAAACCCAATTAAAGTGAGGTGGAAAATATTCCAATTTGGAGGAAGGCTCACACTTAAACCCTCTAGTGGGAACGCCGTGGAAGGTTGCGAGAAAACTCTGCAACAATACATGCACCCAAGGCTCAGGAGGAAAGCAACAACTGCTGAGGCACTCACCTGGCCTACCCACCCTAAATCAAACCAGGTGAACCAGAGGCAGTCGTAGAGAGAATGCGGTGAAGGTGCCTCACTAGGGAAACCATTAAAGTCAATGGCTAACCGTTATAGTGGAACACCAGAGCCAAAGGAGGTATCTTTTTCCACCCTTCACCGATAGTCTTAAATTCTACACCCAGAGCTGCTGCCATGTAGCAGGCAGCTAAAGCCAAGCCTGGGGCAAGAACATTCCCAGCTATGGGCCAGGTAAAAAGGATCCCGCCCCAAGTTGGACACGCTCAAGATGGAGACTAAATGCAGAGCAAGAACATTGTCTACAGGAACTCTGCACCAGAATAGAATGGTTGGCATGCCCCAGAAATTGATTGAGAGCTGAAAAGCTTGTGAGCACAGTGTGCCGAGATCGTAATGAGCAATGAGTGCTGAGACGTTGCAAGGTCGAATGCAGATTGAGTGTGCAGAATCCCAAAGGCTGAAGCTGAGGGGATGGCAGGAGGCATGAAGCAATGGTTTGCATAAGCAAGGAGCAACAGTTGTGTAAGCAAGTATGAACCTGCACGTAGGTCAATAAGCAGTAGTAGTGATAGGTGGACCTGCATAACATACTGTAGAGCAAGTAAACAGCACTGAATTGGGGACAAACCAGCCAGACATGAATAGCCAAATCAAGATGACAAACACTCTGAGGATTTTCAGCAGTGAGGCAAGATTTAATAACAAGCTATATTAACAGCCTCAGCAGGAGCTTATTTGGTGGACCTCAGAGTTGTAACTGCAAAGAAACATGGAGACAAATGCTTTGAAAGCAGGCGTAGCCAGGCAGTGCAATGAAGCTGCAAGTAGAATGAGAGCAGGAATGAGCAGCACAGCTAGGGTCAGAGTAAACTGTGTCAGGTGAAAAGAATTGAGTATGCAACATGGAGCAGCTATGGTTGATCTGAAACACACAGATAATGATTGCAGTTGCATTGCAGTAGTTTGAGCGTGGTGAGCACAGTGTAAAAACACAAGCACTGGGTACAATAGTAATTAAAGTAAACAGCAACAGTGGCTGCAGCTGTAGTTAACTGAAAGAAGTAGTATGAGCTCTGGGTAGCAGTATGCTAGGAGCTTAGAAACAAAACCCCCAAAAAAAGACAAAACCAAAACACATCAAAACAGAAAACAGGGAAAAGTCCAAAAACAAGAAACACAAAACACAGGGAATCACACAGCTGGAGAAAGATACAAACCAGAAGCAGGAAAACACACACACCAAAGTCCAGCAGAGACACACAGAAACAGCAAGGGGGGTAGGCCCCAGCCAGCTCAGAGGACAAACCAGCATAGCCTCCGGCTGCAAAGAAAAAATGCTTCACAGTGAGGCTGAGAGGAACTGCTTATATAGCTCAGGAAGTGGGAGTGGCTGGCTGCTTGGCCACTGAACTCCAGGCAAAGCCTTACCAATTGTGATCTAGGTGCTTTTTTTCACCCAGAGATGAAACCAGCTAGAGGATGTCTTCTGAAATCAGATCACTTAGATGGATAAGGGAATATTCTGAAATAAAAGTATCCTAGGCAGAATATTCACTTTATCAGTATTAAAGTTGTGCATTAGTGATACTGGAAGCAAGCACCAATGGATAATACTCCCTTTCAGCATCTTCAAGATAGGCAAATGATTAAGATCATAAGCCTGCCTTGGATTCAAAGATATGCAGATCCCTAGACAGTACAGATATGAAGAGCCCTCCTGGAAGGCCTCCAATAGTCGTATGCCTGAAGATATGGTCAGAGGCAATGAGAGTACTTCATGTTTCCCTATGTTAACAGTGCTGGGCCAGATTCATCCAGAACAAAATGTAGGGCAAAAAAAGTTCTATGGTTTTGATAACTGAGGTTTTGAGGTGTGCTCATTATTAGCATACTACATGATTTGGCTCAAAGGCAGTCAGACATTTCTCACAAGGCAAAAAAATCAACACAACAGTGCCATCTGACTCTCTCCTCTGGGAAGTAGATTTCATATTAAGAAATAATAATTTTAACCTTGACAATATCTTTGTTTGCTTAGTTTATTTAAAATCTTGTAAATCCATGGGCCAAAGACCCATTTTCAAGGATGATCAGAACAAGTGACAATCATGCAAACAGAAGATAAAACCTATAAAACAGACAAGACAAATATGCAATTGCACAAAAAACAAGCCTAGCTATGAAAACATTTACATTGACAGTTAGCAAGGACATTTTTTAGTGCATGTCTGAAACAGGATACAGAGTTATTAATACTGATTATAGGTGCTGGAAATGGACTAAAAATGAAAGCAATTTATAAAAAATGTTTCTGTTGGCTGATGGAAGTCTTCATTCTAGGTACAGAAAATTGACAAAGTGTAGATGACCAAGCTGAGACAGTAGTACTACGATTTTTAAAAATGGAATAGAATTAAGTTGGAACACAATCCATGATCACCTTCTTAGTGAGAATCCCTATCTGTAGTAATGTAATGTAAGGTATCTCTGATCCAGCGGAAGCCAGCCTATTTGGCTGTAAAGTACACAATGATGGGTGCAACTTGGTAATTGTGTTATAGACCTTGCTACTTAATTAAAGAAGGTCCTCAGCCTGAACAGCAACCCCTCTCTAGCCAAATAATAAACCAGGATAACATAGACAATTATCAAAAGAAGAAAGCTCTGAGACAGGAGTCAATAATGAATTTAATCTGTATAAGGATCCCAGTCTTTGATGCATCATTTTTACCACAGAATTTATTTGTTGTTTGTAGGAGAGGGAGCTGTCCTTAGTGAGGCTGAGATATTTGAGTTCTCCTTCTTGCTTGATTTCTACTCCCTTTAAAGTATGCAAAGAAAGAACTCGGTCAACAAGCAGCTTCTTCCTTTGATTATTTAAAAAATGGATTTGGTATTTTTTGCATTCAGAATCAATTTGTTTTGAAGAAACCAGTTTTGCAGATTTACAAAATCAGATGTTTGCAATTCCCTCAAGGCATGATGTCATTAGCATAACGAAACATCTCAGTATTGCTACAGATGGAGGGTAATGTGTTCAAAAATAAATAAAAGGTGGCCCAGGACTGATCCCTGAGGTACTCTCAGTGCAACAGGGGATGGGAGGAAAAATGAATCTTAATTTTTGTTCTTTGAGTTTGTCTATGAAGGTAATTCTAACACCAGCTGACCTCATCCATAGACATGCCCAGTTTGCTAAGGGCTGCCAATAACAAATTATGGTTCACTAGGTTGAAAGCCTTGGTGAGGTCCATGAAGATGGTCACTGAAAAATGACCCTTCGCTAACGCCTTGTGTACTGCATGAGTGAATCCCACCAAGACCATAACCATACCATGGACAGGCTGAAATTCATGCTGAATTGACATCAGAAACCCATATCTAAGCAGGTACTCCAGCAATTGTTCAAAAACTATCCACTAAAGTATCTTAGAGGGGCCGACATGAAGAAAGAATGATAATTTTGTACATTAGACATGTCACCAGATTTGTGAAAGTAAACAACTACAGCGTTTTTCCAAACTTCCAGAAATTGGCCAGTACAAAGTGACAAATTACAAAGTTTTGTTAAGGGAAAACTGATAAGGTCAGTAGTGATCCTCGCAAGCCTAAAATCTAACCCATCCATGTTGACTGAAGGCTGTGGGTGTAATTTCACCAGATAAGACACACAAGATGTGTTCTTTAATTTTTTTATATTTGTTCTACTTTTTTGGCCCTTGCCTGACGCTGGTGTTTCTGCCCTAGTCACAGCGTCCCCATAGCTTCCTCCTCCTACTAAGCCCCACTGTGCTCCCCCGGTTACCCCTGGCTTACCCCCCAGGAGGCAAGGTCATGGCACCGTGGAGGCTCCGGTACCGCAAAACCGGTATCTGTTGGGAGAGCTTGGAGCCAGGAGGCTAATTGAAGCCTGGAGACATGGCTTCATCTGGGCAGCAGGCATGGAGGATTTTGTCCCCTGTAAGCTGGGGCAGAGACGTACAATGATGCCGGTGTCTGTCCCACTCCAGAGATACTTGACCTTGCGTCAGTCCAGGGCGACAGACCCAGCCTCCGCCAGGTGTCTCTCCTGTGCAGAGCACATAATCCCCCTCCACCCGGAGAAGAAGAGTAGTCCTAGGGATGCTCAATCCTTCTCCCCCCAGCCGGCCCTCCAATGACCTGGATCCATTCCCGAACCTGGGTCTCTGGCGTCACAAGTGGAAATTCAACCACTGTGCCATCGGGATGGCCTTCACAAGATGTGTTCTACCACCAGGTAAGGAGGACAGCAATGGGGCAACTATGGCCCACTCATGTGGAAATCTCTTCCTTGCCTGGTGGAAAGAGCAATTGGCTTTAAATATTTCAGAAAGTTCATTCATGGTTGGGGGAAGTCAGATGGCACTGCTACATAATCTAGATCATACACTATGTATCTGTCAAGGTTCAGAATTTGAAGCTGCTAATTTTATGAACAAGGTTGAATGCCAATTAATTCATCTTAACATTGGCACGTACACTGTGTAGAGCAAAGAAAGAATTTTTAGATTTGAAGTTTTGTGTGGATGAAAGTGGTAACGTGGAATCTGGAGTGATGAACCCAGTTCTGGAGTCCTCACCTAAGGAAAGATAAGGACAGATTGGAGGCAATGTAATGCAGGGTGACCAAAATGGTTAGTGGCCAGCAGGGGAAATCTTATTAGGATCTACACAAGGCATTGAACATGTACTCACTGGAGGTCAGACAAGAGAGAGGAGATATGAGGGAGACCTTTAAGCTCCTGAAAAAAATTAACACGGTATACTGTGAGGAACTATTTAGCATAAGTAGCAGATCAAGAACACAGAGTCACAAGTGCAAACTGATGGGGATGGGGTTCAAGAGGGAAGGCAGAAAGTTTTATTTTACATTAATAGTGGTGGAGCCATGGCATAATCTGTCTGCTGATGTGGTGGGTGACAAACCATTAATGTTTTCAAACACAGCTGGGAGACAGTGAAGGGCTTAGTGGTTGCTCAGTGTGGCAGCAGTAGGATGAGGAGAATGGAAGTGTATAGTGTGGGTTAGAACCAGTACCAGGTCAACGGCCCTAAATAAAAACCATGCAGCAATAACCACGCTGTGTAGAGTGCACCTGCACTTGGAGCGACAAGGATATAATGGCTGTAGGGAATTACCACTACCCCTGTTGCTCGGCACTCTTTCTAGACATGAATCAAGTTGCCATGTGTGTGTGTTGCCTGGTTGAGATGCTCCTGTGGTTGAGTGGCTATGGCACCAGCACACGGCATGGTTGGAGATCTGGGACTGTGGTTTGGTTCCCCCTAGCTCTCTTACAGTGCTGCAGCTTTTTAGTTCATATTTTTTTTTGAAAACTTAAAAGTTTTCCTCCTCTTCAGATTTTGCCCCATCCCTTAATCCACACCCTCCTCAGAAGTTGTTATTTAAAGTCTGGTGGGTGTGTGGGGCAAGGCCCCTCATGACGGGGGGTTCCGGGTGTGAAGCCCCCCCCGAGAAAAACAGAAAGCCCTATTATTATTAATGGGCTGCTCTGTTTTGTTCTGGTTGGTGTTGTTTCCAATGTTATTTCAGGATAGACAGTTTTGCCTGCGGCATTTATTGCTGCACTGTTATTGCAGGCATTGTTATGACCCCGTGCCATTAGAACCCTGTATGGTTAATATGTCCCAAGTTTTTTAGGGTTTTATGGGCATACTGGATGGACCAACAGTCTTTTTCTGCCATTATTGTCTATGTTTCTGTGTTTCTATTACACAAGATACAAGCAACAGTTTCACTGTGTAGAGCTCCTTCCAGAGGCTGTCAATGCACGAGTTGCATGTATGCGCAATTGTGTGTAGAAGTGAATACCAGAAACTGTGTCTGCTTTTCAAATCTGGGCAGTAATCAACTTACTTTGCTGTGTGTATTTTCTTGATTGTGTTGTGTTTCAGCGCCAGGATTGAGCGGGACAGAATCAAGAAATGCCACTGGTGAGGGGGGGACTAAGTGGCAGTAGGACCAATCAGAACTAACAGGAAGATCTGTCATAGGTGTAAAATCAAATCCACCTAACAGTGTTCCAGTCACATTCATGTTCCAGAGCATGAGTGGAACAGAGCAGGAGTAGAACAGGATTGGTATCTTAGGCATCAGCAGTCTTCTGTAGGTGACAGCACATACTCAGGGAGCTCTGCCAGTCCAATAAGATAAGGTAAAGTACCGTATACTTGTTGCTGCCTGAGTAGGAGAGTAGAGAGGAAGGTAAGGGGGTAACGGCAGGGGAAAAGGAGTTCATATAAGCAGAAGCTACCTGTTGTGTGGGAAGGAAGAAAACACCCTATCTAGCGTAAACACACAAAGGGGCTATAGTAAAGTTTAAAGGACAAAACTAGAATCACCTGTGGTTTAGGAATAAAAGTAACACCCTATCTCGGGTAAGGGTACAGAGAAGATAAAAGAAGCAAAAAGGGAAAAACATAAAATGTGCACTGTTTCACTTGCGGTCTGTGCTTTGTCCCAACCTTATTTTAGCGCACATCGTTTTATCTGTGGCATTGTTGTCTTGTGAGGTTTCAGCTGCAACATTATGACTGTATAAATTGCTGATGAGACCCAACCTTGCTTACTGTGTCCAGTTCTGGAGTTCATGTCATGCAGGATGGCATGGGGTCATAATGTTTCAGCAAAACCTCACAAGACAACAATGCCACAGACAAAACGGTGTGTGCTAAAATAAGGTTGGGACAAAACACTGACCGACAGTGAAACAGTGCACACTTTTTGAAATAACAACGCTATCTTTGTTTTTACAGGGTGCTCCACCCCACACCCCTAAATATGGGGGCTTTCTCCACACCCCTGGACTTAAAATAATTACCTCCAAGGATGTGGAACTTAGGGATGGGAGCGAAGTTAGAGTGGAGAAATCTTTTTTTTAAAGCCAACACAATGGGACCTGGGGAGAACTGAACCACAGCCCCAGGTCCCCAACGCTGCTAGGCGCTGGTGCTCTAGCCACTCTATCATGGGAGCCGCTTGACCAGACACTGCACCAGCAGCCTCCTTGACACTCCCCCATGTGAGCCTACAGCGACAAGGGTAGTGGTTATTACCACACACTGAGAAACCCTAAAAAAAAAAGATTTCTCCACTCCTAACTTACGCCCATCCCCAAGTTCACATCCCTTGGAGGTAATTATTTTAAGTCCAGGGGGTGTAAAGCAAAGCCCCCATATTTAGGGGTGGGGGTGATAACCCTTGTAAAACAAAGATAGCGTTGTTATTTCAAAAGTGTGCACTGTTTCACTGGCGGTGTTTTCTGCAGCGCATTAGTCATGAACTGTTTCGGCAGCTCTCTATTGACCCAGTACCATGTAGGATATAGATAGAGTGGAGGCTGCCCAGAGGAGGGCAACAAAAATGCTGCAGGGGCTGAATCAGAAGCCCTAGAAGGAAAGATTGAAATACCTCAGTATGTACTCCCTAGAAGACAGGAAGGAGAAGGGAGACATGATAGCATCCTATCTATATATATCTATATATATATATGAACCTTATGGGAGTAGATAAGGTAAACAGGAGTGGAGTACTTTTCAGAGAAAAAGATGCACAAGAACAAGGGGACATGCAATGAAGCTGGAAAGAGTTCAATTCAAGAGAGATGTGAGGAAGTACATCTTCACTGAAAGAGTGGTGGCTGCTTGAAACAGTCCTTCAGTAGCGGTGGTGAAGGCAAAAACAGTAGTGGGATTCAAGAATGCATTGGTAGGCATATGGAGATCTTAGTGTAAAGCAAGGGGGAGGAGGGAGCCAGAGATCAAGTAGGGTCTGTTGTGATGGTATAGGCAGAGAACAAAATGGGCAGACTGAGTGAGCCAAGTGGCCCTTATGTGCCATCAAATTCTCTGTTTCTGTGCTTGTCTTGGTCATGAATAGGGTCCGCAGCTAAAAGAAATGGAAAAAAAAGAATTTTTTTAACACTACGTTGTCGAGTTTTGCTAATGTCAACTGTGATTTTGTTTTAATGGTGATCAAAGCCCCTCTCTATGATTTTATGGATGCATTTTATGATAGTGCATGCCATTAATGGGATGTGCAGCTTGAAAAATGTGATTTACAGGGTGGAAATGTGGAACATGGACTTTCTGTGGTGGTCTGTTTTTTGCTGTCACTCTTGGGTAGACTCTAAGATCTGACTAAAGCTGAGCATCTAAACAGTTACATAAAAGTCATTGCTGTGAAAATGGGTCCCCTTGAGTTATAGTGTACTCTTTGGTACTATATCAGACCCAGACAGAAAGTCTATAAGTTTATTTACACATGGATCTTCTGGGAAGTCATGCCTGTTGATGCAATCTTGCCTAAGCTAGTTCTTTTTGCATGCTGGCCCACACTGATCCAACCAAACTGGGGAGATGAATGTGTGGAGCTTAATGTATCCTATTAATTATGTCTTGTGTCTAGATGTCAAGTGTCTCTTCCTGTTTGCTAACAGGAATCAGAGCTCTTAAAACACAGGATGACATCAAAAACTGATTCAGGTATACACGTTTAATGTAAAACGTGAGAAATACTATTTGAAAATTGAGAAAACATTGTGTTTGTGTGTTTTGTTAAGTGTTGTGCATACAACATAGAATGCATTCTCAGATTACAGAGGATGTACCTGTGGGCAAAAGCACATCGTGGCTACAAGACTCATGTCCCGCAGCTCTCGAGATAGGGCATCATATTTCTCTCCATGGTGTATCTAAACTTGTCTTTAAAAACATAAAATACAAAAAGTTTCAGGTCAAATTTACAACAGTTTTGCACCAAACTACTACTAATCTGTTAATGTTAGAAAACAATTTAGAATTGTTACAATGCTAATCTAAGGTGTATCATGTAAACAATACCTACTGTGTTTTTCATAAGTTTGTAACTTTGCATTATCACCATTTGGAAAATGAAGGTACATCATTTAGCAAATGTTTCTGACAGATCATTTAGTTACTGAGCAAAAGTTAATGCAACATACAGTTACTGGGACTTCAGGTACCCTGAAAATCATCTATGCGCACTACTGAGTAATTAGTAAAGATGTAATTTGAAGAATATACAGGTGAGACTCTGGAGGAGTGTCAGTTAATATCTTTCATTGGGCACTCCACATTTACCAGTCTGCACACTTTTGAGCTCACACCATGGCTACCCAACCCTTGAACCTGGAAGAAAGCCTTGGTGTCTCTTATAGATGCAGTTCATAGTGATGCAGTAGGGAATTGCATCCTTCCAATGCCATTGATCCTCTTCTCATTTTTCCAAGAACATCTCTACTGTGCTACTGTTGTAATTCATTGCCCTCTCCCACCTTGTATTGTGGTTGAGCATAACCCACCTAGTGCACTCTGCATTCTGACCAGCTCCTGTGTCCTGCCTCCCCATGAAAGTATGCACTGGATATATTTATTATATGTGCTACTGGATGTTTATACTTGCAATGATTGGTACAGCACTATTCCTTTTCATTTTCTGCCCTGTCACTATTTATTGTACTGCTCACTGCTCTGATGCTGTTCTATTGTATTTACAATGTTGATTATTTATTGTATAATGTATGGGAGAGGGTGATTAGAGATCAAATTCAATGAATTCCTATCCCTGTTATAGTATCGTTGTGAAGTCAAGAGGTTGTTATACTCTCTTGACTATGTTACAGTGATACCATAACAACATTGGCGCCTTTGTGCATGCACGTCCCTCAGAGTTCCCTTATATTGGGTTGTGACAAATGCTGACACAAGAACAAGTAGAGCAGTTAGCAGAAAGAGCAGGACTCAGGTACTGAATGAAGGAAAAAAAAGTACAGATACGTACAGGGCACTCGGGCAATGCTCATAAGGAACAAACTTACTAAATTCAGTCAGTAATAGAGAGAGTAATACAGCGGGGAAGGCATCCGTGATTGAACATGATGGTGGTGGTGGTGGTGGTGGGGGGGGGGTTGAAAATGGTCTACAACATTGCTAAGGAAAGGCAGAGCAGGACAGGAGGTTAACTCAGTGTTGCTGTTCAAATGCTGCCCATACACTATAGAGGGCAATGAATGGGCAACATTTCACAACAATGTTGTGTTCCCTTCTCAAGGTTGTCATGCCAATGCTAAACCTCTCAAGCTTTGCTCTTGAGGTTTACTAGGTTGGCATAACAACCTCTCAAAGGAAACACAGCATTGTTATTAACTGTTTCCCATTCATTATCCTCTATATTATGCACTGCAGTGCTGCTGTTGTATTGCATCTGACTGTCAATCAATTCTTGTATTACTCGCTGCAATGCTGCTGTTGTATTGCAACTGCATTGTCGATCAGTTCTTGTATTAATCACTGCAATGCTACTGTTTTATTATTGCATTTGCACTGCTGATTACGTACTGTATTGTGTCTCATTGTTATTCTTCTGCACTTTTTGTTATACTGTCGACTTGCTGCTTTATGTAATTTCAACTGTCTTTGTTACTTCCTGGATCATGCCTGGAAGTAAGCATTTTCTTGTCTAGTGCACCCACCAGGTTAACAAAAACTAACTAAATAAATAACTAACAAAATGAAGAGCTTGAGCAGCCTAGGGGTGGTACCCAGAGTGGTTAGTTGAGTAAGGAACTGGTTCATGGATAGACGACAGAGGCTGGTGGTTAATGACACTCATTCCAATGAGAAGAGAGTCACCAGCAGGATACCACAAGGTTCAGTACTGGGACTGGTCCTCTTCAATGTCTTCATAAGTGACATTGTGGAAGAACTAGAAAGGAAGGTATGCTTTGTTGCAGATGACACCAAAATCTGAAGTAGGGTGGACACTCAGGAGAGGGTGGAAAGAATTCATAAGAACCTTGGGAAACTTGAGGAGTGGTCCACAGCGTGGCAGTTGGGGTTCAAGACCAAAAAGTATAAAATCATGCACTTAGTGCATAGGAACCTAGGAGATGAGTATAGGATAGGGGAGAGATACTGACAGTCACTAAGTAGGAAAGGGACCTTGGGGTTATTATATCTCATGACCTCAAAGTGGCAGGACAGTGTGACAAAGCAGTGGATAGGTGCAGTGGGATGCTGGGATGCATAGGGATCAGTATCTCCAGCAGGAGGGAGGGAGGGAGGTGCTGTTGCCACTATATCACTCATTTGTGAGATGCCACCTGGAGTATTGTGGCCAGTTCTAGAGGCCACACCTCAGAAATGACATAGACAGGGTGGAGGTAGTCCAAAGGAGGGCAACAACAATGTTGCAGGGGTTGCATCAAAAACCCTATGAAGAGAGACTAAAGGATCTCAGCATGTACACCCTAGAAGAGAGGAGAGTGAGAAAGGACATGATAGAAACCTACAAGTACCTCACAGGGGTGAACAGGGTGCAGCAGGAAAGCCTGTTTCAAATAAGAAACAGCACCAGCAACAGAGGGCATTTGATGAAGCTGGAGGGAAGGGGTGGAGTTTGAGAGGGATGTGAGGAAGTACTACTTCACTGAAAGACTGGTGGACACCTGGAATAGACTGCCAGTGGAAGTAGTGCAGGAGAAAACAGTAAGGGGCTTCAGGCATGCATGGGCTAGACATAGGGAAATATTTAAGCAATAAGACACAACAGGATGTGTATTATTGTGTAATAACGTCACTTCTGGGGCGGGTTGAAGCATGAGATGAAGCCAAGAGCTTCCACCATCCCAGGAGTGAAGTTATTACACAATAACACACACCCTGGAGTGCCTTATTGCTATTATACAATGGCTCCTTTGTTTAGAAAAACAGAAAAAGGAAAACAATATGTTTAATATACTTTTTTTTTTGGGGGGGGGCAGGTGTACCTATTAAAAAAAAGAGTTCCAAGTTTCTATTAGGGCTGGGCGGACTGCTCCACCTGAAATCCGGGTTCTCGGATTGAACCCTGAATCCACAGACCTGGATAAATATGGACTTCACTGCAGAAGTCTAGTTCTGGGTCTGTGGAAAGCAGGGAATTTTTTCTGCATGCCTGGTGCCTCACTGGGGGGGGGAAGGAGGAACAGACGGTGCCAGGTAGACCAAAAAGACTGAGGGGAGAAGTGGAGCCGAGCCCAGGAGCAGCAGGACCACACATCACAGTCATGTGTAGTGTGGTGGAGAGCTAAGCTGTGGTTAGTTGGTCAGTCAGTGACTCTCGGCTGTCGGTCTTGTTCTCAGAGTGGAGATCGGTAAGTAGTACCTCACAAATTGGCTAGTTCTGTAGCTATCCTATGTGGGTTTGGAACATTATTGACTTCCAGAAAGAGGGGAGAGGAGAGTTGTGTACAGGCCCAGGGCAAGGGCAAGCTGGCAAAATAAATTGTTGACTTGTGCCAGAGGAGAAAGTGAGAGGGAGACTACTGGAGGCCAAAGAGAACTGTTATAGTTACTGAAATCATAAAGTTTATTGTTGGCCCCAGTGTGGCTGTGTGTGTGTATAGGGCAAGAGCAGGCTGGCAAAATAAATCTTTGACTTGTGCCACCATCCAGAGGAGAAAAAGACAGAAAGACTATTGGGGGCCAAAGAGAAATGTTATAGTTACAGAAATCACAAATAAGGTTTGTTCTTGGCAACCATGTGTCTGTGTGTGTATGTACGTAGGGCAAGAACAGGCTGGCAAAATAAATCTTTGACTTGTGCCATCGGGGGGGGGGGGAGAGAGAGACACTGAGACACTACTGGGGGCCAAAGAGAAATTTTACAGTCACAGAAATCACAAATTAATAAATTAATCTTGGCCTCTCTGTGGTTGTGCAGTGTGTTTACACTGTACAGGGCAGGCAGGCAAAATAGTGCTTGCATCTGTCTGTCTGTCTCTCTCTCTCTCTCCCTCTCTCTGTCTCTCTCCCCCAACACAATCACGTCACGGGCCCGAGCAGGATATGCCACCAGTACAACCTAGTCGTGAAGCAGCTAGCAGTTATTACTTTTATTTAGCAATTTTACTATAATTTTTATACAAATCATGCATTAAATTATTTCCTTTTGGCCCTCTGTGTTGAATATGACCGACTTTGGCCACTTTTATGCATTATATCGCATTTTTTCAAATATTTATAAATAATCAGAACTAATTAGAACAAATCGGAACTCCACCGTGTTCCTGTTCTTATTTAATAAGGGTCAGAACGTCATCGAGTTCTCCCAGCCCTAGTTTCTATGCTGTTCAGTAGACATTGCTGCTGTACTGTTTGTGTTCAGTTGGTGTGCTGTTTTACAGTGTGGATTCCTGTCTTTCCTGTTCTGCCCTGACACGCCCCTCCCCCCAGCATCTCTGGATCCCGTTTTGATTGTGGACCAACTGTTTTGAACATGTTCTTTCCTTCTTTCTTTCTTTATTTCCTTATCAGTGGTTTGAAACATGAGTAGGACCGGAGACCACTTCAGAAGTGGTGATCCTATTTCCGGCATTTTGAAAGTGATCGCAAGTATGGGTGACAACTAAAATAAATGTATGTAGTGTGGTGGTTTTTAATGTATCTGGGTTGTATTTTGTTTCATTATGATGTCTTTGCTTAACTTGGCTGTAACCACCACGGCTGTTTGTTTTAGGAGGGAGCTGAGTGGTATGTGGAGGGAGGTTTTGCAGTGCTCGTGCACTACAGTGAAGGAGGATGAGGTAATGAGATGCCGTTTCAAATGCCGGCTTTGTTTTACTCAAGCATTTTTCTATTTTAGGGTATAGTGGTGTTGTCAATTAAATGAAACAAGGCAGTTACTTAGACTGTTTGTTAAAGGGTGCATTTTTTTGTTTAAGAAAGAGTCTTTGCATGCAGTTCTCTGGGGAAGTGGTTGAGCAGCAAGGACCGAACTTGTGCTGCATTAAAGCACAGAACTAGCAGAGTGAAGTCAGTGGCACTAAATGGGCTGTTTCTGAAATTATTGTTTTTTTCACTTTGACCTAAAACTACTGAGTTGCCTGGAGGTGTGAGAGATGGATTGTGTGTGTGTGTGTGTGTGTGTGTGTGTGTGTGTGTGTGTGTGTGTGTATGGGGGTCACTCGGAAGCCGCTCGGTTTCTGGAGGAAACAGCTGGGATGAATGAGCCATGCCATGATTTCTTGGTGTGTTATTTGGTCATGTGTGTGCCTGGACTTCGTACAGTGATGTTATTGTGAAGTAACATCACCGTTCCAGGCACCCAATGATCAATCAGAGGGCAGGAAATTTCTTGCTATTGTATAATAATAATTATACAGTGGGGTTAAGAAATCCAGTAATCTGATTGGTTGGCTGGGGTCTTTACCTGTGAGTTACTCCCAGCATAACCAATGGGTAAAGTTCCAGCTCTCCTAGCTGACTGCCACACAAAACAAAGAAATCAGTACACTGTTTTCTCTTTTTTAACTTCCGTTTAGCCGCTATGTTGTTGTTTGAAACTATAATTTGTCACATGAAACCTCCCCAAAACAACTTCTGCTACCTCCCAAATGTCTCAAGGCCCATAACACAGCAAAAAAATGGAATGACTGTTTTGAAACACTGCCCCAAAAACATTTTCAGTGGCTCAAACTGCAGCTGCTGAAACTGCTTGTTCCTCTTGCCTCACTTCCACTGTAAGTGATTACTCCCACTTGAAAAAAACATGTTCTCTGAGACAGCCGCCGATCACACATGCTTCTTTCTGGTATCGGGCACCACATGATCACTGAACAGAAGTATATCACCTGACCCTTACTTCCTCCCAACCACAAAAGCGGTATTCACCCCAGAACCACACACTGAACGACACCAGCAGACCCTCAGTGCTCACACCATACTGTCTCATAGCTTCTGCTACACAGCTATTTAAAAAAAAAACTCATGACTTGAAGGCTCTCTCTTTAAAAAATCAAACATCAAGGCATATTACGTGTGTGTGTGTGTGTGTGTGTGTGTGTGTGGTGGGCTGGATTAGGAGCTTGGCAGTATGTCTACTTCACCATTCTAGCTATCAAGAGAACGCTATTCAATGTGAGGAAGGATATTACACTTTAAAATCAATAAAAAGTAGTTTTTTTTAAAACATTTTTATGTTTGCTTGCGTGCATGCACAAGCAACATGTTGCGGAAGTTTGCTGCAGAAGCAGGTTGTGGAGGTGTGGCACTGTTGTGGCCAATGCTACCCGGTGCCTTTTGAGGCTTGGCCTGCTTTCCCCAATGTGGTGGCACACTGCTGCTGACACTAGTTCAGCCAGCGTGCCACCACCTTGAAAGGTTTTCACCACTGCAATCAGGGCCTGCCTCGTCATTGCAGCGTCAGCCATTCTGCTGCAATGAGGGAGTGAACTGTCATTGCAGGGTGTACCTTGCCATTCCGACCCAGTAATTTGCCGACGGGGGAGCCCGCTCCCTGTTGGCACACTGTAACCCCCTTCCCCATTTGTTGTTTGCTGAGGGGGTGCCCAATCTCCCTCGGCTTCATGCGCCCCCCACCAAGTCTTTCTTTGCTGACGGGAGTCCCAATCCCCATCGGATTCAGTCCTCCCCTCCTGTTAAATCTGCCGACAGGGGCTCAATCCCCATCGGCTTCAGTCTCTCCCCCGTTAAATTTGCTGAAGGAGGAGCCCACTCCCTGTCAGCATAATGTCCCCCCCGATTTGTTCTATGCCGAGGGGGGTGCCCAATCCTCGGGCTCTTCCCCGTATGTGCCGACGGGGTGCCCAATCTCGCCGGCTCCTGTCCCCCCACCCCAAAACATGCAGGTGGCATGAGGAGCCCACCCCAGCGTGCCAAAAGTACCTGCTAAAAGGAAAAACCGTCCCACGATGTCTATTTTTTAAACCCTGTAAAGAAGAAAATGGTCCTCGCTGTCTCGCCCCCTCCCCAACCGTGCCCACCCTCATGCACCCTACCTCCATACTTACCTCTGGAGCCTGGCATAATGATCTTCAGTGGACCAGGAACACGTCTGCACTCTTCAAAGCCGACCTGAACTGAAGAAATGCCGGTAAGCTGTATAATGGCAAAAATATTTTTTTTTCAACTTTGGTGCATATCTCAGGCATCCTGGGGAATTTTGGCACCAAATTTTCAACATGGGGTTATTTGGACCCCTCCTCATGAATTCAGCCACTGTCATGGTGTTATTCGGTCCCGAAAGGCGATTTTGCGGTCACCGCACAGAATCATCTTTCAGGACTGATTAATGAAACGACAGTGCCAGTGTTCATGAGGTGGGCTCTCAAAAAGCCTAGGTTGCAAATTTGGTGGAAAAAATCCAAAAAATGACTGTTCTACGAGCATGCGTTGCACAGTTGCTATGCACACTTGTAACTTCATGAATTTGCAATATTTTCATTCCAGATTTTCAACATTGGCATTTTTCCATACCTCCCCATGAACAGTACAGCTGTCATTTTCGACATCCTGGCCAAAATGTGTTTTCACGCTTCTGGCGCAGAATAGCGTGGGTGCTATGGGAAATCAGTGTTCAAGACACATTAAGAAAATCACAGTGGTACTGTTCATGAGCAGAGGTCCTAAAATGTCTATGTTGAAAATTTTGTGCTGAAAGTCCATTAAATGACTGTGTTATGAGCGTGCATTGCGCAGTTTCCACGCACCCTTGTAACTTCGCAAATTATTAATATTTTCACACTAGATTTTCAACACTGGCATTTTTTTCATGCCTCCTTATGAACAGTACAGCTGTAATTTTTCACATCCTGGTCAAAATGTGTTTTCGCGCTTCCAGTGCAGAATAGCGCAGTCGCTTTGGGAAATCAGTGTTTGGGGCAGATTAAGATCGAGCAAGTGAGAGAGAGGGAGTGACTGAGCTTAATTGAGCTCTGTCGGGACTGCTGCAGATTTCTTTGTGGGCAGAAAAAGGCACCAATGCAGGAAGGAGCCCAGTACAATAGGGCAGCCTGCAGTGCCAGGAGAAACAGAATGAGCGAGTGAGAGAGGGGGAGTGAGCGAGCTCAATGAAGCTCTGTCGGGACTGCTGCAGATTTCTTTGTGGGCAGAAAAAGGTGCCAACATGGGCAGGAGCCCAGTACAAATGGGCGGCCTGCAGTACTGGGAGAAACAGAAGGAGCGAGTGAGAAAGGGGGGTGCGTGAGCTCATCGGAGCTCTGTCAGAACTGCTGTGGATTTCTTTGTGGGCAGAAAAAGGCGCCAATGCAAGCAGAACACCAGTACAAAAGGGCAGCCTGCAGCACTGGGACAAAAAGAATGAGCGAGTGAGAGAGGGGGAGTGAGCGAGCTCAATAGATCTCTGCCAGGACTTTAGAGTTGTCCACCCTCCTGCCCATGGTCCTCTATGGTCCTATATTACAGCAGGGTCTCTGGAGTGGAGACAAAGCAATGATTGGATACTTTTAGGATTGCTGTAATAATACAGATTTAGTTCTGTTTATTTCTCCAACTGAGCTAAATACTGAGCTATCTTGTTATGTTTGCTGTAATAATACATATTTATTTGTTCTGTTTATTTCTCTAACTGAGCTGAGTAATACTTGGAGTGCAATAGGATTTCTAACTGGGCTAAGTGAAACTATATGAGCGCTGAGAACAGAAAGTATGGGAGCTGAGGGGTGAAAAACAGACAAGGAGGCTTTAGGATTGCTACAGTAATACAGTATCTAATGGATGAGATTTGAGACTGAATTAACCCAGTCGGCAAGGGGACAGTAGGGGGACTAGTGTGGGGGGGGGATAGGAATTTGAGTAAATAGGGGCCTAACAGTTGTAGTAGGGTACAGAACCTTGGAGTAAGAGCCCGCAACATAAGATGTGGGCCAAAATGGGGCAGGTGCCACATGTCAATAGGGCGGGCATCTTTGGAAGGGTGATGGGGTGTTCAGGGTGTGGGTCAGCCATGATCCTGGACGGGGTTTGAAGGATGGGGGGGTGTATGGTCTGTAGATGACTGGCTAGTCTGAGGGAGGAAATGTGGAGGTTAGGGAGGAATCTAAGTGGCAGGGCAGATGAGAATGGTAGGCATCCTGGTTGGGGGGAATAGGGGATGGCAAAGGGGGACAGAGGAAGAACAACTAGGGAGTGAAACTGACCACCAGTATCAGAGACACTAACAGAAAAGAGGAGAAGGAGGGGTGCCCAAGGGGAGGGGGGCCTCCTGATGGGGGAGGAAGAGACCATGAGGCATGCGGGGATACAGAGCAAATGGCTGCGGGCAGGAAGGGACCAGGGGTGGGACCAGGGGTGGCACAGAGGGGAACAAGTAGGAGGGAGGGAGCCAGTTGGGGGAAGAGATGTAGGAGGGGTATCAACTAGATATAGATCTGAACCTCTGCTATAGGGGAGAGAGAGGGGGAGCAGGAACATACTGAAGGGGGGAGGACAAGCGGGGCATGAGAGGGATGGCAACAGGTAGGGGAAGAGATAGCGAGGATGAAAGGGTAGAAGGGGGCTAGTAAGGAAGGAGCGGGTGGTAACTGAAGGACAAAAGGCTACGGGAAGGGGAAAGATAGGAGGGGCATCACTATCGGGGTAGAAGGGAATGGGGGCTCTAATCGACAACAGCGGGGATAGGAGAGGGGTTGGAAATCAGCAGGGGAGGAGGGGAGGTCGACATGGGAAGCCCAGTAGGAAGTAGTCAGGCTGGGAAGGTGTTCAAGGGGGATGGGAGGAATAAGACAGAGAAAAGGGGTGAGGCAGAAGTAGGGGTACAGATATAGAAGTCACAGAGGGAGCAGCTGGTGGGGGTAAGGGGCAGGGAAGAATGAATACTGGGGTGGTGGAAGGGGCATTAGAAGGGAAAGGGGTAAAGGATGGGGGGTACTAGTCCTGGGGGATTCTATACTGAAAGGGGTGAGATGAGGTGGCAGGGTGGAAGGCACAGACGTATTTGGGTTGAAGCTATCCCCAGGTTGACTGCAGGAGGGGCAGGGCAGGCACTGCTCAAGTGTGCAGCGAGGGGGAGGAAGAAACCTCATTTAGTGTTGCATGTGGGTACAAACGACTTGGCGTGTGGGACTGTGGAAGTAGTGAAGGGGAGGTTCGAGTAGTTGGGCAGGCAGTGTGAAGGGGTGGGGGAGTCAGTGGCATTCTCTGAGGTACTGCCAGTACCATGTGCAAGCATGGGGAAGAAGGGTAGGCTTAAGGAGTTCAATGAGTGGCTGAGGGATTGGTGCCACACCAAAAATGATGGGTTAGTGACTAACTGCAGTAGGGTCTGGGGGGAATAGTGACTTGTACACAGAAGACAGGGTACACTTGAGCAGGGAGGGGAGTATTAAAGGCAGGATTAGAGGGGTATATCTCTATGAAGGTGGATTTAAACTAGTAGGGGGGTGTCCAAAAGACTGAGGTTGGTAGAAAGGTCTGGACATGGGAGCCTAATGAGCTCACCTTCCTAGATTTAGGTAAAGGCGGAGGCATAGTAACCCTGGAAGGGGGTGGGCAGAGTGGTCTGAGTGTAATACAGAAGGCACCACCACCCAATAAGAATAAGGAGGAGAAAGAATGCAGACTACCGGGAGGAGGGACACACGCTAAGGAGGAGAAGAGTGATGAGAAGGAGGGGTATGGGTGGAAGGTGCTCTGACTAAATGGATAGAGTACTGGTTACAGGGGAGAGTGCAGAGGGTGGTGGTGGGGTAGCTCTTGGCACCAAGAGCAGTGACAAGTGGGGTGCCTCAGGGGGTCAGTGCTGGGCCCGGTGCTATTTGGGCTCTCTATCTCCAATATAGCACACGGACTGGGGAGCAGGGTTAGTCTGTTCGCACATTGTACCAAATTGGGAGCGGTGGTGGACGAAGAGGATGGATGAGAAAAACTGCAGGGGGACCTAACCAAACTACAGCCATGGTTGGTGGAGTGGCAGCTAGGATTCAGTGCAAAGAAGTGTAAGGTGATGCACTTCAAGGCTAAGAACCAGAAGAGGGACTATTGGTTGGGGATCACAGAGGAGGAGAAGGACCTAGGGGTGTTGGTATCCGGGAGCATGAACAACTCGGCCCAGTGCAGGAAAGCAGCAGTGAAGGCAAACAGGATGCTGGGATGCATCGCAAGGGGGTTAGAAACATAGAAACATAGAATTTGATGGCAGATAAGGACCACTTGGCCCACCCAGTCTGCCCATTTCCCTACCTGATGGATAAGCTGCAGATTCTAGTTAATCAACAGCTTACTTCCTCCTGCCCCCACTAGAATTGCCTTATGCCTGCCCCATGCATTCTTGCATTCTCCCACTGTTCCTGACTCCACAACCTCCTCAGGAAGGCTGTTCCATGTATCCACAACTCTCTCTGTGAAAAAATACTTTATAACATTACCTTTGAGCCGTCCCCCCTCTATCTTCAAATTGTGCCCCCTTGTTCTTGCACATCTCTTCTTCCGAAAGATACTACCCTCTTGTACCTTGTTAATTCCCTTGAGATACTTGAAAGTTTCTATCATGTCAGGATGTGATCTTACCTGTCTACTGATTATTGGTCACACCACACCTAGAGTACTGTGTGCAATACTGGAGGCTATACCTGAGGAGAGATATAAAGTTACTGGAGGGGGTGCAAAGGAGGGCAACAAAAATGTTAAAGGGGATAGAAGGAAAGGAATATGAAGTTAGGCTGATGGAGCTGAACATGTACACAGTGGAGGAGAGCAGAGATGTGGGGATATGATTGAAGCGTTTAACTACCTGAGGGAGTAAATAAACCTAGCACCGAGGGCGTGTATAAACTGAGGAGTGGAAGAGAGATGAGGGGCACGGACTAAGGTTGGAAGGGGGATGTTTCAAGAGGGAAATGAGGAGGCACTACTTCTCTGAGTGGGTGGTGTCTAGTTGGAATGCACTGCCAGAGGGGGTGGAAACATGTAGGACAGTCAGTAGCTTTAAGGGAGGAGTGGGATAAAGCAAGAGAAAAAGTTGGGGGGCAGGGGCTGGGAAAAGTGGGGAAGGAACTGAGGGGAGGAGGCTGGGGCAGCTGCAATCTAGGGTGCTATCTGCACACTTGGGCAGACTTACATAGACTGATTGGTGTGTTCTGCTGGCAGATTCATATGTTCATATGTTCGTATGTATGTGCGTATGTAAAATCACAGTGACTCTGTTCATGAGCAGAGGTCCTAAAATGCCTATGTTGAAAATTTGGTGACAAATGTCCATAAAATGACTGTTACAAGCATTCATTGTGCAGTTTCCACACACCCTTGTAACTTCGCAAATTTGTATTATTTTCACTCCAGATTTTCAACATTGCCATTTTTCCACACCTCCTTACGAAAAGTACAGTTGTCATTTTTCGCATCCTGCCCGAAATATGCATTTACACATCTGGCGCAGAATACAGCGGTTGCTGTGGGAAATCAATGTTTGGGACAGATTAAGAACATCATAGTGACAGTGTTCATGAGCAGAGGTCACAAAATGCCTATGTTGAAAATTTGGTGAAATAATTCCACTAAATGACTGTGTTACGCGCATGCCTTGTGCAGTTTCCATGTACACTTGGAAGTTTGAGCTTTTTTAATATTTTCACTACAGATTTTCAACATTGCCATCTCTTCACACCTCCCTATGAATGGTACCAGCTGTCATTCCTCACATCCTGCCCAATCTGTGTTTTCGTGCATCTGGCGCACAATGGCACGGTCGCTGTGGAAACTCAAATTTCGGGACACATTGACAAAATGGCAGTGCCACTGTTCATGAGAAGAGGTCCCAAATGCTTTCATGAGGTGGGGGCCACAAAATGGCCATGTTGAACATTTGTACTGCAAATACCAACAAATGCCCCGAGGCGTTAGGGTTTCCAACCATAATGTCCCACCCTTTACAGTCTGACAGACATCAGGGGTGTGCCTTTGGATTGCTGACTGTAATGCTCATGCCATTCCAACCCCACCCCCCCCAGCCACTGACAGGCATTGAGCTGTGCCTTCGACTCTTTAGTCCCACAGTTCACTCCATTCTATAGTGCTCCCATTTCAGCATATGTCCTTATGGAGTGGGGTGACTGTAAAGCCGAACACCCCAAGGCACACCTCAACACTTGTCAGTGTCTGCAGGATAGGGTGAGATGAAATGGCATGAACGTTATGGACGACAACATAAACGCTTACCCCAATGCCTGTCCATCTCTGCAGGGTGGAGGTGGGGTTGGCGTGAAGTTCTATACTTCACTGCCATTCCTACTCTGCATCTGTCTAACTCCTGCATTTCCAATGCTAATACCAGCAAGCAAACATTCAGCACTGACAAATGCTTGTTAATATTTGTTTTAATCCTTCACTTCCTACCCATTGTAGAATCGCAATAAACCACTCCAGGTTGTGGGTTAAGCTGGGATTTACCCCACTTCTGGTGTGATTTGTTCACTCAGCCTGCAGCCTCGTGACCCAGCCACACCAGGCATGGATAAATCCCAGCATAACCCACACCCTGTTGTGGTTTATTGCTTAAATAGGCAAGCAAGAGAGAGAGATGGTCACTGGAGACCAATTGGGGACTGCAGAGACAGACTAGGCAGGGACCATCTGGGCAGACTGGGTTGGCCAAGCAGTCCTTTTGACACATTCTATGTTTCTGTTACTATATTTCAATGTGCCTGTGCAACTAGTTTCATGCTTGTGTAACATAGATAATCTTTGGCAGTTTGCTTCTCTATCCATGGGATATACCGCCCTGTAGGGGTACGAACGCAAGGAACCCTAGGGGAGGGTTCCACCCCTTGAGGTGCCACGGGAGTGATTCCCTTGGCCAAAGGTACCTTAGGAAGAAGCCCATGGGAGAGAAAGGCATGCCACTGGAGGAGGAGGGGTGGATAGAGGGGCAAGGAAAAAATGCTTGTGTGTGGAATGAGGAGAGTAGCCCTTAAATAGGCCGAACAGGGATGTGGCCAGTTGCCCCACCCCTTGAACTACAGGCTGTTGCCTTCCAATTCAATATGCCTGTGCAACTGGTTTCATGCTTGTGTAACATAGACAATCTTTGGCTGTTCGCCTCTCTATCCATGGGATATACCACCCGAAGGGGTACCAAGGCAAGAAACCCTATGGGAGGGTTCCACCCCTTGAGGTGCCATGGGAGTGATTCCCTTGGCTAAAGGTACCTTAGGAAGAAGCCCAAAAAAGAGTGTCAAGCAAAGCATACAAGGTAGTGAACAGTTATAGGGGTCAAAGACTTGTACGTAGGTCAATTGGTAGTATGGGTTCAGTTGGTAGCATGGGTGAGTTGGTCATATTGCTTGAGTAAAGTAGGCAGGAAACAGATGAATAGTGACCCACTTGGAGGTCTGACTGTAAGGTGTGGAGGCCTGGCTTCCTAAGGAGAAAGAGAACAGTCAAAAGGGGAGAAGGGACAATTACAGGGCAGCCACCCAACTCCATCCAACAGCAGAAACCTAAGTGATCTAGAGACTACATCTATGCCTATCTTATATTATGTCCATTGGCATGGAGGAGAGGAAAACCCCCCCTTGAGGAGGAAACCTCTAGGGATCCAAGGCCTAGGTTACCTTCCCTCCAGGCTTTGGGATGGTTTTGTTTAGCGATGGCTCTGCTACTGCAATTTAGTAGACCAATCTAGGGGAATTGCAATTTTGGGGAACACTCTTGCTCTGTCTCTCCAACGGGAATGCTATGGAGGGTTGTGAGTGAACTCTGCAACACCGGAGCATCTCGGTGCCAACCTCCAAGGCTGGAGGAGGAGATAAATGACTGCTGAGGCACTCAGCCAGCCAACCAATTAAAAAACAAACCAGGTGAACCAGAGGCAGTTGTAGGGAGAATAGTTTTAAAGGGTGCCTCCGAACCCACTCAGGCAGCTTAAGGGGCCCTTCCCATGAGAGTTCCACCCCTTCACCGCTGAAATCTTCAATGCTTCATCAAGAGGTACTGTCGGTACGGTTGATGACTGAAAGTCCACCTGGAGTGAGGACATCCATCAACTATGGGCCAAGTGAGAAGGACTCCGCTCCAAACTTCGCATGCTCAAGATGTGGACTTTGGGGTGCAGAGAGAGATCATCAGCCACAGAGCTAGCCCTGAGTCCTGGAAGTAATGGATATGATGGGCATGTTTCCAAAATGTGGAGGAGTGAGTTATAATGAGCATGGGACCGGCACATGGGTCATGATGAATAATAGAAGACATTGGGAGACCTATATGTAGGTCAGACTGAGCACTGTGGACCCTCTCGTGGGCCTTGACTGGATGAGAGCTGACAGGGAGAGACCTGCACATAGGTCAGGCTGAGCAATATGGATCCTCTTGTCAGTCTGGGTAAGGCAAATATCATTTGTCAACCACAGGAATGCATGCTGACCAAGTCCATTAGGAAGCCAAACTGGGAGTGAATTGAAGTGTATGTTATAAGTAAGAGAACGGAGAGGCCGGGCGAAGCCCGGGTCTGACGGTTGGAGAAGAGGAGGCTGTGAAGCCAGTTAGGTAGAAGGAGGCTGCAAAGCCAGTATGGTAGGATGTGCGGTTCAAAGCAAATAAACATGATATGCTGCCAGACGTGGAAGGGGATGAGCGTTGCTGGTAGTGTAAGGGACAGGAAGGCTGGGATGACTGTGTAAACCAGTTGCATAATATTAGGGAAAGGCTGGTAGAAAGCTGGGTAGAGCCAGAAGCCCTTAGGTAGAGAGTTGCCTGGAATCGCTAGTTGCATAGTGCCACAAAGGCTATACAGAGCAGCAGGAGAAGGCCGGGTGAGCCAGGGGCTTATACAATACATGACAAATAGGAAACTGCTCCCGCTTCCTGGGGCCATGATCCCTGCTGTGACTCTTCAGTCTCCCGCTCTAAGAAAAACAAAATAAGCCATGAACATGTCACCATGATACCAAGTAGCTAATGAAATAAGTTAAATATGTGCCAATCATGAAAGCAGAATTAGGTTATCATCAGAAACAGACTGCTGTGGGTTTGTAAAGTAAGGTTTGGTAAAAGTGGGAGTAGCAATAAATAAGCCTATATAACACAAACATAGAAGTGAGGAGCGATGCAGTAGGGCAGGACACTGCTGGAGCAGGCAGAGGAATGAGACAGAGTGATAGCAGCTAAGAGGAGCCAGTACTAAAGGCAGGTGCAAACAATTAAGGTGATGAGAACAGGGACTGCAGCATGGGAACAGCAATTGGAACTGAGAGCAACCATGCACCTAGTACAGAGAAAGAGAGATTGCTGAAATATGATAAATGAGTGCTTAATTAACAATGCAGCTAAATATAACGCTGCAAATAGAGGGGCACTAGCATACCAGAAAAACTCAAAAAGCAAACAAAACAAACAGGAGCAATAGGGAGAACAAACAACTGAGACAGAAGCACAGACTGCAGCCATAGGCAAAACATGGACCGAGAAGGCAAAGGCAAAATCACTGACCCAGAAGTAGGAGAAGTACAAACCAGGTAGGGAGTGTAGCACAGCCAGCAGATTCCAACAGGAAGAAAGGGAGGAGGCAAACACAGCAAGGGGTGGGGGAAGGCTCAGGGAAAGAGTGAAGATGAAAAGAGCCTCCAGCTGCAAGAAAAAATTACTTGTGTGTGGAGTGAAGAGAGCAGCCCTTAAATAGGCCGAACAGGGGTGTGGCGAGTTGCACTGCCCCCTTGAACTACATACAGGCTGTTGCCTTCCAATTCTATGAATACTCACTGCAATGGTGCTGTTCTATTAACTCTGCATTGTTGACTAGTTATTATATTACCCACTGCACTGCTGCTGTTTTATTGCATCTGCACTGCTGATTAGCCATTGATTAGTTCTTGTATTACTTACTGCCCTTCTGCTGTTTTACTGTATCTGTATTTTTGATTAATTGTGTTACTCATAGCACTGCTACTGTTTCATTTTATCTGTACTGTTGATTGTGTATCATATTACTCACTGCACTGCTGATTATTGTATTACAGACTGCACTGCTTCTGATTTATTGTATCTGCACAGTTGATATTTTATTGTATTACTCACTGTAGTGATACTGTTTTATAATTTTTGCACTGTTGATTATTTATACTGTGATGTCCTTGCATCTATATTTTGGTATGTAACTACGATCCAGTATTCCGTAATCCATTATATTAAAATAACGTACGTGATGTTAGAAAATAAAGTTTTGTTTTTAATCGGCAGTGACCTAACTCAGTACAGTTTCTGGCTAGAAATTTAATGAAGACCATTAAGTTTGAGATTACTATGTATTGGATATAATTTATAAGGGTGAGTAGGGGGAACAGAGCAGCAAGACAGCCGTGCTGCTGCTCTGCTCCTCACTGCTTGAGGCTTTGGGCCCAATTTTCAAAGACCCCTTAGAGCGACGCAACTTGCATCATTCTAAGGGTTGCGGCAAACCCCGGTTGCACCAGAGACCTTGCGCTAGATTTTATAATCTGCGGGGTCACTGCATCAAACTCCTGGGTTTGCCGCAGACCGCACGATGCACCACAAAGTTGGCGTCTGCAGGATTTGCCACAGGCATCGGTGCCCCAAGCTGGCACAACACTAGAGGGGTTGGGATGGTTGTGGGGGGTGAAGAAATACAGTCCCAGGAGGGGCCCTGGGCCATAGGGACGAGTGAGAAGGCAGTGGTGGTATAGGGGCACAGATGGGCAGGAGATTTATCTTTGTGGCACCCAGTGGTGTGCCGTTGTAATGTGCCAGTATAAGATGTATTTTAAACAGGTGCCCCTACTGTAAGGTAACTGTCCCGATAGGCTAGCACCCCCCCCCATCACACTGTACACATAGTCCCCAGTCCTGTAGCACACTAACAACATATTGAACAAAAATTGGAGAAACAGTTTAACAAACTAGATTGCTGTGATTGATAGAGGCCCAGGGAAGGGTGGTCACACTGAGGTTTAGAAAATATATTTCACCAAAATAAAACAATTTGTTTGCTCCAAGCATAGGGTCTGCAAGTAAAGTTTTTATAGGGGGTTACCACTACCTAAAACTGTCAGACATGTCCCTAACCTAAAGACAACCGCACTGCCAAGGTCACACTGTTTTCTTCACTAGCAAGAATCCCCTCTGTCAATCGCTTATAGACCCCACCACACATTAAGCATCTTGAAAATGTTTAAGTGATTGAATCACCTCTGGCAGAAACAAATGACTATAATGACTGCAACTTTAAAGACAACCATTTATACTTTAACAAGGGTAATTACATTTTAAGGACTTATCTGATACATATTATTTTTCCTTTTTGGAAAATGCACCCTTTGCTTTGTATTTATACCTTTATCTTGCAGCTACACTGCTGCATGCCAGTAAGAGTTTTTCTGCAGGGAGGTTGCAGGCAGTGCTTGTTAGATGTACTTTTCTCACTGTGTAGAGGAGGAGGTTTTTGTACAGCATTTGCATTGAGTTGTATTACCATGCATAGTGCCCTTCCCACTGATCCCTTATCTTCCTCATGTAAGTAGTCAAAATTGCTCCTGTGCTCCAGTGCCCCCAGTCCCAATCACACAGAAAAGATTGCAGAACTAATCCCTGGTGCTCTAGTGGACCCCCCCCCCAACCTTCTCCATTCTGTCAGGCATTTCCAAACCATTCCATTCCCTGCTCTGATCCTGTAACTGGCACTGCCCACCACACCACCACAGCCAGTCGCAGAATGCATTATGTGCATACTGAATACAGTATACAGTATGCACACAGTGACAATGCATTCTGCGGCTGGCCATGGTGGTGTGTGAAAGGCAGTGCCAGCTGCAGGATTGGAGCAGGGAGCAGAAGGGGAGCAGGGTGGTTTGGTGATGCCTAATGGAGTAGGGAGGGTGGGGGATCCACTAGACCACCAGGGATTAGCTTTGCAATGTTTTTTCACGTGATCGGGGGGGGGGCGTCAGAGCACTGGGACACTTTTGACTATGTACACGGGAAAGATCGGGGGTCGTGGGAGGGGCACTATGGGACTGGAACTATGTGCACAGTGTGACTGGGGGGGCACTAGACTATTGGGACAGTTACCTTACCATAGGGGTACCACTTTAAAATATATTTTATGGTGGCACATTATTACGGCACACCGCTGGGTGCCACATGGCTGAATCTCCTGCCCATCTGTGCCCCTACACCCCGACTGCCTCCTCCTATATGGTCTTTGTGTGCCCCTATTGTTCCCTGCACTACCTCATCCCACAGGCACAACCACTTAGACCACTTCCTGGCAGATCTAAGCATTTCTCCTTGCTGCGTCCATGGTGGGGCTTTTAATATCCCCAAAAAGGGGATACTGCAGCCCCGCCATGGCACAAGCCACCTTGTGACTGGGTGCAACTGTTGGTTGGTACAATCTGTGGTGCAAGGGGGCTTTGATGCAGCTGCATCTAGAGTGGATGCAAGCTGCCTTAGAAAATCACATTTGACGCACGCTGTGACACAAGTCACCTCTTGCGTCAAACTCTTTGGACACAAGTCCCTTGCATCCCTCTAAACCTTTTGAAAATTGGGCCCTTTGAATTTTATCAGTGGCATTTTCAGATTTTTAAGCTCAGTTGCCTCACTAACTATATTTTATAAATGGTAATGCATAAATATGTTAAATTTGCTGTTTTTGGAAGCCCTCTGGAAGCCCTTGGTTCTTACAAGCAGCAGGTCCTGTCTGGCATATAACATTCAGTTTGAACCACAGGTCAGAAGTAGAGGCAAGGCATGATGTTTAGTGCCTGTCTGCAAACAGAGTGTGTTATTCTGTTTTGCCTTATGTTGTCTATGGGAGCAAGTGTTTTTTAACTTTTCATTGCCGTCAAAGATGTGTATATAAAGGAAGGTTCAAAAGATTGGAAATGGGCCACTCGTCTCGAGGAGAAAGAGAAGTGATGTATAAACAGACCATATGACAAGCACTGTAAGTGTTGAGAGGCTCAATACTATATAATTACAGGTATGCCATCCTCAAATGGGGGGAAGGGGGCTATTTGCCTGTTGTCAAACCTGCTTGAAATGCTACGCTCAGTGGAGCAATTTTGTTTTTCTCTTTCTTTAGGTTGACTTCGAATTCAGACCCTGAATAATGGCAGATGTGGACTCCTGGGTTACAGAGATACAGTGACTCCAGTGCAGGTGTCTGGAGTAGACCCATGCCTCAAGTGAAGGGAAACCAGAAAGCAGGAATGGAGGCCAGCTGAAAGTAGTTACTGAAGTCTGAATGCTTCAAGCTACAAAGATGCTCAGGTCTGCAGGAGTAACTTTTTCCACAGTCTGGATATGTAAAGATTAACCCACTCGAAAGCATGGGTCTACTGTGGAATTAATCCATGGTTGGGGGGGTTGGACCATGAGGCCGAAGGTCGAGTGGGTCCAACCAACCAACCATGGATTAATTCCACAGTAGACCCATGCTTTCGAGTGGGTTAATCCGCTTGTAACATGGCAAACTATGTGCAAGGGTCACATGTATTAGTACTATTACATATTACTTATATTAAGAGGGCAGTGCTGTTAAAACATCAGTTTGCTACCTCTCACTAATCTGTGTATAAGGGTCTGTGCAGTTCATGCCGTGCGCGTGCACCGTCACGATGTGACAGCTTTTACACTGCTGATGTGTTGCTGTGTCTCTGTATGCGAGGTGGCTGAAATATGCACAAAGGCTACCTAATGTCCTACCTGTGGGTTATTTCTTTCCAATGTGTCTCTCGGTCTCGCTTGCCGCTTCGGTGCCAGCTGCTCTGTTGTTTTCTCGTGCTGCACTGTGGGTATCTCTGACAGTCTGCTTCGTGAAATTCTCAGCAACCTATGCCTTCCAGTACCGCAACATTTCTGTGCAGCCGACAGGTGTTTCCGTTCGCTCCGCAGACTGTGTTGGGCAGCTATGCGCGTTTCTTGCAGATACGTGCGGTGGTCCCCAGTGCAGGTTTCCTCTTACAGAATCTCTTTTTTTTTCTGAAACAGCACACTGAAGTCATCACTTCCCCCAAACGACTAACTTTAGGGCAGATGAGAGATCCATTAGGACTAAGGATTCTTCATTCATACTAAGCTGTCAATGCTGTTGGTTTATCACAGTCCCACGTAACAGCCCAGAGCTGTAGTCTACCTGCTGATATACTACAGTAAGTCCATGTAGCAGCATTATATGTAGCTCCCCTCCTCCTTGAGTCCCCACTTCGAGTTCATGCACTATGAAAATGAAGCGGGCAAACTTGTGGGCAACTAAAGGGCATCCAAAGTGTGCATATAAACAAGTGCTCCATCTCAGAACTTTAAAATAAATACAGTAAAACGTAATACCCTTACCTTTGGTCGAATCTGTTGGGTCTTCTGTTTCAAAACCACCCACCATCACTCTCACAGCCTGCTTATACGTAGTGATCACAGTTGTCAACACACTCTTGATGAAAGCAAAGTGTTCAAGGACTGCTTAGAAATTCAGTCGCACCCTTACCTGTGATGTCTTTCCCTCGCTGCCCCCCTCACTGTTGCTGACCTCTTTCACTCGCATGCTCCCGATGATAACCATGGTCTACTATGGTATTAGACCATAGTTTCGACTGTACCAGCTGGTAAGTTTCCACCTACCTGACTCCTTCATTTCGTTGCTGTTTCTCATGCCATGTTACAAGTGGTATTTGGACCTTGTATAGGACTTTCTAGTATGCATTTGAAAACTGCTTGAAAACTAAAAAGCACTATATTGCCTGGTATTATAGTCATATTGGTATGCAATTAACATTGCTTTCCTTTAACATGAACGATGTATTAGCGATTTTTTGACAAGCAGTTTTGGTACCTCATTTCAATTGTCTTAGAATTCAGAGATGAGAAGTGTGGAAGGACATTCAATTAAATAAGAATTAGATTTTATGAGAGACTGGCAGGGGTACCAGTTGAAAGCTGCCTGTTAAAATAAGGCTGGTAACAATATGGAGTTAAATAACTTAAAAACTTATGCTGCTGGTATTTAAAGTATCATAACTATCTTTAGCTTCAGGCTTTTAGCCTTTTGAGGATTGGACTTTGTTTCATCCATCTATACTGAGCAGTAATTGTCAACATGTTATTGTGTTGTTTATAACTGGGTTACAAGGTTTGTGTATGAGTCCAAGTCCAATACCAACAGCAAAAGGATGAATGTTTTTTACACTGGTCAATCAATAATTAGAAAACACACAGAAAATACACCCCTGATTTCAATATGACATCAAGTTTCCAGCTTTGAAAAATCCAGCTATTATGATTTATTAACTTCTTAATGCAGAAATTCTGATTATAATTGATAATAAACCTTTGGAAGGTCAGTGTCAATGAACTATTAACCTCTTGTTAACCTCCTACAGAAAGAATCTGAAGTTTTATCTCCTGCCTATCCAATTTGTATTGGTGTAACTTGTGCTATTTGCAACAGGCTTAGATTACATGAGGCTTTTTATTATTTATTATATAATAATTATGCTTAGTGAAAGCCATTTATGTGCAGTGAGGTGTGATTGCTAGGGGGTGGACCTGGGGATGGTCTGTAGAAGTGTGAAGTGGTGTGGCCACATGGCACCAATGGAGGCATCCAGTGATGGCTATATTGGTGCATGGTGTGGGGATGTGGGGACTTGTCCAGATTGTGGACTACTGTGTGCCATATTATTGGGTAAAATAACATTTGCTGAAGAAATGGCCTGAAACACAGTGGCTCCATCTGACACCGCCCAAAAGTAGCTGGCAAGAGTGGTTGGATTGGAATCTAACGTGCTGCAGGGTGCCCCAAGTGCTTTCTCCAATTCAAAATGTTTGAGCTGGCTGGTATGCAGGCATGGGGATGAACTAGCTTATTTAGGCAGGGTTAACTCTGCAGGTCAAAGTAGCCCAATGTTAAGCCCAGAGTCCCACCCGAGTCTGATGTCTGTGCACCCACACCGGTCTCCAAAAGAAGGCTTGCCATTGGTCTGTGGCATGGGTGTGGACTGTGGAGAGACCATCATGACTCTGATACATTTGGGGAAACCCCAGATGGTCTCCCTTGCGGCTAACGTGAGTCAACATACTTTGAGCTGCAGTATATCTAGAGGTGTTAAAATACTTCTTATGTTTGAAGTGAACAGGTATTAAGATTCTAACAAAAACTCTGTAGGGAAAAGTTTGAGTACTATGGGTAAAATTAACTATGATATGAAAAGTGCCAATAGTAGGAATAAGTATATGATCTTAGACATTTTATGCATGAAAAGACTGATTAGGGATGTATTATATTAATAATTGTATGATATTTTTTGCCTGTACTAGGGTGTACCTGCATTAATGTTCTAGCAATTGCTGAGTCCACAAGGTGATTCAAGACCTGACTGATACTACTTCATTAATATGAGATAAAGTTCATAGAGTTAGTTCTCCAACAGGAGATTATTTTTAATTATAATTGGATCTGTCAGATTTTAACTTTTTATGAGTTCACTTTTTAGTATTTGATGTTTAATGATGTGTTTGGTATCATGTATTGTTTAAATGGACATATCTATTTTTACTGTTCTTTGTGTTATTGAATTTGTAGTGGTTTGAACAACCGAACAAATAAATTAACTGACTATGATGTTGAGTGCAGAAAAAAAATCTGTAGCTGTCAGTAGGTCACCTGATCAGACCAAGCTATCACCAGAAGCCTTGGCACAGTATATTTAATAGCCTGGAGAATTAACATTCAACGTTTTAAAGAAACATTCCATTTTCCAGCAAACAAATTTACAGCTGGCGTCAATAGAACTCTGCTGCTGGACGTTGCTGAGGACATTTTGATTTAAACACAGTCTTTTCACTTAAAAGTTGTACTCCTCTACTAATTAAATCATAACCTGTTGTCAGAAAAGGTTTGTTCTCACAGAGTATTTTGTCTTCAGGGCATGAAAAGAACAAGGGGCAGGTATAGTCTGGAGGGTAAAGAGACTGTTTTTATGCAAATTACTTTAGTAATAAATGATGGAAGGTCTGAAATTAAAGTTTTTTGAATGTTAGGAGGTATGAGTCCATCTGATATCAACTGTAATAAAGAAGGGGACAGTGGTTGGTCGAAAAGCCCATGAGGCACTACACAAATGAATTAACACGCAACACTCAAAGACAGCTGTATAAATGTTTTTTAAAGTGCCAAAAATGTTTTAGAGAATGAGGAAATTGGATGGCATAAATTATGATCATTTTAAGCCTGACCATACTCCAGACTCTACAGACTAGTCCGATGTTATGCTCATGAGTTTTCAGCTCAGCCATTCAATGCACAAATCTCGAAGCTTCTCTCAGTGTGCAGAGCAGAACTGGTTTGATTACTGCTGAGTTCACTTTATGTACTGCACTGTGAAAGATATGATTTATCTTCCTTTTAGAAACATAGAAACATAGACTTTGATGGCAGATAAGGACCGCTTGGCCCACCTAGTCTGCCCTTTTCAGCTTGTAATAACTATTTTGCTGTCCACAAGGTTGTATGGTTCTTTCTTTATGTTTGATGATGTGTCCCACATTATGAGGACCAGTCTCTCATTTTGAGTGTCAGTGTCCCACATTCCAGGGACAAAAAGATTGTGAGGTGTGCTTCATACACACTCTCCCTCCAACCCCCAGATTTCTCATACAGAAACATAGAAACAATAACATAGAAATTGTTGGCAGAAAAGGACTGCTTGGCCCACCCAGTCTGCCCAGATTTCCCCTAACTATTCTGTCTCTACAAACCATACCTGGTCTCTGTCGACCCTTCCCCCTCCCTGCCTGTTTACCAATATTCCCTTATGCCTATCCCATGCATGCTTGAAGCCCCCCACTATTTTTACTCTCACCGCCTTTGCTAGCAGACTGTTCCAGGCATCCACCACTCTTCCAGTGAAGCAGTACTTCCTCACATCCTTCTTAAACTTCCCCCTTCCAGTTTCATTGCATATCTTCTTGCCCTGGTACACTTCCTCTATGAAGAAGACTCCCCTCCTGCAGCCTGTTTATCCCTGTGAGGCATTTGTAGGACTCTATCATGCCCCCCCTCTTTTAGGATGTACATGTTGAGATCCATCAGTCTCTTCTCATAGGGCTTTTGATGTAAACCCTGCACCATTTTAGTTGCCCTCTTCTAGACTGCCTCCACCCTGTCTACATCCTTTCTGAGATGCTGCCCCCAGAACTGGACACAATACTCTAAGTGAGGTCTCACTGGCAACTGATACAGTGGTAACAAACCCTCTTCTTGCTGGCAATATCTTTCTCTTTGTGACCCAGCATGCCATGAGCCCTGACCACTGCCTTTTCATACTGCCCTGCAATTTTGAAGTCATCAGATATGATTACCCCAAGGTCTTCTTTCTGCTTAGTGACCATCAGTACACCCTTCCTTTTATACTCACCTCCTAAGTGTCTGTGCTCCAGGGTGCATAATTTTGCACTTTTAGGCACTGAACCCCAGCTGCCATGCCCTTGACCACTGCACGAGATTTCTAAGGTCCCTACTCATTCTCTCCACCCCCTCCTGAGTACCCAACCTATTACAGATTTTGGTGTCATCTGCAAGGGGACATATCTTCCCTTCTGGTTCTTTTGTAATGTTACATATGAAGACAGTGAAGATGACCAGTCCCTGTAGTGAGCCCTGCAGCAGCCGCTGGTCACTGTCCCCTCATTAGAGTGAGTGCCATTTACCACCATCCTCTGTCACCTATCCAGTAACCATTTTTTTACTCCGTTTACCACTTTGGATCCTACCCCTAGACTGCCCAATTTCTTTAATAATTATATGATAAAGGTGACTCCTAATGAGCGCTGACCACAAAGAGTGAGGAAAAAAAACACCCAACATAAACACGGCAATGGACATTAGGTCAACCATCACAAACAGCAATGGTCACTTACTACATCCAAACAAAAACACCATATGTATTTTTCTGCAGGGGGCCATGCCCCCGCACCCCATCTGGGGGGGGCAAGCCCCCTGCACCACCCAAAATAAATATAATCAACTCAGTGGGAGGTGCAGACATGGAAAAAAACAGAAAGAAAAAAAACATTTTATTTTGTCTGCCACTAGACCCGAACCTGGCTACACTGCACGGCCAGCTCAGTGGGGCTAGGTCAAGCATCATCCCATATCTTGCTGTAGTGAGTGTAGCTCCCTGCTAAACTCGTTCTACAGGATATAGTGACTTTTTCCACCAGTCATTCTACTTCCAAGCACTATTATTGAGAAGCTCAATTATGGGTGCTCATATAGGGTGCTACCTTTCTTTATCAGTTCCCTATGCAGCACAGTGTCAAAGAGCTTTCTGAAGTCCAAGTAGGTCATGTCTACTGCCCCACCTTGATCTATTTCCCTGGTCACCCAGTCAAAGAAATCAATTGGCTTCAGCTGGCATGCCCCCCCAAATTCATGCTGCCTTTGGTATTGTAACCCATTGGATTCAAGATACTCCACCAACCTTTCCTTTAACAGGATTTCCACTAATTTTCCCACCACTAATGTGGGACTTACTAGTCTATAGTTGCTAGCCTCCTCCCTGCTGCCACACTTATGGAGCGGGACTGCATCTGCTCTCCTCCAGTCCTCTGGAACAACTCCTGTTTCCAGTGAGTTGTTGAAAAAGGCAATCAGTGGTGCAGCAAGGACCCCCGTAAGATCCCTTAACACCCTTGGCTGTATTCTATCCAGTCCCATGGTCTTGTCCACTTTCAGATTTACAAGTCCCTTCAGGACTCTTTCCTCTGAAAATGGACTTGGGTCCACCTCTCCCCAAGTGTTTCTACTGCTCCTTGGTGGCCCGTTCCTCTCCCCCTCCACTGTGAAAACTGAGCAGAAGTATCTGTTCAGGATGTCTGCTTTTTCCTGATTCTTCTCTGCATAGTTTCTCTCTGCTGTCTTCCTTATCCTTAGTATCCCTCCTCTTGCCTTCATCTTCTCACTTATGTACCTGAAGAAAGTCTTGTCCCCTTTTGCTACCCCTTTGGCTATACTTTCCTCTGTTTGTGCCTATGCTCCCCTCACTGCCTTACCTGCTTTCCTCTGTTTTACCTGGTACGCCTACTTATCCTCATCCCTCTGTGTTTTTCTGTACCTCCTGAATGCCACCCTTTTTCCCCTTCATCTTTTTGGCCTTTTCCCTAGATTGCCATAATGGTCTTTTTTTCCCCCTCCTGCTTTTGTTGAATTCCTTCACACAGCAGCTGGTTGCCTTTACTATGCCTTCACTTAATTTTCTCCACTGTTCCGCTACCCTCCCCCGTAAATTCTCCCCTGCTAGACTGCTTCTGAAGCAGTCTCCAATATCTTTAAAATCAACCCTTCTAAAGATACACAGGCCCTCTGCAGCAACTAGAAAACCCCTTCCTTCTGCCAATTACTCTTTTAGTTACCTCTTTCACTCGCAGATGCATTGCAATCTAATGTCCTCTGTTTATCAACAGGGCTAGGCACAATGTGGCTAGGAAGAAAACAAGGTTAACCCTACTTTGATATATTTGGTGTTGGTTAAAGGAAATGGACTGTCAGCACTGCAGGCTGAAGCTTTGTGTTCATCCACTATCCAGGTAGAATGTGGGGCAGCTGCAGTGTAGGCTTCTCCACACTGTGATACATGTAGTGCTGGTAAGTGCGACCAACTGACAGCAATAGTGACTGACACCCTCTGTTTATTCACAGACCAGGTACAGTGTATGTAGGTACACCGCAGGCTTCTCCCAACACTGTCAAGAATTCAGTGCTGCCAAAATGTAAGGGAATAACAGCACTGAAGACAGAAGCCTTTTGTTTATCCACAGGCCAGTGACACAGTGGTCATGGTTCCAGGGTACAGAGAAAAGTATTACCAGGGAGGTGTCTGGGTTGCTTTTGCTGGGGTTGTTGCTTGGTTGAGACTGATTGGGCTAACGATACTGCTACTGTCGGGGATGCAGGCTGAGGCCAGCATTGTTGGGTTGCTGGTGGGCTTCAAGTCAGGCCCGGATCACTAGGGTTGGCATTGCTGTTGTTGCTGGGGTTGCTGAAGGGGATCGAGCCAGTGTGAAATTGCTGGGGCTTGCATTGCTGTTGTTGCTGGCTTGTTATTACATCCCAGCCTGTAGCACCCCCTTCAAGAGACAGAAATTATAGAAACAAAATCACCACTCAGTTTAGGTGACACATACCTACTAAAATATCAGCAGCTTGACTATTTATTTATTTACTTGAATTTTGATGGCCAGGTGGGCCCACTAAGACAAGCTGTCCCTTTTTCAGGGGCAACCCGGGGAATGATACGTTCGAATGACAAAACAATACAAACCTATACAACCAGCTAAGTACAAAAAAGTGTGAATTACAGTGGTTATACACTAGGGTAAGCCGGGAGAGGTCAGTGGATAATAATTCAGCATAGCAACAGTTTCCTGGCACTCCAGTCTCTCAGTGCGAGAAATAAAGGTACCAGTGCATAGCCAATTCAAACAAATAAAGCTGATTATTTAACAATTTAACTCCGTTAAGGTGACAAACTAGACATATAAGGCAACACAAGGGTCTGAAAATGGAAACATAAAGAAACAGCAACTGGAGGGGCATGTACTCTAATGCAAGAAGCCTGATAAACAAACTGGTTGAACTACAGACACTTGATCACCATGGCAGAAATGGCTGTAGTAGGATTAACAAAGTATGGGCTATGACAATGACGTGTGGTGAATGGTGACACAGTCATAACCAATGATAAGATGCACTACAGTATATATCTTGATATTTTGGGAAATATCACAGAAATCTAATTGAAATGAATGGTGATCTCCTGTGATATATCCTGATGCTTTTGGAGAGTCTACATCATGTCTCTAGCAGTCTCTCCCTGACTTTTGGCACTAGACCGAGATTAGCAAGGTTTCTACATGCACCTGTCTTCCAAACTCTGGATGACAACATGCCTGAAGAGGTACACCACTACAAAATACTTAAAGGTGTGGCTGGACCAGAATCTCAGCACTTCCACCCACATTGACACCATGCACAATAAATGTCACCCTAGGTTTAGTATGTACAACTGAAACAAATCCTGCCTTTCTCTCCTGGTCTGCTGACAGAGCATTCTTAAGAGGTTATTGCCAGTGTTTGACTATGCAGATGTAGTCCACAGTACTGCTCCGAAGTTTACAGTTGACAGGCTGGATCCTGGACCTTTAAATGCCCATCCTTCTCCTACTCTGACCCTTGTTCTGAAAACTTTTAATCATATGGCCACTGGAAACCCATCCATGGTCTTCATTGTTGTTCCTGTAACCCCCACCCTCCCAACTCCAACACTGGTAGTCAATTCTGGTGTCAATAAATAAAAAAAATGCCTTTCTTTCCTACTATCCCCTGACATCCATTTGTTTAGGTGAGCACTGGGAGCTGATACCCAGTGCCATCAAAATCTTTGACCCCAAATGGGAGCTGGCAATAACCCTCCTCTCACTTCCACCAGTCACCATCGAGAAAATGAAATAAAAAACTTGTGATTTAATATGTGCTGTAGTTTAAAAATAATTTTATTTAGCCAGCTCAGTGATGCACAGGGTTGAGGCACTTAAGGCACCTTACCTCTCCCATACTGGCAACCCAAGTTTGGGAATGGGCTTAGGCTGCCAGGGGTCAGCTGGGGGTGAGGGCTGGGAGAGGATCGAGTGGCTGCCAGGCAGCTCTCCTTTCCAGGATTGGGGAGGTTAATCTTTCCAGCTCTTGGCTGCCACCGAGTGGAGGCTCAGTGATAGCACTAATCAAATGGGGGGGCTGGCACTAGACGGGTGGGTGGAATAGGGCTGCTGATTCCAGATCACATAAATGCATCCACACACATGTGTGACTGTATTGCAGAGGCCCCAGGCAGTAATGGAGATACAAACCAGGAGGGAAAACAATGGCATGGGGAGGACGCATGATGCCTGCTCATCAAACCCCCATCATCAAGCTGACCTGCAGTGAAGACTGTATAATGCACATTGGTGGGAGGATAGCCCTCCTTCTCCTGTCCCTGTCAGGGGTGGCAATCCATGGGGGCACCCTCATCACCAGGTAAGTCTTGGGGAGACAGTGGATGGTGGGAGGAGTGGTGTAAGCTGGCAGAAAGGAGAGTCCTGCCTTGTTGTGGCTGAGGAGGAACAAATAGAGTATGGAAAAAATAATTTTATTTGTAATTTTTTTTTTACCAGGAAAGGCACACTGAATTATAATAGTTTGTTTCCAGAAGCGTCCTGTGGGAAGGGTTATGGGAAGCTGTTTTATTGATGGGGGATGTTGGCCATGACACCAGGGAAACTCCTGTACACTTCCTGCAGGGGGACTTGCTGCTTCTTGTATAGAGAATGGAGGATCCTGGAGGGAAGGAGAGTGGACTGGAGTCCAGAGTGGAGGAGCCTGCTTCCCTCCCTGCTTGAAGTAGTATGGAAGCCAGTATGGAGTCTATTACTGCTGATGTTGTTTCAGAAATAATGGGCAGTGGTGTGGAAACAGCACATGAGGATATGGAAGGTATTGCTGGTATGGATCTTGGTTTGCCAGTTTGCAGTTCTATAACAGCTATGCCAATTGCTGTTGATGAACTGCATGAAATGCAAAAATGCCTAGAGATGGACAATGTTCATCCTGGGGGTGGTAATGTGCAAGCCATGGAGTGTGCCCAGAGACTGACAGTGGAAACCTGATGGAGGCACAGCTGCCGAACTTGCAGCTCAGCCAGAAGAAAGCTGCTCTGATGCGATTAATAGCAGAATATGAGGAAAGGTACCAGAAGAAAAAAAACTCCTGCTAAAATCTAAACTGGTAGCTCGGACACTGACAAGCAGTAAATTCAGATTTGGGAGCTGATCCTGAATTACTGGGAGGTGGGAGTCGCACCACAGAGGCGAGTGCAGCAATCTCAGCTGAAAACAGAATATCTATATTTCTAGACAAGACACCCACAGCTACTTTACCTGCTTATGTGTTGGATACAGCTACAGACAAGAGCCCTGAGCCCTCTGTAAAGCACTCAGATGAAAGTTTGACTAGCAGCACTGACAGCATCTAACAATTGTCACAACAACTGAGCAGAATGGTGAAGAACATCAAAGGAGTGTCAGCTAGTGAGCTGACAATGCCCAGGTCTTGAGTAGCTGCTGGTTATAAGGGCCAACTGGGTAAACCAGCACAGAGGCTTTTTCAGAGGTCAGAAGAACCTCAGCTTTTTTCCCTAAGTATTGCAGAGACCCTGGAAGAGGCTGGATGGATATGGGCTACAGATGGAAAAGGCTCAGTGTCTCCAGGCCCAGTTAGAGTAGTGGACTTGAGATGGGTGTGTGTTCCCCCACAGGTCAGTTACATAGAAATGTGTTAAGAAAAACTTCTTATACTAGTGAATGGGGGGTTATGGTTTCTCACACTATGGAATCATTGGCTAGTAGCACATTGCAGCCCAAAAATACTGTGTTTGATGCATCAACCCCATCTAGTTTTGAACTTGGGAAAGAAAATGACCCACAGCTGTTTAAATGTACTAGTGCTGGCACTATTCCAGTTTTTTGTTGTCCCCCTACTTATCAGACTGTGGCTTAATCAATGGGGCAAGACACCTTTAGTTTGGCAATGATTGGTTCTGCAGAGGGAGATTCTTATGTAGAACCTAATAAACCAGTAATTGCCTCTGATTATCCCATTATGCCACCTAATGAACCAGTAAATTTTATTTATTTAGTTTTTGTTTACCGGGTAAGTGCACTAGCCATGGCAATGACTATTTTCAGGCACAACCCGGGAGGGTATAGTACACCAATGCATACAGAAACATTTCATTACAAGTAAAACAGAAACATTTTATCACAAGTACAACATAATAGACAATAGTATATATTTCATTACAAGTAAGACAGAATTTGCAATAGCATACAGAGTACATAGAGAAAAGGAAAGGTGGCTATAGGCAAAGGTAGAGGGTAGTTACAGTGTGAGAAGGAATACGAAAAGAAGTGGCTACCAAAGGGTAGATCCAATAACAGTGGGATGGGAATAATAAGCACAGACATATTCAACAAATACAGGTTATAAAACATTTTTTTGAGGAAAAATAAGATAGATAGTGAAAGCTATAGTATATGATTGGGGCTGTAAGGGTAAATCAAGGGGGTATAAGAGTAAAGGAGATAGGAAGAAAGCAGGAAGAGGATCAGGGACGAGTCTAAATGGGAGGTAGGATGGAACAGGTGGGGGGAAGTGCTATTTATATAGTAGAGTAGAGCAATAAAAGTAGAGGGAGACTAGGTAGGGAGAAGATAAGAGCTAAGGGGGTTTGAAGCAGTGGCACATGCAGGAGGACTTAAGATGGGAACACAATTTTCTCTTAAATGTTGCATGTGATGGTGCTTGTTGCATGGACCGAGGGAGGGCGTTCCAGTATTGGGAGGCATGACAGGCGAAAGCACTTGCACCTTTGGAGGTATAGTGTCTAGGTATGCAGACAGGGGTGTTGTCAGTGGATCTTAGTCTGCAGGAAGGTGTTCTGATTTGGAAATGGGCTGCAAGGGGTTTGGGTATTTGTAGCCAAACAATATTGTCTATGACAGAGCCATAGGCATAAAGCTGCAGCTCAAGCGGAGGAAGCCATCCTAGCTCTGAATAAAGGAGACAGTGGTGTTTCAGCTTATGTGAGGAGGACGCATAGCGACAGATGTTGTTGTAAGTTACGTCCCATTTCTGAAGACTTGTTTTGCACACAGAAGTGTATGCAGCAGCCTCATAAGTAAGTGAGGGCAGGAGGACGCCATGTGCTATGGCAAGCCTTGCCGAGGGAGTAAGCACATAACTGGTACGGTATGCTATTCCAATTTTGGTGTTTACCTGCTTGCAAGTCAGTTTTATGTGTAGGTCGAAATTTAGTGATGAGTTGAGCGTGACACCCAGATATTTGAAAGAGTTCCCTACCTCAATAGCTAAGCCATTTGATGAGGAGATTTTAAATTTTGGATGGGCACGCTTGAGTTTGATATTTGATCCAAAGAGCATCGCTTGAGTTTTGGCCTCATTCAGTACCAGTATGTGACTAGTTAGCCATTTTTGAGTGAGTTGAAAGTCGAGGGAGAGTTGATTAAATAGTTTTTTTATTTTAATGGGTTCACCACAATATATCCAAGGCACATTGCCTTAAGGGTAGCTGGTCCACTCCACTGGGGTGTCAAGCAGACGAGGCATACTGATGAGTCCTGGTAGGACGAAACACGTGTCTATGTCTTCTGTTAGCACCCTTTGCAAACTGTGTGAGAGGCCTTTTGGCACCATGCAATTCTGCTTAAAGTTGGACCAGCATAACATTCTGTGGTGATTTGCATATGCAGCCCATGATGCTTTGCATTGTGGGGGCATGTGTGATTTTGTATTTTCTTGAAACTTGGCTTCCCAGCCAAATGCCCTTTGGGGTAACCCTTGCCTCAGTGTTTTGCGCAGAGGTTCTTTGTCTTTAAATAGTTTTTTATTTAATGGGTTCACCACAATATATCAAGGCACACTGCCTTAAGGGTAGCTGGTCCACTCCACTGGGGTGTCAAGCAGACGAGGCACACTGATAAGTCCTGGTAGGATGAAACACGTGTCTATGTCTTCTGTTAGCACCCTTTGCAAACTGTGTGAGAGGCCTTTTGGCACCATGCAATTCTGCTTAAAGTTGGACCAGCATAACATTCTGTGGTGATTTGCATATGCAGCCCATGATGCTTTGCATTGTGGGGGCATGTGTGATTTTGTATTTTCTTGATTATTTATGTCTTCAATGTTTTTTGCACTGGCATATAGAACAATGTCATCTGCATATAGCAGGGACTCTGTCCTGTGTAGGTTTGAGGTAATGTTATTTATGAAGATAGAGAAAAGCAGAGGCCTGAGAATGGATCCTTGTGGCACACCAATTTTTATAGTGGCCCTGTCTGATAGGGTAGAGTTGTATTTCACAGTTTGGGTCCTGTCGGATAAGTAGCTACTAAACCACTTGACAATGTTTAGCTAAAAACCAAGTGATCTAAGGGAGCCTAGGAGGATGGAGTGATCCACTAGTCAATTGCCTTAGTCATGTCAATAAAAATGGCCCCAGTGAGAACACCAGAATCCATAGCCTCTAGTGTATCGGACGTGAATTTGAGAAGTGCGGTGGTGGTGGTGCTATGGTCCTTGCGAAAGCCATGCTGGCCCGTGGTGAGTAGATCATGTTTCAGGAGGAAATCAATTGTTTGGGCAGTTATCAGTTTCTCAAGAATTTTATTGAGGACTGACAGGATGGATATGGGTCTGTAATTTGAGGGATCCTTTCGATCACCTTTTTTGAAAACGGGTAATCCTAGCTTCCTTCCAAATGTCGGGGACATAGCTCTGGCAAAGAGAGAGTGTGAAAATCTTGGCCAGTGGGGCAGCAATGTGGGGAGCCACTACCTTTAGCAGCTTAGGTTCTAGATTGTCAGAGCCAGCCACAGTGTAATCAGAGATGTTTTTTTAGCAATTTAAGCACGTCACACCTTGAGATTGCCTTGAAGAAGAAATGAGAGCTGTTTACATCTGTTGGGGTAGGCATGCTTGACTGGGTAGGGAAAGAGGAGGTGTAGTTAGTTAGGTAAGAGAAATTTCTGTTAAAAAAGTTTACAATGGTTCTAGGATTATTGCAGTGTACGCCATTTAGTAACATGTCATTAGGGGTTGATACTGGATTCTGACTTAGAAAAGATTTAATGTGGTACCAGAATTTCTTTGAGTCGCCATAGGAATTTGTTAATAGATCTTTGCAGAAAGAGCTCTTGGCCTTTTTGATGTCCTTTTTGCAGGAATTTCGTAGTGACCTCTACGTATTTAGGTCAGAGGATAATCTTGAGCTTTTGTAGAGGAGCCAGCATCTGTCTCTTTGCTTTAATTTAGAGAGGAGGTCAGATTTCAGCCACTGCATTTGCTTATTTTTTACCTTACGGGTTACCAGTTTGCAGTATTTATCCTGGAGTGCAAGTAATTTTGTCAGGAATAGATTGAGGGCAGTTTGGGCATCATTAGATTTAAGGAGGGAGGACCAGTCAGTAGTGGCAATGTCGTGTAGGAAGAGCAGCGAGTCAGATTTTGCATAGTTGTGAAAGGTGATGAAACAGGGCTTTAATGGGTTGGGTTTACTCTTTCACCAGATACAGTAGGTTGGAGAGTGATCAGCGATGGCATCTGGTAATACACCAGAGGCAATTACATTTTCAGGGTGCTTGGCCATTATCCAATCAATTAGGGTATTCGTGTTTGAGTGAGGGGAGGCTCTGGTAGGTTCACTTATTAGCTGGTGCAAATAATTGGCTTTGCAGTTTGGTCAGAGGGTTGTACTGGTTGGTACCCAGTCAGTTAATGTTTAGATCCCCTAGAATAAGGACCTCATTTCTCCCTGCAAGGCTAGAAATTTGTTTCAGTAACTCATCTAACCCTTTTAGCCCATTTGTGGGGGGGTTGCAAGCACATATGATATGTAACGTTTTGGTACCGAGGGTGAGCAGGACATGTAGTGCCTCTCAGTGACCTGGGTTGGTTAAGTTGACAACAGTGACCTCAAGATGTTCTTTAAAATAGATAGCCGTACCACCTCCTTTTTTTGGGTCCAGCTCTATCCAGTCTCAAGAGATTGTAGGATGGAAGGGAGCAGAGAGAGTCAGGTGTGGATGGTTTTAACCAGGTTTCGGTTAGGCATATGATGTCTGGTTTATATAGTGAGGTCCATGCAGTGAGCTCATTTAGGTTGTGCATAAGGCTCCTGATAGTGTGGTGAACAAAGATTATACCTTTAGCATGGCTAATAGAGTCAGGAGTAGCATTGGCTGGTCCAGGGTTAGGTTGAACATCCCCAGAGAGTAGGATAGCAGGTAGGAGTAGGTACTAGAGCTTCCAGCACAGGAGGGGACATAGGGCACGGTAGTGCAAGTTACATTTGTTTTGGGCATAGGCAATCAAGTGGATCCAGGCCTTGTTTAGTAATATTGGGGTGAGGTCGCAGCGTGGGGTAGGGATTAGTAGTGGGTTAGAATAGAATATTCATGAGGTAGGAAAGTTGGGAGAGTAGGTCCAGATTGCGATATTTTTTGGATAGATATATGTAGCAAAGACAGAATGTCCATAAGAAGGAAAAGTGTGATGAGCTGTTTCATTTTGTCTATTCTTGTTTGACAGAAAATGTACAAGTGAGTTATCAATTTCAGCAAGCGGTAGGGATATTGATCATCCAATAGTGAGAGGAGTCACCTAGGAAGGTGGAGCTATAGTGTATTTAAAGAAGGTCTGGGAGGGGGTTGGGGAGAGGGAGAAAAAATATCGAGCGTGATAATAAGCCCCGCAGTCACTGACAGGGAGAAGCCCAAAGATCAGTCCCAGAAAGCGCTAAAACCGCTGTGGAAAAGGTGCACCAATCAGCAGTGCATCCAGCAGCAGGCGGACCAATGAGAGGTTCCAGCACAGGGCGCTGCACCAATTGGAGAACACCTGTGGTGAAAGTACCCTGGGGGTAGGAGCGACAAGTGCCTGAGAGTGTATCCGGGCTTGGGGACCAGGAGGGTGGCTTCAAATTGTGGAGTCTTGGCGGGCGGCGGCCGGCAGAAAGGCCGTCTAGCTCCGCCTCATCTGGATTGGTGCCATTGGTGCAGGCAAGCCCTGGGAGAGAAGGGAGAAAAATAAGGAAATTAAATACCAGTTTTAACTTGGGCAGGGGGGTTGGCGGCAGACCATCAGTGAGGGGCAGGGGTGATCAGGATATAAAAATGTTTTCGAGTTTTAGATAGACAGGGGAGGGAATACAGAAACAAAAGAGAGAAAGCGTGCAGTTTACAGCATGGAGCCGAGAGCCAGAAGGGGGTAGGGAAAATATTACAGAGAGCGAAAGAAAACAAAGTTTGGAGGAAGGCTGAGAGAAACAGTGGGACTCGGGCAGGTATCAGCACAGAAACTGGAGGTTAGGGTGTAAGAGGGCAGGTATAGGTAGAGGAGTAGGCTGAGACAGTAGAGAAGGAGCAAACAAGTGAACAGAGTATAGAAATTTGTAACTTATGGTAATTACACAGTTTGATTTTCAGCAAATTTGCCAGTAAGATTTACACAGGCCAGTCAGTAAAAAACTCTAAAGTATAGCTGTTTCTTTCAAAGCACTACATTAGGAAAATTACAGGCTGGTTAGACATATTCTTAAAAAATCTCGAGCGTTATAATAAGCCCCGCAGTCACCGACAAGGAGAAGCCCAAAGGTCAGCCCCAGAAAGTGCTAAAACCACTGGGGAAAAGGCGCACCAATCAGCAGTGCTTCCAGCAGCAGGCGGACCAATAAGAGGTTCCAGCACAGGGCACTGCACCCATCAGAGCACCTGCAGTGAAAGTACCCTGGGGTCAGGCGGCAAGTACCTGAGGTGTATCTGGGCTCGGGGACCAGAGGCAGCAATTTTGGAGTCTTGGTGGGCGCGGGATGGCCATCTAGCTCTGCCTCATCTGGAGTGGTGCCGCATGGAGTGGATAAGTCCTGAGAGTGTATTCAGGCTCAGGGACCAGGATGGCAGCTTCAAATTGCGGAGTCTTGGTGGGCGGCGGCCGGTGGAATGACTGTCTAGCTCTGCCTTGTCTTGAGTAGTACTGCTTGGAGTGGGCAAGCCCTGAGAGTGTATCCAGGCTTGGGGACCAGGAGGGTGGCTTCAAATTGCGGAGTCTTGGTGGGCGGTGGGCAGTGGGTGGTGGAAGGGCCATCTAGCTGTGCCTCATTTGGAGTGGTGCCGCTCGGAGCGGGCAAGCCCTGAGAGTGTATCCGGGCTCAGGGACCAGGAGGCAGCTTCAAATTGTGGCATCTTGGTGGGAGGCGGCTGGCAAAATGGCCGTCTAGCTCCGCCTTGTCTGGAGTGGTACCGCTCGGAGCGGGCAAGCCCTGAGAGTGTATCCAGCCTCAGGGACCAGGAGGGCGGCTTCAAATTGTGGAGTCTTGGTGGGCGGCAGCCGGCAGAATGGCCGTCTAGCTCCGCCTTGTCTGGAGTGGTGCCGCTTGGAGCAGGCAAGCCCTGAGAGTGTATCCAGGCTCGGGGACCAGGAGGGTGGCTTCAAATTATGGAGTCTTGGTGGGCAGCGGCCGGCGGAATGGCTGTCTAGCTCTGCCTCATCTAGAGTGGTGCCGCTCAGAGCAGGCAAGCCCTGAGAATGTATCCAGGCTCAGGAACCAGGAGGGCAGCTTCAAATTGTGCAGTCTTGGTGGGCGGTGGCCGGCAGAATGGCCGTCTAGATCTACCATGTCTGGAGTGGTGCCACTCGGAGTGGGCAAGCCCTGAGAGTGTATCTGGGCTCAGGGACCAGGAGAGCAGCTTCAAATTGTGGAGTTTTGACAGGTGGCGGCCAGCAGAATGGCTGTCTAACTCCGCCTCGTCTGTATTGGTGCCACTCGGAGAGAGCAATCCCTGATGATTCTACTATGCCACTTGAAAGTGAAGAAGAAAATATGTTTTCTGAACCACTTCTTGCCCTACGCCATAATAGCACATCCTTAAATAATGACTCTGATGATGATGGTGACCCAGGCCTGTCATGGAGAAGAATGTCTGGACAGTCAGGGTAGACACCTCATTTGTAGCCAAGCAGGGGAGGAGGACAGGAAAGGGATCAGCAAAATGAGGGGTGAAAAAGCATGAGATTGTTTTGCTACTGAACGGTTTGCACTCATACACATGCCAGGAGGTATCACCTTTGATGTAAGCTTCAAGACTGTTGAAAATCTGGAAAGGTTCTGGGAAAAGTATCATCAGCTCAAAGACCCCCGTAGATCATCGTCTATGCCATCCAGCTCACAAAACACAAAATTAAAATTGTTACAGTATTATTCAAAAATGAAGGCATTAATATCATCGGTATCCTTCACTGGATGAAACACAAATGTACAGTTTTGGGATCTCCAGAGCCAATTACGGACCTGGAGAACATTTGGACTGGGGGTTGATGCACCAGAGTGATACTGCACTGTGGTAATTCAGGAATCATTCATTTACCCAACTGTTTCTATCTGGGTCGATATATGAGTGTGATTTTTACGTGGGCAAACATAAGGCCTGCTACAGGTGTTGCTCTTGATCACATCAGCAATTGTAGCTAGTTGAAATGTGATAATGTGCTGAGATGTGTCAAACGTCTAGTGCCTGTGCAAATAAAGTCAACTATAATCTTTGTCAGGAGGAGGAGGGCCACTCTTTCCGTGCATGTTCCGTGCATGTCCCTGGGCATCCCATAACAATGGGGTTGAGATGGACTTGGCTGAGCCATTGATTCATGTGAATTCAGCACAGAAATCAGGCCCAAGAAGGTAAAAAAACCCATCCCCCAGGCCTACTGCACAGCGCAGCGGCCAGCATCCCCCCACAATACTGAGGTCTGTTCAGATTCACAGCCTGATACACTATCTGTCCAGTCCACACAGAACATGTACGGACACCACAAGACTGCACTCCCTCAGATCAAACATTTGCTGCTGGTTGACAGTCAGTTACAAAGGGGAAAGAGGTGTGGGATGCATCAACTTTGCTGAAGGACTCCTTGGAAACTACTGTTTTGGAACAACAGCAGCCTACCAAAGGTAGCTGTAATGATGCACAATGTAATACAGTACAGAAATGCCCCCCAATACAGGAGGCAATGCCCTTTACCAGGGTTACTAGGCAAAGGATACTGAGGACTAAACCAAAAACTAAGTTATGTAGGACTGGTCCGGTGGAACTTGAGAATCCCTATGAAATCCTGAGCACCCGTAAAAACTGAGGTGATGTGAGGAAGGATTCGGGAGTGTCTTCTGTTTCTTCTTCCCAGTTAGACTCCTCATCAGAGACAGACAACACCAGTACTGAAAATTGACCAGTTTCCCTAGCAGAAAAAGTAAGAATGTTAGCATAACAATAGGATAGAAGGGGAGGGAAAAACAAAGGTCAAGTGATGTTTTTACTTACTTTATCCCTCTACTTGCTGAGCACTATGAGTCACTTACAGGGTCATAATTTCTAGGGATGGGAGAACCTCAAAAGGTTCTGAGGTTCTAAAGATTCGATAAGCAGAAAAAGGTTCAGATGCTTATTTGAATCGTATCCAAACCTTTTATAACCTTTACTAGTTTATGGTAGTTGTATGTGAAAAAATAATTTGAAACAGCTTTTAATCAACATATCTATAGAAAAAGCAATTACACCCCTGTTCAGTAGTACTAAAATACATGAGTAGTGAAATGAGATGAAGAGTGAATAATGTGACTGTGGGTGTGCCTACTGGAGGATGATAATGATATTGTCCAAAAGACAGGAAAGTCCCAGATCTCTATTTTTTTTAAACCAGTCTCCTGAGTCTGACTTTTTGTAGAAGGGGACAATGTGCTTGTAATGTAGGTCACTAATTATATTCAGCAACAGCTCTTGGTATGGAACACAACAGGTAGGGCATCCTGCAGAATGTGAACACTGACAGAAGCATTGGACTGGATCAAGGCTCGTGAGTGATGTGATAAAACGGCTCGTGCTACAGATTGTTGGGACAACAGGTACACTGTACCACATCTGTCCATCTGTGCACAAACTGCCTTTTAAATACAAACAGTACCTGAATGTGTGGTCCGATATTCTGCTGAGGCATGGGACACTGTAATTAAATCTGCGCTGCTTGAGCACTTTTCAACTGTTGAATCCCCCCCCCTCCGAGTGTCATCTTTGCTTTACCAGTGAAACTACACTGGTACTGAACCAAGGGGGATGAGACCCTGAAGCAGCATCATCCTTACAGGAGGGGCCTTACCAGATAAAATGGCTCACACTACCACTAGCGTGAGCATTGTGGCACGAGCGTGAGTGGCTGTGCCACTCAGAGACAAAAAGAACTTTGAAACAGGTCTGACCTGGCCTAAACAATTGGACTGGATGTTAATGTCTTAATTTTAAACACAGAACAGATATTAGGTCATACTTATATTATCTTATAGATAGTTTACCTAGTGTGTAATGATTTAACCACATAGAGTTGCTTATAAAGAATTTGGTCTAGAAATTAAATAAGGTTAATTTTAATTAGCATCTACTTTTAGGATAAAAATGTATCTTTACTGTTCCATCTGGTGGGTGTTCTCTTCCAGGAGGGCAGAGACACCTTGCATTTGATAGTGTCTTCCGGGCTCCAGCAAGAGATAAACATTGGCTTTAAAGTGGACAAATAGCTCCTATTATGGATCAATATTTGGTTATATCTTGGGATCCTTGCTTGTATTAACATGTTTGTCCCAATTATGCATTAGTCATGCAGGAGATATTGTCACCACAAGGAGTCAATCCAACTGGAACTTGCACACATTGGACCTTACTTCAGCTGGAAAAAGTTTGATAAAAAGAAGAAACACTTTTGTTTTAATTAAACAGCAGCTGAAAAGTCATCAATCACAATTTAAATTAGTATTGAATATCCCAGCTGGGGAGACCAATGGGTGGGTGCTTGAGGTGGCTTTGATACTTAGTGGAGACATGGCACTGGATCCAGGGCCCAAAACTGGGTCAGTAAAAATCTTGCACGATAATGCATGCAGACTGGTGAACAAAATGGATACGTTTTGTGCATGGGTTGAAGTGGAGAAACCTGATATTATTGCTGTATCGGAAACATGGTTAACCAACAAAATTGAAAATGATTAAATTTCATTAAACAATTATTATAGTCATAGAAGGGACAGAAGTACCGGGGTGGGGGGAAATACTATACATACACCAATGTTTGGGCCATTCAGAAATGTGTTATTCTAATAAAATTGAAGGCATCGAATGTATGCTAATTAATATATTATCTTTAGACTCAATGATTGGAGTGATCTACTCACCCCTAAAAATGAAGACAATTTATTTTGAGAAACTAGCTGAGACTGTAGCTCAAACTACTAAGGGAAAAAAAAAAAAGCTAATTTTAGTGGGTGATTTTAATGCAGCGAGGGGATGTAAAAGAGGTCAAAAGCTGGGTGAGTCATTTCAGAGTTTAAACTTGGTGTAAATCATGTCAAAACCAACTAGAAGGGGCAGGGTTGACAGTTCAGGAAATATATTAGACTTAATGTTTGTTTCTTCCAAGTTTGTAGTATTAGAAAAGAACACCAGCCCTCCCAACCTAGGAGACCACAATATAATATACTGTGTTTTAAGCATTGAGACAAATAACCTAAACATTCAAAAACCAATTGTTTTGGCAAGCATATGCTTTAAAAAATATGACAAGCAGTATTTTCAGTTACAAATGTCAAAACACAAGTGGTATAGGATTTCTCTTATTCCAGACCTGGACACGGCTATGGAGGAATTCACAAAGATGTTCTTAGAGGTATGTAACAAGTGTGCTCCCTACAAAAAGAAGGTGAGGAAGACAAGCCACCTACCGTGGATAAACAATAGATTAAAAAGACTTATTTCTCAGAAAAATTACCTGTGGAAGAAAGCTAATAAGAATTTAACTCAAACAACATGGGACCAGTTTAAAATAATTTGAAACAAAGTTAGTCAAGAAGTAAGGAAAGTAAAAGAACATTATTTTAAACACAAGATTAATGAAACAAAAGATCCAAAAAATTATTGGGCTTTATTGAAATCTCTTACAAGCTCATCTAAACAATTAAAGGATATAAAAGTTTTGGAAAATGGAGTCATACAAGACTCTGACAAAGCGGCAGAAATTTTAAACAAGTATTTCATCAAGCTCCCTGATTTAAATATACCAGGTATGAAAAATACAATAAAGGAGACCCTTGAACCTGAACAAGAAAACAGAAGGTCAAAATAATGTACAAAATTTCAGATTTAAAAGAATATCCAAAACTCAGGTTATAAAAGAAATAAGCAAATTACAAACAAGGCTAGTGGTCCTAACGATATTGATGTTCGTCTCCTGAAGGACTCTATGTATGAGGTTGCTCAACCTTTGACTGACCTCTTTAACAGAAGCTTAATGGACAGTTCTTTTCCAAATCCATGGAAGCTAGCCAAAATCATACCTATCCACAAAGGGGACTCGGATGTTAGGCCTACTAATTATAGATCAATTGCCCTTCTACCTATTGTCTCAAAACTATTAGAAAGGCTTATTCATAGCCAATTCACAAGTTACTTGGAAACATATAAACTGAATAACTTTCAATTGGGCTTTAGGAGAGGTTTTTTCAATGAACACTGCACTCATGGAATTTATAGATCTAATATCATCTCCCCTAGGGGAGTCGAGGCCCATTGGATGCAGTGTTCGTCGACCTCACCAAAGCTTTTGATTTAGTTGATCATTCTATTATGATACACAGGTTGAAGCAAGTTGGTGTAGCAAATGAAATGCTGAAATTGTTCCATTCATATTTAGAAAATTGATTACAGATGGTGATTGTGGAGTGCAGGTGTTCTACACCCCTTCCAGTGTTTTGTGGTGTACCTCAGGGGTCCATTCTTGGACTCCTGTTTTCATATATATATATATATATAAATGAACTCCCCAGCTTAATGAAGTCTACTTCAATCAGACTCTACGTGGATGACACAGTCCTGGTTTCTGAGGGAGCAAGCGTTGGGGAGGTTGAAGCCAGGTTACAGTCAGATTTTGATATCTTGCAAAACTGGTTTTCCTCTTCAAACTTGATTACTCAAAAACAAACCCAGACTGTGTTATTCAGTCCAGCAATACCCAGGAAAATGCCCAAGGACAACATTTTGCAGGTAACAGTAAAAAACAGTGGTAAACTGACTCAAGTTCGTGCGTATAAATATTTAGGGGTTATCATAGACCAAAACCTTTTGAGCAGCACATAAATGGACTAATTGGTAAAGTTAATTCTAGGATAGGCACCTTAAGGAGAGTAGCAAATTGTATTAGTAAAAAAGAAAGATTGACCATAGTCAACCAACTGATCCTTCTGTTGATTGACTATGGATGCCATGTTTACTGACACACAAATCATCACTTACTTCAAAAAGTCAATATTTGCTATAACAGGTTGGCTAGGTTTGTATTACAATGCAAATATGATACTCATCACTGTTTGATGTATAAAAATGTAACATGACCATCCTTGGAACTTCGTAGACAAGAAAGTTGCATTAACTTTGTACACAGTGGCCCAGATATTCAAAAGGGTTGCGCATAGCGCAACAGTGTTGCATCATGCGCCACCCACTGATGCGCCCCTGCGTGATATTCAAAAGGGAAAAGTGCATGGCACAAATCCCGATGTGCCAGAGCGCATCAGTAATGTATGCAGGCACAGGTGGGGGGGTGTGCCCATGCATAACCTGCACAGCCCAATATTCAGCCCAGGATGTGCAGAGCCATGCATGCGCAATCCCTACCTGCACCAGCACAAAGTTAAGCCAAAAAAAAAGGAACAACTGATGGCCACCCACAGGTGAGCTGCTGCATTGCAGGGCACAACACGGCAGCTGCCACCTGTGGGTGGCCACCAGAGCTCCGGCCGAACCAGGTGGCGCCCCCCCATGCCCGATGGCGGGCATCCATGTAAAATCAGAATTCGTCCTATATCCCTTGTGGTCTAGTGGACCACTACATGCCTGATCGCGGGCATCTGAGTAAAAATAGAGAAAACCTTCCAAATCCCTGGTGGTCCAGTGGACCGATATGTGCCCAATCACGGACATCTGTGTAAAAATAGAGAAAATCTTCCAAATCCCTGGTGGTCCAGTGGACTGCTATGTGCCCGATCACAGGCATCTGTCCAAAAATAGAGAAAACCTTCCTATATCCCTGGTGGTCCAGTGGACCCTTTCTGCCCAATCACAGGCATCTGTATTACTAAAATACCCTGTCCAATATCCCTGGTGGTCCAGTGGTACCTCCCCTCCCCACCCGCCCACTGAGCTCCACCACCCCGGCCCCCTGGTCAGCCGGCGGGCGGCAGCACCCACCGCCTGCTGCCCCACCACCAACCGACTGACACCTCAGTAGGGCTGCATCGTCCATTGGTTCAGCCAGCATGAGGCAAGGCGTGGCGCAGTCTTGTCATATTGCCACATTCCGTATATGTGAATGATTCATTTAATATCTGAAATGCAGTACGATAGCTGCATGCCCATTGGCTCACACTCAGAACCACTGGCGGCAGCCCACCAGGTGTTAGTCGGTGGGCAGTGGGGCGGGCAGGCGGTAGGTGCTGCCGCCGCCAGCTGACTGGGGAGAGATGGTGGGGCTCAGAGGGTGGGTGGGGGGTACCACTGGACCACCAGGGATATTGGACGGGTGTTTTAGTAATAGATGCCCACGATCAGGCAGAAAGGGTCCACTGGACCACCAGGGATATAGGAAGGTTTTCTCTATTTTTGGACAGATTCCTGTGATCGGGCACATAGCGGTCCACTGGACCACCAGAGATTTGGAAGGTTTTCTCTAATTTTACACAGATGCCCACGATCAGGCACATAGAGGTCCACTGGATCACAAAGGGATTTGGAAGGTTTTCTCTATATTTACACAGATGCCAATGATCGGGCTGCTGGGGGCATTGGTCCCCGACAGCAGCTGCCTGGCGGGGCGCCAGGCGCAAGTCATTGGGGATTGGTGCACCTGCATGCAAATGGGGCCATAATGACATGCAAATGGCTCCATGTGTGCCTTGCATAAATTATGGCCCCATTTGCATGTCAACTTTTGAATATCGCGGGTGCTGTTGATGGCGCAATGGAACTTGCGCTAGCGCATCTCCATGCTCCACTCTGGCCACTTGCGCTGGCGCAGTGCCACTGCGCCATGCACACTGGGGGTGGCCAGGGTGCGATATTCAAAGCTGCTGAGCCATGGCGCAGCTCCTTTGAATATCGCTTAGTCCACACCCGTGCACAGCAAAGTTGAACTGCGCCAAAGCTTGCGCCACAGCCTGGCGCAGTTTGAATATCTGGGCCCATATCTGTAAACTTGGTTCCCCTACAGTTTTAGCTGGAAAGCTAACTCTCCCCTCACATCAATTTAATTTAAGAAAAACAAGGGCCAGAGAATTTGAAGTCCCAAAAATAAAGAAAAAATTTGGAATGATGTTATTCCAGTACAAAGCTTTAATAACATGAAATAACTTCCCAACAGTAGTTAAAACCCAAGATATGACAGTTGGAAAGTTTAAAACAGTGATGAAGCAGGAATTAATTTTTCAATGTACATGTAACAGATGAAATATGGTTATTTCTAGACCATTTTTATAGATAGATTGTGAAAGAGTGGTAACAGGGTGGAATGCACTGCCTGTGCAACTTGTATCAGTGCAGACTATGGGGTGCTTCAAGAGGAGGTGGGACAAGTTCAAGGGAAAAGTACATACTGGGGGGGAAGTTGGGGGAGGGAAGAGTTAATGGGAGGGGGCAGCTGCAGTCTAAAGGGTTGAAGTGCTGCACACTTGAGCAGATTAGATAGACCATACGGTCTGTATCTGCTGGCAATTTCGTATGTTCGTATGTTCATATGTGTATTCATCTGTCCTTTTTATTACAGATTTGTTCTGTTTTATATGAAACACTGTTGTTTTCTATGTCATCAAACAGGTGCACCTTGAAAAGTGAGCCTTACTGGTCCTAATGGCGTTTTGTGAAATTGTACTATTCACTTATTCCTGTATAAATACATCTTTTACTACTAGTACTACTACATAATAACTGAGTGTCCCGATTCGTGATAAAACTGAAGATTAAAAAAGAAAAAAAAACAGGGTTGCACCCAAAAAAGTTGAAGTGGTCTGATTCGTGATGACCATGAAAGTGATTCGTCGTAACGTGATGTGAGCCATGATGGCACTGGCAGTGCTTCTCAGAGCACCAGAAACTGGATGGAACTAAGCTGCCACAAATAGTTGCCATTGAAAAAAATTTGAAATATTTACGGCTGTACTTCCCTGAACTGTTTGACTGAGAAACACACATGCTACAAACAATGTTCGCTCTGAGATTATAGCTACTGGATTAAGTACAGCTGGCTTGTGAAGACAAAGATTCGAGTCCATCTGCTTGTAGGGTATCATGCAGAATGTGAACACTAACAGAAGCATTATACTGGATCAATGCTTGTGAGTGATGTGGCATGATAACTAGGTGTCCTGATTCGTGATGAAACCGAAGATTGAAAAAAAATAAAACAGGGTCACACCAAAAAAAAAAAAAAATGGTTTCTTCTGTAATCACAAAGTGTGGAACAGGTACTGTAGGTGTATTTTTGTAGGATTTCTATGCCAGTACAATCAGAGGTAAACTTTGTTATGCAGCCTTTAGATATTTTCTTAGTATGTCTCTTTTATGAGAACAGAACAAAATATAGTAGCCCCTATGCACATAGGGGAGGGAGTGGTTGTGCGCCCCAGATACTTACATGTAGTCACTCTGTCCCATTAGCACATAGGGCCCAGCATGGCCCCTATGCACATAGGGGCAGGATGTATGCACCTTAGGCATGCCTCCCTCCCGTACAGCAATGCGCCTGCAGACAGGTGTGCACCAGCGGCATTCACCACCGCTGGCCACCTATCCATGGCCCCACCCCCCTAGCACACAGGTCCATGCAGGGCTGGCGTGGGTGAACTCGTAGACCCAGATGGGCATCCAATCAGATGCCTGGCATGGGTCCAGCAGTGGATCCCTTATGCGGCGGGACACCATTGGCAGCGCACCCCATGGATGTCTGAGGGCCGGTGGTTGTGGCGGGTGGTAGGAGGGCAATGCCACTGGCCCTCTCCAAAGGCACAAGCGGTGCAGTGGGATGGGGGGACATGGCTGCTGGCAGAAGGGAGGAACACAGTACCATCGGTAGCGGGGAGGGGGGATCACATGTGGTACCGTGGGGGGAACAGACTTGTGCCGGTGCCCCTGAGGGGTATGGGTGTAGTGGGGGGAGGGGGGCTGCCACACTCACCGCTGTGTGCTGGGGTGGGTGGATGGCATCAGGCTGCCTGTTCCTGTGGCCCTGGTGGGTCAGTGGACTGTTCACTCTGTCCTGCTGGGAGTGCGCGGGATACATAGTGGGTTTACGGCAGGGTCCTCCCTGGTGTACCTTGCACCCCCTATGCACCTCCGTGGCTAGCACTATGCACCTTAGTGCATGGCGCATAGTGCGGGCCCACTCCTCACCTGCCCCCAGTGCATTGCTCCTCGTGTGGCCGGAGGATCAGGCATGTATGTGTTGTGTGCCCCCTTTTGAGCATCCCGCACAGGGGCTCATAGAGTGTGGAGTGATTGCACACCTCAGATATGCTCACATAGCCTCTTTGCCCCATTAGAGCATAGGGCCCAGTATGTGTTTAAAGAATGGATAGTTTCTTTGTAATGTCCCAAATGGGACAACAAAAACTCAAGAGTTGGAATGATGCATGTTTTCTCCTTCTGAAAAAGACACAATTTAAGTGTTTTGGTTCTCAGAGCTGTAGATACTGTCCCTACTGGAAGGGCTTGCTACTGCTGTGAAATTGTACTAAAACAAGCTCTCAGAAATAGTTGGCAAATGTGAAAATCATGACTGTGATGACCGTGAATGTGAACGTGATTGTGACCGTGATGACCATGATCGTGATTCGTAATGAGGATGAGGAATTGTGTAACAGTGGCAGAGCTTCCCTGAGCTACAGATACTGGATGGAACTGAGCTTCTTCATGACCGTGATGACCATGAATGTGAATGTGATTCGTCGTGAGGATGAGGAGTCATGTTACAGTGACATCGCTTCCCAGAGTTTCAGATATAAACATAGAAACATAGATTTTGACAGCAGATAAGGACCGCTTGGCCCACCTAGTCTGCCCATTTCCCTACCTACAGGATAAGCCGCAGATCCTAGTCAACCAACAGCCTATTTCTTCCTACCCCCCACTAGAATTGCCTTATGTCTGTCCCATGTATTCTTGAATTCTCCCATAGTTTTAGACCCCACAACCTCCTCAGGAAGGCTGTTCCATGCATCCACTACCCTCTCTGTGAAAAAATACTTCCTCACATTGCCCCTGAACCGCCCTCCTCTATCTTTAAATTGTGTCCCCTTGTTCTTGCATATCTCTTTTTCTGAAAGATGCTACCCTCTTGGACTTTGTTGATTCCAATGAAGTACTTAAACGTGTCTATCATGTCCCCCTCCCTCCTTCATTCCTCAAGGGTATACATAATAAGCTCTTTTAGTCTCTCCTCGTATGGCTTCTCTTGCTGACCCTGCACCATTCTAGTTGCCCTCCTCTGGACTGCCTCTATCCTGTCTATGTCCTTACGGAGATGGGGTCTCCAGAACTGGGTGCAGTACTCCAGATGGGGTCTCACCAACTGTCTGTACAGAGGGATAACAACTTCCTGTTTTTTGCTGGTGATGACTCTCCCTATGCAACCCAGTATACCCCCAACTCTCCCTACTGCCTTCTCACATTGCTTGCTAACCTTAAGGTCATCTGATATGATTACCCCCAGGTCCCTTTCCTTTTTTGTTTTGTTACTACCCCCCCCATTGAGCAATCTTCTCCTGGGTTTTTGTTTCCCAGGTGCATTATTTTGTACTTCTTTGCATTGAATCCTAGCTGCCATTCTTCCGACCATTGCTCCAACCTTGCCAAGTTCCTTCTCGTCCTTTCCATGCCTCCTTGTGTATCAACCCTGTTGCAGATCTTTGTGTCATCTGCAAAGAGGCATACTTTTCCTTCCAGTCCCTCTGCAATGTCACTTATAAAGACATTAAAAAGGACTGGACCCAGTATTGGACCCTGTGGTACCCCACTAGTAACCCCTCTTTCTTCAGAGTGGACTCCATTTACAATTACCTTCTGTGTCCTGTTGTCCAGCCAATGTTTTACCCAGGCTACCACCCTGGGACCCACTCCCAGGCTGGTTAATTTGACTATTAATCTTTTGTGTGGGACTGTGTCAAATGCCTTGCTAAAGTCTAGGTAGGCCATGTCCACAGCCCCTCCTTGGTCTACTACTTTGGTCACCCAGTCAAAGAAATCAATTAGATTCATCTGACATAACCTTCCCGCTGTGAACCCATGCTGCCTTGGGTCCTGTGCCCCACTGGCCTCTAGGTACCCAACAATTCTTTAATTCAGAAGTGATTCCATCACTTTCCCTACCACAGAGGTCAAACTGACAGATCTGTAGTTTCCTGCCTCTGTCTTGGTCCCACTTTTGTGAAGGGGAATCACATCTGCCTTCCTCCAGTCCTTGGGTACCACACCATCCTCCCATGATTTGTTAAAAAGGATAGTTAGTGGTTTCACTAGTTGGCCCCTTAATTCTTTTAGAATTCTGGGGTGAATTCCATCAGGCCCCATTGCTTTGTCCACCTTCAGTTTTAGGAGTTCTTTCAGAACCCTTTCTTCTATGAAAGGACTGGGATCGACCCCCCCATCCAGAGTGCTTCTGTTAATTGGATTAGGCACCTCCCCCTCCTCTTTTGTGAATACTGAGCAGAAATATTCGTTTAGTATCCCTGCTTTTTCACTATCCCCCTCTGTCCACCCACCGTTCATTCTATTCAGCCTCACTATCCCTCCCTTTATCTTTCTACGCTCCCTGATGTACCTATAAAAGGTTTTATCCCCCTTCTTAACCGAGTTGGCTATCCTTTCCTCAGTTTGGGCCTTTGCTATTCTGACTTCCCTCCCTTCTTCCTTCAGTCTTAAGTGGTACAGCTCTCTGTCCTGCTCCTTCTGTGTTTCCTTATACTTCCTGAATGCTATCTTTTTCTCCCTGACTTTCCCCGCCACCTCTTTTGAGAACCATAGTGGCTTTTTCTTTTGTTTTGATTCATTTATTTGCTTCACATAAAGGCTTGTTGCCTCTGTGATGGCAGTTTTGATGATTCTCTATTGTTGCTGCAGCCCTCCTTCTAGCCTGTTTGCTAGTGCTTTTCTGAAGCATTTTCCCATCTTGCCAAAGTCAGCCCTCCTGAAGTCCAGTACCCTCACTTTTGTATGGCTTGACTCTGTAGCTGAGTTTAACGTGAACCACACTGTTTGATGGTCACTTGTACCCAGATGGCAACCCACTTCTAGGTCTGAGATCCTCTCACTGTCCCCATTTGACAGTATGAGGTCTAAGATTGCTCCTTCATGAGTGGGTTCTGAAACTAGCTGTCTGAGGCATGCCACCTGTAGGGCATTGAGAATGGCCCTGCTCTTGGATGTGGCTGCAGCAAGTGTACTCCAGTTAACATCTGGCATATTTAGGTCTCCCATCAACAGTATCTCCCCTTTCTCTGCCATCCTAAGAATGCCTTCTATCATATCCTTGTCCATTCCCTCCCCCTGACCTGGGGGTCTGTATACAACCCCTGTGCGGATTGTGGTACCACTTCCAGTCTCCAAGGTGACCCACAGTGCCTCCTCTTCTCCCTGTTTACTCTTTTGTTCAGTTGCTTTTATCCCTTCCTTTACATAAAGAGCTACTCCTCCCCCTCTTCTCCCCTCTCTGTCTCTCCTGTAGGTTATGTACCCTGGTATGTTAACATCCCAGTCATGGTTCTCTGTGTACCATGTTTCTGTGACTGCTACGATATCCAGGCATCCCTCTTCCATCAAGGCCACCAGTTCAGGGAGCTTGTTGCCCATGGCTATGGGCATTGGTACTCATTATCCTCCATTTCCTGATGGCCTTACTCCTTTTTGCCCCATCCCTGTCCTTCTTGCCTTTGTCACTTTCTTCATTTACCCCTGCCCTTCTCCCTATCAATATCTCTATGTTGGTGTTTACTGCACTTACTACCATGACCTTTTGGGGGGGACTAGGATTTCCCTGCTCCTTTCCAGTGCCTCCCCCCTTGTCTAGTTTAAATACTTGCCAATGAAGCATTTAAACCTATCACCTAGGATCCTGGTTTCCCTCCTGGACAGATGCAGCCCATCATGCCAGTATAGGCTTGCATCACTCTAGGTGGACCCCCAGTCCCCAATGAAGCCAAATCCCTGAGCTCTGCACCAGTTTTTCAACCACTGATTGAATCCCATGGTGTGGAGCACCCTAGCCTCTCGTACACCATAGACAGACAGCACCTCTGAGAAGGTTATCATGCGTGCTACTTGTCTAAGGCCCCTCCCCAATTCCCAAACTCTTCCTGCACTGCTCTGATCCCTTTCTTAGCCAGGTCATTTGTCCCTAGGTGGACAATGACATCCAGCTCCCTCCCCTGTGTAGCTGCTCTGGCAATCCTGAGGATTCGCTCCCTGTCCCTCCAAGCCATGGTGCCAGGCAGGCACCTTACCTCCCTCTCCCCTTCCTCACCCAGTTCTATCTTCCTAACAATGGAATCCCCCACCAGGAGTTGTTTCCTTCCCCTGTGGGGTCCCATGCCACCCTCCTGTGGGTCTCCTTTGTGGAGGTTCCCAGCATCCTCCTTGGTCTCCACTGTGGGTGCCTCCATAGAGGAACCACACTTTGCCAGTATGGCATAGGAATTGTGGAGAGGTACAACTGGAGGGATGCTCCTCTGTTCCACCACCCTCACCTTCCCTGACTCCACTGTGGTCCAACCGCTCCTCTTTCTTAGCAACCTTTGAGGCAACAGCAGTGGCCCTGGTGGTCCCTGGATGGAAGAGGAGGTCCCACAAATCCTGGCCAACTCAGCCTGGAGATGAGCAACCTCCCACCTCAGCCCAGAGAGGTGCCTGCAGATGGGACAACACAGCATCCTCCAGAACGCCTCCCGGAAGACTGCTGCTCCACAGCCACTGCACCACTCCCATCATGTCTTATTTCTGGCCCCTTCACTATTGTTTGGAATCCTTACTCTTTCCTCTGTTTTTTTTCCTTCTCTCTCTACTTACTTACTTACTGCCTCTGTGCCCATTAAGCTCCTGATTGTCCTGTTCTGAGACAAGAAGATCTTATATTTCTCAGTAGACCCTTTACTTCCTTAGAGGCAGACCTCCAGCAGCTAGAGGGGGCTGGAGAGCTACTCTTGCCCTTCTAGGATGGTGCATCTTTGGTGGATCTGTGATCACTCACTTCCTGCTTCCAAACAGGAAGTTCCTGTTGTCAGTCAAATCCTGTGCCTATATAAGTAGAACTAGCTTTGGGTGGGAAAGGAAGGTGGGCAATATAGTTTTGTAGAAGGGTGTGGAGAGTAGAAGAGTTCTACTTCTTTAGTCCCAGTAGAGAAGTCCAGTCACACAGCACTCCTTCCTTCTGGTGTCCTCTGCCAAGCCTCTGACAGAATCTTTCTAAGGCAGTGTTTAAATCTAGTTTCCTTCTAGCTAAACCACTCCCCCCTACTTACTAGATCTTTCTACAATTAATTTAAACTGCACAGCAATCAAGCCCCTTCAGCCACCCGAGATTTACACCTAGATAACTGTTCAGATAACCACTTTAGCTAACTGAGACAAACGCACTAACTTTTTTTTTGTTTGTTTTTTTTTTACCCTAAATTAAAGGTCTCAGTACAAGAGTTCTGCTTCTTTAGTCCCAGTAGAGAAGTCCAGTCACGCAGCACTCCTTCCTTCTGGTGTCCTCTGCCAAGCCTCTGACAGAATCTTTCTAAGGCAGTGTTTAAATCTAGTTTCCTTCTAGCTAAGCCACTCCCCCTACTTACTAGATCTTTCTACAAGTAATTTAAACTGCACAGCAATCAAGCCCCCTTCAGCCACCTGAGTTTTACACCTAGATAACTGTTCAGATAACCACTTTAGCTAACTGAGACAAACACACTAATTTTTTTGCTTTGGTTTGTTTTTTGTACCCTAAATTAAAGGTCCCAGTAGAAGAGTTCTACTTCTTTAGTTCCAGTAGAGAAGTCCAGTCACACAGCACTCCTGGATACTGGATGGAACAGAGCTTCTAGAAATAGTTGCCAAGTGTGAAATGCGTTGCCATGATGACTGTGAACGTGATTTTATTATTTTTTTTATGTATTCCATGTGATGTGATAGAATGCCCTGCCCACTGAGTTAAAGCTTATACCCCAGTGAGCTAGCACAGGGAGGAAGATGACAGATGACTGACTTCTTGGGGGGGGGTCACACAGACAGTATGCAAGAAGCGGCACTGGCGCACAGCTGACTGGCTGGCAGATTTTATTTCACACAGAATTTATTTCACACACCACCTACGCTAAGGGTGATGCTGCAGGCACTGCTGCTAGTATACACACAGAGATTCTGGGGAACCCTGCCTGGCCTAACCCTCTCTGACACACTACTTGTTTCCTTCAAGGAATTTTTTCTATTTATTATTCCACGTGATGTGATGGAATGCCCTACCTATTGAGCCAAAGCTTGTACACCACTGAGCGAGCACAGGGAGGAAGATGACAGATGACTGACTTCTTGGGGGGGTCTCACAGACAGTATGCAAGAAGTGGCACTGGTGTACTATCAACTGGCTAGCAGTTTTGGCAGATTTTATTTTACACACAGGGAGTAAGATGACAGATGACTGGCTTCTTGTGGGGTCACATAGACAGTATACAAGAAGTGGCACTGGTGCACTGGTGACTGGCTGGAAGATTTTATTTCACACACAGAATTTATTTCACACATCACCTATGCCAATGGTGATGCTGCAGGCACTGTTGCTAGTATACTCCCAGAGATTCTGGGGACCCTGCCTGGCCTAACCCTCTCTGACACAGTACTTTTTCCCTTCAAGGAATTTTTTTATTTATTATTCCACATGATTTGATAGAATGCCCTGCCCACTGAGCTAAAGATTATACCCCACTGAGCGAGCACAGGGAGGAAGATGACAGATGACTGACTTCTTGGGGGGTCACAGAGACAGTATGCAAGAAGTGGCACTGGTGCAGTGATGACTAGCTGGCAGTCTTGGCAGATTTTATTTCACATGCCACCTACACTAAGGGTAATGTTGTAGGCACTGCTGCTTGTATAACCACAGAGATTCTTGGGGACCTTGCCTGGCCTAACCCTCTCTGACACAGGAGGGGGGGGGTCACACAGAAAATATGCAAGAAATGGCACTAGTGCACTGACGACTGGCTGGCAGAGTTTATACACACAGCACTCTAGTTTTCACAAGTTGACCTCAGTCTCTCTCTCCAAATTCCATCCTGGCTAATCATTCAATGTTCATGCAGATCCCTGGTCCAAGTCTCCTCTACCATACATTGTACTCCCCAGTTCAGTCCCCACCCCAATCTGCAACTTCCTCCTGAGTCCCAAACCCAGTCCTTGCTGGCAATCCCCTCCCAAGTCCCTGACTCCCAGTCCCCAACTCCCCACTCCCAACTTCCCCAAGTGCCCAATTCCTTCCTCCCTTAAGTTCTTCTTTTAGTTTAAAAAATTCTGCATTTTTTTTTTTTTTTAGAAGTGGCAGATGGCAGTGGACTTCTTCGCTTGCCCAAGGGGCAAAGAAAATATAAGCAGCACAAGCACAGAAGAAAACAATCGATTCCATGATCCACAATGCAAGGAGCAGCCAAGAGAAGCTGCTGCTCCTTCTCTGTCCTCTTGATTCCTCTGTGTAGCTCTAAGGTGGACCATATGGTCGCTAGAGCAGCAACCCAATCAGTTGCCACCTTAAAGAGATGGACAGTTCAGCCACCCAATGAGGGACCAGAGTCTTATCTCTGGTCCCTCCTATGGGTTTCTCCTGCTCTGGTGCTTCTTGCGCTGCAGTTCCCATGATAAGAGCCATCCAAACTGATCCAAACAGCAGAAAGTGTTCAGAAACCATTCATTTCCGAACACTTCAGCATGTTCGGGTCAGTTCGTAGTTTTAATTAACTGGTTCACCATTCCCTAATAATTTGTCAGCCACTACCCCGAATGGGAATTACAGTATTAGAAAAGGAAAACTACCCTGTTAGTACTGCAGGCATTGAAAAACAGTATTTTTTTGCAGGATACCAGACTGTATACTTTGAGAAATATAGCTGCTATTAGAAAACTGGCTATGGGGTCCATCATTTTGGTCAATGAAGGAAGATTGCTGTTGTGGTCTGAGGATTCATTCCTCCTCATACACAGTTACTGTGAAAACCTTGACTAATTTGGTACCAGGTAGAGCAATGTTTCTAGATGTCTTTTATAGAAATAAAGATCTGAGGTTTATTTATTTTTTTTTGTTGACTGGGAAAGGAGGGCTATACAATTCTGCCTATTTTCAGTCATACCCTGGGAAGGGGATACAGATGGATGCCAACTGACGTTGAACTAGATTAAGCTGTTAGTGGTATTTTTAGGGAATGGGGGAAATTTGGCCAAGACACCAGGGGAAATTCCCCTACTGTCCTGTATGGGGGAACTGCTGGTCATCTATGAGATGGCCAGTCCTGCCTTGGAAACAGAGAGAGAATGAATGTGCGGGAGGCTGGGGAGTGAGTCGGCTCCCCCTGCCTCGGCTCCACAACAGACTGAAGGATTCTTTGATGCTGATGTCATCCCAGGCTTTGGATTGCAAACTCTGATGGCAATAAACATGCAAAGCTTCAAAGTTATGACAGCACCAGTTTCTTCAGTTCAACCAATTTCATCAACTTTACCAGGACAAGTTCCTGAAAATACACCAAAACAGGACATGACAGCTGAACTAGAACTTAAAAACAAAGACCCTGTGACCCTACAAGCTCTATTAAGAAAAAAGATTTCAAATTTGGAGACAAGACATCTCCGCAGTGCTTGCCGAGACTTGAACTTCAGCATTGACCTATACTGACATGGCCCTCCTTGGCAACTAAACCACAGATTCTAGTAGCTCAATAACAACCCATCGAGCACTAGATGCTGTGCAAACCCCAGAAAGGAATAATACCATACCTGCCACTGTTTTCCAGACCTTTCACAGATCAACAAAATGCTATGGTATTTTTCTTTACCACAAGACTGAACCAGCACTCCCAGCACAAGCAAGCTACGACTATTGCAGGCCACTCAGAAAAATATTCCTTGGGCTGACAGGGCACACACTCCATCTCAGAATGGCACAGAATGGTTGGTAGAATCCTCTTTACTTGCAGCTGGCTGGGTGCAATCTGCCACTACTGAGCCCTGGATTTCAGGAACTTCTTCTATCCCGATTCCTGTGGTGAGTACACAGGCTATTGTAACAATGCCCTTGCAAACAGAAAATGCACTTAAAAACCAAGGGAAAATGTGCTACCTGCATACAGAAATAACAATGAGCAAAATACCCTTAATTCTCCTCTGCAGCTCCCAGAAGATTTAAACCTCACACCAAATTCGGTTTTACAGTTTCCTGAGGGGTCTTCACCTGTAGCCCCTGTAATTTTGAATACAACAGAACTGGCAAATATACTTGATATTAATCCAAGTTCTGAAGTATTTAACATAACAGTTCAACCCCAAGGGATCCCCTTGGCTCCCCCTATAGCTGGTTCCACTTCAAGGGCAACAGGGCAGAATACTAGGTAGTACATCTTCTTGTTCCATGCTCCCGTATATCCCGAAAAGTGCCATAATGCTATATGGATACTTTGCAAAGGAGGAATGGATAGATTCCCTGATATTGTTTGTGGCAAGGACTTTATTAAAAAACAGTATGCAATTTAATACAACAGAAATCTATGCCCTGAAAGATGTATCAGGCGAATCAACCTTTGATGTAAGTTTTAAGCTAAACAGTGACCTTCAGAAATTTTGGGAACAGTATCATCATTTAAAGAGCACTCCTCTCTGGACACCATTTTAGATAATTTCTCTCACAAACCCACTCATAAAACAATAACAATACTTTTTCACAGTGAAGGAGTGAGTGATACTGATTTACTTTATTGATGAAAACAGTGCTGCAATGTCTTGGGGAACCATAAAGCTATTTTTGATACTGAAAATATCTGAACTGGGGTATGGAGAATTAAGGTTATTTTACATTCTCATAATTCAGGTTTGCAGCATTTACCCAACCATTTTTTCCTGGGGAGGGACCGTCCAGTACTATTCTATGTGGGCCAACCTAAGGCCTGCTATAGATGTGGCTCCATGGGACATCTAAGCAGTGTATGTGATCAATTGTGTTGTACTCTGTGTAACACCTTAGGCCACACTAGTGGTCATTGTCGAAATGAACTAGTGTGTAACTTATGCGAGACTAGGGGGCATTTCCATCAGGAGTGTCAATGGGCAGTGCATAACCAAGAAGACCCTACAGATAGGAAAGAACAGTAATTGCTAGTCACTAATGCACAAAGAGTTAACTTTTTTAATTCTTTCCAGGGACCCCCTCCACCTACATCTAGACAGCAAGCAAGACTTCCACAAACACAAGTGACAGAGCGGACAGAGGAAGTCAGTAGAGCAACCGAGATGTCTGATATGGAAATATCTATTCCCCCCACCATGTTGTTTCTCCTACTTCAGAAGTAATGTCCCCCCCCAGTGAAAATCAAAAGGGGAAAGCGGACAGTAGGCATAAGCCAGCTTGGAAACAACCAGTTCCTAAAATGTCTAAAACAACACAAATTTCAGTTTCCAATAGGTATGACGCCTTGCAAGTTACCACAGAACTTTCAGACAATGATTCTGAGAGTTCCAGTCAACCAGATGTAACCTCTGACAATGAGAAAAATGAAACAGAAGAAGGTACTAATGATACATGGTTGCAAGACACTGCTAAAAAAAGGGACCTAGTCTAAGAAGATAAAACTAAAAAAAAAAAACTAGGAAAAATTTCCCATTGATAATTTTCTTTCTCCCGTCTGCATTTCACCATGACACCTTTACTATTCGTGTGTACAATTAATGTCAACAATATCAAAAATACATTAAAAAGAAATGCAGTTTTTCCACCCCTCATTCTCAATAAATCTGATGTTACATTTATTAAGGATACTAGGCTACGTACCACTATTGAATTAACTCAGGCTACAGAGAACTGCTCTACCAGACCTGCCTTCTCACTAAGAAATCTCTGCTAGGACTCTCCCCGGGGATCTCCACCTCCCTACAGCAGCCATCTTCATCCGTCACCACCCATAGCTCTGTTAAGCCTCTTTCAAGGTGCCCAGAACCAAGACCTCTCTTGCCCAGAGATCCTTCCTCTACCGAGCCCCCACCTGGTTCAACTCCCTCCCTAGCTGCATCTCCATCTTGCCAAAAATTGGCTCCTTCAAAACAGCCCTTCGGAACCATATCTTTAATACCCGCTGTTGTAGGTGCAACTAACCCCCAGTTGTAACCTGTGGTTCCTGCCCGCCTTGCCCCCTGGCTCGACAACGTCCACTGGACAGCCTCTCCCTCCCGTAGACCTACCCCTTCCCTACTTGGTCCAAACAGGGATGTAACCCACTGTCTTCTCTGAGGACCTACTATATCCATGAGTGTAACTCACAATTATGTAACCTAAGTAACATACAAACTACTACATTATGTAACCTAAGTGTATCTATGTTAAATGTTCCTTTTGCTGCACTTGTAATGTTATCCTCTGTTTTAATCTGCACTGTAATAACTGTCTTAATGTCTGCCCCTCCATGACAAGGTGCCTTTGTAAATAAGTCTCTGACTCAAAGGTTGTAAACCTGATTTGTAAAGAATAAACGAATAAACGAAGAACTGGTATGTAGGACTTTCCTACTGGTCATTAGGCTCAGATGCTTGCTTGGGGGTAAGTTTTCTTTTCAGTTCCCCAGACTTTCAGGTACTTAACATGATAGATTTGGTCCTGGGTAGAGCTCTGCTCCCAGATACTAAATATAACAATACTTAAAGATTTATTAATATTTATGTGCCCAAAAAGAAATGCGATAGAGTTGCGCTTTTTCAACAAATACAACCTTACCTATTCACCCCTTACAATATCATATGGGGTGGCGATTTTAACTGTGGCCTAACACTGAAGGATAGAGATTGCAAAGCCAAAACACAGAAGATTTTTTTGTGACAAGGCTAGTCTTAAAAAAGTGGTGCAGTCAGCCAATGTGATTGATGTTTATAGTTCTCATACCTCTCGAACAGATCCCACTTTTCATAAAGGTAGTTTAGCTAGATGGATTGATTTCTTTTTTTATCAACAAAACATTAAACATACAGAACACACAGGTCAAATCAGTAGAATATTCTGATCACAGTGAACTACATCTGCACATCAGGTTTGCTTAAGATACAATGCACGGTCCAGGTGTTTGGGAATTTAATGCATCACCAATGTCACAACCCGATATTATCCAGGAAATTCAATATTTTGTTACAGTTAAAAAATCCATTCTCATTATGTATGATGATCCTGCATTATGGTGGGAAGATACCAAATCTGATTTAAAAATTTTGCTGCAATCTCTTAGTAAAAAAACACAGAAATGAAGACTACATCCAGTATTTTAAGGCATAGGCAACAGTTTCAAAATGTAGTTACTCTATCTTATACCATTCCACATGATTTCTCACAACAAATAACTTTTCACAAACAAAATATGCAAAAGTTCCATGAGAAACAGGCTGACAATCTAAAACAGCAGCAGCTATATGGCACACAAGGAAAATCAGGTATAATCTGATCCTTTGATAGCTGCAATAATAGAATAAGGAAGAAAAAAATGGAAACTTTGTTTGACAGTAATCAAGAACCACACTCTGACACCACATCGTTACTAAATATTATAACTAAACATACCACTCAACTTTATATGGAACAACCAATTGATTTCAAAAATATTTTACAATTGTTTTCTAGTGTCCCGATTCCTGTTTGCTCCCCTGATACACTTCAGTTCCTGGTCACAGATATTACTTCAGAAGAAATGACTTTTGTCATTTCAACCCTACATAATAGGAGAGCTCTGGGGAAAGATGGCCTTATTCCAGAACTATATAAATTAATAGGGACAGAAGCAGCACAAGAACTGGCTTTAGTTTTTACATTTTTATTGCAAAATTCACACATTCCCTTAAAAATGGCTGAAGGATGATTATTCTTTTTACATAAAAAGGGCAACAAAAGAGATCTCCATAACTGGAGGCCCATTAGCCTCCTGAATGTTGATTTTAAAATATTAAGAACAATTCTACATAAGAGGTTAGCAAAAGTGGATACCCACCTCATTTCTCCAGAACAGTTTTGTTCCATCCCTGGAAGATCTATAACAGACCAACTCATTTTACTCTGAGATATAATAGATAGAGACAATTATTCACATTTGGATGACTTATTGATATCATTAGATCAAAAGAAAGCCTATCGCTCCATCAATCATAAATATTTATTGTATACTTTACAGCAATATGGCATTCCTTTAACTTTCATAACATGGTTACAAAAATTATACCACACATCAACTGTAACACCCAGGGACAGATTAACAAGTTGTGGTGCTCTGGGCAATCCTGAATTGTGGGACCCCCTGTGACTTAACCAACAGGCTGGGGCTTCGTGGGCCGACTAGGCCCCCGAAAGCTGAATGGTTTTCTATACCTTAAAATGCATTTGGAGGGTTTTACAGCTACTTTGAATGCCACTCTTGGGGTGAAAATAGAAGGCTTTTGTTTGAAGTTGGATGGCTGGAGTACATTCACACTGAGTTGCTGCTGGGGATGCTACAGACCACACAGTAGCTAGCTTCTCTGGAGACTGCAAGCTTCACTTTCCAGCCGCTTTTGGGAGGGAGCTGCACGTTGTACTGTATCTAGTTGCTGTTAGGCTGCCCCTGTTCTGGAGAGGCTGCAGTTTATACTGCATCTTCTAGTTTCTGTAGTAAGGCTGCACTGTACCCAGCTGATGTGAGCAGACTAGTGGCCACACTGCATCCATCTGCTGTTTGGTGCCTGCAGGCTGTATGGTATTTAGCTTCTGTGGGGAAGCTGCAAGCTGCAGTGTATCTAGACATTGTGGGGAAGCTGTTGGCTGATCTGTATCCAGTTGTTGGGGGGATGCAAGCTGCGTTGTAGGCAGCTGTTTTGGGGAGGCTGCAAGGTGCATCATTGGCAGTTGCTGGTGGAAAGCTGCAGGCACAGTATCACCTTATTCAGCTGCTGGGGTGGGGGTGCAGACTGCACTATATCCAGCTTCTGTGGAGGCTACAGAGTGCACAGTATTCGGCTGTTCTGGGGAAGCTACATGCTATATTGCAATCAACCACTTAGTCTGTGGGGAGACTGCAGGCAGGCTGCATTGTATCCAGCGACTGTAGGGAGGTTGCAGGTTGTAGTATCTTACCACTGTGGGGGAGGCTACAGGTTACACTGACTGTATGCAGCTGCTGTAGGAAGACTGAAGGCTTTACTGTATCCTTCAGCTGTGGGGAGACTACAGGCAGCATAGCATCCATTTATGGTAGGGACATACTGGTTACAATGTGAGAAGGTTGCCTGCACTGAGAGGCTGGATTTCTCCCACTCCCTCTCTATTATACTATGATCCTCTCTTTGACATGATGACAAACAAGTTGCAAAGCACTGTGGGAAGATTGAGAGAAGCTGGCTGGTGCAATGATTAGTCAATAATGAGAGGTTGAATTTCTCCCACTCCCTCTCACTAGTATTAGTATGTATGATCCATCATCTTCTAAGTTCTCACAAGTGTGAAGACAGTCACATCATTTTATTTAGAATTTATTTTTTTAAATAACACAAACATATTTTGTTTTACTTGATAAATAACTGCCTGGTGGTGATTTGGATCCGACTGTCTGTCTGAGTGCTGAGTCTGCTGACTGCTCGCATCTTGCTCCACATCGACGATGTGATGGCTCCTACTCAACAGTCAGTCTTACTCTCTCTGACTGAGTCTGACACCACAATGAGGTGGCAGCAGGCTGTGGATGCATTCTGCACTACCTTACTCAACAGTCAGACTTGGTTTCACACTCTCTGTCTCTCTCTGACATGATTCAGCTGTTTTTTTTCCAGATCCGGACCTCGAGACCTGAGGACTGACCACTCTGATAGCGAGTGAGCCTAGTGAAAGGCTAGAGGGACAGCCTCTCTCTCTCTCTCTCTCTCTCTCTCTCTCGAGTCTACTCTCAATGACTACAGGAATGGATTCAATGGCTCTGAGAGGGAAGAAGTTTGTTGGCATGTGGCACCATTTTCTTGATCAGGGTGGGACTTACTTCACGTGAGCATGATGTGACATGACCACCACATGCACCATGCATGATGCATGGACCTGAGGGTGGTGGGGGGAACTGAAAAGATCTGATCCAGGGGGTAGGGGGGTACAAATCAGAATGGACCATATTGAAACAACTCAATTGGCTAGACCCGACCTGCAGAGAGAACATCTGTGGAGAAACAAAAATGCTGCAAACAGCCAGCTGTTTGGATGGTCAAAGTGGTGGGGCAAAAGAACTGTAGATGGAAAAAAAAAAAGTAAAAACCAAAACAAAATAAATCTGCGGCTCCTCAAACTAAGGGGGCCCAGGGCAATTGCCCCTTCTGCCCTGTGGTTAATCTGGCTCTGATAACACCACAGGTTAATGGGTGGTGAGGTCCCTTAATACTAGTAAAAACAGATGTCAGGCAGGGGTTCCCTCTGAACTCCCTTCTGTACTTCTTTTGTATTGATCCATTGATAAAGGCAATAAACTCTTCCCCAATAATTTGTCTGGTCCACTGTGAAGACTATCATCTTACATTCTCAACACTGGCATATGCAGATGATATCTGCTTTATGGTCCAAGATGAGCAGTCAGTTTCAAATACATTATCTTTATGTCATACTTATGGTACATTTTCAGGTACATCTTTAAATATGGCAAAATGTACAGAGCAAAGTTTTAAGAACACACAACTATGCCAGACTCACATTGAAGGGATGCAACTTACTTCAGATCCTATAACATTTTTAGATATTTTTTGGGCGGGCAAACCCAGCTAGATATTCTTAACTGGGAAGGAAAAATCACACAGGGTAAACAGTTGGTCCAACAATGGAATAGATGGCCTTTAAGCAAAACCAAAAGGATATATTTAATTAAAACTTTTCTATTACCCATTTTTCTCATTACTGCATCTGTCTTTCCACCCCAGACATCTATGGAAACTACTACACTAAGTGTTTTTTTTTTCAACCTGTCTGGGGCAGCAGTCTTAACCACATAAAAAAGGAACATTACTTATCTGCCCACTAAAAAGGGAGGCCTGAACATGATAAACTCTATTTTATTTTTTGATACCATCTTTTTCTCTACCAATCTTAAACCATTACTACTCCACTCTGATAAAACTTGGATAGACCTCTTTTCGTTTTCCATATCAGCATGGTTTCCTTTCTGGGAATCTGATACACTGAGAGTAGTAAAATGGGCCACATAGCTCCTGGCCTACTTGAGGGAAATACGTGTAAAATTTAAACCATGAAATGTGACTAGCCAGATGGTGGCATCCAAGCATATGGAGCAAATTGATGCCCAAGTATTAGATACACATTTTTCAGAAGATGTTTTTCCATTATGTCCTGATACACAACTAGTCTCCTTAGAGCAATTACTTACTGAGAATAGAATTCCTGAAAAAATGAAAGATGTCAATTGGCTTTGCTGTCATGAGAAATTAAGTATCAAAGCAAATCAAATGAATGAACCACAGAATGACAGAAACTGTTCCAGACCTACACGCTTTCAACAACTCAAAACTATCTCTCATCTCTATTTTTCATGCTCTTATATACTTAATTTTTGGAATTTTATTCCCCATAAATGGAATGAGTCCCTGTTTTCTGTGATAAATTATGATATTCTGATGCATAGGCATTACACAGGCCCTTGGGGCAAATGGGATGAGTCTTCAAATGGTACATCTGGAATGCCAGATGCCTCTTCATAATTTCCCATGGAAAGGAAAGGGAAAATTGTTTAACTAGGAAAGGCACACTAAGCTGGAACTTGTTTTCAGGTGCAACCTGGGAGCATAAGGAAGTTAAGTGACTTGCTCAGGGTGACACAGTATGCAAGTGGGAGCTGATGGGATTCAAACCCAGGTCTCTAGATTTGCAGTTCAGTGCTCTTAACCATTACGCTATACTGCCTCCATGATGAACTGTTAGGGAAAATTTTACATGAAATACATAAGCTTTACTATGCAGAAACCAAATACAGAACACAGTTATATTTAAACAGAGTTTAGAGAAATATGCCCTGCGTGACCAATTCAGATTTTCCAATCACCTAAAAAACTAGACTTTAGTATTCATTACGTAATTTTGAGACAGAAATTAGTAGGTACTTTGCTTTACAGAGATAAAATATAAGATAAAGTTGAGTTATGTCAGGAATTATGTTTCCCTTTAACACTTTACAGGAAAAAAGGGGTGGTGGTGAAAAAGTCAGAATATTGTCATGATCAAAGGGGATTCAAGACTTTTTTTTACTTTAAATGATATAATATTCACATTTCAGAACTGTTTTATTTTTTGTATTATTCCCTTTTCCCTTTGTTTTTGGTTTTGGTTCTTTTTTATGCATTGTGTTTCTTTTTTTTTTTTCCAGCTTGTATAATTTTCAACCCAGTTGCACAATATAGTGTTTTTGTATGATGTATATTTTGGTTTCTTGTATGATTTCAATAAAAACAAATTCCCCTACTATTCCTGAAAAGGAGGGGGGCTCTGTCCATCAGTCTGTAATGGTAGACAGCAAATACAGTGAGATGGATGCTGGTGTACCTGCAGAGGAGCTGATCTCCCTCCCTCCCTGCAGGTCCAGCTACGGAGATCAATGACACTAACATCGACAAATTTTCAAAGGATTGGAGAATTGTGAATGAAGACCTGAACCCAGAATGAACAGAGGAGGATTTAATTGCAGCAAAAAGACAACTACAATCAGAGTTGGCTGCTAAAAAGATGCAACTGCAAGATATGCTGAAAGAGGTAATATTTTCAAGACAAGACAAAATTAGAGGGAGAAAAAAGTGAAAAAGAGAAGACAACAGTCCCCCCAGTGGATCAGGGAAACAAATTCAGCAACAGATACCTGTAGTCAAATTTGGCACCAAAAAACAGCACAGAAATACAACAAGCTACAGGTCCCAACCAAGAACCGGAGAAAGAGTGGACCCCAGGAGTAGCACTAGTTGGAGCCAGTTGGATTCAAACAGAGTCAGGTGAATGGATACCTGACTCCAGCATTCCGCTTCTAGGGAAAAGCACCGAGTTTATTCCAGCAGCATCATTAAACCAAGAGGATCATCAAAATTTTCCAGAGACTACAACAAAGACCATGGAGGTCTCAAGAGACAGGCAGAACTTGACTGGTATGCCTGAAACAAATAGTGACATTGTGATTCAAGGGAAGACCTTCCCAGATTCTGTACCAGATTGTAATAATGACATTGCTATAGAAGGTGCTATTTCAGACAAATGGCACAGATACCAAACCCCATAGAAAGTTCCTCACAGGCAGGACTGGATACAGATGGAGAACAACAACCTAAACAAGTGAGTTTTGCAAGTTTATTTCATAAACCTCCTGAACGAGCAAACTTGCGTCATTCTGTGAGGTTAAGATATAAAGGGGGTGGACAGCCTACCGAACAGAGCCTGTGTGGGAAAAATACTAATTAAGCAATCCCTACAATAAAATTAGGGTTGCCACCTTTGGAAAAGGCAACAACCGGACCCTAACTCCAACCCTAGCCCCACCCCTTTTCATGACTGATACTGCATTGCTTCTCCTCCAAAGTCATTTGTTATGTCATTGAATACTATAATGGAACGGTAAAAGACAATACCTAAGCTAGCAGGTCAACAAACATGTTAACATGCTGTATCTTTTAAACTGGATTATCTATGTCCTTCTAACTATTAATTAATTTGTTTTTTTTTATTGAAATTGTTTTACCAGGTAAACGTACAGAGATAAAGGAAATCTCATATACAGATATGATCTGGGGGACAAGGGAAATATTGTAAATAGTATATAATGATATATAACAAACAAATTGCTTGTTTCCTATAGTCTGTACTTCATATATAGAGAATGAAAATAGACACTGAAAAGCAGGAGAAATGGTCTGAAGTATAGCAGTTAACGTTTAATGTGAAGAAGTGCAAGATCATGCACATGGGGAACAGAAACCCTGGGGAGAGCTACATGTTGGGGGGATGAGTTGTTGACTGTCACCAGAGAAGAGAGGGATTTAGGGGTCATTATAACAGATGACCTGAAATCCACAAAACAAACTGCAAAAGCAGTTGGAAGGGCTAGTGGGATGTTAGGGTGTATAGGGGTGGGTATTACAAGCCATAGGAGGGAAGTGGTGATTCCACTGTACAAGACACTAGTTAGGCCTCACCTAGAGTACTGTGTGCAGTTCTGGAGGCTGCACCTGTGTAAGGATATCAACAGGGTGAAAACAGTGCAGAGGAGGGCAACTAAGATGGTGCAGGATCTGCATGACAAGGCATATGGGGATAGACATAGGGACCTCAATATGTACACATTGGAACAGAGACGGGAGAAGGGACACATGATTGAGACTTTCAAATTTCTGAAGGGCATAAATAAGGTGGAAAGGGATAGCATCTTCCAGTATAAAAAGTACAGTAGGACTAGAGGGCATGACATGAAATTGGAGTGGGGGGTTGCATAAGGGGTATAGTGAGAAGGTTCTTTTTTACAGAGAGGGTGGTGGATGCATGGAACACCCTGCCTTCAGAGGCAGTGGGGGCCCGTACAGTGGAGGGATTCATGAGGGCATGGGATAGGCATAAGGGAATCATACATATGAGGGGGGCATAGCTGAGGCTGCTGACCTAGTAGAGGCAGTGGGAGCAAATTGGTAAAATGGGCAGACTGGATGGGCAGATTGGAAATGAAAGGGTCAATGTGAAGGATATTCTATATTGTTTAGAACAAAAATGTGAAGTACAAGGAGCTCCACATCTTATAGTTGATAGTGAGGGATTTTGGATGGGACAGTGGAAATTTAAAATTCTGCTAAAACACACAGAAGAAGGAATTCAACACCTCCCTAGCAGCTTCTTTTTGGGCAGGGACAGAGGGTTACTGTTTTATCCAGGACAGCCAAAGTGCTGTTACAAATGTAGTTCCCCCAGACACTTAAGCAGCAGTTGTGATAAAATAAAATGTACAATGTGTGGGGTGGTGGGACATCCAGGAATCCATTGCACTTTCACCCCACAGTGTAATCTCTGTGAAGTGGAGGGACACACATTTACAGAATGCCCTTGGGCATCACACAATACAGTAGATGCAGATTTTGCAAAACATGAATTTTATACAAATAAAGCCACAAGAGCAAAGACACAACATACAGAACACAGATATAGCACTTTAGACAACCCCCCAAACCCAGTTTCTTCAGAAGGAAACAAACACCAAAGAGAGAACCAAAACCCACCCAAAATGCCCCCAAAGAGTTAACAGCAGGTAGGATAACTACAGATCCCTCACTTCCATCTGAAGAGAGGCAAATTCAAGCTTCCATACCTAACCAAGGAATGCCCCTCCCCATCGAGCAATTTTAGATAGTACAGAAAGGGAAAGGGAGAAAGAAAAGGACTGAGATCCCATAACACACAGTCACCTTAGAAAATATATTTGAAGCTTTGCAGTGGGGAAACACAGAAATGGATGAAGACCTATTTCCTCTCAAATGGAACATTCTTCGGATAAAGAAAAAGCAAATACACTAAAAACACTAGCAAACAAAAAAGGTGGGGAACCAGATCAGGGCAAAGATCATAACTACGTAATAGGGTCACAGTTTAAAATGAAATTATGGGGGGCCGGCTCAATGGCACAGAAGGTTGAGGCACTGGCTGACTTACCTCTCGCCACGGCGGTGACCCATGTTCGGGAATGAGCACAGGCTGTCAGAGGCCAGCATGGGGGGTGGAGGTTGTGGTGCAAGACAAAGCTGCCATTAGGCAGCTCTCCTCTCTGGGGAGGGATCTAAGCTTCCCTCTGCTCTTGGCTGCCTCACAATGGAGGCCAGGGGCAGCACAAGGTGAGGGAGCCAGGGTGCTAGGCCAATGGGGTGGGAGGAAAGGCCATTACTGGGGCAAGAGGGCGCATGTGTGCCTCCATGTGCATACACCCCTCTCAGTCTAGGGTCCTGGGTAAAAATGGGGAGAAAACCAGGAAACTCGGTTGGGGGCCACGGCAGGACGAAGCCTCCAGACCGGCTCTGGACCAGCTCCGGGGATCTACAGGGACATACAAGGCGTCACAAGATCCCGAACAACCCGGAGTCCAGCAGGGTTGGCTGAAGAGGCAGCTGTGACCTGCCAAAAGGAGAACATAAATACTTGTATATAAAAAAATATTATGGGCTCCTTTCTGAATTACCTCAATGTGAATAGCATCAAAAAGAGTAACCACTTTTGCTATGTTTGAACACAAGAATTGTAATTTTAGAAATAAATAATTTTCTTTTGTGTTGTTAAGAAGATTTAGAGATAGCTCTGTTAGTATAAATTCATCTTTTACTTTGATTTTTTTTCTTTGAATGTGTTATACGATTATTTGGACAGTTTTTGTTTGGATTACACAATAAAAATTCCTCTACTCTTTTTGAGAAATTCCATGGGATCATTAACATCCACCTGAACTACCAAAAGAACAGGCAGATGGGACCTCAGTTGAACGTTTCATCCAAAAGATGGCACCTCAGGAGTGCAGCACCCCACTCATGCTGCACTACAGTGTCATATTGGGATTCAACCCAAGCGCCTGGTATGGGGACCCAGAGTCTTCTGATCTTCCAGCCTCAGAGGCAAGTGTACAATGTGCTGAGCCGCTGATACTGCTTTAATCAATTTATTCACACCAAAAAAATAAGTCAGGGAAAAAAGATATTTTTAAAGCCATTCAACCCTACTTGTCTACCTTGAGGGATGTAATTTTGGGTGGGGACTTTAATTGCAAAGTTCTATCAATCAATCAATCAAAATCTTTATTTATCCAGGCGGGCACCATTGAGCAAGGCTCATTTGCAAGGTGGACCTGGTCATGAATACATCAAAGTACAGTACAGAAGCAGGTATACAAAAAGCAATAATATACAAGGAAGAAAAAGTATATACAGTGTACACAGTACAGTACAAGGTTGAAATAAATAAATAAAAAAACAGCATTATTTTACAATTGAAGAAGTCAGCAGATGTACAATCAACCATAGGCATACAGGGGTTACAAGCAGAGATCTTTTGAGTGAGGCAGCCGGCAACTACACATATAGGGGAAAGAGACCGTGTATGAGGTGGCAGGTTAGAGAGGTAAAGAAGAGGAGGGATATATTACTGATGACTGGGGGCAAAATTGAGCTAAAACCACAGAAAGTGACGATGGCTGTCATGTACTTGTTTATTATGATAATGATGGAGGAGGGGTAGATAATTGGGACTCTACTATGGATGGGGTGGGACTTTAGCCAAGCTGGAGTGGACAGGGAAGGGTGGGTGCAGCAGGAAGAGTTAATAGGGAAAGAGTGAGAGCCAGGGGTAGAAACATGGCGAGCGTCAGGATGGAAAGGGGGAGTTGCAGAATTAGTGGGCTAGCGGTAAGGAAAACATTTGCAAGGTGCTTTCACGTAGCGATTGTAGAGTGCCTTGACGATATTCAGGCTAACAGGGCAGTTCAGCTTCAAGTTCCTTTGTAAACTGTTCCACAATGTGGGTAAAGAGAAGGTTAGAGCAGCTTTGCTGAAACAAGTTTTGACCCTTGGAACTTGGAGGGCAATTAGGAAATAGCTCCTTAGAGCATAGGTGCCTAACACACTCCGGGGAATACAATCTGAGACATATGAGGGGAGCTTGTTGGTCACCACTCTGAAGGCCCATAGGGCAGCGTTTCTATTCCTTCTATAGTGAAGGAAAGTCCAGCCTAATGAAGAGTACAGGGAGCAGTGGTGTGTGGAAAGTGGAAGGCCAGTAATAAACCTGATAGCTCTGTGGTAGAAGGTGTCCAACTTAGCCAGTGCAGAGTCAGTGCAGTGGCTGTAGAGCAGGTCCACGTAAGTTATTAAAGACAGGAAGGTAGCTTGAACCAGTTGAATCTTGGCCTCCTTTGTGAGCAGGTGGTTAATTCTGTAGAATAGTACTAATCTTTGCCTTAGTTTCTTCTGTAGTTCTTTGAGATGGTCAGCGAAGGAAAGTTTATGATCGAGCCAAACTCCTAGATATTTGAATTTAGCTACATACTCTAGTGTTTCTCCAAGAACAGTGGTAATTTGTGAGATAGCCCCCCCCAGCAGGAATTGCCGCATGCAAGGAGGAGGAGGAGAAGAGCATGACTTTTGTCTTTTTTGTATTGAGCAAAAGCTTTTTGTTTATGAGCTGGTATTGTAGAAGTTTAAATTCAGCTTTGAGGTCTTCACAGGCTGCTTCCGGCATGGGAAGACTCAAGTACAGTACAGTGTCATCCGCGAATATGCGACCCAACAGCCTTAGACAGGAAAAGGAAAATGTACGGTGGTGCTACATATTTGGCTAATATGGTCACCTCTGCACTACTGATTGATACGAGCAATGAAAGGAATACCATTGATGTGATCAGCTTTTATAATGGCACACTTGTCACACAAATTGATTTTCTTTTCATATCCCTGTGGTTACACACTACTTCTGCATCAATCGCCACTGTGGAGACTTCAGATCATAAATTAGTCTCACTATTCTGAATGATTCCCCTCAGATTGTTAATAAAGGACTTTGGAGGCTTAACTCCTCCGTGTTGGAAAACATCTTCTTTCTAGAATGTGTTAGGAATTTTATTAAATATAAAATGTCCTCGATTGATATGTATGATGTGGTGGACTGGTGGTCAACTTTAAAGTGAAGCTCCAGGCCTTTCTTGTGAAATTAGTTAAGAAAAAGAAAAATCCAACTTACATGAGGTATTTGGATCTATGGCATCAAATACTGAGGATTTTAAGTAGGGCAGAATGGTCAGAGTTTGATTACACTTCCCAAATTTTGCAAATTAAAAACCAGATGGCACAGTTCCAATATCACAGAATGACATAATTGGCACAAGGACAGAAATTTGGCACTCAGGGCAGGTCAGGGACAGTTAATCCCTTTGAGACATTTCAAGATAGAACAGGCAGTGGAGTTATGGTGGGCTATGGTCAAAATAGTGTAAAAATAGCACAGTGAAAAAACCCACAGTCATAATAGTGAGAACCAGATAAGTGTGAGGAAAAACAGCTGCAGACAAACTCTGTGGTAGCCTGTGATAATGGCGACCGCAATTGAGTGCTTTCAAAAAGGGTGACTCAATCATGGCACCTGTGCACAGGGCTACCTGGCAGGGAGGGTGACCAGATAGGGGGTTTGGCAAATACAGTGATGGGATGTCACTATGTATATATGTGCATGGGAGGGGGGTGGGAGGACCATGCCGTGCAATGGGCAGAAAGGTGGGGAGAGTTTGCGAGGTGTAGTGCGGCAGTGGGCTGCCGAGCTGACCATGTGGCATTGTGGGTTGTGACAGGTTGGGGTTGGGAGGATGCTGGGTTCAGTTCTGGATGTGCTCATTTTTTTGCACTGGGTTGGGGTTTTTTTCTTTTACTTTTGCACCCCCCTCAACATGCACCCCCCTGGAGTTGAGAATCCTTTAGTAGGGGGTGTGGGTGGCGCAGCCCCTCCCACATGAAAAAGGAAAGCGTAAGTCTTGGGTGCCCTCTTGCTGTTGCCATGAGTTCACATCACCGAAATTTATTTTGATGATGTACACTGCCTAAATACAACGCCATCCTGATCACCAAGTTATGGTAATGAACTAACTCTGTGGGATGCAAGTTGGGAGGTGAGAAAGTTGGTGGGGTGCAGGCAGAGTGTTCTATAATTTTCTAGAGGGAATAACGCCCCCTGCACACCCCTCAAATATATATAAACAACCCCAAAGTTGGCAACTTAGGGGGGGACAAAGATGAGGGGCTCGAGGGCAATAAAACCATGTAAAAAAAAAGAGTCTGAAGTGGGTATTGGACCCAGGCTAGCTGGCTGTAGGAACCTGTCCTGCAGCCTGCGACTGCAACCGCCACATAGCAGAGTAGGAAATGGGTATCAAACCCAGGTTAGCTGGCTGTAGGAACCCATCCTGAAACCTGGGACTGCAACTGCTATGCTGCGGCAGCAGGATGGTCAGATTGCACACACTCATGGAGTTATTGTTGTCCACTTGAGTGGCAACACCTACAGCTATAGTATGGTAATGTGTGGCACCATTATGACTGTGCAGATTTTTACTGCACTATGTGTGACGCCAGTAGGACCATGCAGATTTTCACCGCGCTGTAATCCTTGTGCAATATTGACTGGATACCAGTTATGATGGCCCCGAAAGATGAACAGGGAGCCTTATATAACACTATGGAACAGGTACAAGAAGTGGTAGGTACCTATATCATTTTTGGGGGTGTGGGACAACAAGACAATTCTGGCAGACATTTCTTCAGCACTTTGCAAATCCTCCCAATTCCACAGGACATTCAAAATTTATCACAGAAGGATATTTCTATTGAGGAAATTGTGGCAGCAATTAAGTCACTAAATAATGTGGCTCCAGGCAAGGATGGGCTGCCTGGACAACTATATAAAGCATGTGACGAGGAACTGTGTGGAGTTCTAACAAATGTGTTTAACAATTTGTTACAAAACAATAACCAGACTGATTGCTTGTTTTAAGGAATGATGTTTTTTATTCATAAGATAGGAGATAATGGTAATTTAAATAACTGGAGCCCCTCACTTTGCTTAATATGGATGTTAAGATTGTGACTACAATTTTGAACAAACACCTGACATTAGCAGCAGCTAGTGTAGTAATTTCATCTCAGTCGTGCTATTCCAGGATGGAAAATTAGAAATAATTTTACCACAATGAGGAGCCCCACTGTGAGGGGTAAATCATGGGCCTCCTCATACGGGCAGGACTGGTGGATACTGGGGAGGGCAGTGGTGGCTGAAGGGTAAGAATGGGGTATATCCCTGCCATGAGAAGGAGTGAAAAAAAGAGTTAAAAAAAAAGAATCATGGTACCAGCACACCACCAATGTCTAAGAATGTGTTTATTTAGTTAATGAGTTTAACTATATCAGACATACAAGACGACATCCCTGCCCAAACAAAACCACTGTGCACAGTTTAAGGAGGCCCCACCCCTTATAATTCATTCCCTTATATATCAACAATATGCATTTATTTATATATCTATATCTATATATATCTATATAGATATATATATATATATACACACACACATATGCGTGGTTGCACCCCTATAGTTAGGGTTGATGAAGCACTTCAATGTTACACTCAACATTTTGCACTTTAATAATGTTGCAATTGTTCAATGGATTTGCATGCAAATGTGCATGCACTGTCGCCCAGGGTAGATCTCTAGATGTGGCAAGTTATGTTCTGGTCGGATGTGTGGTTTCTGAGTTCCAGAGAGGTGAAAAAAGCATTTTTTTGCTCATTAACTTTGCTGGGATTTTTCTTTGGACTTGCCTACAGCCCAGATGGTTTGGAATCTTGGTCTGACATTTTCAGGACAGAAATGGACTAGCCCACAGATGTGCCTTTTGCTAGTCTAGTGAAAGAATAATAAGTCATTTGTAAGTTATTGTGTTTTTAAAATTTGAAAAAAAATGTTTGAGCATGACCAGTAAGCATTTAAAGATAGCTGTACAAAATGAAAAAGGAATCCTGTTTCATATTGGAATATTCCTTTTTCATTTGCTGTCATCTTGTGTCCTTTTTTCAAGTAAAAAAAATTCAAAAGCTATAGAACTGCCATCATTTAGAGACAACAACACATCTCTGGGTGATTGGGACCACCTTAAGTGTAAGCTGCACTTCACAGTTGCAGACATGCCCTAGAAACTGTTTTTTTTTACAATTATGAATCCTTTTTCATGACCTAATGATATGAAAAAAGAATCCTTTTTCATATCATGATCACAAAAAAGGATCCTTTTTCATGAAGGGAGACTCTTCTAATTGCATTCTGCTGCCATCTCCCATACTCTTGTGTACTTCCCTGGTGTCTAGTGGCCCCTCACCTTCCAATACCCATCCCCTGTTTACATTTAGTTTCCTTGGTGTCTAGAGGCACCCTCCAATCTCCATGCCCTGTCTCCCTTTAGTTTCTCTGGTGTCTAGTGGCACCTCCCACCTGCTGATTGTCTTCCCCCTGACAACATTTTTCCCTGGTATCTAGTGGCACCCCTGACCCACTGATTGCTATCCCTTGTATTTTATATTTTCTGGTGTCTAGTGGCACCCCCACCCACCCACTGATTTCTGTCCCCATTTGTAGTTTTGTATTTCCTGGTGTCTAGCGGCATTCCCCACCCCTGATCACTGTGTCCCTTGTATTTGAATATATTCTCTGGTGTCCAGTGGTAGCCCCACCCCTGATCACTGCCCCTTCTATTTTTATGTTCCCTGGTGTCTAGTGGTACCCCTACCCTCCAATCACTGCCCAAGTACCTGTAAAGAAATAACTGCCCTTAAAGTTTTTTTAAAGATAAAATGGTCTCACATCGATCTGACCCCCCACCTCCCACTCAACACCCACCACCCCACACACCCCTGTACACCCCCACTCACCCTCAGTCACCTGAACAGGTCCCAGGTACATGATCCATTCTGTGATCAAAGACAAGTCTTGCTGCTGAAACCAGCCACCACAATATGAGAAACTAAGGTACATGTGGGTCAATGTATTTCAATGGGGGTTTCAACTTTTATGCATAACTTAGCCATGTTTTGACATTTTGACCCCAAATTTTCAACATGGCCTTTTGGCGACCCCACCTCATCATGAACAATATGACTATCATTAAGCAACACCCGCCCAAAAGGTGATTTTGTGGTCGTCTAGCGAATTCACCTTTTGGGTAAGATTTGCATAATGACAGTCATATTGTTCATGAGGTGGGGGTCATAAGAAGGCTATGTTGAAAATTTGGGTCAAAATATGTAAAACATCAAAAAATCAAAAGTCTTTCAAACACAGTGCAATAAAAATTGGAATAAATTGCCTGATAATTTACATAATTTTTTGAAGTTCAATCCTTTCAAGACATCTTTGAAAAAGCTTTTATACTTAGTCTTATTGTAACCGTACATAAAGCAGCTCATCCAGAAATTATTATTACATGCACTCTATGTTTTTATGGTTACTAGTAAGTCTGTATTAATGTTTTTGTATTTCTCATTGTATTTTTGGCTTCTTAACATTTGTGCCTGCCTGTATATTTGTGATACTGTCTGATTGTTCTGAATATTTCTGGGTCAAGCCTGTAAAAGGGCCATGTGTCCCAGAGCTTTATTTACCCAGTTATCAAAGTTTTAAATAAAATATATAAATAAAAAATAAAAATGGCGAAGTTATGTCCTTTCATTGCAATTTTGCTATGCATGCTCATAACTTTGGAAATTTTAAAGACTTTGACCCCACATTTTCAACAAAGACTTCTTATTACCCCACCTCATGTATGTCACAGCTGTAATTTTTTTTCAAGTCCTGGCCAAAATGTGTTTTCACATCTGTGGCCCAGAATGGCATTGTAGTTGTGTGAAATTACATTTTGGTGGGGATTTGAAAATGTTCTTTACCAGGTACATGAGGTGGGGTAATAATATGTCTATGCTGGAAGTTTGGTCACTATTGTCCTATAAATGGAAGTGTAGGACCTTTCCACAGCAACATACATATCTGTATCTATGGGGGGATAGGAATGCAGGGCCTAAAGTGCATTGAGCTCCTACAAGCAAATAACACAATGATTACACTTTCTCAAAAAGTAAGGAAATTGTTAGCAAACAACTATGTGAATGCATCAGTTAGGGTTAATATCAAACTGTAAAAAGGAGGGAAATGTGACATTAGGGTTTCCAAGCCTAACACCCCGTCCCCACCTGGCACACACCAACAGGGGTCGGGGATGTGCCTTGGGGTCATCGGACATAATGCTCACCCCATTCTCCTATACTGTACTCATCTCAGCTTATTTACTTATGGAATGGGGTGAACGTTATGGCTGATGACCCCAAGGCACAACCCAAATGCCAGGTGGGGGTGGGGTGTTAGGGTTTGAAACCCTAATGTCATATTTCCCTCCTTTTTAAGGTTCAGTATCAACCCTGACTGATGCATCAACATCGCTTTTTGTAAAGAATATATATATATATATATAAATATATATATATATATATATATATAGATATAGATATATGTTCATGGCAAAAACTCTGTTTAATGCATCAGTTAGGGTTGGTCACAGCAACAAAACAAGGAAATTTCATTATTGGGTTGCCATCCCTTTTCCCTACACCTCCACCCCGCAGCAGGCATCAGGGTGTGTGTTGGGATCATTGGCCCTAACTCTCACCCTATTCCATGTGTAAATAAGTTGAGGTGGTGCAGTATAGGAGAATGGGGCGACAGGATCAATGACCCCAATGCACACACCAATGCCTGTTGGTGGAAGCGGGGTGGGTGTGGGGTGCCAGGGGTGGCAACCCTAACACTGAATTTCCTCACTTTTGTCGCTGTGGAAAAACCCTAACTGATGCATTAAACAGAGTTTTTTGCCATGAATTTCCCTTCTTTTTGAGAATGTACACTATAAATAGTGAATGGTATGTGGTGGTGACAGTGCAGGGCCCTTTGGGTCCCACGCTCCCACCATGATGCCCATGTCTGCGTGATAGCCATAACAGTAACGCTAACACTAGCAGTGATGGTAACGGTGAGTGAAACACAAATGCTAATGGTAAGTGTAACAGTAACAGAAACATGAATGCAAATGCAAGCTCTAAGTGTTATGGTAGTACAAATGGAAATGCAAACACAAGTGGTAATGCAAATGGTATCACAAATGCAAATGGTAATGGTAATGGTGATGCAAATGCAAATGTGAAAGGCAATGGTAATGGTGACAGTAAATGTAACCACAAACACTAACAGTCATAGTAAAAGTGACGCAAATGTAAATAGAAACAGAAATGGTTACGGAAATGGAAGCTGAAAGCTAACCATAATGCAAACAGTGAGGGAAACACAAACATAAATGCAAATGGTAATGCACATGGAAACAGTAACAGTAAGCTTATGTAAGGCAACTGTACCGAAAAGTCTGTATCTGGCTTCGTTTCCAAAATAATGGCACAAAGGCGATATGATCCAACAGTAGCAAAAAGTTAGTATCTCTTTTCATTTCTGAGATAATGATGCAAAGTTGATCTGAGGCAACAGTAGCGAAAAGTCCATATCTGGCTTTGTTTCCGAGATAATGGCACAAATGCGATGTGATCCGACAGTATCGAAAAGTCTGTATCTCGCTTCGTTTCCAAGATAACGGCACAAAGACTAATGTGAACCAAATGACTGAAAGGCACCTCCATATCACAAGGGCTACCTAAGTTATAAATTTCAAACACTAGCACCATGCATAACGGTATGCGCAAAACGATAAGTGCATCACGCAGTATCTCCACAGTGAATTATTTTCCCAACATGTAAACATCATAATTCACATCTCCATGACATCCACTCAACACCTTCTGTATTTCAAGGGAAAAGACCGAACCATTCCAGAGATATTCAATTTTGAAGTTTCTGCACCTTTAAGAAGTCTTCCACCACAAAATGGTGGAAATCGCGGCTGAAAATGCCGCGGAACTCACGACCAAAAAATCTCTGACTGCAAAGTTGGGCAACTTAAAATGCTTGTAACTCTGGAACGGAGCAACATTTTTTCACCAAACAAAAACTGGAATGTTCCTTGAAGAAATGACTTTCCATGTGCCAAACGGCAGACCAATCAACTACATAGTGGCTGCGCTATGCATCACACAAAAAAAGTGCAGAAAAATAGCAAAAACTGAATGTTTTTCAGTGCAATATGCAAAAATCATATGCAGCAGTGAAATATAAATTGGTAAATAAATAGATGGACCATTCCACTCCATGTATACCAAATCTTATCCAAATCTCTTCAACTGTTGCAGAGCAGCATGAGCATAGAACTGCGCACGAGTGGCAAAAACATACATTTTTGGGCGCTTCATTCTGCAAAAAACATATGCAGATGTCAAATGAAAATTGGTAAATTCACAGAAGTAACATAGTAGACTGAGTATTACAAATGTCAGAGAAATCCATGGAAATGCAAGTTATAATGCAAACAAAAATGATCACGCAACCGGTAACGTAAACACAAGTGCAAAAGTTAATACAAACACAAATGGTGATGCAAACAGTTACAAAAATGCAAAAACACAAACAGTAACGTAAACGCAAATGGTAATGGCAGCAGTGAGGTGAAAGAAAATAGTAACGCTAACGGTAACGCAAATGCAAGCGCAAACAGTAACGCAGACAGTGACACAAATGGCAATGATAATGCAAATGGTAAGACAAATGCAAGAGCAAACTTAAATGCAAACACAAATGATAATGCAAATGGTAATGGCAATGGAAACGCAAATGCAAATGGTAACAAAAAATGGTAACGAAAATGCAAACGGTAACATTAACACAAACAGAAATGCAAACGGTAATGGCAACGGTGACACAGAAAGAAACAGTAATGCAATCTACAATGGAAATGCAACCAGAAACGCACATGCCAATGCAAATGGTAACAAAAATGCAAACGGTAATGGTAATGCAATTGGAAATGCAAACGGTAACAGTAACACCAACGATGATGCCAAAGGAAACAGTAACACAAATGGAAATGCAAACGCAAGTGCAAATGCAAATGGTAATGCACACAGTGATGCAAAAGTAAACACTAACAAAAACGGCAATGGAAATGTAAACGGTAACAGTAATGCATGCAGAAATGCAAACTCAAAGGGTAACGCACACGGTGACATAAAATAGAAATGCAAACGGTAACATAAATGCAAGCGGAAATGCTAACGGTGCCAGTATCGCAGAGCACAAACTTTTTTCCCCAAAAAGATGCATTCAGAAGCACAGTGAATACAAAGAATGTTGCCATAATAATGGCCCTCAGAGTAGAACATGAGCACTTGGAATACTAAATGGCTTATATCTCAGGAACCGTATGACGTAGAAAAAAAATTCAAATCTCATGTTATTTATGACTTTCCAGGCTAGTTTTGTACTTAACCCCGTAGTGCGGGACTAAGCATTTTTTCGATGAAAAGTCTGTACCTCGAACCGTTTTTAAGATACGGGCCCTGAAAGGCATGACGGATGCAGTAATGTTATCCTGTGGGGGGACAATTGTCAACTTTGGAGTGCCGTAACTTTGAAAACCTCTAATATTTTGTCACCAAACCAGCAAAAGGCAAATTTGTGGGATCTTTGCTGTTTTCCCTGCAAATTTCAGCCCAAAAGACCAAACCGTTCTTTTGCAGCAGGGTGGCAAAGATTCCCTATTGCCTTGGGCATAGTGTCACAAAGTACTGTTGCAAATCACGACACTTTCACAAACAAAATCACGAATATGTCACATTTGAGAAAGTACTTTGCGACACTACTTTTTACAAAAATTTAGAAAACATATTTCTGGGGTGTTTTACCCCCAACAAAAAGACATGGCTAGCATCATCAGGGCTCGGGTAGGTGAACACAACAAGAATTGTGTCCCTAGAGGGTCCCAAATTTAAATGGCAAGCATTTCTCTGACCACCAACTGAAAACAAAATGGCCAATTTTGTTAATGCATCCAGTTAGGGCTGAAGCAATAAAGTAGAAATGAGGCATTAAAGCTTCAAACCCAAACACCCCACCCTACCACCCTCACTGCCTTCATTTCCTTCACATATCTCAACAAGATTGGATTGCCTGGGGTCAACAGGTCTCATCCCATTCTATGTGTATGGAAGCTTGAAATGGCACAGTATAGGAGAATAGGGTGAGAGTTAGGCCTGATGACCTCAAGGCATACCCCAATGACTGTTGGTGTGTGGAGGGTGGGATGGGGTGGTAGGGTTGGGGTGGGTGTTAGGGTTCAAAACCCTAACACCTCATTTTCCTGCTTTTGTTGTTTCAACCCTAAATGATGCATTAACAAAGTTTTTTGTAGTAAATTTCCTTACTTTTTGAGAAAGTGTAATCTTATCTGTATATGTTTGTGGGAGTGCAGGGCCCTCTGGATCCTGCATTCCTATCAGTCTATAGTGTGTTGTGATTGCACAGGGCCCTCTGGGCCCTGTGCTCCTATGTAACCATAAGTGTATAGACATTGTAATTAACCCCCATCTCCAGGACCTGCATTCCCATCCTGCTCCCATTACTCCATAATGATATCACTTTGTTGGAGTATAGGGACCTACTGGCCCTATGCTGTCATCTATCCATAAGTGTAGAGACATTGTAATGAACTGTCATCTCCCTGTGGGAGTGCAGGGCCTGGAATTGCATAATGGAGGGCCGAGCAGTCCCTTTACTACATCTATCTATAACTGTAGAGATGCAGTGTAGGCCTAAAGACATTCCAAGTAACCCTTGTGATGCAAATGGTGCAATATCTCTGTAACTGTAGGAACATTTGAAAAAATTTGACTGGAGTAGTAATCATTAGTGAAAAATCCATATCTCAAACCGTTTTCGAGAAATAGGCATTGAAAAATACAGTGTCCGACACAATATCATCCTATGGGAAATTTACAAACTTCAAAATGTTATAGGTATGGAAGCAATGTAAATTTTATCACCAAACCAGCACAAGTCACATCTCTGGGGCATGCTATTTGTACCCTGAAAATTTCAGCTCAAAAGCCCTAGCCGTTTCTTCGCAGTGAAGTGACAAAGAAGAGTAAACTTTAGAAATCCCTTTTCATGAACTGTCAAAATCCCTTTTCATGAGGTGTCAAATCCTTATTTCTATCAGGGCCATCTGGTCCCACAAATCCAAATTCCTTCTCGCAATGCGAAAAGGGATTTTGACACCTCACGAAAAGGGAATTGGCTCATGAAAAGGGATTTTGACAGCTCACGAAAAGGGATTTGAGTTGTCAGACCAGATGGTCATGTGGGTAATGGGATTTTGACACCTCATGAAATGGGATTAGGCTCACAAGGGATTTTGACAGCTCACAAAAAGGGATTTGAAAACGTAATCCCTTTTCGCGAGGTGTCAAAATCCTTTTTCGTGAGCCAAATCTCTTTTTGTGAGATGTCTAAATCCCTTTTTGCATCATGAAAAGGGATGATCCGCAGGGAGATCTAGTCTGACTATCCCATCTCTTTTCATGAGCTGTCAAAATCCCTTTCTGTAAGGTGTCAAAATCGGAAGCAAGTCACAAAAAAGGATTTTAAAAATCAAAAATAAACATTCTGGGGCCACAGTGAAGTAATCCAAAGGCAGAAAACTACAAAGGATGTGCACATGAGCAAAATACTGTACATACTTTGATGTCTCCAGAAGACATCCCTTGGTAAAGTTAAATCATTTTGTTTGGGCTGGAAAAATGAAAACAAGATGGTGACCCGGCAAAAGGGAATTTTTTCCTCATGAAGAGAGAGATTTAATGAATCTCTTTTTGCGAGCTATCAAGATCATTTTTTGTGAGCCCTAAATCCCTTTTTGCACTGTGCAGCTATCCAAAAGACTGAACTGAGCATTCTCAGAATCTGAAATTTAAAAATTTAATATCTTTGGAACAGATTAATATTTTTCAACAAACCAAGGCTGGCTTGTTCTTTGGGGCAATCTCTTTCTATCCTGAAAATTTCAGACCAAAATTACAAATGGTGTGGTCGTAGCATGATAAGGAAAAAACAGCCCAAACAGGCCTGGACTTTTACAGTCTTTTCATTATGCGCAGCATGAAAACCACAAATCTGATCAAATCGAAACTTGGTAAGTCAAGAGATCTACCCTACAGGACAGGGCATACCAGATTTTATGCAAATGTGATGCAAGGTTGCAAAGTTATTAAAGTGCACAATTTGAGGTTTAACATTAAACTGCCTACTCAACCCTAACTATAGTGGCACTACCACGCCACTATGACATATATATATATATATATATATACACACACACACACACACACACACATAATATATATATATATATATATATATATATATATAAGCAGTACTAGATAAAAAATCTAATCTTTTGCAACAATTTGTTCCCTGTGCTCTGTTGAGCACATACCTAATATCCTTTCTTGTTTTCAATGTACTATCAGCCCTTAATTTGCTCCATTTTTCTTTGTTTTTGTTTATATTTTCCCCACCTGCCACATTAAACTGGAACCTTCTGCTGCCAATCGTGCACATGCATGACTCGCAGTACTACACGGGGCAGCAGGAAAGGGCAGTACAGGGTCCCATGGAAGTAAACAAAGGATGTGCTGCAACGTGAGGGAGGAGCTCGGCTGCAAATTAGGCACCAGCCATATTAATTGTGGGTGTACAACAATGGAAATACATTTTAAATATCTAATAATCTAAAGATCACTTGAAAAAATATTTACATATATGGAAACTGGAACTATGGCTGCATGCTTCCAGCCAAAAAGCAGAATTTTGATAATCACTTCCTGATTATCCAGTACTGCTGCTTTAAAAACATATGCTCTACAACAAACATTTATACAATCAGGAGGTCAGTTAATTTATTTTCAATGGAAGTCTAAAACTTCCAGGAGTTCAAATCTGGAAGTCATTCCAATTTTTTGGAAGTCAAAATATTTCCAGGATCCCACTTTTGGAAGTCAGTATTCTTGGATGGACAAATGTATGGATGTTAGCATAACACATTAGTGGTAAAATACAATTTCTTTCATAAAAATCCATCATTTCTGACTTCCATGCCTGCAATTTTGGAAGTCATCTAATTTTTGATTTTACATCTGGAAGTCAATGACTTCCTCCCTATTTATTTTAGAAATTGTTGCCGTATTTTTGGAAGTCAAATACTCCCAAAATGGAGTTAACTGAAACCCTGTGTACAATGATTTAACACATGCTGAAAACATGGTTAGGATACTGGAGTTAGATGGAGATATAATTTCATAAATAGGAAAGGACATCTGTCAGTGTTCCCGGACACCATTTCTACTTCATTTCAATCAGCTTGTGATAATAGTATGTAAGTATAAGCTTATCACAGGACCTTCTGTCAATAAGGACCCTTTAGAAAAGCACAAAGAAGAAAATGTTAAGATTTTACCAGATCTTGGAGCAGATCCAATGAAAAGCACAATAATTACATCCCGGCGATACATTTAGAGACATGGGGAAGAAATGGAGGAATGAGGAAGATGGAAAAGGAATGAAGGAAACAATGTGAATATAAAACTGATAGGATGAAGGGAGTGGTTGGAGTGTAATGGGGGATGGGGAGAAAAAAAAGGGAAAATAATTCACAAACATGGAGAGGCAAATGACAAGACACAAAACATCCCATTCAAATTATTTTAAAGAATGGAGCAAATTCAAGGTAATCATCCTGAGGCCCTGGGGTATGCAGGGACCCAAGTGTGTAGATCCAAAAGGACTGCTGATGCACCATTTAGGTATCTAGATCTTCACCTTTTAGGCAAAAATTAACCTGTCAATTCCTGTGCATGCAAAAGAGTGCTGAGAGGGGCAATCATAAGCTATATGAGATGTAATGCCAAGGCATTCTCTTCATTTTCTTTGGCAATTGCTTTTAAATGTTTCCCAAGCCTCACTTTAAACTGGCTCAGTCTTAACCATCCTCACAGAAAGCACCACAACTACAAGTGACCAGATATACAGTTGTGGTACTTCAATTTATGAATTTGGAAATATTAAACAACTTAGCAGTGTTTACAATGCCAAACTGAGTGCCAGCCTGTATTACTGTACAACATGTGCATTGGCCACATGTGAGATGTTCCGATTGTGGGTTATTTCCATGTATTGATATATTGCAAGTGTATCAATATGGTGCACCTAAATAACTGACCTTACTCCAGGCTTTAATTAAAAAAATTACATTTCTAGCTCTAATGTTTCAGAAGTTATCCCTTTTTAAAGAAATTTCCATTTAAACAAGCTAACTTTCATTTTTCTTATTTAAAAAATTCATTTTGCTCACCACAGAGCATAAGGAACCATCTCAAGTCAGCACTCCTGCACTGTACAGTATGTACCACACCAATGCAGGAGTGCTGAACTGAGACAGTTCTGTATATGCTTTTTTTGATAAGCAAAATGAATTAAGATTTTACCAAAATGCTGTGGTAAAAGATTTTAATGGGATGACCCACATAAATGATACAAATGAGTTATAAGTGATTATGCTGTGTATGTTAGCAGCATACTTAATATAAATGAAATTATTATGTCAGGAGGACACTAACCTTGCTAACGCTGTTTTTTAAGGTGGTGAAATGCTGGACATTAATGGTTGCCGGTCAAAGCTGAAATAAAATGGATAAAGTGATATGAAAACTTCTCTGAGCCACCAAGTGTGGTTGTGACTACCCTTGGTATTTTTAATTTTATTTTACCAACATAACCTTGCTTATAACTGTGCCACATAGTGGTGCAAAGCTGAAACAGACTGTTTTTTTTTAACTTACACTATAAAACATATTTTTGTGTGTGTGTTTATATGTAACTTTGTGTTTTAAACTGATAGATAGCTTTAAAAGTTTTACAGAGGACCCATTTTACAAACACAATAAGACACTCTCTGGGCATTGACTGCCATGGGTTAATGCACTTCCAGGTGCTGAAGGCACTTGACACAAGCTGCTCATGCTTCACTATACACCCAGGCATACATTAACCCTTGACAACCAATGCTCATGTCATCTCTTATAGAAACGTAGAATTTGAAGTCAGATAAGGACTGCTTGGCCCATCCAGTCTGCCCATTTCTCCCTACCTATTACCACTGACCATGCCTTATCTACAGCACTTTCTCCCTTCCCCCTTCCTTTCCCTTGTGCTTATCTCATGCATTCTTGAATCCCACCACTGTTTTTCCCCCCCATCACCTCTGCTGGAAGACTGTTCCAGGAATCTGCCACTCTTTCTGTGAGAAAGTAGTTCCTCACATGTCACCTGAATCTGTCCTCTTCCAGCTTCGTAGCACGTCTTCTTGTTCTTGAGCATCTTTTCTTTTGAAAAATACTTCCCTTCAATACCTTATTTACCCTATGAGATATTTAAAGGTTTCTTTCACATCTCACCTCCCCTCCCCCTCCTCTGTTCCAGGGTATATATCGAGGTCCTTTATTCTCTCCTCATAGGGCTTTTGATGCAGACCCTGCACAATTTTAGTTGTCCTCCTCTGGACTGCCTCCACTCTGTCTATGTCCTTCCAGAGATGTGGTCTCCAGAACAGGACACAGTACTCTAGGTGAGGTCTTGCCAGAGAACTATACAGAGTCAACACCACCTCCCTCTTTTGGCTGGTGATACCCCTCCCTATGCACCCCCAAGCATCCCACTAGCCCTCCCTACTGCCTTGTCACTTACATAGCTATGCTATTTTACCAGTAGATATGCTAATTGAATCCCATGGTATGAATTGGGTAGTCTATCAGGTAGCTTAAAATATGATTGTTATTCAGTGCATACTGTTGATTGATGTCATTACTCCCTTACACTTGAGCTGCACTTTTCTCAGCCACATGTAAGGAAACAAAGATGGCAGTATTCTTCACTGAAAAACAATCATCTTTGAAGCAACCTTTTAAAATATTCCCTATATATACACCACAATAATAATGAATGTGACAAGGAGCTCCTGCCACTCTTGAGGATCGACTTTTTCTTAAATTTGTTGCAACAGTTCTATTTCTTAGCCTAATCTGTTCTTTACAATTTCTAGTCCATAATGTTGGTCACCTATGGGCACCCCCTTCCCTTTCTTGACTATGCTATAGTGTCCTCTTTAATTTTCCTTTTCCTTCTCAGGTTCTTGTACAGACAGGTTGTTGTGGTGACCTCCAAGCATATGTAAAACAGGTTGCGTTTATCATTGGTGGCTTTAGTATGTAATAGCACTATGTCATAAAATACCTTGATGTATATTTCTTACATTTACAAAACCTGTAAATGTTGAAAATACTATAGCACTATGTGTTTTTGATAATGGTAAAAAGTACTAGAAGAAGAAGAAGAAGAATCAGCATTTATATAGCGCTTTTTCATACACAGTGTCCCAAAGCACTTTACAAGCAATGCTAGACTGGTAGTGAAGTGACTGAATGTGTGGTGGCAGCAGTGGCAGCCATATCACACATCATCACCCACACACAGCCTGGATAAGTGCATGAACCAGTTTATGGGAAGGAAAATGTTGGCTAGGACACTGGGAATGTTCCCTGCTCTTTGCGAAGAGTGCCCTGGGTTCTTTTACTTCCACCTGGGCACCCACCAGGACAGGCAGAAGAGGCCTTGGTTTAACATCTCATCCGAAGGATGGCACAACCCAGCAGTACAGCACCCCCCAATACTGTACTCGGATGGCAGCAATTTTTAGGTGCAAGTCCAATCCCGGTGTGGGATGAGAACCCACGACCTTCTGGTCCAGAGGCGGATGTGCTACCAACTGAGCCACACTGACACGTAGGTGACTATTATAGAAATGAAGTTAGTTGCGCTATTTAAAATGCATGTAAATTGCTGTAAGTTGAACACGCCTGAAATGTCATGGTGATTTGCATATATCCCATGATGCTTTGCTTGATGGAAGTATGTATGATATTGTATTTCTTTGAAATTTGATTTATTGCCAATGCCCTTTGGGGTAACCCTTTTTTCAGTGATTCTACACTGAGGTTCTTTGGTTTTAGCTTGTTTTGTTTTTTTTTCTTTTTGAGTCCCCACTACCCAAGAAAACGGGGCCCACATAGGGATGAAGGGTTTTCACTGAAAAGTAGTTAGATCAGAGATCAGTGTCAGTAGGTGCTGGCTAAGTGCAGAGAAAGGACATACATTGTCTGTTGCTGCAAACTGATGTACTGAAGAAGGAATATGGCATTGCAAAAGTGTATTTCTTGTATTTTGAATAAACGTCACACAGAGATTGTGTGTTGACCATGAAGTTCAGTACCTGGTCTATTGTTGTCACACAACTCCTCCACAGTGAATGAAATTAAGCAACAGATCATGTTATTGTGGGATAAATACTTATTTTGCATTAGAACACATTATTGCACGCAGAACATGTTATTTTCACTTTGAACCATAGGAAAAATGGAGCAGATAGAGTTTACAATAGAAATAAAGGCAGTTTTGTACATTGACCAACCCCCGGAAATGACTCAATGTTCACGCCTTCTCATGGATGCTCATATGGCAAGGTTTATTACATGGAAACTCAACCATAGTGATACATTCCAAACATTCATTTATTTACAGTTTATCACATCCAACATGTCCATATTTACACAGTATTTGAAATCCATCTTTAGCCCCAAGCTTTTCTTCCTTTTCTTCTTGTTTTCAAGTGTCCGGATGCCAAATATGCCCCCCATACCATCATCACCTTCCTTGGGCCTTCTCAATTTCCTAGGTACAGAGATAGTACCCTGATCCCCAGTAGTCCTAAGTTCCCCCTTCCCCACCCCCTTTTACTCACATCTGGATGCCACTGATCCCAGCCCATGTTGTCTATCCGCCTCCCCCATCCTGCCCCACCTTTTCTCCCACTAAGCCCTACCCCACCTCGCTTTCCCCCTTTCTCACTGCTCTTTCAGCAGCCTGCACCTCTGAAACTGCAGGTTCTGTCCACCTGCCCTGGACAACAGTCCACCATCACATGCTCCAAGGTTCCCCTTCTGTCTATGCCCCATTTCAATCCCAGACCCCCTTATCTGAACTGAAATCCTTTGGGTGGCTGGGAGGAAAAATCCTAGCAGAAAGAGGGAGAACTCAGGGTTGCAGAGCCTTAAATACCCCCTAAGGACCCCAGGAAGGACTCCACTTAGCTCATCCCCCCACCAATCCTATTCTACCTGAGGGTGCCCGTCACCTCCCTTCAGGTGGTTTCATCCTTACATCATTAGGCTCCTCCCCTTACCTTACTTGATGCTGCCCCCCACCCCCTCCCTGCCTAATCCTGTCCCCTCCTATACTTGTCATTTCCTTAGGCCTGACAAGTGACAACTCAGGTTGCTTTTTATTGGCAACCCCATTTGTCCATTGACCAACCCCCAGAAATGATTCAATGTCCACACCTTCTTATGGACGTTTGTATGGCAAGGTTTATTACACTGAAATTGAACCATAGTGATACATTCCAAACATTCATTTATTTACAGTTTATCACATCCAGTATGTCTATATTTACATATTATTTTAAATCCGACTTTAGTCCCAAGCTCCTCTTCCTTTTCTTCTTGTTTTCAAGGGTCCGGATGCCAAATCTGATCCTCCCCCACACCATCACCACCTTCCTTGGGCCTTCTTAATTTACTAGGTCCGGAGGTAGTACCCCGATCCCTAGTATTCCTAAGTTCCTCCTCCCCACCCCTTTTTTGCTCATGTCCAGATGCCACTGATCCCGGCCCATGTTGCCTACCTGCCTCCCCCATCCAACCCCCCTTTTTCCCGCTAAGCCCTCCCCCCTTCCCTCTTATTCCCCCTTTCCACTAGCTCACCTCCAGCTCATGTTGGAAGGTTGGCTTCCTGCCTTGTGGTCTAGATTCAGCCTTTCTTCTCCCATTTCCCAACCAGCTCTATCAGCGGCAGTAGGAAAAAACCTATGCCAGCATTGGCAAGGTGAACCCTATCTGAGCAGTAAGCCCTGGGGCCTATCAAAGGTTATTTCCTTGTGTGAGACATTTGACCCCCCCATTTCTTGAAGCAGGCCCATGACCCTCCTATTCAGTCTCTTCCTGGCCTTCTCAATTGCCCTTATGTCCTTAGCAAATCTCCAGACCCTTCTTGAAATTATCTCTGACCATAAAATCTCCACCCATGGCCATCAGCCTTTTACCATTTCAAAATCAACTTTATTAGCCTGGAACAAGGCCCCCCATGCGGTTTTCCCCATATCGTTGTCGTCCAGGTGTATCACCAGGATATCCGGCCTGCCCCAAGTGAGCTTTAAGTCCTTGATTAGTGACAAGAGTTGGACCCATTTCATTCCCCGAAGCCCCTTCCAGTGGACTTTCATCATCTTTAGGTCCCTCCAAAGTTGCCTCCCTCCCGGAGTGGTAGCCACATATATTTTGGCCCAGTAAACGAACAAGAGCCCCAATTTCCAGATGTTCCTCCTGCCCCCTCCTGCCACATAATAAGAGAAAAACAAAGCAAAATTGTAACAGGTTATTGTCTGACAAACCTTTTATAGCAAGATGATCTCCATCTACCTACTGCCTTGATGTCCTCGGCTGACGCCCCTTTTTCTGCTGCTCCCGAAGCCGCCCCTATTCTGAAAAAACGAGGTGCAAAATCCCTGGGTTCCAGCCCTATGAAGGCCAAACTTTTCTTCAACACACACCCTATTTGGTAGGCTGTGACTGGCACCCATTTCCATGCTTGAACCAATGCCCTTCCCCTGCTGCTCTGATGTCCTTGTATTCCTCCATGGCCTTCACTGCGCACCCACTGTTCCCTTCCTCTCACCATATCACCACCCTTATTCCTTGGCCCATTTGGTCTGTCTTGGACCTTCTGAGTCAGAGTGCCACACTCTCACCTAGGAATGATACCTCCAACTCGAGCAGTCTGCCTTCTGAATCTGCCTTACTCTTGGCCACAGCCTTACTGATCCTAAAAGCTGTTTTAGTCATAACCATAAAAACTGTGTGAAAAAGGCAGGCCTCCTGGGTGGAGACACACACTGCCCTGAGAACTGATCCTAACCTAACCAAGATGTCCTCTGTGATAGGCTTTCTGCCATCCACCTGAGGCCCTTGATCCTTCTGCCAGCCCAACGGCATGCGCCTAACCCTCCTAGCCTTGTTGGGTTCCGGCCATTCCCCCAAGCCACATACCCAACCAATGCCTGCCAGTTGTACCCCCATGGTGGAAAAGGCTATACCTTTCTCCCACCTATCCACTATAAACCTCATTACCTGTTCCTCTGAAGGGGGCATACTTATCTCCATGCCCTGCTGCCCCCAAACTCCTAGAAGCCCTCCCATACTCTTTTATAAGCCTTCAGCATGCTTGACAACCAGGAGTTGTGATAAAGCATTCAGGCTCTTGTCACCCAATCTCCCATAACTGCTCCGGCACCCTTGTTTCCACCTCCACTGCTCCAGGGGCCAACTCTAGGAACCTTCCCATCTGCAAACAAGAAAGACTGTCAGTGATTTCGTTATTCACCCCCTTCACATGCTTGGCTTTAAAAGTCAGGTTGAGCCACAGCCCTGCTAATATCAGCTGCTGCATTTCCCTGGTGACCATGTCCATAGACCCCCGTTTCTTATTAATGACCTCAACCACTGCCCTATTATTGCACCAGAACACCACCTTCTTACTTTTCATCCTGTCACCCCAAACCACCATGGCCACCCAGATGGGAAAGATCTCCAGGAAAGTGATATCCTTCAAGAGCCCTTCAGACCTCCACCTCTCCAGCCAAGCTGCTGACATTCATTGACCTTAGAAGTAGGTCCCAATACCTAATGCTCCTGAAACATCAGTATAAAGTTCCAAGTCCACATTGTCAACCCAGTCCTCCTGCCAGAATGACACCCCATTGAAATTGTACAAAAAGGTCTCCCAGACATCTAAGTCCTGTTTTATGCACCTGTTGATATCTGCCCACTGATGAGGTAATTTAGCTGTCCCTGTAGCCCTGGCCAGCCTCCTAGTGAATGCCCTCCCTGGCCCTATTGCTCTGCAAGTGAAATTGAGGTGCCTCAGCAGTTGATTTACTAATGCAAGCTGCACCCTCCATTTCCCCTTGACCTGTCCCAGCAAACGCCTTAGCTTTTCCACCTTGCTGGCTGGCAACCGAAAACACTCCCCCTCCATGTCTACCTTGATCCCCAAGAATTCTAAAGTCCTGGCTGGCCCCTTGGTTTTGTCTGTTGCCAGCAGAATACCTATCTCATGGCACATGCCCTGAAAGTTCTCTAACATCCCCTTGACCTCCCTCTTTCCCTGTCCTATCAGCAGGAAATCATCTAGATAATGTACCACCTGTCCGTGCCCATATCTGTGCCTGAACGCCCATCATACCCATGAGCTTAATGCCTCAAATGTGAGCATGCGATTGAACAACCCATGGGCATGGCCTTGTCAAAGTACGTCCCTCCCTCATCAAATTGGAAACCCAGCAAGTCCCAATCCTCTGGCCTCACTGGCAACAGCTAGAAGGCAGACTCTATGTACGTCTTTGCCAACCATGCCCCCACAACACCCTAATCAGATCAACTGCCTGGTCCAATGATGCATACGATACTGCATGCCTCTCCTCCAGTATGCCTCCTCCAGGTAGGGTAGGTGGTGTATCAAGTGATACTCCCCCCACCTGCTTCTTAGGCACTATCCCCAAAGGAGATATGCAGAAATCCCTACAAGGAGGATCCTGAAAAGGTTCCTCCACCCTGCCTGCCTCCAACTCCTTTTGAATCTTTTTTCCATATGATCTCTTCCTTCCCTCCCCTTTATAGACCCCAAATTCTTTGCCCTCATCCCCTTCCTAACTCCAAGGAAAGCCAAGGGAAAACTCAGCATGAATCCCTCCTGCAGCAGCCAACCCCCTTTTTGGTCTGAGTAGTTGGCCATCTAGTCCTGTACCACTGCTGCCCTTATGGGTGTCTCTGCCAGTGGAAAACCCCATCTGCTGGTATGTCTTGCTGCCCAGGCCCCTGCATCAATTCCAGCTGTAGTTGGAGTTGTAGCCTCCCCTGTTGCCGAAACCCCTGCCTCTCCCCGTAGCCCCTGGGACTTCCCCTTTGGCCCCCAAAGGACTGATCACTATGACTGTTGCTAGGCACCCCTATCCCCATAGAGCTTGCATTTTGACACCGGGTGCTGCCCTGCACACTTCGAGCAGACATGTCTGAATTTGCAATTGGCCCAAGTGCATGCGACTTTGTTGAAACCCCAGCATGTCTTGGCTGCCAGGGCCGAGGTTGCCTTCTTTCCCTCTTCCATCTCCCCACTGAATTGACCTGACAGGTTCCTAACCCACAATTCTGAGTATTTACATTCCCATCTGAGGTCCCCTTTCACTTCTATCCAACGCCTAAATGCCTCATCGTATTTTAACCACCCGTACCCTTTTTGCGTCTTATAGGCATCCCTGATAATGGCTGTTTAGGTCAATAGTGGTATTTCCAGCTCAGGCTGTTTTTTCAATAAAATTGCACTGAAAATCAAGGACCCAGCCTGCCATGTGTCCAGATTTTTTTCCCCTTGTACATTACCTCCTCTTCTGTGTGCCCCACTACAGCGAGGGCTACTGCCATCTCCGACTTACTCACGGACTCCTTCTGTTCATATTTCTTGGCCGTTTCTTGGTCCACTAAGTCACAGATGTCAGTGTACTCCCCCTTCCATACTTTATCCTTTATTGACACTGGCACATGGCCCCCTAATGAAAAGCCCAGCGGCCCATCATTGAGCTTCTTGCTCCCTTTACCTGTGCTCCCTTCCCTGGGTTTTTCCCCCTTTCCCTTTCTTTAACTAATCCAAGGCCCTCTCCATTTTCTTAATGCCCTTGTCACCCATGTCACCTAAAAGACCCTCTAGGTAGTCTTTCAGGTTTCCCCCTCACCTGATGGGTTCCCATTGCCCTCACCCGCGCCCGGTTCCCATGGCTCTGGAGTGGGTTCTGGCAGTGATTCTGGTGCAGGCTCCAGGGTGACCCCCCCATGGACATTTACCACCCCTTCCTCTGCCTCTTGGTCCTGCCGGTTCCTTCCATTTTCTGGCCTCCTCCTCCTCGGCTTCCTTCCTCCCTCTGCTGGGCCTGGTCAATCAGCTGCATCATCTTCTGCATCAGTGCAGCCGCCTCCTCCCTCATCTGTGCACTGGTAGCCATCTTCTATTGTCCTAGATGCTAAACTGGGAGAGCGAGAACAAAAACCACCATTATTAAAAACACCTGGCTGAGCCCCCCCATGTGGGCCTGCTGCCCCTTACCCAGATACCTTGATGAGCCCTTTATTGTTTCCACACCAGCCAATTCACAGGGAGGAGGTGGCTGTACCCGTGTCCGGATATCACCTTCTTTTTGATGCCTGCTCACTGCTTTTTTTTTTTTATTTATTCCCCGACCATGCTATATGCCCTCTTTTTCATTCTGAGGTGCTGTCCCCTGCCCATGCCATGCTATCCAGATAAGCCCCCTTATGTGGAAGCCACAACCTCTGGCTGTTGGCCACACCAGTCCACCGCCCCAGACCCATCCCGTCCCACTCATACCATTAAAATTAGCCTACTCCCTCAGATGTTATTGTCAAAATGTTGTGCAGAAATACTGAGAGGAAGACCAGAGACACCACATACTGCATTATAGCACAACATTACTAATTGTATCTGTTTTAAGCTCAGCCAAGTGACAACTTCTTTATCAATTTCAATTTAAGTTTATTGTTCAACATATATTGTCATTACATACATGTATTAAAAACCAAAAACAAAATCAATACATTAATAATAAAAGACAAAACACGTTAAATACACACATATTCATACATTCAGTTTTACTTTATCACAATGGCTATAAATACTTCACATACTTTTAACCTCCACTATCATAGAAGTGCATCGAATTTCTACCCCTGGCATTCTCTAATTATTTCATCTATATATAGGGAGTGAAGTCACTGTATTGCACACTTGTTTCAGGAGGTACATACCAATTTTAGTTTCATATGTAAATACCTTGGACATGAAAGACACACAAGAAACCATAACAAACTCCCAGTTCCTGAACATTAATAAGGCGTGTAAATGGAATAGATGAGTTTGAGTCTGGTTACCTACACCCCCGGGATAAACTGTAATCTCATATCTCCAAATGAGAAAAGATTTATCAGTGATTGCACTGTTAGAATACATATTTGTTCAAACAGTCTCTATTTTTGTTCAATGGCTGCTCGCACTGGCCTAAATCCACATTGGTACCCCGTCTTTATTAATCAGTTTCAGCATCTACACAGAGTATACTGGTACTGCTCGGTGCTGTTGCTGTGTAGAAAAAGTACCAAAATAATGAGGACCAGAGAAATTTCAATAAATTATTATCCAGTGTTGTTCTCAGCCGTGTGGGTAATGAACTGGTGAAAGCTACCTTATTGTCCATTTTGTCCATGCAGGTCCATGTGCTTTCTTGTGACCCAGCCTAGAGGCCGCAGACAATGGCACACCACGTGGCTAACCTAAGCTGGGTTATTAATAAACAACCCCGGTGCCAAGCTATGTGCCACGCTGACATCCAGGTGAGCAGTGCATGCTGCAGTCTTTGGAGGGAGCTCTGGCCAGCAGACCAAACCACCACCCGCCTCTGCACCTCTGCTCCTATTCCCCATAAGCTGCCCAGTCCTTTATGTGCAGTGTGACATCCTGGGGCCCTGCCCCCATTTCCTTCCGTTTGCATCCAGTGGCCCCATGCAGTTGGCCCATGGCTCCACCCATGACTGACAACTCTCAGTCCTCGCTTTGAAATGCAAACCTGCTAGCGCCCAAATCAAGTTATGGAACTGAGGCTGGTAGGCCAAACCACAGTCCACCTCCATGCCTACGCTCCTATTCCATGTAATGCTACTCTGTCTAAATGCACGGTGTGACCTACTATGGTCCTGCCCCCATTTCCTTCCTTCCTTCCTCATCCAAATTGCCCCAATATGGTTGGCTCATGGTCAGCCGACCTGCAGCTCAGCCCATGACCAACACTCATGGTCATCAAGCATGTTAAAACATCAGGTATGCTGACTCCATGTACATTTGCACACCTCTACACCCCACAAACCCACAACTCATACATGACCCCTGCGCTTTTTGCGGGCCATGAGGTGAATGCCCAGTGGGGCATCTCAGTCTCCAGTCACCAGGATGTGCCCCGTGGGGCAGCTGGCCCCTATCCAACTCCAGTTGTGCTCCTACCAGCCCGCCCAGCAGGTGAAACCACAGCCAAGAACCAATCGCCAAGCAGCTGCCTGACCCCAAGCCACAGCCCGACAAACCAAGGAAAATTTTGCTCAGATTTCTCCGCAAGTGCATGCAGCCATCTTCACCTCATGGCGTGTTGCTGGCTAGGCCTATGCGGACAGCAGCACACTGGATAAAACCACATGAATGCCTCTCCAAGCAGGCTTCTGCCCCAGTGAGCCACTCTAACCACTTCTCTGTTCCAGCATCAGCACCACTCAATGCAGCCACAATCACCTGCATTCCTGCTCCTAATGCAGCTGGCTTCTCTCAAAATAAGCTAATTACCCTTATCTTGCATGCAGAGAAAACAGACCAGGATACCACTAAATGAAAGGCACAGGATAAGAACCGCATGGCTCTGGCCTGCTTCCAGCATCTTGGCCTAGCCAGTGCAACCTTCCCCAAGTACCCCACCTTACCTAAGCATATTCCCCTTGCCAGATGATGTGCTAGGACCAACTCAGACAAAAATTCTAGCAGAATGATGGAGAATTCAGGGTTGCAGAGCCTTAAGTACCCCCTAAGGACCCCAAGAAGGACCCCACTTATCTCCTCCCCTGCCAATCCTGTTCTACCTGAGGATGCCTATCACCTCCCTCAAGATGGTGTCATCCTTACTTCATTAGGCCCCTCCCCTTACCTTACTTGATGCTTCCCCCCTGACTAATCCTGCTCCCTCCTATGCTTGTCATTTCCCTAGGGCTGCCAATTGACAACTCAGGTTGCCTTTTATTGGCAACCCCATTTAAGCTAAAACCTTACCCAGTTACCAAAGAATAATTAAAAAGTAGCATACTAACAAAAATATTACAAATAGTATATATCAAATACATAATGGGTTGTGGTAGATTTAAGCAATAAACCATGACAGGGTTTTGGTATGCTAGGATTTACCCACGGCTGGTGTGGTTTGGTCACAAACTCCACACCAGAAGTGGGTAAATCCCAGCATAACCCACACCCTGGAGTGGTTTATTGCAATTATACAATGGCCCCTGATTTGTTGGTGACAAAAAAATTAAGAAAATAGTTTTTTTTGTATTTTAAATTATTTTCGTGGAATGTATTGCTCTGCTAGAAAAAATAGTTCTGTGTTGCTAGGGCTACCCTGCCTGGTACTGTGAATGGAGCTGCACGATGGAGCCAACCAATGTTGGCATGAGTGCTTGCTGACACATTTCCCAAGACTAATTTCATGGTCCTGTTCTGTTCCTGCATCAGGGAACCTTACTAGCTCACATTTTTGATTTTGTTTCTCTCTGCCCTGTGCCCCCCCCACTGAAAACTGCATAAGGTTCGAGGTTAGAGGGTGTGGAGTGGTTAGCGATGTTGGAGTGAGCAACTGTGAACAGATAAATGGAACTAGAGTGGGAGATCAGTGAAAATTTATTTGTTTATCCGATTAATAAGTTTGACATGGAAAAACATTTTTCTCTGCACTCTGCCTCCTCACCTGGAACACTCAAGAGGGTCCAAGGTTAGAGGGTAGTGAGTGATCGGCGTTGTCAGCATGAGGTAGTCTGAAGGACTAAAGGGAGCTGGCACGCAGTTCTGTGACACTAGCTGTGAAGTGTTGCTGGTGCTGCGAGTGTGCCATCACTATTATTTGTTGAATTGAAAAGTTTTACCTGTAAAGACCTAGTGGGCTGATAACATGTCAGACTGGTTACAGGAGTTGGCAAGGGAGTCAGGATGGAGTGAAATGTTCAGGTCGGAGATGGTACAGGAACAGGGGCTGGCATGAGCAAGGTGTCACAGGAGCCAGCATAGAGCAGCAGGAAGGAGGAACTGTTTTCTTTTACAGTTCAGAACCAGGTACATACTAATTTTTTAAACAAAGATACATGTTAGAACTTTTGTTTCTGGCAGGTAGTTTCTGGTGAGCTCATGGGGGGGTGGTACAGCCACCCGTATGAGAACTGGAGTTCTGCATCTCACCATTGCTTGCTGACTTGCTATCTTTATGAGTCCTGGCATTGTGGTGCTCGCAGTGATTTCAGGGGGAGTTTCTTATGTGGCTGACTGGTGGCTGGCACCTTTTCTCATTGGCATATTGCAGGATTTACCACAGGTAAATGGTGTCAGTCAGCCAATCAGATTTCAGAATTCTCGGATCCCACTGTATAATTCCATATATCTCCGTATGAGATAGAAGACCTTCATAACTAACTCCTGGTACTCTAAAGCCCTGTCACAGTCAACTATCCACCACCTATAAAAAAAACAAAGTTATTCTGAGGGAAACATTAATTTATTTTTTTGGTAACCGGGTAAGGCCCACTGGGCACAAGTGACTGTTTTCAGGGGTGACCCAGGAGCACTGGGGAGGTTAAGTGACTTGCTCGGAGTCACACAGTATGTAAGTGGAGGTTGTAGGAATGAAACCCAAGTCTGTCTATTGGATGTACCAAACTCATTTACAGCTCATTACTCTAATCTTTAGGCTATACTGCCAGCTCCAAATTTAAGAGGACCAAGTAATTTTTTTAGGCAAAAATGTATGGACAAATGAGAGGTATGGTGTTGAGGTCAGTTACAGATATGTAGCAGCAGTTTAAGAAGTCACACTGCTGACAGCCATTTCCTGTACATAATAATATTAATAATAATAATAGTAACCTGCATATAATAATAATAATAAAGTACACAACTTATTCCCCACCATAAGAGACTACAAAGCAATGTCCTCACAGTACCAGCTCTGTGCACAGTACAGACAGTACACATGTTTTTTTGTAGCAACTAATGACAGCTTTCAATAATACAATTTTACCAAATATCTCTAGTTTCATCAAGGTACTAAGACACTTCACAAGCAGTGCAGTACAAATGGAAGCTAGAGGGGTAGTAGTGATCACCTGCACCTATATGGACTATGAGGGCCAGTTAGAATCTTTGTATTTTGGAATTTTACAAGTATCTGTTAGACACTTTGTCACTGGCTCGTCTGCCTGGCTTAAATTTCATTTTTTCTACACAAGTGCTACCTGGATGGTTTTGTTTTGTATTTAGTAGGCTGTTCCCCCATCCCACCAGCCCCACCTCCACCACATCACCCGGGACTTACCTCCCCTGTGTTACTCCCTGGTCTACCTCCAGGACGGGACCTTTGGGGGTGGCCCCAACTGACAGCACTGGGCCAGCACTGTTGTTAATCATGGTCCCATCTGTTGGAGATTTGTGATTTGTGTTTACCAGCAGGTGAGTAGGTCCCCTTGCATAAGAAACTAATGAGATAAAGGTTTATTAGCATTTGTTGGCTGCACAAATGCGTGTGTGTGTGTGTGTATATCTCACTCTCTAATACACACACACACACACACACACACATATATATATGTAATAGATATACCACTCTGAGGTGTCACGGTCATGCTCGATACACGCGCGCCTTGGTGTCGCTAGACACACGAGGCCGCAGGCCGAAAGTGTGCCGACTGCCAATGGCGCATATATCAGAGTGCGACCACACACCCCAGAGTGGTTTATCTATCTTATAAAATGTCAAAATTGTTTTGGAGGGGGGTTAAAGTGCAGGTGTGCCGTCACGCTCTGATATACGCATGGTCATGTGATGCTTATCATCCAATAAAAGAACAACAATTTCCCTTCCCATTTTATAAATATATATATATACTGTAGGGCTCTCAGCTTACTTTTCATGAAGTAGACAATTGCTCCAAACTGAAGAAATTTGGTTGCCTGTTTTCTAGCACCATTAAAAAATTATTTATTCAATACTAGGATTACAATAACTTTGAACCAGAGGTTCTTTTACAAAGGTTCCACATTAAGCATGGAGGGGTGAGTACAGCAAAGATGGGTACAAACAATGTGGCTGCAAACACCTGATCACATAGTTACAAGCATGTGACAAAATTGCAGGTGCAGTAAACAGTCAGAGCATGACCTAGTCAAGAAAGTGCAGATGTGGGGCTGAAAGCGCAGGTCAAGGAGACGTGATGGGGGGGACAGAGGGGGAGGGAGGAACAGCCAAATACAGGGTATGTGGCTTCCAGTGGACCAGAGGGAGTCCTAGGGAGAGAGGCAAGGAGAGACATAGAGAAGAAGGGGGGGGCAAGAGGTCATGGGGAGGGAGAAAAGGACAGAAGGGAAGGAGAGGAGGGAAAAGGAGAGTGTAGGACCAGGGATGTGCAGTAGGCAGGAAAACATAGAGTGGTGGTGGGATAGTGACGGGAAGAGTAGGGGTAGGAGGAAAAGGAGGGGGTATGTGGATGCAGTGAGGGGGTAAGGGAGGGAGTAGGGGAAAAAGGGTGTGAGGGCAATGGCAAGGAAGCAAAAGCTAGGCAAAGCAATCACAGTGGCTTTGAGAGAGGAGATGTTGCTGAAGCTTGAGTTTGAAAGTACTTAGTTTAGGTTCAGCAGTGACTTCTGAAGGGAGGCAGTTAAGAAGAGTGGGTGATCTGAAGGAAAAAGTGTGCTGAGCCAGAGAGGTCCTGAAGAAGGAGACAAGGTATGATTGCTTAAAGGTGCTCCGTGTACTAGGTGTTTTAGGTGCTGGCAAGATAAGGGTTTCAGTGAAAGGGGGAGTGAGGCCGAGACTGATCTTTTTTGCGAGTAGGTATGCATGGTATGAGACCCTTGCCTTGAGAAGAAGCCAGTTGGTTCTTTTGTAGAGATCACAGGTGTGGGTCCTCTTATCAGACCCAGAGACCAGTCTGCAGGACTTATTTAGTGCAAATGTAATTCTCTTCAGGGAGGTGTTGGAGGCAGCACCATAAATAAGTAACCCAAAGTCAATGAGTGAAAGGACAGAGCTGGTTTTCACCAGTCTCAGGGCTTCAGTGGTCATATAGTGGTGATAATGATATAGGATCCCAATCCAAGAGTTAATGATCTCAGCCATTTGGTTAATATGGAGATTGTATGAGAGAGCAGTATCAAGCGTTATACCACGGTATTTAAATGCTTGTACTTGCTCAAGGGGTTGGTTTTGGTTGTTGCAAATAATTAGGCCAGCTGCTTTGTGTGTATTGTGAGGGTTAGCAAAAAGCATGACCTTGGTCTTTTTGTAATTCATGAGCAGTTTGCACTGCTCAAACCAGGTCTCAACCGTTCTGAAGTTAGAGTGAAGGTCAGTCGTTAGCAAGAGTGGGTCCGGGCTGCGAGAAAAAAGGGTTGCATCATCTGCATAATGGACCATGTTATTGTTACAGGCAGTGGGGAGATTATTGATGAACAAGCTAAAGAGTAGGGGTCTGAGGATGGAGCCTTGTGGGACTCCAGACTGCACAAGAAGACTGTGTGTGAGAAAGTGTCACACATGCTGGGGTCCTCTCAATGGCCCCATCCAGGATGGGTAAGTTTGTGATAAGAGAGGGTGGGTAAATGACAAAAGGCTAAGAAGTAAGCTGAGAGGTTGCCTGGTTGAGGCAGGGGCCATAGCGTTGAAAGCAGGGATGATAAATACAGGTAAGTCAAATGAGGTTTCAAAAGAAAAGGATATTGTCTAAGGAAAAGAACACACACAAAATGGGTAATCTTAGATATAACGTAAACCACCATACCTAGCTTCCTTGTAAAATGTTCTCAACAAACCTCTTCTTGTATGGCACAGCTTTAGAAATTATATAAAAAATCTAATTGCCCATTTATCTTTGTAGGCCATAGGTATGTCCTCAGTTGTAGTTTGCACTCAAAAGTATCTAATAATATCACCATTTTTGTCACAAATTGTGTATTTCTGTGGATACAGTTTTCCACTGACATGGAAGAATTTCATAACAAAAAAATCTAGTTTTCTTTGTCTGCACCTCATAAATCAAATGTTTGGAAAATCTGTCACTATTTTTTTTTATTTTGAAGTTCATGTTTCTCAGAACAGCCTGACTGAGAACAATACCTCATTGTCAGCTTCTTCCACATTTTACAACTCAGGGTCTGAATCAAGGGGATGTTAACTGACTTACATAATGTCACACAGTGGGTCTGTGGCTCAGCTAGGATTCTAACGGGTGACCTACAGGCCCACAGTCATCTTTGTTCTAACCATTGACTTCCCTGTCCCTTCCATATTGGAAAGGCCGTATCATTTTAATCCAGTGCTATGGAATCACCCATGCTTTCAGTGTGACATGTTTTATGCATTTCTCATATCTTAGAGTAGTTAAGTGATTATTGAATATTTCATGCAATTTTCTTTATGCAATTTCAAAATGTTTTGATCTAAAAAGACATACTGTTACTGAACCGAGAAAGTGCCAGTAAGTTGTCACATAAGGTAGGCACTGAAACTATATTTATTAAAGACAATTCCTATTAAGTAAGCTTGTTATAAGTTAAGTTTTATGTTTTAAAATAGGTATGCATAAAAGCACAAATCAATTTAGTGTTGCTGCATTATTAATGGAAACCATACATTATTCCCCTGGGTAACAAGTCTTAGACACACCACAACAAAATTGATTTTCCTTGAAGTGAGTGGTGCTTGTAGTAAGAAGTTGCTACCATATAAATCATGTCATTGTCTAAGCTGCAAAGTCATTAAATGCTTCCAGGGAAGAACACCAATGATAACAAGTGTAAATCCAATTTCAATAGTTTAAATTTGCTATGTAATTCCATAGAGCTCTAAGAGTTCCTACATGCACTTTCCACTCACCGTTTCAAGTCGAGCAGTAAGCCTCTAAAATACTATAATGTGTCTTGGTCCTTATTTAAGAACACACTGAAATTATTTTCTAGGGCAATTGTGATTATACCAAATTTTACACATACTGTTTTTTCTTTCTGCTAGTCTGCACTCTGAAATACAGTTACCATTACGCAATATAAATTAAGCTACACCATCCATACTTTTAAGCACATCAAGAGAGCAAATTAAAACTCAACACATTTGATTGGCTTCATTCTTAATTTTGCCTATATCTGTTAATGTATGTATATTTTTCTGAAACTATTTCCATTACTTTCTTCAATGATAATTTTGAGAATTTGCTAAAAACTGACCAGACTGTTCAATATTATAGAACATCTCTTATGTGCAGATGGAGTGAGTTTTATATAACCCTGGATAATTTATTGTTCTAAATCAAAGTGCCTACAGTTAAGGCAGTATGGGCTCAGCATGAGCTGTAACTAAATGAGCACTGAATTCACAAGAAATAAAATTAGCCTGGGTCGGTGTGCTTTTAGAATTTACGTCACTCCTTTGTGATGAGGCAAGGAGACCCCAAGGGATTTAATCATAGCCACAGCAACAAAGCACAGTCGTTAATTTTCTTCTGACTCATAACATGCAATTTTCCACTAATATTAAAGTGCTAGTATGGCTACACATAACCTTTATACTTTCTCTCATAGTCCCAGAGATTACAATTATCTTGTGCTGAATTCTGAATGTAATCCCATCAATAGTAAAAAAAAAATATTATCCTGGGAGGAGGTTCACAGCAAATAACCATCATTAATGTTCACTGCAATATTTTGGAATACAAATATATGGCCACCCAGAGTCTAAAATAATTGTTTAGATAAGATGTACATTTTTTTATTGTACTTGATTCATTTCAGCAGGGTTTGAGGGGCTATTTCTTTTTACATTCTCCTTTAATATGTTTGATAATCGGCAACTTTTTAAAGTAATGGTGTAATACATATCATAGTGAGAAAGAAAGATGTAACTAAGATGAGATTTGGTTTTCTTTATGTCTAGCAAAAAAATGTGCTGCTCATACAGCAAAAAAAAAAAAACAATTCTATTTTATTATTGTATTAAAAATATAGTTTTGACAAGGTCACTAACATTTTTATATTGTTATATAATGAAAGTCAAGAATTTGACTTAGAACCTTTTATGAAATTTCAGTTTGATATATGTTGTAGGGCTCCAGTGGCATCACGTTATAAAATACAAGAAAATATGTTAGTCAAACTGTACTATAGTGATATGAATTAACACATGGTAGTATCACGGTCATCTTTGTCACATATTCTGGCATTACTGATCTGTTTAAAAATCAATATTTATATTAATTTCAAAATAGAAGTATTTAAGAAATTTGTTAAATATAATTAAAAGGTGCTTCATGTACTGCATTAACCCTTACATTTTATTTCAAGGCATACATAGTGGTTTAGACTAGGGTTCTGCAGATACCAGCCATTCAGTTTTGATTAAATAGTGTGAACTATCTGCTGATTGATGGTGCACTATCTTGCGATATTCTTGTTTGTAGCCAGTCTTTGCCACAGACTTGCGTGGGTCTCAGAAGAACTCATCAAAGTCTACAAAAAGGTGGCAAGCTCAGTGCATTAATCAGAGAGGAAAATGTTTGACTGGGTCTAGAATAGGCTATGAATAATTATGTCCACTGGTATGCTAATATACCAAATGGAGAGAGGTGTTTGCAGTGACTCTTGCTGAGACAAGAGTGCAATTATTCACTTTCTCCCATGATTGCAGTAAAACCATTTTGTATGAAAATCATGAACACCCATCTTACTATGTTCATTACTTTCTGCATGTATGTGCTTTCAGTAGTATTCGTGCTGAATATGGATAGGGCCAATACCAGGGAACCCTTGTGCATAAGTTGCATAGGAAATTGTTTCCTTCACATTAAGGCTCTGAAACTGATGCATGGAACCTAAAGTATTTATTATCAGTTTGTTTTCAAAGAACCCAAATTAAGACCAAGACTATTAGAATCACAGGCTTGTGTATGCCTACTCTTACTGTATAAAATGTCAAGATATTGTTTGTACTATGATTTGTGGAGTGCAGTCACATAATCATTCAATTATTACAGCATAACCACAAGTCACCTAAATATCTTTTCTTTTGACTTTGTAAGGGCTTTATTCCATTTTTTAAGTGTGGCCCACCCCAAATGTGATATACTAAAAGTGGCCCTTGTGCTAATAATTGGTTCCAGATGGTAAAGTGGTATCAGTTATCTATAGCCCTGTCCATGTGCTGCCAGTCAGTACAGGTAATGGTGGAGGAGCTTAGAGAGGCTACAGGACAGAGCATAACATTTTCTAGTCAAAGTAGTCTGTAGTCTAATGTCTGGAGAGAGCAGCAGCAACTCCAGCCTAGGGCTGAAGTACCTGGCACCCAGTGGTTTGGGGCCAGAGTGAGCCTGCTGGGCCTTGATGTGGTGGCTGGGCTTCAGGTCTTGGATGTGGCACAGATAAGCCTATGGGTGCTAGTCTCCAGAGGGTCTTTGTATGGCAGCTGAGAAGAGAGGAGACCAAAATGGCGGGCCTGGGTACAGGAAAGAGGCTTAGTTTGTTCAACAGGCTCCATGGGACAGAGCTATGGAGAGGTCCTTAGCATGTGACAGAATTAATGTACTAGGCCCCTGCATGTGATATGTGTGGAAGGAGGCCTCCAAACTTAAAAGCCCTATTTAAATTCAACCAATGTGAAACTGCTAAGGAAACTCCAAAGGGCAGGGGTGCATGCCATCTACCACCATCATACTCCTGCAGTCTCTACTGACTGGCCCAGTTACCCATCTAGTCACCCCTCCTGTGGCAGCCACTACAACCCAAGAAGCAGGCCCCATACTCTGATGTGATGGTGAAGGAGAAAATCATAGTGAAGGTCAGTGAGTAGCTACAAAAATAGTTTAAGTCCAGTTGTGTCTATCAGGCAAGAAAGGCTTAAGTGGAACAGTGTTGGCAATGGGACTCCAGAGCAGCAGCGGTACCTTGTGGCAGTGACCAGTGCTGGGATTATAGCCAGATCTAAAGCTCTCTCCAAGGGGGTTAGCAATGAATAAGGGTATTAGAGGTCGCCACTAGTGTGGAGAGTGAGGGGTTTGAGGCAGGTGCATCACCCTTGCTAGATCAGGATGCCAGCTAATTCCTTGATTTTATGCCCCCTTCACCTATCTCAACTCCAGCTAGTGAGGTGGAGACACCATCAACTTGGTGCCTTAACCAAATGATTATCACATCTTTTCCTAAGACAGTAGTAAAACCAGAGCTCAAGCTCACCCAAACTAATGAGGGAGCCCCTGAAATCTCAGAAAAACTTGAAAAGAATTTGTGGCAACAGAGGTGGACCCTTCTCTTCTGAAAGGCCCAAAATTGGTGCTCCTGGCCATTGAGCAAGTGGTTCCCTGCATTGTGACCAGACTTATAGAGTGGGACCGAGCCATTTGGTAGCTCTCTGCTACAGCTGGGAGGAGACAACTATCAAAAACATGAAACGCTGTTCAGATCATTAGATCTTCTGCAGAGACACAAAGTGATTTTTGAATTTTCTTACCTCCCTGGGTGGCTCTGGAAGGAAGTTCAGTTCAGCATGTAGAAGGAATGGGAAAAATAAGCTCTGAGGATAATTAAATGTAAGAATCCTGAAGTTCTCACTAGGCATAAGAGGAGGGCATTTGACAAGACACCCTGCATGGTCATTACATGGGAGGTAGATCTCAGTGTACAAATGCATACCATTGTCATTACCAGCCATGAGGGATTTACCACTTTACACTTAATTATAGTGATGCACCTTGACGGGTTCCTTGTGGACAAGCCAGACTCAGCCTGTTACAACAAGAGTATCCTCTGTCAGCAGCTGTCAAGTATGTCCAGGCCAATGCCAGGCTGATGTCCTATATACAAACATATGAAATTGCCAGCAGATACAGGCCTTTGGTCTATTGAGTCTACTTGAGTGTGTAGCACCCAGTCTATTAAACTGCAGGTGCACCCCCCCTTGCCCATCTTCCTGATTTATTTCCTCCTACAGTACCTCTGTTCCCCCTTCCCCAGTTTCCCCTCAGTTTTGATCCTCCCTTTGACCATATCCCACCACCACCTCTTAAAGCTGCCCACCTACGTCAGTGATACCACCTCCTCTGGCAGTGCATTCCACCCTGCCACCACCATTTCCATGAAATAGTGCCTCCTAATTTCCCTCCTGAATCTTCCTCCAGTTTCATACTGTTTCCTTGGGCATCCCTCCCTCCTTTTAATCTAAACATACCTTCAGTATTAACTCTGTTTATGCCCTTTAAGTACTTGAAGGTCTCACTCTCAAACCCTCTCTCCCTTCTGTTCTCCAGAGAATGCATGTTGAGCTCCCTCGGCTTCTCTGCATATGGTTTGTCCCCCAGTTCAAGGAGCATCTTTGTCGCTCTCTGCTGGATCCCCTCCAGTAGCTTGGTGTCCATTTTCAAATACAGGAACCAGTACTGCATGCAGTACTCCAAATGCGGTCTCACCAGGGATCTGTACAGGGGCAGAATGATTTATTTTCTCCTAGTGGTGATTTCCCTGGCGATGTACCCCAGCATTCCATTCACCTTTGCTGCTGCTCTCCTGCACTGTGCTGAGTGGTTCATATCCCCTGTTACTAGTACCCCCAGATCTTTTTCTTTCACTGAAGTGGATAACTGCACTCCCCCCAACCAGTAGTTATTCCCAGGGTTTCTGGCACCCAAGTACATGACTTTGCACTTTTTATCATTCTATCCGTATATATGGTTCAAAGTGCCTTGTCTGGCTACCCACATGGAGTAGCATCACTACCTATGCCCAGAACAGAGGGGTAACAACAATATTGTCAGTTTCAGTCTCCAGTTCTGCATTCCTGGTACTGCCAGGAATGGTGGGAGGCATGTAACTAGCTAATCAGTGATGGCCAGCTTCATCAGCCTACCTGTCCAGCTGATATCTCAACAGCAGAGGGTCATTAACCTTTAGCTAAAGACAACACTGACCTAGCAGTTGAAATGGCTGTGATCTTAGTCCAGAGGTAGAAAGGATTTGAAGGCATCAGACAGGTGATGTATACATTGCCTGCCAGTGCAGTACAAGTTTGTCATACATACTTTACATACATCCCCACGGACACTGTTAAAATATACTTCATGTAAGTGCCACCGACTATTTGTAAATTTTGGTACAGCATCAATGACCTATGGGTCCTTCTAGACAATTAAAATACTGTAGGGACTCTTCATACGAGAATGAGAATTTTATTACAGACTCTTTATGTAAGAAATTTCAGTGACTTAAGAAAATGTAATAGTTCCTTGTTTGTTCTAAATTAAAGCAGCAGTGCAACAAAAATGTTTTTCCAAAAAAGCTAGTTTCAGCTACAATTAAGAAAAAATATTTGCATACCAGTCAAATGTATTTGTCTAGATATCTCCTCTGCAGTGCACCATGAGTCTTTTGTTTTTCTATCCTAACCTTGCCGGGTCTACAATGCGATTTCTATGCAAACTGTGGTGGCCATCTTCTTTTCTTGAGAAAAAAATTCAGTTAAAACATTTATAAAATACTTAATTATTTTTTTTTTTGGGGGGGGAGTTACAGAACTGTACCACCAAATAAAACTGGAAGATGCCTGGAATCTTTTATAGTGAAAAAAAAGTAGAGTCAACTTTTTTGCCTAATGCCGTTGCACTGCTGCTATAAAATCTGAGAAAGTAGGTGATGGGAATACAATGTATGATAAAATAGTAAGTATTTGTTACTGCTTACACAGTCTTTTATAGACTGTTATAAAAATATAGTGTCAAGTGGTATTTTGGGGGTATTCCCACATTTTCTTTTCAGAAGAAGACCAACCCTTGCCTACCAAAGTAGTCAGCAGTGTACATGGCTTGTGGTTTAAGCAGTGGGGGTATAAATTCTCTTTCAAGTGTAGATGACTGAAGATCAGGACCGCTGCATCTAAAATTGCTAATATTATGGTTAACAGTAAATATCTAAAGTGTGTTGTTAAGATGAGTAAGAGTACGTCAATGTGCTTAACATGATGAATACAATAAAATATTGTGCACATATCCAATGAGTGGGACTTGTTGGTTAAACAGCCAGTTTTCATAGCAGTGTCCTGGTAACTATTTGCTTGCCATTCAGGGGTACAGAATAGTCTCTGTGATTTGTGCTCAGAATACCACCATAGGTGAAGAGTATAGAGGATGCCATGGGAAGGAAATCACCTGGCATGTCTGCCAGTACTGCCAACACTTCCCTGTTGCTAAGGGTATCAAATTTCACTCAAGTGACCTGACTTCTTGGGAAGGACCTTCCAAATAATTTGGGCCCAAGGGCCTCTACCCATGCTGGTGACAGAAAGAAGAGAGGTGGTATACGTACACCTTATTAGAGTTCCTGATGGGCCTGTACACATGTCAAGAAAACAAATGTCCCTACAAGATGAAGGTGTTTTACTGTAAAATAATTTTCCCATATATGGTATGTTACAGAATGCTCATGTAAAACAAATCCAGAAGCAAATGGTTTGATACCTTTTATTGGACCAACATAGATGTTACAACAAAAGAACAAAGTGCTTTAGCTTTCGGACCAACCAAGTCCTTCTTCAGAAGCTTTATGACAGTTATTTAGAAAATCCCATACTATTAACACCCAGATAATGCATAAAAAACAGAAATCATTCTCATTGGTTTAACATACTCATTGGAAACATAACAGAAGAATACATCAGAGAAGCTAATTAACACCAGCATGCTTTTAATTGAGAAGCCCTGAAGGTCAAAGATTATCAGAAGATAGCTACAAGCAGAGAGTTCTCCTCACACAAATTTTAAAATGTCTCATTATGGTTCAAGAAAACAGTTTAATGAAAACAAAACCTTAGGATACTATTCTCCCTAATTACATGTAAGATGAGGAGAGCGTACAACTTTAATTGCAAGTGTCCTGGGCCAGATATTCAAAACTTTGCCCCGGGGCTAAATTTGCACTGCCCGGCGGGCAAACTGTGCCCAGAGCAAAAACATAGCTATATTCAAAATGAATAGCCCGGTGCAAAACCAGCTGAATATAGCAAGCGAAGGAAGCTGGGCAAACAGGCCCAGGAGTGCAGGGCAAACATTGCCCAGGATTAAGACAGCACTGAGTATAGCAGAAAAGACAGCACTGAATATAGCAATCAGACAGAGGCAGTGCAAACACCCACAAAAACAAAAGTGTCAGAGGTGTAAGCAGCTGTCCAGGAACACAGGAAAGCAGAACAGCCCAGCCAGACACAACTGCAGTACTAGTGAAAGGAATGTAATAACCTAGAACCCAAGTGAAATCAGAACACCACGGAACACTGTCAAATCCCAAGTCCACCCCAAAAAGACACAGGACACAGGAATGTCAAGCATAAAACAGTATAATGCAAAACGTGAAAATCCAAGGCACAAAGACAACATGAATATATATACAGAAAAACAAATCAAAACATAGCAGAACACTGTTCGTAAAATGAAGTGCAAGAAAACCTAATGAAAGGGAAAGGGCAGGCGTAACAAAGGGATTGAAAACAATGGGGAAAACAACAGTAACAGTGCAAACAGGCAAATGGTAAATATAGCAACAGAACAATGGGGTAAGAATGGGTTGTGAGAGGGATGTGGAAATACAAAGCAATGGAGGGAACAGGATGGCAGAAACAGGGCTAGGGACACTGGGCCAGGGACAGGAAGCAGGCTAATGTAAACAGAATGCAGGGTTAGGTGCGGGCAGGCACTGGCAGACGTGCCTCCAAGATAGCTGCAACACGCCTTGTCTCCGAGATCAAGACAGCCTGCTGTTCAATCAGTATGTGCTGCTGGCGCACCATCCTCCTCAACAGCTCCTCCGTGCCCTCACCCTCTTCTGGATGGCTGACCCACAGTGATGACCGACATGGACCTACAGGAGAAAGGGGGACCACATCAGGGCATGACAATGACACAAAGGCGCCATGTACCACCACACGGTGGACAGCATGCCCCAACAACCATGCCCATGTGCTAGTATGTAACAAACCACAACACACACTAACATGTGCCTGCAGGGCAAGGCAGTACATAACAGGCAGCATGCAACACCCCAGTGTACATCGATATGCATGGAAGTATGCTGAGAAACCCAACAAAGTGGAGGCCAGCCAGCACAGTGGCGTGCAGACTGTAACAGTGCAAACAGACAGCCACCTCCAGAGATGTGAACGACAAGTGGACACTGACTGATATGCACATGGGATGACACCTGGTGGGACATGCTGCCCATGGTCACACAGCTATGATACAAAATGCAGATGACACCAACTGGAGAAATTGCCACAGCCCCAACCCGTGTGTAACCACACATGCCTGTCATGTACACCCCAACAGTGGCCCACCCTCACTGCTGCCTCCACAAGAACTGTAGACACCCAGCCAAACTGCCACCCACGATGCCATAACACAGCAGCTGTACAAATGATGACAGGAAACCCTGAACAGGTGGGTGGGTGACTGACATAAGTGTGCAACAGTGGCAAGTGACACAGATAGAGACTCGACAATGACCACAGAGAACAATGACACTGGCATCAGAACAGTAGGGACTGCAGGACAGGTAACTAAGCAGTACACAACCAGGAAGTGCCAATGCCCAGCCACACCACTTGCTGCAACAGAAGGGTGAGGGCCCACAATGGTGTAGAGAATGGCACAGTGCCATGACACCACCCATGCAAGAAGACACACACATGTGAAACACAGACACTGGGCACGGTCCACCAGTGGCACTGCAGCGGTAGGCCAAAGGCATGCACAGGACAGTGTCACCCTGGTGGTCAAGGCATGGCGAGGCACACACACACCTGTGGAGCAGCATCTGCCATAGGGGCTGACAACCAGCACACCATGCTACCACAGAACAACTCCTGCAGCACACCTGCATAACATGTGCACAAACACTGTACTACAGGGACAGAGGACAGCACCCTCTTAGGGACAATGGCCCCACATCAGAGCATGAGCCCACAGGCAGGGGTGTAGCCAGGAGGCCACAACTGCACACCATGTGGACACACTGACACCCTCCCACTGTTAGGGTGAGCTACCCCACCCCGGAGTGTAGCATGAAAACATACCAATGTACACCATGACTGTGTCAGTTTCCACCAGTGGCCTGCAAGATACAATCCATGAAAGCCAAGACACCCACATACAAGGCTACAACCTGCACAGTTGTAATGGCCATGGGATACACAGACAGTCATAGTGAACAACCCCCCTAGCGTACACCACAATGAATGAAACACAGAAAGGTACAACATTGCCTTTGTTTGGTGTCAGACATTGAGTAAGCAATTCAATGGCCATTGGCCAACCCCCCAACAGACATCAAACTTCCCACCATTGAGTGCTTGGAGGATGCCTGCCAACACACATGCCGCAACAGGCACACATGCAATGTACAGCCACACAGAGCCGTGTGGCACCACAGTCTCAAAGGACCCCTCCCACACAGCCCCCTGCATGTCCACCACGGAGGTCGGACAGGGACACACTATAACATACCTCTGTCCACACCACCATGACAGTACACTGCCAGGGAAATGCTTGCACCACATGACACAGTATCCCTCTGCATGCCATGGCCTGCATAGCCCTGGAATGTACCCACAACATGTCCTTGCACAGATACTGACATGTTATACATGGTACTGTAAATGACACATGCCACGAGAGGTGGAGTACACTGTTGCTATGGCAGACAGGCCAACCTCAGCAGCAGCAACAGGTGGCACGACAGGCCAACCCCAGTAATGTCCCACAGCCATGCAGAGACACGCATCATCCCCCCACAATGGTGGGCATAAGAGCAACATGATGCACATGGCAGTACAAGGCTGCTATCAGTACACATAGCGGCAATCGCAACAATACATAAGACACACAGCGAGCCATGTCTCAGGCCTCGCAGCAGCAGGCAAGGCAATGGAGGAAAGGGGGACAACGGAAATGCACACAGCCATCCCACATGTGGCCTGGATTACCCAGCAAACTGGGCCAAGACACCCGACACAGCACTGTAATACAGGGTGTGAGCCAGACATTCACATGTTCTACACACAATCCCCAACAGCCGCACCCCCCTTATAAATGCTGTACTCAGCAACCCCAAATGGTACACCCCTTCCAAAAGGGTATGATGTCTGTCAGATAATTCCCCTACTCTCTAATGAGGTTGTACATGTATCAGTCTCCTACACAACAGCATTTCAAACAGGGCCACACCCCAGTGGCCTACAGTGACCCAAAATGTCTGGTGTACCTAGGAACAGTTGACAGACATGCAGTACACCAAAGTGTACACAAATGTGTACAGTGCGTATGCCTACATACACACTTGCTCAGCTGCCTGCCCTGTAAAGCCAGACTCATAGTGGAAAAGCATAACATCACACAGTACTAACACAAAACACCACTGTCACCGTCAGTGCTCTCTGCTCTTGGCGCTGTGCCATTGGAGCCACCCTAAACGTAGGTTGATGGCCCTGTCCAGCCTGTGTCACGTCCCTCCTGCCTGTGGTTTGTCTCGGCGCTCTGCAGTGAGAAGAGGGTACAGCATCGTCACTACAACATCAGCCACCACAGTCGCTAAAGACCACCCTGTACCCCAGTGGTGCAGCACAACACACGCAGTGGCAGACGGGTGCAGTGCACCACCAAAGCCATGCCAAGCATGACAGGGGTCCGTGCACACTGTCTACCCCTGTCCCACACAGTACACACATGGATTCGTGGACTCCATGAACAACATGTGTAGCTCAGCAACACCCATGCACATAAGCACACCACGAACACACTGGCCCACCACCCATGCGAGCAGTGGTGCTACAGTCATCTCTTACCTGGCACAGACACAGTCCCCTCGCGAACCATGGCCCTGCAGCGTTCGAGCAGTGGTCGCTGCCTGCGCCTGATGTCAACATAATGATGCCGGCACTTTTCACCATCACGTGTAATACCTGTGATGGCACTTAGTTTATGGGCAATGGAAGCCCAGACCTGCGTACGGGGCAAGTCGCCTTCCCGCACAGGTCCAAATAGGCGGCGATGGCGCCTCTCTGTCAATTTCACCAGGTTGGCCGGCTCAACCTCATCCCACCACCTGTCACGGCCCACCACTGCCCTTTGCCTATGTCTCACAGACATATTGGTGCTGTGGAAGGGGGCAAATAATCACGGTAAACAGTGCAACAACTGTGCATACACCCTGACACACCCTACAACTGATGTCTAGCGCCACGCTGACGTATGCCGTAGTGCCGCGCTAACAGGAAACATTTGCAATGCGCGTCGTATTCACCATGACCCTGGGCCAATAACCAAAGCGCATCACGTGTGCGCTGCACTAAAGCTGGTTGGCGCAGCGCTAGACCGCGCTATGACAGCGCGGACAAGGGGAACATGAGCATGCGTACTGCACATAGCGCAGCGCTGACCCTCAAATAGCGCTGCTGTGCTAGCGCGGGGCTATTCAGAGCCATATTCAATGGCTGTATGCAAATGAGGGTACTAGTGTATGCATGGGGCAAACCGTGTGATTAGCACATTTGCATGACTAACAGGCAGGATTGCCTGGCTGGGCTATAAAAGGGCAAGCAGTGCACCACCAGTGTTGTGTTGTGGAACTGCGGCGGGAATACAGCAGTGAACAACATGGAGAGAGACAGGCAACAGGGGGATGGGCAGCGACAGCCAGGTATGTATCAAGGGTGTGGATAGGCATACTCAGTGTACACATTTGTGTCCAGTTCGTCGACCGCCTGTCACAAACCATCGCCACTCGGTTACAATTATCAATCTAATCTGTAGTATTTGGGTTAGTGTTGGCCACTGAGGACTGTGTGATGCATGTATGATCTCTTTAGAGTGTAGAGGAATCATCTGACAACTTGTTTGGAAGGGGTGCCATTTGGATAGGATGTACATTATGTAATGGAGGACGGTTGGAGACTGTGTACAAAATGGATATATCTGGCTACACTCCTGGTATGTATGACCACCATTGGGACCACAAATGTCCACTGCATTGTGCACATACCCCTGCAGTTCACTGTGTCATGTGCCAATGCATGCACATTGTGTCTGCAAGCCAGGTGCACTGGTGCTGTACCATGACAGTGCACGTCTTGTCTTCCTGGATGTGTGGTGTGATGGCCTCTGCCCCACCGGGCATACACAGTGTACCAGCAATGCCACCCATGCCACACAAACAGTCATGGGGTTCATGGCACACAATCCACAGCAGTGCACATGTGTGCACACCACTCCAGACACAGGACAGACAGTGGCAATGTGGGCATGTGCACCGTACAGGCATATGCAGCAATATGATATGTCCATGTGGCCTGTAGCACTGAGGGGATGATATCGTGCTGTCCACTGTGTGATGCAGTGCAGCACCGACACAGCCACTGACACCTGCCACTCTTTATTATCCCATAGGTGTGCAGACTCAACAGGAGCGCATCCGTGCACATAAATTCTCCCAAGATGAGCTGAACACCCTGGCACATGAGGTGAAAGAAAGAGAAGATGTGTTACGCACACACAGGGCCACCGATGCTGTTGTGCGGCAGGCTTGGGAGGAGGTGACTGCAGCGGTGAATGCGGTTGGTGGTCATGGGAGATCAACTGAGGCAGTCTGGAAACATTGGAATGACCTCCTGCGGCGTGCAAAGTAGGAGGAGGCACACCACCACAGACACAGGACCAGGACTGGTGGTGGTCTGCAGGAACACCAGCAGCGTGTGCAGGAGCCACACATGGTGGTGGTGACCTCGACATTGCGGATGGTGGCAGTGGCAGGTGTGCCAGGTGGTGGTTGTGAGACAACCCTCGCACTTCCAAGGCCAGGTCTGTATTCACATGTGTAACCCCTGTATGTGGTGCAGGCAAGGGTGCATGGTCCTGCTTTTGGTGTCCTGCACAGGGTGCACTGTATCCTGCAGAAATGATGCCTGGCATGGTCAAGGTCACTGTGGGGTGGGTGGGTGCATGTTGTCACAGGCTTGTGTGAGGTGGGTACCTGTCCTGAGGGCTGCATGGTGTGGTGGTGGTGGTGGTGGTAGTGGTGGTGTTTTGCCACAGTGTCCATGGATGGGTGACTGACCCTGTCCCTATTCTCTCCACAGCACTCTCGGACAGGCCTGCACCACCACAGCATGATCCACAGATGTCCAGCCAGGTTCCCGAGGTTGCGGAGGAGTTTGATGACGATCGGCAAACAACATCTGGACTTTGTCTATCTCAGGGCCGCATGTGCCCAATGCATGTTGGGCATACCCATGGACAGGGCATGCAACTGCCTGGGGAGGGGGGGCACACCTCACTAGGGGGTGTTAGGATACAGTGGGCACCTGGATGTTGCCCCAACTGAGAGTGATGGGGTGGGAGAGGTACTGCTGGTCACTGTCACCAGTGCAGATGACAGTGATGTCTCTATATATTCACATCAGCTGGCCATTCCTGTGCCAAGGGATGTAGGGGTGGGGCTTGCTGAAGGCCATGGAACAGGTCAGGGTGTTTCCGTAGGTGTCGGCAGTGTGGCTGAACACACGGTGGTGGGTGGTGTGGGTGGTGTTGCAGGACAGCAGGGCGTGCATTGTCGGACAAATGCTGGGGTTCCAGTCCATATGGTGCCACAGCCCACTGCCACTCGTAGTCAGCAGCCGGATGTAGCAGTTGGTGCATTGCCACAGGCACCACTGCCAGCTGCTGCTGTGGGTACTGTGCCTCTGGTCCACGAAGGCCATGGTGCCCGGCCACTCCTGCAGGCTGCTGTCACCTCACAGCAGGAGGCCCGTCTGGACCTGCATGCCATGCGGCGTGAGCTGCGACATGAGCTGGGTCAGATACAGGAGGCACTAACAGTGGGCTTTGCACGTGCTGAGCAGCAGGCAGAGGACAGGTTTGGCCGCCTGGAGGGTGCCATAGACCGTGGCTTCTCTGGGTTGACTGCTGCAGTGGTGGCAATTGATGATGTCATGCATGGTGTGCCGATTGGTTGGCAACATGGGTTTGTTGGCTATGGTGCAGATGGCAGAGGGGCACACAGGCAGGCACACAGTGGGCGCAGGGCTGCCACTGGTACCAGTTCCGATCCATCACACACTCCACCTGCAACCCAGCGGCGCCGTGGCCGTCCATACACCCTATCTGCCTCCACCAACCCCCAGGAGCACAGGAGGCCAACCATGCCTGCCTCATCTTCCACTTCAGCTGTGTCCTCTGCACAGAGCACCCCAGGGTCCCTAACCCCTGGTACGGGAGCACACCGCATGCGTGGGTGTCGTCGCCAGTGATGCCCACAGGCTGTCTGCTGTACTCTACATGCATCCCCTTCATGCATGGGCAGATGTGTGCGCACGCACACACACACACACACACACACACATACACACTCCCACCGACACAGTTGCCCCCCTTACCCTCACGACACACATCGCACCTCCCCACCATGATTACACCGTTTGTGTGTATCCCCCCACATATGTGCTGCACAATCATGGAGTCACACCACATGCACACACTATTTGTGTATTACACTGGGTTTGTTTGCTGTTGTGATTGTGGTTTTCACTGTTATGTTAGTCTGTGCACATTAAATTGTTAATCACTTGTACTCTTTCAGGTTGTTGTGCAGTCTGTACTTACCCTCTGGTCTGTTGCAGTATCCTGATGATGTTGTCCCGGTGCTGTATGGCCCTGCGTGCCATGCAAGGGTCCCTCCTCTCGAGTTGCTCCACTATCCCCCTGACCACTGGCTCTGGCTCACTGTCAGACTGTCCCTCAGGTTCAGGTGCCTGTATCCCACGGTTCATTGCCATGTTGTGCAGCATACAACAGGCTAGGAAGATCGACGCATACCTTCTGAGGTATATATTGTAGGGCACCACCTGATGTGTCCAGGCATCTGAATCACATCTTCAGGATGCCAAGCACCCTCTCTATGATGTTCCTTGTTCTGGCATGTGCCTCGTTGTACAGCTCCTCGGCCACTGTGGCCGGTCGGAGTACTGGTGTGAGCAGCCAGGGCCGCAGAGGATAGGCACTGTCCCCTGTCAAAACATATATACTTGTTAGTGCTGTACTGCGGTCTGTCAGCTGCTGTCCTGCACCTGTCTGTGGCCCTCCCACACCCCTTCCCTGGCCTGCAATACCTGCCCCCATCCATGCTGTTGTGTGTTTGCCTTGTCTGCTACAACTCATCGACTAGTTGTCCACTGGGTATTCTGCCCTCCTTCAAGGCCTGACACAGCTGAGACTGGTGCCAGATGAAGGCGTCGTGAGGCACTGCGGGTACTGTGCATAGACATTGCTGATGCGCCCGCCGCGCCGCACACCACCTGGCAGTTGATGGAGTGGTACCTTCTGTTTACCACGTCACTGCCATCACCAGGTGGTGCACGGATGGGGACATGGGTGCAGTCAATGGCACCCAGTACAGATGGTAGGTGCGCAACTCGATGGAACTGCTGCATTGTTTCTCTGTGCTCTGCTGCTGTGCTGGGGAATACTATGAATTCCCCAGCATGTGGCAGGAGGGCCTCTAGGAACTGGGTCAGGATGCGTGAGGTGGCAGACTGCATTACCCCAATGGTGTCCCCCGTTGGTCGTTGGAACGTCCCTGTGGCAAGGAAGCACATCGCTGCTGTCACCTTCTCCTCCACTGTCATTGCATGACTGCGTCTGGTGTTTGGCTGCAGCTGCTCATGCAGGAGTTCACAGAGCTGCCTCAACATTCCCCTGTTCATCCGGTAACGGCCAATGATGTGGTCATCAGGCAGGGTCTTGAAGGAGACCCTGGGCTGGTACAGCCTGTTTGCAGCATACCGTCTCCTGGGCCTGCATTGTGGCCCATGTTGTGCCTGCTCCCTTTCCTCCTCCTCCTCCTCCACTACAGCTGCCATCAATGGCAGGATCACTGCTACTGGCACTGCACACATTCCCACTTCCTGTGCTGCTCCCTCCTCCTCTGTGTTTTGCCCTGTGTTTAGACCAGCCTTTTATAGGCGGTAACTAGCGCCGCACTAGGGGCTGTGCTATGTATCCTAGCGCGGCGCTGGACCTCTGAATATCCCCTTGCGCATCTCTCTCCCCCCGCCCATCCTTTTGCCCCTTGCATACATTACTGGTTTGCCCAGCGCTAATGCAGTTTGGCCGCGCTATTTGGTCTTTTGAATATAGCAGACTCGCGCTAACCCTGCGCTAAACCTGTGCAAACGGTTTTTGCCTGGTGCAAAGCTTTGAATATCTGGCCCCTTGTGTTTTAAAGAACACACTCAATGAAAGGCAAACCTGTGTATAATAAATACATGCTAAAATGAGGCCTAATTGCAAGTTAAAAACAAGCCACAAAATTAAAATAAACAGAAATTAATATATATATGGCATACAGAGGGTTTAAAGTGAAATTTACTCAAAGTGAGCAAATGTTTTACACATAGGGGTGGGATATTCAGAACTGCACCAGGCAGGGGCGCAAGCCGGGTGCAGAGCAACTGGGATGCGCCCGGGGCGTGGTCTGGGCAATATTCAACGGTACTGCACCATGGCTCTGCACCATTGAATATGGCACCGTGGCCACCCACAGTGTGCATGGCACAGTGGCACTGCACAAGCGCAAGTGGCCAGAGAGGAGCAGGGGGATGCGCTAGCGCAAGTACTGTTGTGCTAGGTGCGGCAACCATGATATTCAGCGGTGAATATGCAAATGGAGCCATAATGTATGCAAGGCACAAATGGGGCCATTTGCATGTCATTATGGCCCCATTTACATGCAGGTGTGCCGATTCCCTGCGACTTGCGCCTGGCGCCCTGTCAGGCTGCAGCCATCAGGGACTGACGCCCCCTGCCCCTCACCGGCAATGTGCCCCATTGCCCCTGGTGGTCCAGTGGACCGAACTCCGTAACATATTTCGGGACTGTGTAGTACAGTACGGTCTGCACACCCATTGGCCCACACTGTGCACTAATAGGCGTACAGTCATACTGTAAGCTGTCAGTTGGTGGGCGACCAGAAGGCTTGCGTGTGGGGTGCTGCCGCCCGCTGCTGACTGGGGGGGAGCAGGTGGTGGGTGTAGTGGGTGGGTTGGGAGGGAGGTACAGGTACCACTGGACCACCAGGGAGTAAACATTCATTACAGCCTGCGATCGGGCATGGAGTTCGGTCCACTGGACCACCAGGGAGTAAATTCATTATTACAGCCCGCAATCAGGCATGGCGTTCAGTCCACTGGACCACCAGGGAGTGAAATAGATATTACAGCCCATGACTGGGCATTGGGGGGTGCTACACCACCAGATGGTGCCACCAGGGCTCAAGTGGCCACCCACAGCTGGCAGCTGCCTTGTTGTGCCCAGCAATATGGCAGCCGGCCTGTGGGTGGCCAGTCCTTGCTCCTGTTTTTTTCAGGCACATCTTTGAGCCCCCTGTGCGGCACAAGGTGGATGTGTGCCTGCATATCACACATCCTGGGCTGAATATTGGGATGTACGCGCCGCCATAAACACCCGCCACTTGCGGTTACGCCGTACTGGTGCACTCCGGTGCATTGGGATTTAGTGAACAAATTCCCCTTTTGAATATCACGCTGGGGCGCATCAGTGGGTTGTGCATGGCACAACACTGTTGCGCCATTTGCAATCCCTTTGAATATCCCACCCATAATGTAATATAGAACTTAGCTTGAGACATTTTCCCAACTGTACTCTCAATCAGTTAATACATTCCATAAATTTTAAAGCCTTCAGTGCCAGTTATTCAAAACTTTGCCCCGGGGCTAAATTAGCACTGCCCGGTGGGCAAACTTAGCTTGAAGCAAGCAGCAAGCTATATTCAAAAGGAATAGCCCAGTGCAAAACCAGCTGAATATAGCAAGCAAAGGAAGCTGGACAAACATGGCCAGGAGTGCAGGGCAAAAATAGCCCAGGAATAAGACAGCACTGAATATAGCAACAGGGAAGTGCACACTGCATCTGCAGCTCATTAGACCCTGGAGCAAGCCAGTGTTGCAGGTGGAGAACATTGTGTGTGATTGCACAGAGATGTCTCACATCTACTGCAAACAGGAATGTAAGCCACACATTGCAGAACTGTGCTATGTTGAAGAATTGTTTTCCCGGGGCTAACCCAATAGCACAGTGCTAACACAATAGCACTGTGCAAACAGGTTATCCCGGGGCAAACGTGAGCTGTATTCAAAGCTCCCATGCAAATGAGCCTACTTAGGTAATCCATGGGCGAACAGGCACATTTGCATCTCATTATGTGCTGCTTAGCATTCATTACCATGCAATTTGCCCGGTGCTACTGCATGGAGCACACAGCTCCATCTTTTGGTCAGAATGGAAGTACAGGCTGGAAGCAGAAGGAACTGTGTGCTGGCAGGCACAGTCGGTGCATACATACCTCTCAACCCCTTGCCTCCTGAATCAGGGACAAAGCTTAAATAAATCAGGTACAAAGATCCAAAATCAGGGACACATCTTACAAAGTTGTACTATGCACTCAGAATGATGACAGAATAAGGGGATTTGAGTTAAGATGCATATTCAGAAGAAGAACCAGTCTGTAACATTTATGTATGACATTATTGTGTGTTTTACGCCCCACTGTTGTGTCACAAAAACACATATTTTAAGAGGGACAGAGGGAAATTTGGAGGCAAAATCAGGGACCTCCATAAAGATCAGGGACAGTCGAGAGGTATGAGTGCATACAACACATCCATGCATATGTGTGCCTGATATACACCCGTGACCTGGTAGTCTAGTGGTCCCCCCACCCAAGCATGAATCCTGACCCCTGTTCCATGATAAAAATTATTTTTCTCTGGTAGTCTAGTAGTCCCCCCAACCGGCAGTGACACCCTCACTCATTCCAATCACAACCCACGAACAGAGCTGGTGACCATCTCACGGCTGGCGGCTGCTGTGTTGCACCATGCAATACAGTAGCCCACCTGTGGGTGGCCAGGATTTGTTCCCACTCCTCACAGGCTCAACTTTGAGCCCCCCTATGTTGCACAATGCAGGGTTGAACCAGCATATGCACCGCACATCCCATGCTGAATATCGGGATGTGTCACATATGCATGGGCATGCCCCCTGCATCTGCACTGCATACAATTACATTGCGCCCCTGTGAATCGGGATTTGTGCTGTGCCTGGCAGCCCTTTCAATATCCCACTGAGGCACACTGCGGGGTTGTGCCAGTGCAACTCTGTTGCACCATGCGCAACTGCTTTAAATATCCAGGCCAATTTGTTTGTAAACATTTAGAACAAATACATTTGTGCATAGAGTGTGAGTGCTTCTTGAGGAAACAAGCATTTAGGGGAGGGAAGTGTGTAGACACCAACCCGAATCTAGGCTACTAAAATTATCCCTTGTGCTAGTAATATGTGCCAAAGAGTGAAGGGTTATCAGTTAGCTGTAGCCCCTTGTATGTGCAGCCAGTAGAGTTGTGTGGAATGTGGAACTGTGTGGGTAAACTAATGTAGATTGGCAATTCCATATCCAAAATGCTTCTTGGAATTTCTTTTTTAATTCTACAAATTCTGAAAAGCATTTCCATACCAACCATGAAATAATATTCTGCAGATGGCATAATCTGTGGAATATTATTCTGTAGTTTCTGGAAAATGAATCCATGGATTATAGAAACTGTGGAATATTATTCTGAAGGTTATGTAAACCACAACTACTAATCCAAAGGTTTTGAAAACAATTCCTTTTTCAGAATTATGGAATTCACCTTCTGACAAAATTCTGTGTAATTCAATGGAATTTCTGAAATCCCACAAAATTCCAGCAAATTCCGCCCACATCTGGCAGCCAGCCAATACAGGAAATGTTGGAGGGGTTTAGGGAGGCTATAGGAGACAGCATTGAATCTTCTAGTCAGAATAATTGAACGTCTAGAGTCTGGAGTGAACAGAGAGAATGCTGCGGGCACCAGGTTTCAGGAAAACCTGAGCTGGGATAAGCCTGCCAGTCCTGGAGGCAGTGGTAGGGCTGCAGGTCTGGCATATGGCACAGGTAAGGCTATGGGTCCTGATCTCCGGAGGGTCTCCATTCAACAGCTGAGAAACAGACAGCAGCACAGTACCAAGTGAGCCAAAAACACAGACTCCCTGAGGACTGGGGTACAGAGTGCACAGGAAAAACGTTGTTGGCTGCTCAGTGATGTTTCCTGGCGTGCTTGTCATAGTACTAGTGTGACCAACCTGGTGCAGCAAAGAGATGTATGGGATATAATTGAGCTAAAGAGGGAAAAGAACTAAAAGGTGGACCTGTCAAAGTGAGAGAAGAGAGAGCTAGAGGGAGGGGGAGGGGGGGAGAGGGAGAAGAGAGAGAGAGAGAGAGAGAGAAAAGTCTGCCGTGAAATCTGAAGAGATCCTAGAGTATGCTAGAAGCCATCTGTGAAAAGGTATAGGAAAGTGAAGTATCAAAAAGGAGACTCAAGAAACAGTAAGGGCTCTGAAAGCGCATAGATGGTCATGAGATAGCCAGAGTAAAAAACAATATGGTGCAAGAGTTGTTAGTGGCCTTGCCTAAGGACCAGTGAAGAGGGAAAGCGAACCCTAATGAAATTAATTAAAAGAGTGGTAAGGATCTAGTGCAAAATGTAAGGTTGGAGACCCAGATCTAGCAAATACGTAACAGCATTGGGACATACTGTAGTGACATCTAAAGAGGAACTGAGCATCTGAGAACCCCCTAATGGAGCTTCCTAAAAGTTCAAAGGTTAACAGAAAAGTTAATGGAGCCCTGAGAGAAGCAAATCACCCATAGTTGGTCCAAGATGTATAGAAGAGTTGTTCTATTGGGAAAATATGACTGCTTAGGGGCAGTTAAGAAGAAATCCTCCATCCAAACCACAGAGTCTCTGATTTTTTTTTTTCAAATTGTTTAACCAGGAGTGGCACACTAAGCTGAAAGCTTGTTTAAAGGTGCAACCTGGGTACACAGGGAAGTTAAGTGACTTGCTCAGGGTCACATAGTATGCAAGTGTCAGCTGTGGGATTCAAACCCAGATCTCCAGATTTGCAGCTCAGAGCCTTAAACTGCTGTGCTATACTGCCTCCAGTCTCAGAGTCTCTCTGATTTAAGGGTCACATGTGTGCCAAGCACTGCCAACTAAACTATTACTTGTTGCACAGGGAGGCCCAACAAAGCTTGTCTGATGTGGAAGCTGGTGATTAAGGGTAGAACAGATACAGATTTTGTAAGGCTGTAAATATTTTACCATTATACCTCAGAGTTATAAAAGAATAGGGAAAGATCTACAAGCTCCAGGAGGAAGGTAACAGTAGGGTAACAGCTGCTCAGGAGGGAACTGCCAGTGGTGGCACCAAGCAATGCCTTCCAAGAGTGCCCCTACTGCTCGACTGTAGAACTCTGTGTTATTGAACATAAACATTGTCTGATGCTCATGAGCATATTAGTTGCAACATGGTCCAACCAAAACCTCAGAAGAACCCTATCCGGTTCCCTCCATGTTGAAGAGCCTAGTAGTGACCGACTGCCAGGAGTCGGCGTACATAAGTGTAATAATGCAATCAAGGATATGCAGTTATGCTATAATAAGCATTTTGTCACCAGACAGGTAGTAAGGAGTGTAAAAGTTAGGTTTTATGTCCTTTGTTGTTTTAACTAGACACCCAAGAGCCCGGAAACAGAGACAGCACGTGGCTCAGGAGGTTCCACTACGTCTCGTCGGCAAAAAAGTTTTCAACAAACAGTACAGTGATGCAGTTTTGCAGACAGTGATCACATCACCTGGCAAATGTATTGACTGACCACTGCAGTGGTGCATGCACTGGGGCACTTAAGACTATTTGTACCCCTGGACTTATATATAATCAACTCGGGGCAGTTTACTGGGGAGAGCAGCCAACACCAGGAGTCGCTGTATCCGTACAGCACTCTGACAATCCGTTCAACACTGTGGATGTCTAATGGATTATTGTCATTGTGTTGGTTTCATTCTCTTGGTTTAACTGTAACAACAGCAAAGTAGCTCAGGGAAGGAGGGGGCATATCAGCTTCTGGAAAGGGAGAGTCACTGCTGCTTGGGTAAAGGGCAGTTGAGTTCTATTTGATTAATGATGATCAAGGGGATTGATGATCAGGGCAGTATGTATAATGGTGATGGGAGTGATTAGTGAATGGGGAGGATGTTACTGGATAGGTAGCACAAGACTGACAGGTATTGAAGCTTACAGTATGTGGACTGGATAACAGTGGACTGGTTGGAAGGGTGTGTCTGTCTGCTTCTGGGACTAAAAGGTACTTGTTGGATAGGGGCAGGTTGATGTGTTCACTTGAGGTGGGTGTGGAGCATGATTGACATCTGATGGCTCAACACCCAATCAAATGCAGTGGTTAATCAAGTACTGGGTCACTTTTTAACTGGGAGTCATGTTTGCAATCACCAGTGTATATGCATAGTGCCTAGTAGGCCCTGCTACCATGTTCTGACTCAAAACATGCAATCTGGTCCTGAAGAACTCAGGCACAAATTAGTGGGTGTAAACTGCTGGCTTTGTCCACAGTAATTAATGTTTCATTGCAACACTTTTTTTAAGAGATTTCTTTTAAACCTAACAATTTATCTCAATATTCTGCCAGCTTGATTTCAGTAAGTGTAGCAAGGAAGTGTGTACATGGCACCAACAATGATGGCTGCAGAGTGAAATGGTTTCTGCCTCCTTTTTTCCCCCCATTTTCCTTTGTTCCCTGGGGGACTTGGGCAGGGCTGCTCTGCTCCATCCCTCCCCACCCTTGACCAACTACCATGTCCCCAGTACTCATCAAGATCCAGTGCCTCCCCACAACTTGCCCCCATGGCAGGCCAGGAAGGGGAGATCCATCCTCCCCTCACCTGCAGCTTCTTCATCCAGTATTGATCAGTGGTCCAGGTGGTGGCACAGGTTAGACTGGGTGGGCAGACAGTCGGGGAGTCCAAGTCCACCATCTTTTCTGTAGTCCCCCACCACAGTGGTGCATGAGCCTGTGTGTGTGGAGGTGCACACATGCTATGGAACCATGGCTTCTCCCTTCTTGATGCTTGGATGCTGTCACTGTCCCCCAGGCCTCCTCCTGGGGGCAACCAAGGGCTGAGATGGCAGTCCATCCCACCCTAGGAGAGGAAAGCAGTACTCTGGCTGCTTTATCCTTTTCCCTCCCCCTGGATGATTGCCCAATGACCTGAGCTCATTCCCGATCTCAGGTCACCAGCATTGCAAGAGGTAAGGTGTGCAGCGCCTCAGCCCTCCATGCCAAACGGGCCGACTTGTCCTTTTTATGAAATATTTAACAACACAAAACTATTTCAGATCAGGTAAAAACACTCTTGTTTGTTAGACGAAATAAAACTCTAACAAAAAATCAGACTTTTTCAGTATTTTAAGCTAGTTTAAAATATTTTTCAGTGACAGAAGAATCTTACTACAATAACTGCTGAAATGTCAGTGGCTGCCAGGAAGCTTTCTTACAGTATGAAAAACACAGAGAGCCAGGGGCGTCAGCAGGATTCTGAAAGTAGGGGCAGCACATGCCCCCATCAGTCTTTTTCCTAAAAGAGGGGGGTCTGCCAAATGGTGCCTTTTAGAAGCACATTCTATGAAATCTCAAGCAAGACAAACAAAAGGATTTATTAGCTGAAACCCTGAAATAGAGGAGGTGACCTGATCCAGGGAGCATACTTTATTCTAGAATTGTTTTATTGCCTCTGTCTTTTAATCAGGTCCTCGTACCCAAACTGCATACAAAGACAGAAAGAAAACAGACAGATGATTGGCTTTTCTTTTTCCAAAAAGGGGGGCCTGGGTGGGATTTGTCCCCATAAGAAATTTTAAGAATTTGGTGCCAAATGGTGCATGTTTTAAGTAAAACTAAAAAAAAAAAACCTCCCTCCCTCCCTGCCATGCATCTGAAGCTCAGGGAGACTTGGCTTCCTGCTGTATGGGCATGATTTTCTTCACAACTAAAGCTGAGCTTTCTTTTTTTTTTTTACTAGTTGTATCTCACAGATTATTAACACACTAGCCAGTAGCCTGCCATAGTGTGCCACTCTAGATCGCCTATGCCAGGAGGTGCTGTCCTGGCACAGGCAAGCAGGCCTGCCTGGCTCTGCAGTCACTCTCCAATCTAGAGTCCCCTCCCACCTTTCTTTCACTTTTAAATGTTATTTTCTTTTCATAAGTTGTTTTTTATTTCATTCATTTTGGTTAATATTTTGTAAAGCTCCCTCTCACCACAACCCCAGTAAAGTATAATTCTTTTTTAGTTATGTATTCTTATTTGGTTATGATTTTTTTTCTGCCTTTCTGCTGTGTCTTTCCCCTCTGGTTATGTGGCCCAGACTGTTCAGCCCCAGCCCAGTGCTCCATCCTCTGCCGCTTGTATTGGTCAGCTTGCCCCATGTGATGCATCACCATGTACTGCATCATGGCCGCTGCCAGGCAACAGCTCCCCAGTGCCTGGGTAAAGGGTTGTAGTGCATTGAGTTGTGGGATGAGAAGTCCAAGTCCCCTCAGTTTCCATCCTGCTATGATCCCAAATCCCTCCCCTCCTGAAGTAGACAGTCTGGACTAGGAGGGAAGCAGCAAAGAGTGAGCAGCTGCAGAAGTGAGCTGCAAAATGAGAGAGAGGAGATCTAGTCATGAGAAGAGAGGGAGAGAGAGAGAGAGTTGGAAGAGTGGCAAAGCACAGCAGTAAGTGTTGCAGTTCGGAGACAGGTTGGGGAGGGGGAGGTCAGGTCTGCTGCTGCTCTATGGGCTGGGCTTGAGGGCTGGCTCAAGCAGGCTGAGTGATGAGTGAGCGCACAAGTGTACCTCATGCCAGGTAGCTCACTCTAGCTCACTCACATTCTTGTGTACTCAGCTCTGTCAGCGACCCTTGACAGGACTTGGAGAACGGTTGGGAGTTCCAACTATCCTCCAAGTCCTGCCAAGTGCCAGCGAGCTCAAGCAGCAATTGTCATTGCCAGACACGCCGGTGACTTCACGAGTCAGGAGGGAGGGTTGTAATGCCTCACATGGATTGAGAAACAATGAGGAGGAGGTTAGTCTGGAGAACTATAGTGGGAGTGGGAATGAGTGGGAATGAGACTCTGGGGTGGGGTGGCCCACTGGGAAAGCTGCTGGCATGATGCTGCTGGTCTTTAAAGCCATTTTATTATGCAAGCAAGGGGGGAAAAGACTGGTGGCACCAACCTAAACTGGGGGCACATGCCCCATTTTTCAGGCTAATGCCACCCCTGCAGACAGCACTGCTTCAAACGTTGCTTGGAATTCAGGTACGAAATCGGATATACAACAAATTAAAGACATGTTGTCAGATTTAAAGATGGACATTAATTAACTGAAAGGCCCCATGAGCCAGATTAAAAAGTATTGGAGGAGGTAGTAAGGAGAGTAGAAGAGACAAAGTTCAAAATAGCTCAATTAGAGAAGACAAGTCTCATATTTAGAGGAAAAAACAGACCATCAAACAAAACAAATTATGTTCTTTTTGGGAAAAAAGAAGACCTAGAAAACGAAGGTAGGTGCAACAGTTTTCATATTGTAGTAGTACCTGAGAGACTAAAGAGAAATAACATGGTCACCTTTCTTCAACAGTTCATACCTGAACTACTGGGCTATCAATGATCCTGGCTTCTCGAGATCAAGGGAGCCCATTGATCACTTGCTCCACAGTTCCTTAATGGAGCCAAACCTAGGTCCACAACTGCAAACTTTCTGAGGTTTGCCATAAAGGAAGAAATATTGATGGTGGTCAGAGAAAGAGTGACAATGTCTTTGAAGGAAGGGAGAATATTTATCTTTCTAGACTTCTCAGGGGAAGTTACAGAAAAAGAGAAACCCTTTTATGCGCCCAAAGCATGACTTAGGAAAACTCTACACTCCTTATTGCATTAGATACCCACCTCTTTTGGTGGTTTGAGAACTGGGTGGAGGAAACAACACAGGTTTTTGACTCTGTGAACTGTGTCTTGGACTTAATAAATCATTTTCAATAAAAAGACACACTGTATTCTGAACTAACTAATTCAAACTACCCTTCCAGTTCAATCACAATGAGAGGCAGAGAGTTCACTGCGAACATTCACATAAACTCTCAATTTGTTAATCCAGCTGACTCAGCCTCAATTTTAAAAACATCTGCACAGCCTGGTAGCAGAAATGTTCCCACTCCCTCTGCTATAATCTACCACTATTAAATCTAGCACAAAGTACAAACCAGTTAGGTCATTTGGGACTGCCAGGAAAAACAAGCCTCTTGGTTACTCCTACATTCCCCGCAGAAACCCATAGCATGGGAATATTCCAAAGAAAAGAAACTGCAACAGGACCAGGGACAGCAGAGGTACATCCAGCTGTTCCCCAGAGCACTGCCAGAACCCAGACCTGACACTCAACCAAACATAGACGGGGGGGGGGGGCCTGATTCAGAAAGCCCAGAATGTGACACAAGGTGCCTGCATCAAAGATGACTGATGCACGAGGCACCTTGCATCACAAATCGCAGCTGTTCCAAAACAGAAATGCTAGCTGTGGCAAAATTGGACCCCTGTGCCTGACCAGCCCTGCACTATGCCTGTGTCAGGACTTGGGGTGCACCACGGCAGTAGGGGACTTGCTGGAGATGCAAGTTGCACCATTCCCTGGTTTGGGATTCAGTAAACTGGCCAGCTCCTCCAGGGCTTAGATCAGCTCATAACTGGTCTAACAGCCCATGTGCCACTCCCATAGCTGCTAGGGCTGAGCAGGCACCCTGCCTCTGGCCATGTGCCCTGACTGCCACAAGTCCAGTCTGGTACAAGGACAAGGGGTTGCTCAGTCCTGTGTACCTCCAGAGGAGTGTGTTAAACCGCATAAGTCTGTGACAGGTTACATAGCATCGGTGTGCAGTTGAAGTGCCATACTATGCACATGCGAGTTACAGTGTATGGCATCTTGACATACTCACAAGGCACTGCCTAAGTCCACCCCCCCCACAGCAATATAGCGGCAATAGATACCTACTGCATTTCTTCTGTTTTGTTTCAGATTTGTAAACGACAGTCCATGTCTGAGTTCCAGCAGTTCAGTGATGTATCATGGTAGCTCCTTACAACCTATACACACTGTGGACAGGTCTGCTGTTTGTATTGTGACGATGTGCCATTGAAGCTTCCATAGATAGGCAGTAGCTCACATTGCCCTTTATGCAGCACCCTCTGTCAAACCCCTCTGAGCACCACTTGAGTGGTGCATGGGAGCAGCTGCCACAATCTGTGGGTGTTTGGTGCTGGGACCCCTCCCACACATGAATCGGGAGCAGGGTCCCTAGTGCACTAGTGATCCATGCAAGCAGCTGTTGGACACTGCTTGCACCAATCTTTAAGAATCAGGCCCAAATGTAAATAACCAGTTTTGACAGATGTTTCCTGTTCATCAATCAAACTGCCGGCATGACAGGAAGTCCCTCCTACATCAGGGCACTTGATGCATGATGCAGAAAATTATACACTGGGCTGAACTTCTTCTTTTAAATAAAAATGCCACTTGCTGGACTCAGTTGCAGAAAACAATGTTGACTTTGTAAATCTGACTTCATCCTGCATAATCCTCCAAAGGGTAAGTGGTACACTATCTACCAAAACGGATGCAAGAGAAGTTCCCTTAGATTTTAACCTCTCTATACCTCTTCAACAGATAACTTAGAACCCGGCCTTTAAGAAGCCAGATGGCGAGATACCATAAACACATGGCATGCTGTATTTGCTCTGATACTAAGACATGCACTGTATCTGTTTAACTTTTTGACAGGATGCATTATTATTATTAGTAGTAGTATTTAAATATCTTTGCAATTAATAGGTTTGTGGTATTCTTATACATTGCAGGCATATTAGCCCAGCAGATCAACCAAAACAGTCTAATTCTGGATATCTACAAAATCAAAATGATAGGGTACTGGAGGAAGTTCCTTTAGATCATTAGATCTATCAGCCCTCCATTTTGACCTGGCTGTTAATGACTGGTCACCTGTATCAGCCTCTAGCACTATTGACAATGCCCTTGACTACTTCAAATCCAAAGTCCTTTCCACTTGGGATCATCATGCCACCATAAGGAAAACCAGAATCAGGGGCTCCCACCTCCCTGGATCTCTGCCGAACTCCAATCCTGCCTGCATAAAAGGGACTGAGCTTGGAAGGAGCACAAATCCTCAGATTCCCCCCTTGATCGACAAAAATATTGTGCCCTGCACAATGCCTGCACCAGAGCTACTAGGTTAACCAAAGCACTTCCTCTACCTTCCATAACAATATCAGTCATCAAAGTTCTGGAAGGTTGTCCATGCCCTTTTTTCTCCCAAGGCCCAACCCACCATCTCAGTTTTAAAGTCGAATGACTCATTTATTACTGACCCACTCTCAGTGGCCAATTAATTCAACACCTTCTTCACCTCCTGTGTCTCTTCCCTCCTCTCATCCTTTCCACCAGCTTCAACACTCCCTCCCCCACAACCTGTCCAATTCTCCTTCTCTCCCATCACACCTGATGCCGCCATCAATGCCCTACTAGTACTCAACCCACTCAAGAGTAAAAGGCCTCATGGGCTTGAGCCTAAACCCTTACACCTGGCAGCCCCTGCCATTGGTATCCCTGGCTCCACCCTTTTAAACCTCTCCTTTTCCTCTGCCTCTGTCCCATCTGCCTGGAAGCAAGCCACAGTCATTCCCTTTCCTAAAAGTGGTGATCCTTCTGTTCCTGGTAACTATCATCCCATTACTCTCCTCCCCACCCTTGCCAAACTCCAAGAACATCTGGTGCTATTTTAACTCTCCCCTTTTCTTGATTCTTTCTCCTTTTTCACCCCCTACCAGCAAAGATTCTGCAAAAACCACTCCACCTCCTCTTCCCTCCTCAGACTAACTGATACCATTCTCACAGGAATGGATCAGGGCCAAGTCACATAAGCCATCTTTGTCGACTTAGCCAAAGCCTTTGACATTGTTGCCCATCTCCTTCTCGTATCTAAGCTCTCTGCAGCAGGACTCTCCTCCTCCTTGGCCACCAACTGGTTCTACTCCTACCTCATGGGTAGGTCCCAGTCAGTCCATATTGGGGAACCCCTTTCCCCTCCCCTCCCACTCACCACTGGGATACCTCAAGGCTCAGTCCTCAGCCTTGTCTTATTCTTGGTCTTTCTAAATGACCTTCCTACTGCTTGCACCTCAGTGTCCATTCTCCCCTAGATGGGACTGTAACATAATTTATTCAGCAGCACTTACGTAAAATGAACTCACACTTCAGTAATTCAATTTAATTGTTATCTGCCTTACCTTGTTGTATATTTATAATCCTGTATTCCTGCCATTGCTGTATTTTTGTGTATTATTCAAGTGTACTATTTGATCCCAGTGTAATTGATTGTTCTGTATATGATATATGTATTCTCCCTGCTCTCTTCCCCCCAGGTCACACCGGGAGATGAGAAATTTGTTGTTCAGTGGGCCTTTCTGGTGAAACATTTCAATAAATAACTAAATAAAAATGTACGCCGATGACACAGTCCTATTTGCCTCTCGCCATTCCCCTGCTAAACTGGTGACCAAGCTTCAATGGGACTTTGACAACATCCAGCTCTGGTTCCGCCCAAATCATCTGGGCCTCAACACTAAGAAAATGGTCTCTATGACCTTTGGCACTCAGCAAAAACACTCTAGGATTGGCAGTCCCCCCTCCTTCCATACTCTGCATGGGTCCAACATTGAGAATGTACTATCCTTCAAGTACCTCGGGGTCTGGCTTGACAACCACCTTGACTTCTTTGGACACATTAATGCCATGCATAAAAAACTCCACCCTAAACTGAGAGCATTATACCAACCATAGAGCTGTCATACAGAAAATGTTCCTTCCCATATTTGACTATGGTGACGTAGTTTACAGCTCTGCCCCCAAATCTACCCTTTCCACACTGGACTCTCTCTTTAACTCATTCTGTCACTTTGCTTTAGACAGCCCTACATGTACTCATCATCGTACTTTTTATACATCCCTCTCCTTTTGCTGCCTTGAAGCTAGGCATATGGCACACTGTTCCTCATTTATTGCCAAGTATTGGTTTGGCTCTCTCCCTTCCTATCTGTCCTCTACCCTCTCCCTACCTCACCCCCACTCCTATGCCCTCTGCAACTCCCACTCCCGCTCCCTTGCACTACCCCAAGATCCTCTGCTGCTGGCCAGTCTGCCTTCTCCTACTGCTTCCCTAAGCTCTGGAACCCCCTCCATCTCCCAATCCATTTGGCCACCTCTCCCTACTCTCTATCCCCCTCCTGCATAGCCTCTCCTTCCACAGCTGCAACTGTAACCTGTAACCTCACCTAATTTCTCCTCTACATCCAGTCTATCTCCTCCCAATCTCTTACCCTCCTTCCTTTCTCTATACCATCCCCCTTTTCCTTGTTCCTCCTCCCTTCTCTCCCAATTCTATCCCATTCGCTCTACTGTCTCACCCTGCCCCCTCCTCTCTGCCCACCTTTCCCTACTCCACCCCTTCTCCTCTCCTTTCCTCCTCCTCCACTTCCTCTCATAATGCTTTCCTTGCTCCTAATCCTTCTGCTCATCTATCTCTCCCTACCTATACCAAATCCACTTCTCTTAGTCCTTGACTGTAACTCTGTTTCTATGTTCCCCCTCAAGCCTGCTCCCCCCCCCCATTGTAACATGTATTGTTCTACTACTAGCCAGTGCTGGCACACATTTGGCTTGCATCTATAATTTTCAATGCAGTGATGCATGGTTTATGAGTTCTCACACTCTTTGCTTATCTATTTATTCATTTGCATGGGTTAAATCCATGTACACAATTTACTGCACATAGTTGCTTTCTTATTTATTTGTCTGCCATTTACAATTGTAAAACGTTGTTTTTGACTCTATGTATTTTCAAGTGTAGTCTCTTTTCCCTTCCCCCTTGGATGCATCTGGAAACAAGCTCTTGTTAGTTTAGTATGCCTTTCCTAGTGAAACTTTTGAACCAATAAATAAGTAGTATTTTTGACTAAGATTATAATACTACACTTTAGAATGGCTAGAGTCAGTACAATCATTTTGCTATCTATTTTTTGTTTGTTTTTTTTCTCTTACCACCTACCAAATCTAATCATTAGAACCCAATAATAATAAATGCATATAAGGCAAAGCAGTGAAAGAAATAGCTTGAAATGTACACTTACAGCAAAGTGGTCCAGCTGTCAGTGGCTTAGCAGATTGCAAACTCATCTTTGAGGCCAGAAGATCAGAATGTTGTGGGTTCCAGACCCAAACCAGGAACTAGGGGTAAATCTTAATACTGACACTGCAGTGCTGCATATGGGGTGTGGGGGAAGGGTGCTGCACTCCTGAGGTACCATCTCTCAGATGAGATGTTAAACCAAGGTCCTGTCTTCATCAGCATCTCCACCCCCCACTGCCCTGAGATGAGCCTGAAAATAGGCAAAGCAGAAGCCTAGCTCTCCTTTCCTGCTCAACAAAATATAAATAAATAATGTCACATGAAGGCATTATCGTTCCAAGCATATGAATACTGGATAAATCCCTTCTTGTTGTCATTCTGTCCTTGGCACCCTGTGTGGACCTCCAGAGTGGTAGTTTGGCCCTATAGACTGCTCACCTTAGATGGTATTGATAACTGTGATCATCTGAGTGCTACTAATATGCATGGCATAAGGGATACAATGGACAAATAATGTATGGACTGTGCAGTTTGTAAATCTACTTCTTCACTGCAGAGTCAGTGATAAGAATATAGTTTATCTTCAGTAATAACTCTATTGTATGCTACCCCTCCACACATCCCCACTCTCTTTCTTCATAAAAGTGATTGAATGCCTGACTATTTGACTAAAGAGTGGTATTTTATTTTATTTTTATTTTTATTTAGTTTTTGTTGACTGGATAAGTGCACTAGACAAATCCTGCCTATTTTCAGGCACGACCCGGGGGAAGGGGATACAGATGAATGCCAACTGACCTTGAACCAGATTAAGCTGTTGGTAGTATGATCTAACTTACTCAGAAACATGGCAATGGCTTTATATAATTACCTAATCTTTAGGAGTTTATTATTGAAATACCACATTTACAGAATTCTTACTATTCAAGTACCTCCTAATACATCTTGGAGGTAGAAGCCGCTTGAAATCATCCAGTGTCCAAAAGACCTTTGTGAGTTCTTGTCTGCCAGTACCTTGGACATCAAAATGGTAGTTTAAGGAACGTTAAGTAGGTATACAACTTACTTATGTAGAGTTCTTTGATTCTTTTTACTGCATATATTTTATCATTTTCACTGTTGGTAACCTTCTTAGGGTTATAAGCTTTTCTTAAAGTATTGTTTTTTTTTCTCATGTAGATGTTGGTTTTAGGATGAGCTTTGTAAGGATTCATATAACAAATCTTATAAAATTCACTTAGACAGATTACTTAGTATTGTGAGGTACAACTGACAAATACCCAACTGGATATTTTAAGATGAAGCCCTATAAAATTGTTTCTTGGAATATGAAAGGACTAAGTCCCTCCCAAAAAAAATCCTATACTACTAAACAAAAAGAAAGCTGACATAGCACTGATCCAGGAGACCCATCTAGATCAACTTGAATCAGAAACATTATGTACTGCAGATCATAGATAGTGATAGCTATTTCAATAGTAAGATGAGTGGTACTGCTATTTTAGTTGGAAAATAAATCAATTTTGTTAAAGAGCGGCTGATGCCTTCAGGATAACTTAAACAAAATGTAATATTTAGGCACAGATCAGTTCATATTTCACATTAGTTCTGTATTTTTCCTCCCTATTATATATTACTGAGGCCATATGCATGAAACAGGATCTCTGCTCCTGAAGAGTTCATCTATTCCTGTTGCTTTCTCCTCACCTGAGGTCATAATGCACTGCTTGTGACATCACAGTTACTCCCATGGCAACAGATTGTGATGTCATAACAGAGCATTTTGACATGAAGAAGGGAGTAAGCTAAGAGGCAGATGATCTCTAACATATAAAGATCATGTATTCATGCAGATTTCCTCTGTAACAAAAATGGGGAGGAGAAATCTATAGAATACATTTGGAATACAAACTGAATTGTACCTAATTATTATGTTTTTCAAAGTTTTCTTTGAGACATCAGCAGCTCTTTAAGAATGTTCACATATCTTACTCCTAGGGGAAATCCCAAATGTACTTAACTTGCAGAGACCCTAGAAGGACAAAAAAATAATTTTATATAATGTAAATGCTCCTAACAGCAAACAATAACAATGATTTAATCCTTTATGGAGTGAGCTTTCAAAATTCCCTGACTATTTATCATAGGAGGAGATTTCATTGAGGTTGTGGATCCCATCTTAGATAAAAATAATCCTCAGTCAGCATTTAATAACTCCAGATCAAGATGCGCATTACATAAAATGAGGATCTGGGTCTTGTTGATTCCTGGTGACTGGTCCATCCAAAGGGAAAATACTACACTTTCTATTAGGCATCTATCGTACAGCAGAATTGATTATTTGTTTGTCTGAAAAAAATAATAAATTCAATAATTGCCTCAGACATAGATAATAAAGTCCTGCCAGACCACAGCCTAATCAGCATTAGCTAGACTTAAGGACTTGCACCCCCAAATCCATAAGATGGAGGCTTAACATATCCCTATTAAGGGAAAAGTGATTCCTGGAATGGTTGATTCAAGAAGCTAAAGAATTTATAAGTATAAATGATAATGGAAAACTGGCCCAGTACTGTGGAGGGCTGAGGTGCTGGACCATCACAACTGCCAAGACACCTTTGACCCAGGTTTGAGACCAAGCCTGGGGTCACTTGGGCCATCCAGGGGTAGGAGGATTAAGCATCCCAGAAGATGCTCTCCTCCTCCTCCGGATGGGAGGGCAGTCATACTCCAGCACAATGTTGCCACCTGGGTGACTACAGGTGGCAGTGCACTTAACGAGACTTACTGACTGGTGGACACTGGTGATGATTCACTCCTTTCTTGTGTGTGAGGTTGCACACCACTTCAAAGATGGCATCTCAGGGAAGAAAACCAGGAGGGAAAATCCTGGACAGAGCAATGGTGATAGGTTCGACCATGTGTAGGCCCCACACTGGCAACAGGGTCCTCCTTCCACAAACCAGACCTGCTCTCCAGCAGAGAAGAGGGGGCCTGCTGACCCCATGATGAAGGGAAGCCTAAGGGAAGAATGAAGGAAGAGCTAAGTCCCTGGGATGCTGGGGGGGGGGTTGGATGAGGATAAAAGAGCCTGTAATGGAGGAGCATAAGTACATTAACAAAAAATAAATGAATAAATGAGAATGGATAAGTGTCACAGTATTGTTGTGAGAGTCCTACATGATCTACAACAGGGGCAGAATCATCAGCTACTCCACAAATAAGAAAAAAACAGAAACTTAAAGAACTTTCTAACAAAGAACAAGAACTAACTAGTTTAGAAAAACAGTTTAAGCTCTCCTCCCCAATAGGCAAAGGGCCAGATTCATGAAGAGTAACACAGGACTTGCATCAAGCCCTATGTCAAACCCAGCAGTCAGAGCAGCTGTGCCAAAAACTGTGCTGCAGAGTGGACTTGATTCAGGAAGATCGGATGCATTCATGACAATTTTTCCTGCTTTATAGCAGCTTGTGCCAAATATTTGGTGCATGCCCTGTTAAATGAGTACCCGAGATTGCCGCAAGCTGGAACAGAAAAAGCTGATCTAACTTGTGCCAATTGGTGCACATCATCGAAAATCCCAATCACTGACTGCAGAATGCCGAAAGCCCCGTGCACCAAATGTTCAGTGCACCTGGGGCTTGTGGCATTCTTGGGACTTTTGAGAATCGGGTCCAAAGCATTACTACACACAATAATGTTGACAAAGTATGAAACAAACAAAATGTCCTCGGCACAGGCAGAACATGCCCTATTTAGAACTAAACAGGGGCATTAAGAGTAAGGAGAGAAGTCAGGCAAACCACTAGCATTCTGACACAAAAACTCCAAACTCCAAACATAGTTTGAGAAGTCAAAGATAAACTAGGTAGAGTGATAACCTCCAATACAGAAGATAATAAAGATTTCAAAAACTTTTACAAGGCAATTTATTTTAAGAGATGCTCAGCCCCCCAGATAAAATAGACAACTTACTTTCATCTCTTAATCTCCCAACTCTAACAAGTCAAGACAGGGAATTTATGAGTAAACCTTTCTCACTAGAGGAAATTACCCACGTTATAAAGGAGTTCCCATCAGGAAAGACACCTGGGCCTGATGGTATACCAGGAGAATTGTAGAAATCTTTAAACTCTACTCTAAATTTACACTTACATAAACTATTTCAAGAACATGATGAAAATAATTCCCCCTTCCCGCCATGAAAGAAGCTTTTATAACTTTGATTTTCATGAAAAAACAAAAAAATTCCCTAGAATGTGCCAGCTACAGGCCAGTTTCCCTAATGAACTCTAATGGCAAAATTCTTATCAAAATTCTAACCAAATTCACCCAGACAGTCATCTCAAAGCTAATAGGAGGACAGCAAGCAGAATTCATGAAGAGTAGGTTAGCAGTAAACAATATCAGATACCTTATGGTATGCCAATAGAAACAAAGATCTTTACATTGCCCGGTCCTTGACACTTAAGGCCTTTGTTTCGATTAATTGTAGTTACATGACACAAGTTCTTAAAGAATTTGGTTTTGGGGAAAACTTCCTTGCCTGGATTTCCTTAATTTATAGCAAACCTTCATCACAAGTAATCTGAAATGGAATTCTCTCCACCCTGTTTACTCTGACAAGAGACACTAGGCAAGGTGTCCTCTGTCTCCCTAGTTATTCATTTTATCTATATAGCCTTTAATTAGAACACTGGCCAGCAATGTGGGCATCAAGGGAATTCAAATGGGAAGGCAAAATCATTAAGTCTTTGCTTTTGGTGAAGATCTGCTGCTACGTACACTAGACCAGTAAAATCATATGGTGTTTTTTTATTTACATTTTGTAGTTTTTTCTCCCTTTTTTTTTCTCCCGCTAACCTGCACGTGCCTGGCACGAGCGCCCATGTGTGGAGGCACATGGATGCCATCCACTACAGAATGCCTCACCCTACCATTCACCTGTACCCGCCTGCGCCACCACTGGACCTCCACCCGGTGTTGTCAGGACTATGGGAAGGTGATCTCCCATCACTGGAGAGGACAGCCGCTAGGCTTGATCCTGCTCCACCCTCCCCTGTGTTGGCACCCTGATGACCTGAGGTCATTCCTGAACCCATGCCTCCGGCGTAGTGCGAGGTAAAGCAGAGATGCCTCATCCTTCAGCACCACTGGGTCAGCACTTGTATGGTGCTTTTCAATATCAGTGCTAGCTGAATTTGAAGCAAACTCTGGCTTGGAAGTAAACTCAGACAACACACAAGCTCTGCATAAAAAAATTATTCAGAACAACTTGAAATAATTAGTATATGATGACTGGTTTGAAGAAAAAAAATAGGACTGGAAATAACTAACAGGTTAGATAAACTAATAGAGATCAACCTTAGCCCACTAATAAAAGACACTGAATTTGAATCTGACAAATGGAAAAGACAGAACCTCTCCTTGTGGGGAAAGATACATGTAATAAAAATGATTACATCCCCAAACTATATTACATGCTACAAAATCTTACTGTCATGCTGGAAAAATATATTTAAAAAGTGGACAGAATGGTAAGTATCAGAAAAGACAGGACACCGTATGATGACGGTGGATTTGCTCTGCCCTGTTGGGAGAAATATCATTAGCATTTGTGTTCAAACAGATGAGGCCTCACTTACAAGAACCTCAGGTTATAAAAAAACAGTATACCATCAAGATAGTGGCAGATCAGATGAGTGGTCAAAAACTGCACAGTCAAAACAGTGTGCATGGTTGGGAGTTTGTTTAACTTTAGCATGGTTTTTGACCATGTGCTTTTGGGGGCCTCCATGCAGCACACTGTTTGACCACACAGATTTTGACCGCACAGGTTTTGACCACGCTTAAACATGGGTGAACCTAAAAAAAACAACCACCCAATGTGGCTCCCACAAGAAAAATTTCTGCTAAAACCATTCAGTATTAGACTTAATATTTCTACCAATCCCTGGAGTAGTAAGATAATCCCTGCATAACAGTCTCTATTAAACTTTCTTAAGAAAGTTTACTTAGTAATTAATCCAGATATTAATTATCTGGGATTTATGCATCTGTCATAATTCCAATTTATCATATCATATCATATCATATCATATCATATCAATTTTATTTATAAAAGGTGCCTTTCCAATGATCAAGGTACCTGTATATAAAATGTATAGACATAAAAATGTTTCGACATCTCCACTGATCAAAATACAATGCATCCAATCACAAAACAATTTTTTTTTAAATAAATACAGACACATACAATAATAGGCAGAGTGGTGACATGCTTAAAATATCTCCATGTTTAAAAAATTCATCTGAAAACATCAGACCAAACAGATGTGTTTGTACCACAGTTTTGAAGCTCTGGACTGTCTGGCACTGTCTAACCCGATGAGGTAAAAAATTCCACAAGGTAGTGGCTGCAAATGCAAAAGAATGGGCCCTGGATGTCTTCAATAGCACCCTGGGAATCTCTAGCAATCCCTCATAGGTGAATTGGAGCGGTCGGGAGATGCAGTAGAGATGTAGGAGATCTTGCAGATAGTGGGGTCCCTGATCATGTAGGGCTTTGTAGGTCAGCAAACTAACCTTTAAAGTGACACACCACTGCATTGCCAGACAGTGCAGTCCATGGAGCACAGATGTAATGTGACTGGTCCTAGCTGTACCAGTCACAAACCTGGCAGCTGCATTCTGCACCAGCTGCAGGTGGCGGATATTAAACCCCGGTAGCCCTAGGTAAAGTATGTTGCAGTAGTCAAGGCATGAGGTCATGCAGGTGTTGACCAGCATCGGAAGATCATCAGGAGGAACCAGGTGCTTCACCCAGGTGATATTCCTCACATAGTAAAAAGAGTTCTTGACACCTGTGATTTTAGGGTCAAACCGTCATCAAAAATAACACCCAGGTTATGAACCCAATCTGAGGTAGCCAGCTGAACACCCCCAAGCAAAACCCCAGAGGGTTGTCCTTCTGACAAACCCACCTCCCGACGATCTGGGTCTACCGCCAACACTTCAGTTTTAGCTGGATTCAACCACAGCCAATTAGCACTCATCTAGTCCTGGATCGCAGACAGGCAATTGTTAAACACCGAGAGAACATCCCCTCATTTGGGTACAAAAGACATGTACAGTTGAGTATCATCTGCATAGCAGTGAAAAGTCAAACCATACCATCTAATAATGTCTCCTAACAGCAGCATATACACTGCAAACAACATGGGTGACAGAATGGAGCCCTGCGGTACCTCACAGGATAGAGAGAGAGGGTCAGAGGAATAAATTCTAGAGACAACTCTTTGTGTTCTACTCTCTAGGAAAGATCAAAACCATTTTAGGAAGGTAACTAACAATCTACAGATGAACCACAGGTGCTCCAGCAGCACACCATGGTCCACAGTGTCAAATGCCTCTGAGAGATTAAGGAGGACCAAGATGGAGTGGGTCCTCCGATTTCTTGCTATTAGGAGATCATTTAGCACCCAAACAAGGGCCATGTCAGTGCTATGCTGCTTCCTAAATATGGACTGGAGAGCCATAGTCATCATGAGTAGATAAATGATCATCCAGCTGCAGCACAACCACCTTCTCGATAACCTTACCCACAAAGGACAGGTTAGAGACAGATCTGTAGTTGGTCAGACAGTTTGGAACAAGGGAGGGCTTTTTCAAGAGTGGTCCCCTTCAGGGGATCAGGAAAGACCCCCCCTCTCCAAAGATTTCCAGACTATCTTGGCCAGGACTGGGCCAATCTCATCAGTGCAACCCATAAGGAGATATGTTGGGCCCAGATCCAATCTACAGCTGTTTGGCACAAAGCCTCAATAATCCTCATGACATCCATGATTTCTGGCTGGCCAAAGTCAGACCAGGTAAACTGGACACTTGCAACCTCCTGTCAACCTCTGCAACACCCAACAGAGGGAGGTGAGCAGATGTCAGACCTGATGGTTGCAACCTTACCTGTGAAAAACTGAGCAAACTCGTCACACCTCTCTTGAGACAAGGCTTGACCAGGCTGTAGACAGATTGGATTGCACAATCTGTCGATAGTCTGGAAGAGCTAAGCTCGTCGGTTTTGTGGAGTCACATTCTCACTGGATAAGAATTATGCCTTCTTATGGGTGGTTGTTGATTGATAGACCGTATAATAGTCTATCAATCTAGGTCTATCAGCCTCCAGTTCGGACTTCCACCAAGCCCTCTCTAACAATAACTAACTCATGACAAGTCAGAGTGGAGAAAAAAGGCATCTTTATTTTTTTTAGTTCATTTCATTCTGATCCCACCACTGACTGGCACCCTTCCATGCCCCCATCCCCTTCACCCCAGTGTCTACCAGATTCACCTCATGGTGTTTGTGAGGTGTCAGCTGGCCAGGTGTGGTGCCAGTGGGGGGCCTGCATCATCTCGCCAGTAGGTGGGATTTTCAGCCTCTGTTTTTTTCTCCCTGTCCCAGAATGTGGAGTGGCAGTGCAATGACACCAGTGGCTGAGCGGCACACACTTCTGCACATGGCATGCCAGGCATCAGCTCCTCCTCTGCCCACCTTGTCTATGGAGTCGGTGTGCCAGCATCGAGCCACTGCTAGGGGCCAGGCATGCATCAGTCTCCTTTTCCACCCCTCCCTGGGAGAGGAGAGTTGTCCTCTGGATGCTCAATCCTCTCCCTCTCTGGCCAACCCCAGCAACCCTCTTGCACCACAGACATGGGTAGCCAGGTTGGCAGGACATAAGGCAGTGATGCTTTAGCCCTACCACGCCACTGGGCCAGCTAAGAAAAAAGGTATCTCTGAAGTGAAAGATCTAATGGATGACCAAAGAAAAACTGTTATAAGCTTTAATGAATTTAATTGCAGGTTGGAAATACATAAATTTCAATATTTGGTGAACAGAGTATAGTGCTTGTGTATACTTTAACTTTTACCTTTCTCTATTCTCACCCTCAGTAGTGAAGCCAGGCAGCATTTAGAGAACAGAAGGTCCAGCACTGAGAGTGAGTAGACTGACAGATAATGAGGAGGCTGGGGAGGATCGTGGGGAACAAAAAACATGCTGAGCATGGATTGCTGGGAGAGGCTGGCTTATACTTGGAATGTGTTGCCCGAAGGAGTAGGACCAAGAGGGTAGGAAATACCAGGAGGGAGAAAAAGAAAGTATAAAAAAAAAAAAATACTAGGAATGTGGGAGGAACTATTCCCACACATTGAACCTCAGGCTTTAGCCCTCCCATATAGAGAACACTGGATGGACAATTATGCACAACCAGTGTGTTCTGTCAAAGAGGGGTTCTGATTCACTGTGACCTCGAGAGCAAAGTTTGAGAGGTCCATTAGAATTAGAACCACGAGGTGGCAGAACACACTGGTTGTGCATAGAGCGGCCTGTCCTATATTTTTTGTAGTGTATAGTACTAAATGAAATGTGCATGCAGAGGGTCTTTCACTTTCAGAATGAAACTAACTTGTACAGTCTCTAGAGATTTAAGAATGCTATTGTATCACATAAGGGTACAATCACATTCCATGACCTTTGATCTTTGGTACAGCAGTACCTTGAAAGGGATGGAATTCTATACATGACAGTGCTCTGCTATACACTATATTAATTTTATTGTTGCTTGCAAATCAGGAAAGCCTTCAATGATAGCACTCTATTACCAATACACTATTTCTCTAATAGTAATGAATGGGTTGAAATTATCAAGGCTAGCTCTCTTACAAAAGGAGCTAGCTCAGTTTATAAACTTCTGTCTGACAGTGACTCACCCTTACCAGTCACAATCCAAGCTAAAGAGAGATGGGAGACAGAACTATGCAGACAATCTCCCCACAAGACTGGACTTCAGTCTGGAAAGATGCTTACCACACCAGCAAAGGCTTACAAGGTAAGCTGCTACAATTTAAAATCCTACACCAATACTACTTAAACCCCCAAAAGTTCAAGTCAGAGGGTTGTCAGACAGGTGTGAATGTTGGAGATGCAGGTATATGGATGCCGATCTCACACACATGCTATAAAATTGCCCCTAAATAGCACATTTGTGGATTAAGGTCAAAGAAATATGTGAAATAGTCACAAATACAATTCCTCTCTCTCCTTCCTCATTATTCATCACTGGTTTCAAGTCAGAGGTAATGAATTCTAACTCCCGGAAATATGGGAATCTCTGCAACTCTAAGTTTAAAAAGATTCATTTAAAACAAGCACTTGTCAATGCCGAATGTTGATTGCGTTGGTCTGTTGAACTTGCTCAGTGGCTCTCTGTCACTGGCTCAGTCTGTTTGTCCTGGTGCTGCAGGCTGTTCTTTTGTACTGGGCTTCTGCCTGCATTGGCACCTTGTTCTGCCTAGGAATAAATCCGCAGCTGTCCCGACGGAGCTCCATTGAGGTGGCTCACTCCCCCTCTCTCACTCGCTCATTCTTTTTCTCCTGGTGCTGCAGGATGCCCTTTTGTACTGGGCTCCTGCCTGTGTTGACACCTTTTTCTGCCCTCAAAGAAATCTGCAGCAGTCCTGACAAAGCTGCGTTGAGCTTGTTCACTCCCCTTCTCTCACTCGCTCATTCTGTTCTGCCGGTGCTGCAGGCTGCCCTTTTCTACTGGGGTCCTGCCTTCGTTGCTGCCTTCTTATGCCCACAAAGAAATTTGTAGCAGTTACAATACAGCTCTGTTGAGCTCACTCACTTGCTCAACAGAACGGGTAGACTTTTTCTACCCACAAAGAAATCCATAGCTGTCCCGACAGAGCTCTGTTGAGGTCGCTCACTCCCCCTGTCTCACTCACTCAGTCTGGTTCTCCTGGCACTGCAGGCTGCCCTTTTGTACTGGGCTCCTGCCTCTGTTGACGCCTTTTTCTGCCCTCAAAGAAATCTGCAGCAGTCCTGACAAAGCTGCGTTGAGCTTGTTCACTCCCTTTCTCTCACTCGCTCATTCTGTTCTGCCGGTGCTGCAGGCTGCCCTTTTCTACTGGGCTCCTTCCTGCGTTGCTGCCTTCTTATGCCCACAAAGAAATTTGCAGCAGTTACAATACAGCTCTGCTGAGCTCACTCACTTGCTCATTCTGGTTTTCCTGCCACTGCAGGCTGCCCTTTTGTACTGGGCCCCTGCATGCATTGCTGCCTTTTTCTGCCCACAAACAAATCTGCAGCAGTCCCAAAAGAGCCCCGTTGAGCTCACTGACTCCCCCTCCCTCACTCGCTCATTCTGTGTCTCCTGGCGCTGCAGGCTGCCTTTTTGTACTGGGCTCCTGTCTGCATTGGTGGCTTTTTTTGGCCAGAAAGAAATCTGAAGCAGTCCTGACACAGCTCCACTGAGCTCGCTCACTCCTCCTCTGTCACTGTCACATTCTGTTTCTGCCGGCGCTGCAAGATGGTCTTTTGTACTGGGCTCCTGCCTGCGTTGACACATTTTCTGTCCACAAAGAAATCTGCAGCAGTCACACTAGAGCTCCGTTGAGCTTGCTCACTACCGCTCTGTCACTCATTTGTTCTGTTTCTTTTGGTGCTGCAGACTGCTTTTGTATGGGGCTCCTGGCTGCATTGGCACCTTTGTCTGTCCACAAAGAAATCCGCAGCTGTCCTGACAGAGCTCAGTTGAGGTCACTCACTCTCCCTCTCTCATCGCTCATTCTGTTTGTCCTGGCGCTGCAAGCTGCCCTTTTGTACGGGGCTCCTGCCTACATTGGCATCTTTTTCCGCCCACAAAGAAATCCCAGCAGTCCTGATAGAGCTCCATTGAGCTCACTAAGTCTCCTTGTCTCACTTGCTCATACTGTTTCTCCTACCTCTGAAGCCTGGCTTTTTGTACTGGGCTCCTGTCTGTATTGACACCTTTTTCTGCCCACAAAGAAATCTGCAGCAGTCGTGACAGTGCTTCGGTGATTTCACTCACTCCGCCTCCCTCACTCGCTGTCTCGTTCTGTTTCTCCCAGTGCTGCAGGCTGCCCTTTTGTTCTGGGCTCTTGTGTTGGGGTCTTTGTCTGCCCACAACAAATCTGCAGCAGTCCCGACAGAACTCAGTTGAGCTCGGTCACTCCCCCCTCTCACTCAGTCAATCTTAATCTGTCCCAAACACTGATTTACCAGAGTGACCATGCTATTGTCTGGCAGGAGTGCAAAAACATATTTTAGCCAGGATGTGAAAAATGACAGCTGTAGTGTTCATAAGGAGTTGTGAAAAAATGCCACTGTTGAAAATGTGGCGTGACAGTATTACAAATTTGCGAGGTTACAAGGGTGCATGGAAACAGTTCAACGCATGCTTGTAACACAGTCATGTTATGGAGTTTCGTCACCATATTTTCAACATAGGGATTTTAGGACCTCTGCTCATGAACAGTGTCACTGTCATTCTCTTAATCTGTCCCAGACACTGACTTCCCACAGTGACTACGTTATTCTGTACCAGAACTGTGAAAACACATTTCTGTCAGGATGTAGAAAATGACAGCTGTACTGCTTATAAGGAGGTGTGAAAAAATGGCACTGTTGAAAATCTGGTGTGACAATATTACAAATCTGTGAAGTTACAAGGGTGCATGGAAAGTGCGAAACACACATTTATAACACAGTCAATTGATGGGCTATCATCACCAAATTTTCAACATAGGCATTTTAGGACCTCTGCTCATGAACAGTATCATTGTCATTTTCTTAATCTGTCCGAAACAGTGGTTTCCCACAGCGACCACTCTATTCTGCGCCAGAAGTGTGAAAACACATTTCAGCCAGGATGGGACAAATGACAGCTGCACTGTTCATAAGTAGGTCTGGGAAAATGGCAATGTTGAAAGTCTGGAGTGAAAATATTATAAATTCGCGAAGTTACGAGCATGTGTGCCAACTGTGCATCGCACGCTCATGACACAGTCATTTTATGGAGTATCATTACCAAATTTTCAACATAGGCATTTTAGGACCTCTACTCATGAACAATGTCACTGTCATTTTCTTAATCTCTCCTGAACACTGATTTCCCACAGCGACCGCGCTATTCTGTACCAGAAGTGCGAAAACACATTTCAGCCAGGATGTGAAAAATGACAGCTATACTGCTCACAAGGAGGTGTGACAAAATGCCAATGTTGAAAATCTGGCATGAAAATATTGTAAATTTGAGAAGTTACGAGCTTATGTAGCAACTGCACAATGCACACTCGTAAAACAGTCATTTTTTGGATTATTTCCACCAAATTTGCAACATAGCCTTTTTGAGAGCCCACCTCATGAACACTGGCACTGTCATTTCATTAATTGGCCCCGGAGGGTGATTCCGCACAGTGACCACAAAACCACCTTTCGGGGCTGATTAATGCCATGACAGTTCAAGAATTCATGAGGAGGGGTCCCAAAAAACCCATGTTGAAAATTTGGTGAAAAAATTCCCAAAAATTCCTGAGATATGCACTAAAGTTTAAAAAAAAACTATTTATTACATTATACAGCTTACTGGCATTTCCTCAGTTCAGGTTGGCTTTGAAGAGTGCAGATGTGTTCCCAGTCCACTCAAGACCATCGCGCACGAGCTCTGAGGCATGGGGTGAGGGGGGTGGGAGGCAGAGTGCAGCGGGTGGGTGTGAATTGCCGATGGGAGGCAGGGCGAGCACCGAGGGCAGCTTTTTTCAGGAGAAAACAAAAGACGCCACGGGACCGTTTTCCCTTCACGGGGCATCTGGCACGCTGGGGTGGGATCCCAGCATGCCAGCAGAGGCTTTCATTTGGGAGGCCAGCAGTAGCTGATGGAGGATTGGGCACCCCCGTCGGCAGGAACAAAACCGGTGGGGGTATCATTATGCTGACAGAGATTAGGCACCGCCGTCGGCAGGAACAAAACCGGGGTGGGGTATCATAATGCCGACGGGGATTGGGCACCCCTTTGGCAGAAACAAAACTGGGGAGTATCATTATGCTGACGGGGATTGGGCACCCCATTGGCAGGAACAAAAGGGGGTTACAGAATGCCGACAAAGAGTGGGCTCCCCCGATGGCAACAACAGAAACACGGGGGCAACAAAGCCGACCGGGATTAGGGCCCCCATCGGCAAGTAAACATGGTGGGGGGGAGGGGGTTATATTGTTTGTGAACATGGCGGTAAGCCACCACCATGTTCACAAACAATATCAGGGGTTTCACATCCCAACCTGCAATGACGGGTCGCTCCCTCATTGCAGCTGATGGCTGACACTGCAATGACAAGGCGGCCCCTGATTGCAGTGGCTACTTTTTTAGAAGGTTGTAGCATGCTGGCTGAACTAGTGTCAGCAGCAGCAGCGTGCCACAGCATTGGGGGATGGGGGACAAGCCTTTGTAGGCTGTGGGGGCATTAGGCACAACAGTGCCATGCCTCCACAACAGGCTTGTGGAGAAAGCTGACGCAACATGTTTCTTGCGCATGCGTGCAATCAACATAAAAATTGGATATCTTCTCTCTCACACAAAACACAGTCACAGCACTCCCACCTCTAAATAATAAATGGAGGACTCCAGAATGTATTTCAAGAATTACTTCCTCTTTATTTTCAGCCAGATAACCACAGTTGGAGAGGAGCAGGTGAGAGCTGACATTTCACCTTGACAGGCTTGGGGCCCATGTGTTGGCTGTTTATGCATGTTATGATACTTCTGTGTCCCTTGTCCTGTGTGCACAACTGGCTGAGTTCCATATATTTCTTTCCATAGGTGCCCAGAGGGATGCTGGTGGCAGGAGGGATGCTATGCTGTGAGAGGGATGGGATGGCATTCCGCACAGGCAGATCGCCCGCAGAGCATTTTAATAAGGTGAGTGGAATAAAAACACCCCAGGCTTTCAGGCAGCAACCACCATCACCACCATCACCTGCCACAGCCCCTTGAGGGTGTGGACTATGGTGGTATGAGCCCTTTGTTTTATTTATTTATTATTTATGGACAGGTGCCATTTGTTTTTGTTTTAATGTTGCCCTTTTTTTATTTTAATGGATGGGTACCCTGTTTTAGGTTTAAAGGGCGAGTGCCCTATTTTGGTTTACATGGGCGGGATCCCCTTTTTTTGTTTTCATGGGTAGGTGCCCTTTTTTTTCTATTATCTTATATGGGCGGGTGTTTTTCTTTTTGTACTTTGTATTATTATTATTTATTGGTGTTTTTTTCTATGAGCCGTTGTCCACTTGTGTATTGAAATCTTCTGCATACCTTTGCTGCTGTGTTGTATGTCTTTCATTGGTGCCTTCCTCTCACACTCCACAGCCATCCCCCAGTGCTGTGTCTTTGTACAGCGCTATATTCAGTGCTATGCATGTGCTTACACTGTGTCTGCGCTATGCTGTTGCACTGTGCCAGTGCTGTGCTTTAGCACTACACATGTATACTGCATCGAGGCCCAATATTCAAAGGTGTTAGCTGCAGCGCAATTCTTCTGAATATATCGGTGGCAGTATACTGGGGCAAGTGCAGCACAGCACAATTGCCGCACAGGCGCTGCCAGTTGAATATGGTGCCCATAATTTATTTTCATTGGTACCATTGCCATATAGCCTATATCTGATCTGAATAAGTTTTTCATTTAAGCTGAGTTTACAGAGATTTTCAACACTGTATAGACTTCCTGACACATTTGTTGATGCTGACGTAATGTTTTAATTTCTCATTACGAAAAAGTAACATTTATTTTAGAAAAAAGTAAGTGCAACAGGCCTTTGTTTAACTTACATGAACTATATCTTCACAAAAACATTTCTCTGCTAAAATGAAAAGTTTAAGAGTACTAAATTTACAACAATTACATTCAACTTTAGGGCTTTTTTTAATTTTCTCCTGTCCTTGCAAATATTTATTTCAGGTAATGTAGTACATATTTCACAAAATCTTTCATGAAGCATCCAACTACCCTCAACTGACTTCCCAGCTATTATTGAGAAATCACCATCTATTGTCATAGTGTGCACTTTGATGTCATAAGCAAAGGCATTCTGAGGTCAGTTGGGGACTAGCAAATACTATTTATACATATGTTTTTTGATTGGCTCTCAATGTGTCATGCTTTGGAAAGGAAAAATGTAAATCATGAAAATATATTATCTAGTAAATCATTTTAACTGAAACCTGTTTTTAAAGTACATGCTGAAGTGCAAAGCTGCAGTTTAATAGCAGTATTTATTCAAATGGCTGCACTATAGTACATTGAAAAATGCTAAGGGCTGTGCTGGATAATGCAGTAGTCATTCATCTCCAGAGTTCTTGTAAACTTAATTCAGATTACAAATGAAAATGTTTTATTTTTGAAGAACAGTTGCCCCATCACAGATATAAACAGTTTTTAAAAGGTTTGTTTCTGCACCTTGTAAGAAAACAAGGTACACAGTTCACAACAACATTGGGAATTCTACAGATGAGTATGTGAACAAAGGAAGAAAATCAGTAAAGTCATATAGCCGAGGGCAAAAGAGAATCCTTATGAAACTTGTTAGAGAGGCATAAGCTGTAAGAATAAGAAAGCAAGAGAAAAAAATAAAATGCAAAAGAAAGAACATTGTTCATGTAATAAAATGATCAACTGAATTATTACTGTATAGCAAAACAACAGATGCAACCTCTCATTTATAAAGAGGCCTTGTTTTTTATCCAGTTTTGTAGTTGAGGAACTGAAGAAAGAGGTTAAGTGACTGGCTTAGGGACACACAATAAGAAGTTATCATGGGAGTCAAGCCATTGGTCCCATACACAGTCACAAGGGGCTATCACTAAGTGGTTGCAATGACCACTTTGCCACAGTCCCTAGTTTTGCACTCCACTGCAAGTGAGGCTCCTAACTGAAATATGAGAGGGGAGAGGCTTAGTTAATTAAAAAGTCAATATTTTTTATATAAATGGATGAACATGGCCTAGTTAAATGAAAAAAAATATAATTTGGGGGGGCTGGGGGACATCAGCCCCCCATGCTTCCCCTTGGAGCTGCCCTGTCCCACTGTGCCATGCTTAATGGGATCACAAGTCTGTCCCTGTGCAGTTGTTAACTTAAATGTTACCACATGGGGGAAAGGGTTCGGAATCACCACACAAATAAGCTGCTGGCCTATTCTCAAAAGATGGTGACACCACTTTCTCAATCACATAATTTAGAAACACCCCCTGCCTGTAGGTAGCACCAATAAAGGAAATCAGTAAAAGTGTTGCTACTCTTTAACAGGGTCATTGGGAGCTGGCATAGGAATTAGATTGTTGTGGGAATGTTGCTAAACCTCCTGTGCCTGGCTGAACAGAGATAGGAAGGAGTTGCTACTGGACAGTGGGAATAGGATATGGGTTGGGGAGTAAGGGAGGCAATTAGACCACCAGGGAAGATGGCAGTGGAAAAAAAAATTGAAATAACTTGGGCACATAGATGGGCCTACAGGTAAGTTATGAAAGGTTTTGGAACAGCTAAATTGGTTTCACTGTATTCTTAGGGTTCTAAACATGTAGGGTCTAAACTTGTTGTTTAAGTAGGCAGTATAGCACAGTGGTTAAGGGCACTGAGCTGCAAACCTGGAGACCTAGGTTTGAATCCCATCAGCCCATGCATGCATACTGTGTGACCCTAAGCAAGTCACTTAACTTTCTTGTGCTTCCAGGTCGCACCTGGAAACAAGCTCTGACTTAATGAGCCTTTCCTGATTAAACAATTACCTCTTCCCCTATCCTTTCCCTAAACCTGTAATAGTGCCAAGCAATTGGCAGTATTCCATGCCCAGACTCCTGCATCTATTGCATGCCAGCATATTAGCTACTGCAAAACTCCCTCATGAAAAACTTACATTAGTTTGAAGTGCTGAGGAGTTGCTGTATGCTTTGTTGTTTGTGTGTATTTGTGTCACAATGAATATTAGCATCTGTTTGCAGCACTGTTCAATGTTTCATTGACCACTTGCCCACCACCTTTTGTTTTGTTAAGGTTTTTGGTTTTCTTTGTGCTGCAACACAGTTTAGTGTGCCTGCTCCTGTTGTTCTTTTCTAGTTTTTGCAAACCCTTGTTTGCACTGACTAACATCTGGATGACTCATTTACATTGCAGCTTAGTTGTATGGTAATATTCCTCCACTGGCAGGTAAGTACGACCTTGGCTATGCCATGTTTGGGTGGCAAAACAACAGGGGCCTCTGCATCCCAACATTTCCACTGCCACTGGTTGTGACTGTGTACAGGATCTGAGGACTTGTCTAGCTCACTGTGTTCAGCTCTGATTACTGCACCAAACTACTTCAGCACTGAACAAGGTGATATATTTGCAAAGGTTATGTGCACTCTAGTATAAACTATGGCAGGCTTTCTATAGGCATATTTGGGAAAAACAGTGAAGGGATATCCTATTGTGTTCCACTAGGTGGAGATCTTTCTTTGTCCATTGTCCATGAACAGTAGTTGAAGTATGCTAAGCTATTGTATCTCTGGTCTGCGTCATTGTAGATGCTAGTTTTGAGAACACTTTGTACTCTACCTATAGAGGAAGCAGGATCTGTATCTTCACTCTTTTAGCTCACGTACTGAAGAGAGGAAATGCTCTGGAAAAGAATGCCTGCTTTTTCCTGTGGATATTAAGGAAAATTATACCTTGATGACCACAGTTATAATCAAATGATTCAAATGATTTTTTTACACAAACAATGAAAACATTTAAATTATTGACTTGAGAAACAAAACAAAATACATACAATATTTAATGTTTTTTCAAAAGATACAGTACAAAAAAGACTGAAACTTACACTTACTCTTAAATATGCAAATATTTACATCTAAATTCAGATGCTGTGTTTATATGATTGGGATACATTTCTTTGTCACACTGGTGAAGAAGGTTCCAAAACAAGTGACCCAAATGACGTGACCCTTATTTTTAACACTCCATAGGTAGCAATGATGTTGAATTCATTTCCATTAAAAGGTCAGATATTAATTTAGGTCTTACAGTCTCTATATAGCATGCACTAAAACACTGAACTCTGCTTAGATATCCTTCATTATTTCAGATATATAGTGTCTCTTTAATAATTTGTGTGGGTAAGACTGATAATTTTTCCACAGTCTGCTTGGACAGATTAGCAATTAATTCAATAGACATGATGAACATGAATAAGACATAGAGAATACTGGATGCGCAACTATGCACAACCATTGAGTTCTGCCACAGAGGGCTCTGATTCCCTCTGACCTTGAGGGCAAAGCTTGAGAGGTCCGTGGGAATCAAAACCCCGAGGAGGCAAAACACACTGGTTGTGCATAAAGTTGTTCATCCTGTATTTTTTATAGTGTATAGTATTATATGAAATGAGTGCATGGTGGTTCTTTTGCTTTCAGAATGAAACTGATTTGTGCAGTCTCCAGAGGTTTCAAAATGCTGTTGTACCACAGAAGGGTACAAACACATTCCATTACCTTTGAACTGAGGTACAATAGCATTTTTAAAGGGAAAAAATTATTTACAAAACAATACTATACTACACACTACATAAGGAATAATGTATGGGTGACCATACACAACAAGCCTGTGTTTCCATTGAGGGGTTGAGATAACAGCATATGGATCTCAAGAGAGAAGCTTGAGAGGTCCATGCTTTTATCTTGCCCCTGAGATGGAAACATATGGTGAGTTGTTTATGGTAATCTATATTTTAATTTTTATAGTATGTGATTCTGCAGAGGGAAGGAACAAGCAGTGCAGAACACCAGCACAGCTACAGAGAGAGAGAGAGAGAGAGAGAGGTAGGCCGAGGAAACAGATCTGCTGAATAAGCACTTCCTGTATGTCAAAAAAATGTAAAATCCAGTACAGAGTGAGTGAGTGCAGGTACTGAGAGAGAGAGAGTGAACAAATCAAGGAGTGGCTCTGCCTAGTAAGTGCTACCATGTTCTGAGGCGGATTCCCTCACACACCCTGAGGGTGGGCATCACGAACTGCTAATGTGGTCATGAAAGCAGAATGTGGACTGCACAGGTCCCACTAATTGATAACAAAAGCAGGTGCCAAGTGGGAGTCAGAGCAAGCAGGTACAGAGGTGTACTGATGATAGAGCATGTACAACAACTTTTGGAATATGCACAACTGTTGAGTAGCCCCTGATCTCCATGCACAGTAAGTTGTAACCTCTAGGCTGGATCTGAAGAAATAGTGAACTATTGCCCAAAAACATGTGGGTTGGGTCTCTTTATATCTGTTAGAAGTGAATAGTTTTGTTTTGGGGTACTGCCTGTTTATGATTTTGATGCAACATTACTAAAAGCTTACATCTAATGCATACATTATGGGGTATGTACTGTATATCCAAGACAGTTGAAGCAAACAATACAAAACAGTACAACTTGCTACTTGATAAAAGCATACCTACTTCTTTTACTGTACAAGATTTTTGAACATTTGCAATATTAATTATTTGTGTGATCTTCCATTTCCATGATCATTTGTGTGTGTTTAAAAATATTTTTTTGACAATGATTTTCCTACCAAATAGATATAACTGCTTCTTGCCTTTTGAATCTTCCTTTCTCTCACTGCCCTGTCAGTTGTCAGCATTATTTTCCCCACTCAGATGTTTTGGCAGCTGTGCACTGCACTAAGCAGCTTAGAAATGCCATAGTGGGTGTTGTAAATGAACTTACAAAATGGGTATGAAAAATCCTGTGTCCTGATCATTTGTCACCTATGCCTTTGATCTTCCTAATGTGCAGGCAAAAAAAGGTGGGCAATCAGGACACAGCACACTAACAATATGAATGCCTTTCTCAAAAATTCCAGATTGCCATTGCAAACACATGGGCCACCATTACTCACTAAAAAATTACTTTAGGACCTTAAAATAAAACAACTCCTTCAAAATAAAAAGAACCCACAATGTGGTTATAGGCATTTAATCCATGCCTGGGGTGTGTTGTGAGGCCACAGACCAAGTGTCCTCACAGTACCCCAGGCGTGGATTGAATGCCTATAACCCCACACCCTGGAGTGGGTTATTGCACTTATAACATGGGTTATGTGAAAAACAGGAGAACACACAGGAAAAAGGGATTTTACTCCTGTTTAAACACAAAAAAGGTACTGTATCCTGCCACCATGCAATATAGTCCCTAACAAAATGCACATTTAACTGCTTTTATTCACATTGAAATGTCACACATACACCACTGACATGATGTGTGATATTTCTTGTGCATAATAGGTTGTGATACTGTGCATAGGAGACTTCCTGCTGCCCCCCCCCAATTGCACATATACCTGGGAGCACACAAGCAGCTACTCACTGACAAGATACAGAGATACAGATACACCAATATGTGTGCGTGTGTGTGTGTGGAGGGGGCAACGAGGCACCACTCTCTGTTTCACTTTCGCCACTCAAGAAGTGTGCACACAGAGGAAGGCACAGGACAAACAGAGATAGAAAGAGTGAGAGACAGGGCACTGTCACACTGTCTCTCTTGCTCCTTCCTGACTGTAGCAGTTGGCATCGGGAAGAAGGAGCAAGCTGGTATGGGCCAGATGTGACTTCTGCACTGCATATGAGTGGTGTCTTATTCTCCCCCTCTGTGACTTGGGATCAGCAAGAGAGAACACAGTGTGTTCTTCGACAGACAAAGAGAGAGACACACACAAACCTGCTGCAATTCTGCAGAGAGACACAATGGGGACTCTGACAATTGCTCCACCTTCCTGTCAGTATCTCTCAGAGCAATGGTGTACGGGAGTCTGACACTCACACTTCACTCTCTAACTTGCTGTTGGGGGTGAGGCATTCACTGTGACCTCCTGGACTTTGTCTCATGCACTCTGCCACTTTCAATGTGGAGCACAACTGTTTCAGGAACTGATGCCAGGACTGCAGTGAGCTGCACACTCTCTCTCTCTCTCTCTCTCTCTGCTCCTCCTCCCCTCCACTGCTCGCATGCTGTATGATCTCTTTCATCTGACAGCAGTTCCAACAGGGCATGAAGTGCTTCAGCAGCAGAGAACATGATCCTTGTGAGGTGCTTTCTCTGGCCCCTGTCGCTGATCTTAAAATGGTGTTCTGCCACTCCTCCTTGTCTCATTGGAAAGCCTGCCCTGTCACAGTGTGTCTCTCTTCTGATAGCCATCACAACTCCTGACCATGCTGCCTCTTGCCCTCTCCTTCCCACTGTCTCTTTGGCTTCACACACAATGGAGACAGGCAGGCAATCTGAGGGACACAGGCAAACAGAGAGACAGTGACAGGACACAGCACACAATGGAACACAGGGTGCTGCTGCTGAGGTCCGCTGGCTGGGTGGGGAGACAGGCAACAGAGAATGATACTTGCCTTCAGTACTCAGAGATCCCTGGGGTGGGTGGGTGGGCGGGAGACCAGATACCACCACTTCTGCTCTATACGGGACTTCAACAAGTCTACAGCAGCAAGACGCTGCTCCGTAGTGCTGCTCTCTGGACACTTGAATGCCATAGTACAGACAGAAAATGGAGCACACGGAGCACCCTACATGTGAAATAAAGGGCAAAATTTAAGGAAACTGCTCCAATCAGCAAGCACGCATCAGACATGCTGAGCTGTAGGCTGGTGGGGGCCTTGCACTCTGGTCCACCATGGAGATCTGCCTTCCATTTTGAGAGTGAAGGTCACTCTGTTTCTGTATCTCTCCCTATCTCTCAAGTCTGACCACTTTACAAAGACACAGGAAAATTCAGCTGACTGTGACAGGTCGGCCCTACAACACAGACTTTGGGTGACTCATCACCACAGGCAACATACACAGAAGCTCCACAGCATTCCATGAGAAACAGAGATGCAGCTGTGGTATCTCTTTTCCTCTGTGCCTGTCTCCACCATAGGTACAGGACCTTTCAGAGTGTGTGTATGTGTGTGTGTGTGTGTGTGTGTGTGTGTGTGTGTGTGTGTGTGATTCTGCCTGTGACAAACCTGTGCTGTTGCTGTGCTGGAGAATACTGCTCCGACTTGACAGGCAATCAAGTGCTGAAGTCATGGTTCTCTGCATGGGTTACACTGTGGCACCTCCTGCTCACATAGCCAGCACTTTAAATGGCCACCATTCCATTCAGCTCTGCTGCAGGACTAACAAGATCCACAGCACTCACTGATACACCTCTGGGACACATCACCCGGATTGTGCCAGTACAGGCATTTAATCAATGGTCAGGTGATTCTTCCTCACCAATAAGTCTTCTTTCTCAGGCAACCCATGTTATAAGTTAGCAATAATCCACGACAGGGTGTGGGGTTATAGGCATTTAATCCATGCCTGGGGCACTGTGAGGACACTTGGCCTGCAGCCTCATGCCTCATAACACACCCCAGTCATGGATTAAATGCCTATAACCCCACACCCTGTCATGGGTTATTGGCTTGCTAACTTGTTTTATATTCCCCGTATATTCCCCTTCTTACATGCATACACACATTTTCAAAACTGAAGTTATAGTTTTATTTTCTGGAGCTTCTTTTCTGACAATGGACTCTCCCACCCATCATTACCTGATTACCAGGGATATCATTGCTGCTTGCCCTGCTACAGAGAAGATTGATGCCCTGGCTTTACTGAGGCCTTCTGTTGTACAAGCTTGTGTGGGGAGAAGAAAGCATTCTGTCAATAGAATTCTGTTGAAGTTTGAATACAACAGGACGACAGTCTGATCAACCCCAGGTCCTGCACCAGTGACTGGTCACATCTATGGTCCTGTGGCAGAGGACAATGGAGCCAGGGTAAATCCCAGAGAAGCAGCTGGCCTGCTGGCACAAGCAGTAGCGTTACCACTTGTGGCGCCAATGCCCCAGGTTCATGAATAAGCTCAGAGCATCAGAGGGTCGGCTGGGGGGAGGAGGACTGAGCATCCCAGAGACTGCTCTCCTCCTGGGGGGTCCAGTGTTTGGCAAAATTCTGCCTCTTAGTGATGGCTGAGGGCTGGTGAGCCTGAGACTGCATGATGTAAGGGGATTGCTGGAGAGGCGGTGTCAGTACATCAGGTGTAGGACCTCATTTAACATCACCATGATGTCATTGCATGACTTCTCCTTCAGGGAACCAGAAAGCAGGAAACACCCCACTGGCTGGGCAGATGATACTGCTCCATGCCACCATGCCCACAACCATATCCTGCCCTCCTGGGCACCGTAAACCCCTACAGTCTTCACCTCTGCCTGCTGGGCACAGGATAATGGCATGGGAGCACCATGAAGCTGAAATTGGCCCCCTTCAGTGGGCTCAAGCTGAAGGGTACCCATGCAGGTCAGTCACTGGTATGCTGGAGTGGGGGCGGGGGGGGTCCTGAAGTCACAGGCCAGGAAGGATCCAGTGGGGCAAGATCAGATGCTGGAGTCAGTTGAAAGAGGTCCTGTCCTATGGTGTTGGGAGATAAACAGAACTGAAAAAAAAGTCTCAGCAAAGCTGGGTAACGGAGCTGGGGGAACTGGTCTGGATGGGGCAATACAAACTGAAAAAAAAAATTGCCATTTTTGTTGCTAAAATTTTCTCCCTTTACCCATGCAATAAGACACTTCAGGGTTGAGTGCTATGCTCATCTACTTGCACTTTCAGAGGCTAATGGCACTCCCTGTGCAGTATTGTGCCACACTATGCCCCTGGGCATGCAGGTAGATCAGCATAATGCACACCCTGTCATATATTATTGCACACAGACTTCAAAAGATGAGTAAGCAATAACACACAACAGGGTGTGCATTGTTTTGGATTAACATATCCATGTTAGGATGCGAGGCACAAGGCAAAGCGGAGCAGTGTGATTATCCAGCACAATGTACAAACCAACATGTTGACCTGGATCCCATTGCAATACAAATGTTTGTGAAATGCTTATTTGCTCTCATAGTCATATCATTGACATGGTTGCCAGAGGGTGCTTTAGTCTGACTAATGGGCTTGCTTTGGTCTAGACAGACTATAATATTGATTTATAACCACTATCTCCTAGGCACATTTTTATTACCGTCTCTGTAATTTAAGTAGCATCTTGATTTTACTGTTTTGTACTGATCACTGATTTTCCTCCGATTGAGGCTGAATTGCTGAACGTCAGCAGAGGTTCCAGGCCTTAGAGTTACACTGACCCAAGCAGCACCTCTTAATGTAACAATTCATGATATCTTTAAAAAAAAACAGCACTGCCTGTTTCCATTCAGTAAAAGAGATTGTAGGCTCCCTTAAAGACTGGGACCACTATAAATAAAAATATTATTTTAAGCTTACTTATTTGTTTGCAAAGAAAATTGGTCTCTTGCCATCCTCTCTTTACACTAGACCAGTGAAAATATTCATCTTTTTTTGGGACTATAGACTTTGTTATTTATTGGCCTGAACTGGATTCTGCAACAATTGTGCTACAGACAGAGTTTGTGGTCCCCAAGAAGGCCCCATTTCCACTCCTGCCCATCTTGTATCTCCTGCCTCCATCCCAGTCCTTACATTTTTTTAATAAAACAATTATATTCGGCCTACTACCAGCCTCTCCCCAACCCAACATTATCTTTTGTAAATTCGCCTCCCTAAACTGACCAATTCAGTTTCATACTATGATGCTCTATTCCCCTTATAAATATCTTTAACCACCCACAACATCCAATTTAGGATAGGGACAACAGGTCCAATTCACAATGGGCATTGGTTTCGATATCCAGTGTTTGTGAGCACTCCGACTGACGCTGTCCTCTAATAAGCACTGCCCTCCCTAACCTTCCCATGCCTTATACTTCATATCAGCCAAATAACCCAGTAGTCTCCACCCTGATTCTTGAACCATGGTACGGCCAGTGCTGAATAGGACCATTTTATATATCAGGTGACCTACCAGCCCCAGCCTTATACTATTCTTTAACAAGCATTCTGCTGCCTAACTTGACCCCAGCCTAAAACTGTATAAGGGGCCAAATGCCCATCAGACTTCACCTCCACCCCTAATTTATGATGTGGGAACAAAATGTCACATCTTGGCTTCTCCATTAGTCCTTCCTCCTAACAGTCCACTGACACTTTTTGAGGCACATGAAGGAGCAGTATCTGTAGCATCACAACTGATGTTAAGTAGACTGAAACAGAGGATTGATTTGGTGATGATGAATCCATTACATTGATGAGTGCTGAGATGTGTTCCTTAACATAAATTAGGTTGGGGAGTGAAGACTACTGTTCCTTTGGCCCATATAAGGGACAGGGACAAGGATCAGGATAGGGAAGGGACAAGCATTAAATTATAGCATTCCGGGGGAGGGGGGGGGTTAGCATGGCACCAGATCTGTAAAACTGTGCCCACTAAGCACTGGACCTGTTGTCCTATTCATGGATTTGGGGTAAGGGGATTAAGGGGGTTGAAGACATTTAAAGCAGCAGTATTTGTTAGTTGGCAAAAAAAATCATGTATTTTTTTTTTAGCAACAATGTATTTGTGGAATCCTAAGATTCATGCTCAGTATATTTTCAGTTTTCTCAGATATTGTTAACACAGTTTTTACAACTAGTTTGGTAATTAATGACTTATGTTATTAAAAATGGCTGCCACTCAGAATGTTTAAAAATCTCTCCCGTTGAGGTCACCTGTTCAATGTACTTGCAAGATACATAATGTGGATGTATTAGGATGGTATTGGCACATGTTTCTGATGATAAACAGCATAGCACTGTATCATATATTATTTTTTAAGGAGGGTATGGCACAGAAGTGGGAGCTTTTTAATTTTTAATTATTATACTTTATTAGTTTTCAAATTTTGTCAAGGGTTACATCCAAAGGAAAAGGAAAACTGACCATACAATAAGATAGTCCACTACAATGTACAACTGTCATTCATAGCCGAGTCATATAAAGGAAATTATGTCCACATGCTGTCTGGCCGGCTGCCAGCTAGGTGTAGGAAGGCAGTACAGAACTGTATAAGTAGCAAAATGCCAGTGAAAGATTAAAGTGAAGCAAAAGGAAACTAATCATAACCATAATAGCAATATCTACCCCTCCACATTCCCCCCACCTGGAACTGTGATGACTAAACAGAGGTGCGTGGTCTAAGAAGTAATCAGAGCCAATTTCCTTCTCCACAAAGAGCCTTGGAATGAAGACTGGGACAGACTAATCCGTTTGAGGGCAGAACCATGCTGGGGGTACTCCCCACCAGCACCCAGATGTTGTATCTCATAACCACTAGGGCATCCTACCGTAGTGTATGATTGGTATCAGGGCAGGAAGCTGGCCCCATCTGCCGTTAAAGGCCTGGAGCATGTCCTGTCTTTGAACAATATGCTTTTCTAGTTCCAGCGCCTCAAGAGTTTCTGAATGCCATTCCTGAAAGGGAGGAATTTGTTGGTCTGTCCAGTGACGAGCAATAATCAACTTTGCCACTGTCGGGATAAGAGCCATGTGTGCCTTACGGACAGCTATCATGTCGGCCGGGAAGAGACCCACTAGACAAATCTGCGGGGTAAAGTAGGAGTCTAACCCCAGCATAGGATCCAGTGAATCCTTGATTCTTTGCCAAAAGGGCTCTACCCTGTCGCAATCCCAGAAGAGATGTTTGACTGTTCCTTCAGTTTTGCCACATGAAGTGCAGAGGGGAGATGTAATCCTCCCCATCCTGTACAGACAAGCTTGGGAGAAATACAAGTTGTAGAGGATACGAAACTGTAAGAATCATAGCCTGTCCCGCTTTATGTACTTATACAGGTGCTGCCATACTTTCTTCCACTCACCATGAGTCAGACTCAGATTAAGCTCTTGCTGCCAATAATAACAAATGTCCCACAGGGCATTAGGTGCATGGGTCATTAACGCTTTGTAGAAAAGGGAAATGACATGTGGTTGAGAGGCCAGTTGAAGAAGAGATGTCTTTGTGGGAGATACCCGTGGGCACCAAGGAGGAGGGCCCAAGAAATGCGCAAGCACTTTCTTCCGCTGGAGATACTTGAAGGCATGAAGCACAGGGATCAAGTAGTGAAGCTGAATGTCTTGTTTCAAAGTTCGACTGCCCACGTTCAAAAGTGAGGAGAGCGATACTCCCCATAATTTAGGGCAGAAGCCTTCTGATATGGCCCTTCCTTCTATCCTAAAGTGCGGATTGCCCAGAAGTGGCAGGTCCAGGTCCTTGCTTAAGTCAGTAAGGAGGTAATCTGGCAAAGAGGAGTGGGAACTTTCCTTTCACATTCCTATTTAGCACTTGCCAACACCCTTGTCCCCTCCCAATTTTACTTCCCCTGTCTATCTCTGACAAAGCCCTTGGCTGCTCTTACTCCCACTTTGTTTCCCCCTCCCCCCACTCCTTATCCCTTCCTTCTCCCATCACTGTCTAATGCTACCGCTTCCCTATGTGCTCCCTTCCCACCTCACATTTCTTTCACTATCCTTCTGTTTACTTCTCCCTAATTCACGTGTTTTATTTTTTCTTTTGTTTTATATATTCCTTGCAACTACATGTTTTTGACTATTATCACTGTCATGCTTATACTGTTGTCATGCTGTCTTGCTGTATTCACTAACATGGAACCTTTGTGAAAGAGCCCCGGCTCAAAGGTATTTGAAATTCTAGACTTAAGTAAATAAATAAAATAAAAAATAAAAACTTAAAAATCCTGTATTTAGGTTTAGAAATAAAAGAATACAAAACAAAAATGTGTATCATGATATTTTTACTAGACGAGCATTACTGCTGAAAAAAAAACTATATGGTTACTAACAAAAACAGGGGGGCAGTATAGTGAAGTGGTTAAGAGCACTGATCTGCAAACCTGGAGAACTGGGTTTGAATCCCACAGCTACAACTTGCATACTATGTGACTATGAGTGGATCACTCAACTTCCCATGTGCTCCCAGGAGGCACCTGGAGACAAGTCTAGGTTTAGTGTGTCTTTCTGGCCAAACTCGTAAAACAAAAAAGGGCATTTGGCTCTTATAATAAAAAGTTTGAGGGTCAAGTTAGGGAAGGGACTTCAAAAGATAGCAATGGGTTGGGCTGGGGGAGGGACTGACTTGCGGCCAGAAATAATTATTTTAGGTTATAAAATGGGTAGAAAGACCCTTACATTCTGATTGGTTATGACCCATGCATGGTGATAGTACTACCAACTGGCTAAAAACATTCTGCTAATCGGGACACAGGAGAAATAATTGAACCATGCCTTTAGAATTTTATGAAAAAAAAGCTGGTGGTGTTTGTTTTTCCCCAAGCCGCACGTTTACAAAACTCTACAGTACATGACATACCTGCAGCTACATATAGCACATTTCAACAGTCCAGGCCAGTTAATCTCCTTTTTATGTTGGTGCGCTTGTGCAGCCAACATATTGTGGTAGTGCAGCTTTGGAGGTGCAGTCACTGTTGGGCGAATGCAGGGCACACACCAGTAGGTGCGTCCCTCATTCCCCAATCAGCCTGCATGCCGGCGCCACACCATGCATACATAATGTGGTGAGCACATCTAAGAAAAGGTCCACTGCAATCCGAGCAAAGCTCATCAGACACAGTGGACCTTCCCTTGATGTGCTCACCGACATTATGAACATGGCAGCATACTGGCCACCAAACTGCCGACTTCGGGGGTGCCCAATCCCCCTATCAGTTTACCCTGCCCCTATAGTATGTGCCGACAGGAGCCTACCCCGCCGGCATAGCATCCTCCGCTTTGTTATATGCTGAGGGGGTGCCCAACCTCTGCTCTTACCCCCACTTTCTTGTGCCGACAGGGAGCCCACCCCATCAGCATAAAGAACCCCCACTGTTAAATGCCAAGGGGGTGCCCAATCCTCCTGGCTGTGCCTCCCCAGCTTTATGTACAACAGGGTGCCCAACCCCTTTGGCTACAGAACCCCAAATAGTTAGGTAGCACGCTAGAGCTCACCCAGCATGCCAAATCCCCTAAAAGAAAATGTCCCATGATGTTTAAATTTTTTTACCTGTAAAACGAAAACTGTCCCTCATAGTCTCCCTGCCCCCACCCACACCCACCCTCTGTGCACTGCATCCCTACACCCCCTCACCCCATACTTACCTCCGGAGTCTGGCGCGATGATTGTCGGTGGACAGGGAACACGTCTGCACTCTTCAAAGCTGACCGCAAACTGAAGAAATGCAGGTAAGCTGTATAATGGAATAAATAGAGTTTTTCAACTTTAATACATATCTCCAGCATTTTCGGGAATTTTGGCACCAAATTTTCAACATAGGGATTTTGGGACCTCTCCACATTAATTCTGTCACTGTCATGAGTGAGTTTGAACCCGAAGGTGATTTCGCAGTCACTATGTGGAATCACCTTTCAGGACTGAGTAATGAAATGACAGTGTCACTGTTCATGGGGGGGCTCTCAAAAAGCCTATGTTGCAAATTTGGAAGGGAAAAATCCAAAAAATGACTGTTTTACGAGTGTGCATTGCGCAGTTGCTACGCATGCTCATAAGTTAGCGAATTCACAATATTTTCATGCCAGTTTCTCAACACTGGCATTTTGCTGCACTTTCTTGTGAACTGTACAGGTGTCATTTTTCATATCCTGGCTGAAATGTGTTTTCGCACTTCCAGCGCAGAATAGCACAGTCGCTGTGGGAAATTAGTGTTCAGGACATATTATGAAAATGACAGTGACACTGTTCATGAGCAGAGGTCCTAAAATGCCTATGTTGAAAATTTGGTGACAATATTCCATACAATGACTGTGTTACGAGGATGCATTGCACAGTTTGCACGCACGGTCATAAGTTCGCAAACTTATATTATTTTCACTCCAGATTTTCAACAGTCCCATTGTTCTGCACCTCCTAATGAACAGTGCTGCTGTCATTTTTCACATCCTGATCAAAATCTGTTTTTGCAGTTCCGACGCAGAATAGCGCAGTTACTGTGGAAAGTCCATGTTCGAGAAATAGTATTAAAATGACAGTGACACTGTTCATTAGCAGATGTCCTAAAATGCCTATGTTGAAAATTTGGGGACGAAAGTCAATAAAATGAGTGTTTTATGAGCATGCATTGTGCAGTTTGCACGCACGCTCATTACTTTGTGAATTTGTAATAGTTTCACTCCAGCTGTTCATCATTGCCATTTTTCTACACCTCCTTATGAACAGTACATCTGGCTGAAATGTGTTTTTGCATGTCTGGCACAGAATCGCATGGGCGCTGTGCTAAATCATTTTTCAGGACAGTTTGAGGAAATGACGGTGACACTGTTTATGAGCAGAGGTCCTAAAATGCCTGTGTTGAAAATTTGGTGCCGAAAGTCCATAAAATGACTCTGTTGCAAGTGTGCATTGCGTAGTTTCCACGCACACTTGTAACTTCATAAATCTGCAATATTTTCATGCCACATTTTCCCCACTGGCATTTGTGCACACCTCCTTGTCAACAGTCCATCTGCCATTATTCACAACCTGCCGAAAACGCGTTTCCGCAGCTGTGGCACAGAATGGCGTGCTCACTGTGGAAAATCACCATTTGTGACACATTAACAAAATCACAGCGCTATGAGTCTCTAGCTCCACCACTGCCACTGCCAATGCCAGTGTGACAACATTCACCATTGACAAATGCCTATATTTATTATCTCTCTGTTTTGTATACAGTGCTTGTAATGCTGTTCAGAAATCAGCTAACAACCACTTATTCATGATGAAAAGATTTCCTATGCAGAGCCCTAAAAGCTCAAATGCTAACTGGGTGTTAACTGGTTGCACAATAAGTTTAATGTGCACCATACTATATTTAAAGGCACACGGCTCACTGAAACTTTACAATTTAATTTTTTGCCTCCTTCACTTCTCTGCTGTTCAACACTCTTTATGGACCACCTTTCACCGTATCGGGGAGGGGGGGGAGTAACACAAAGAAAATTGCACAAAACATATTCTTTATTAATAGTTTAATAAAAAAAAGTCTAGGTAACACACTCCATTTTACAAATTGAGAGCTACTGTGTATGTTTCTACATGTGTGTGCATGGTGGTGGTGGTGGTGGGGGGAGGGAGGGGGAGAATTGACAGAGTGCCACAAACTAGAGATTCAGGAAAGTGGAATTTCAAATGACTGAAAGTCTGTTATTCCTTAGTTTGCTGATTGTCTGGTAGAACAGAGAAAGGAAGATGTCAGACTTACCACATTTATTTTTTGGCACCTTAGATGGCAGTTTACAGTGTTTTCTTATCTACCTCCTTCCCCAATTTGGTTCTATTTTATTAATAGGACTTTATGCATTTTACGCCAAAGAGCTATTGCATTTCTATTCTTTACAGCTCAGAATCCATTTTATAAGCACAATAAGATGTTCCAGAGTGTTAGTAATGCTAAGATACCCACACTTGCATGGGCACTAGGCATTTGGCCTGTGGTGCCTGTGGGTGGGAGTATCTGTGGGCTGCCAGTGCCTTGTCATGTCTGTTTTGCTTATGTATTATAAGACTTGGAGGGATATGGGAGATGACTGTCACAGTGGCCACAGGTCTAGTCGTGGGCAATGAGGGAGGTGGAAAATAATTTTTTCGTTTTAGGGGTGCAGTCTAAATGTCATCAAAATAGCAAATATTGGGATTGATATTCATTATTTAGATCCATATAGTAAATAGATTTTTATTGAACTATTAACATACATGACAGGGCAAAGTGACAGTCAGGCCCTTATACTTTTTTACAGAGGAAATTTCAGGTATAAACAACATTTTGAACAACAATAAATACAATACAGCAGATCCTGTCAATGACTTCTTCCCTATAAAAATAGTTTATGTGCAAGTGCCAATTCCTTAGACAAGAGCTCCCAGCTAACTCATCCCCAAGTTTAGAAGTCAAATGTATTACCATTTTTCTGTCAAGCTGTTATCGTGCTAAGAAGCACTTTGGGTTTCTGTTAAGTCCAGAGCATTTTCATGCTTTACGTCTCTGATTTCTGATTGAGTAATTAATTGCCAGACTGGTATCTGACATCTCCAGCTCTTTGTGTGTAGTCTGAGTTTGCTGGCATATGTAACTGATACATATACCTCCTTTGTGAATATCTGCATTCTCTGGAAGTGGTTCCCTTGTGTTCATGCATTCCAGTACTTTTTCTAGGCTGACTGGACTGTAGCACAATCAGCCTTTTTTTTTTAATCTTATAAGTATTATTGAGGATAAACTCATGGGTTACAACATACAAACAAGATATTACATCCATCCTTGAGTTAGCAAAGAGAGGAGTATGTTGTGTAAATAATGCTTTATAGTATGTTGCTTTAGTGCCTCTAGAGGCCAGTAGCTCTTTGAAGTAACCAGTCTCTGCTTTTTCTTTTTCAGGTACATATTCCTGGCATTAAAGTCCTTGCTTGTTGTGTTCGATCTTTTCAGGGATATTCTTATACTAGCATAATGTCCTTCAGTTTTAAGCTGTGGTTCACTTCATGTCTGTTGTACATAACCCATTTACTTTTTAACATAAAAGATATAGAAACACTCTAACTTAACAATAAACTGAAAGGGTTGAATTTATTATTTTTGTTTCTTGTCTCCTATTCCATGGGAGTTAACTATTTATATCTGATCTATACAGCCACTTTCATTCAGCCTAGAAGTTGTTCTACTACCAGGATGTTTTCAGTCTCTTCTCTGTAATTAAAGGGGAAAAAAGTAATCTACAGTTGAATTTATCTTGCTGCTGTCTTAAAAGAGCTATGATGACTTCCCTACTCTTATTTTTTAAAATATTATGACGCTATTAAGAGTGTTGTGGATGAGTATTTGTTAGCCACTGCTGCATGATGGCTTTACCTGCTTCTGCAATGAGAATAAAAAAAAATGTATTTCTGAGCTGGCCCGGTGGTGCTGAGTGTTGAGGCACTGGATACAACATCTCATGCAATGCTGGTGACCCCAGTTAGGGAGTGAGCTCAGGCTGCCAGGGTTCGTCCGAGGGGGAGAGAGGCAGTTGAATGAGCATCCGACAGTCAGCTCTCCTCTTCCAGGGAGGGAGACAACTTTTCCTTGGCTCTTGGCTGCCACCGAGTGGAGGCTTGGTGGTAGCACAAAGACAGCAGGAGAGGTGCTGTTAGGCCAGGTGGGGGGAGGGACCATTACCAGCTTCTCAGTGTGCATGTGCACCTCCACACCATGTGAGTACATAGCTGCCAGGGGTCCTAATTTAGGTGGCAACAAAATCAGGTGGAAAAAGGAGTTGGGGGAGCCATAGGCTATATGACAACCCCCAAGGGGAGAGGGAAGATGGACCTGTCTATGGAGAGAGCCAAAGCTGCCAGTGAACCCTTGAAAGGAGGATAAACACAAGGAAAAAAAAGTATTTCTTGTGGGAGGTTCTGGCCTCACTGTGGAGAGGATGGGCAGACCTAGGACCAAATTTTTGAAAGTGGGCATTAGGGGTAGTTCTAAAAATGTTTGTATGCCTTCCCCAGCTTCTCACCAGAGCAGTTGTGTCTCTGGGCATTCCCAGAAAATGTGGAGGTGTTTTCCTTTTCTCCACAACCCCTCCATCAGTGGTCAGTTGCTCCTGTTCCATAATGTTTGGAAACTACTGACGTGGTAAAGTATCCTGTTCCTATTTTCCACTTAAATTCTCGCCATGATAATGATACTGCTGCACAGTGTATCCCTTGCCAAATTCTTGCCCAGTTCTCTGGGGGAGCCGGATATTAGCTTCTTCCTCCCATTTACCTTGGGAATGTTCTGTGGCTTGTTTTCTTTCATTTCCCAATAGGAGCATGTACATCTGAAAAATAAGCCTCTTCTGGCAGGTAGCTGTGATTTGTTCCATAAAAAACTCTACCACACTAGAAATGAGTTGCTGTAGCCCTGCCACTCCAGGGACTTTAAGTATGGAATCTCTGCACTGCAGATATTTATAAAATCTTGCTGACTTAGACCAAATTCTAGTTGTTATCTGTAAGCAATTGCATTAGGATGAGCAGGCCTTTTCTTGCTTGGAGTTGAAATCCATGGTCCTAATGGGCCATGGAAATTGTGACAACCTTTGTAATAGGATTCTGGACCATATATGCTGTGGCACTTCTCATTTCTTTTTGCTTTGGAGCCAGATTTGCATGCTATTTCTGGTACAAGAATGTGTTACATTTCTTAAGCCTTTTGTTGTGATTACCCAGGGCAGGAACCTTAAAGGGTATGAAGGTTGGTGTTGTTTGCTGTAGGTTTGTCCATCCATTTTCCTCTGAACTGCTAAACATTTTAGCTATATGTACAAATTGGGCAGCCCTTTAGAATAATGTGGAAAGCTGGAAAACCACATACTCCCATTTGTCTTACTCTCAGTGAGTATGGTCCAGTGTATCTGAAGTTTTCTACCTTCACAAATTATTTTAGAAAGATTATTTTTCAGTTCCTTCCAATCTTTTTGGGGTATTGGGATGGGTAATGTGGAGAATAAAAATAAAAATCTTGGTACTAGAGTAATTTTGACTGTTTCCAGTATGTCTGTTGTGTATCAGGATGTCTAAGTTGTCTAAGGCGCCAGGATCAGGGTTGCGTTTCAGTGCTAAAAAGTGCAAAATAATGCATCTGTGTCACAAGAATCCAAGAGAGGAGTACAGGATGGGTGGGGGGAGGTTCTGGCCACCACGATGCAAGAGAGAGACCTGGGGATCATCATATCAGATGACCTAACGGTAACCAAGCAGTGGGAAAAAGAGGTGGAGAAGGCAAACCGAATGCTGGGATGCATAGGTAGGGGCATAACCAGCAGAAAGAAAGAGGTGGTAACGCCAATGTACAGATCACTGGTAAGGCCTCACCTGGAGTACTGCATCCAGTTCTGGAGACCGCATCTCAGGAAGGACATAGACAGGATGGAGGTAGTCCAGAGAAGGGCAACAAAAATGGTACATGGACTGCACCAGAAGCCAGATATGTGGAAAGACTCAGGGACCTTAATATATATTCACTGGAGGTGAAGAGAGAGAGGAGGGGGGGTATGACAAAGACATTCAAGTACCTTAGGGGTATAAACAGGGTACAGGAGGGAAGCATATTTTAGAGGAAGCATTGCACAAGGACAGGGGGACATGATGTGAGGTTGGAGGGAGGAAGGCTCAGGGGGAATGTCAAGAAGTAGTTTTTCACAGAAAGGGTGGTGGATCCATGGAACAACCTTCCAGTGAAAGTTGTGGGGGCTAAAACAATACAGGGGTTCAAGAGCACATGGGATAGACATAAGGGTGCCCTGGAGATGGGCAGAGAAGGTGTGCTGCAGATCAAATAGGATCTGGGCTGTCAACACTAAGAAGGGAAATGGGCAGACTAGGTGGGCTGCATGGTGCTTATCTGTCATCAGATTCTGTTTCAGATTCTATGTTTCTGTGTCTTAGAATATTAAGGGTAATGAACTTCATCTGTTTAAATCTGTAAAACCTTTTTCTTAAGGGAGACATAGTTTAGGTAGTATAGTTTTTTCAGGCAAGTGGGAATCTGTATACCTAGGTAACAAACCTTATCTTTTACCCATTTAAAGGGGAGGCTGGCTTTCATTTGCTCTGTGAATGCATCACTTGCTACTAAGGTCTTTGTTTGGTCAGCATTAATTTTAACTCCAGAACCTGACCGAATTGCTGTAAAATGCTGAGCAAGGTGGGTCCTGATTTTTGGGGACCTCCCATGTAAATTAGGGTATCATCTGCATATAGGGATATCCTGTTATCAAAAACATAAACTTTGGTGCCTTAGAAGACTTTGGCCTGCCTCACTGCTGCAGCCAAGGGTTCCACACTGAGTGCAAAAAGGAGGGGAGGCAGGGGGCAACCTGCCTCATTCCAGTCTCGATCCTGAAACCTTCTAAGAGTGTCTTCTTAACTTTTTCCTGTTGGACTGGTATACAGCAGTGCTATCCAGGACATGAATCTGTCTACCCAAATCCCATGGCTTGCACTACCTTTTGCAAGTAGGCCCAGATTAAATGATCAAACTCTTCTTCAGTTTCCAAAAGAGGCCATGCTGTGGTATTGCACTGGCAGTGTGATGAAATAGAATGTTGAGCAAGGCTTTGATATTATGAAGTAGCTGTCTCTGGGGGATAAACCCTTTTTGATCAGGATGTATAAGGGTTCCCAGGCTTGTCCTAAGTCTGTTGGCCATGGTTTTGGTGAAGAGCCTCATGTCCTGGTTCAGGAGAGATGTTCTATGAGCTGCATAAGTATCTCTTCCCTAACGTGGTTTGGGCATGACAGTTAATTGCTTCCTACCAAGCATCAGGAGTTTTTCCTTCATTGTGGCATGCATTGAAGACTGATTTTAAGATTGGAGAGAGCTGTTTCTTAAAAGTCTTATAGAAGCCTGCATTAAAGCCATCCAGCCCTAGCACTTTGACCCCTTTGATGTCTAAAATCACTATGTAAATTTCCTCCTCTGAGATCATTTGTTGTAGATTATCACTTATCTCAGGTGTCAAGGAGTTTACGTGTATCCCTCTCAGAAACTTTTCAGTGTTAGCAAACACTGCTTCTGGTTCTTGTGGCTCTACATATGATGCAGGGTGGTGTAAAATTAATTAAAGTACTGAGCAATTTTATTAGGGGTAACCCAGTGTTTAGTAGGTCCTACTTATCTTTAATGCTGCGGACTGCTCTGTCTGCTGCCATCTTTTTCAGTTGAAAAGCTAACAGTTTAGTAGCTTCCCCCACCTTGTAATATCTGTGATTTGCATATTTGAGATGGCCATCTGCATTTCTGTCTTCTGATTCTCTGAGCTGCTGCCTAGCTTTGGTTAATGCAGTCAGGAGTCTGTTGTTCCCAGTGTTAATTTATGTTGCCTCTCCATTTCTGTAATATTCTGCACTAGTTTTTTGTGCTCTGTCTTATCCTGTTTCTTTTTGGCCAAAGCATGGCTTATTATTTGACCTCGAACCACTGCTTTAATAGTATCCCAAATTATTGCCTCAGACATGTTGGGATCCTGGTTTAAAGTGAATGTCTCTGTGAGACTTCGGCCAATTTGAGTTTTAAAAGTGGAGTCATTAAGTAGGGACGTATAAAGTCTCCATAAAGATTTTTTCTCATGGTCACCCACCATAAGCTGGATGGATATAGGCTCATGATTAGACTGCCTGATGCTCTGAATGTCTGATACACTAATATTATACAAAAGGGCTTTCTGGGTAAAAACATAAATCTGTTCTTGAGTGTGCTGCAAGTGGATTGGAATAAAACATAAAGTCATTTTCCCTCCCATGCATCTGTTGCTATATATCAACCAGGCCTAATTCTTCTTGTAAGTCCCCCTCCTACCTAGAATACCTAGGGGTATCCAGATAGTAAATTGTTGGGAGGGGTACACTGTACAACCCAAGAAACACAGTCCAGAAATAACAACAGGACAACAGTACCTGAGTCCCAAGGGTGGTGCTGGTGATGGATGGACTCCATCGGGGTGCTCCTTGGCCAGCAGATGCTGAAGGGATGGTGCACTGGGACCATTGAGAGTTCAGGACCACTGGTCCTAACTACAGTCCCTCATCTCATGTCTCAGATCCCTTGACTGTGCTCCCTTTCAATCAATCAGTCAATCAATCAATTTTTATTTTATACAGGTGGGTACGTGAGCAAAACTTCCCGTTTTCACAAACGTCCAGTTGTACAGATATTTTACAAAAAAATTAGACAAAAATGTACAGAACGAATAAGTTGAAACATAAAACAGTGAGGTGAATAATAATACAGTATGAGTCCTGGTAGGACGAAACACGTGTCTATGTCTTCTCTTAGCACCCTTTGCAAACTGTGTGAGAGGCCTTTCGGCACCATGCAATTCTGCTTAAAGTTGGACCAGCATAACATTCTGTGGTGATTTGCATTATGCAGCCCATGATGCTTTGCATTGTGTGGGCATGTGTGATTTTGTATTTTCTTGAAACTTCGATTCCCAGCCAAATGCCCTTTGGGGTAACCCTTGCCTCAGTGTTTGCGCACAGAGGTTCTTTGTCTTTTAAATAGTTTTTTATTTTAATGGGTTCACCACAACATATCCAAGACACACTGTCTTAGGGTAGCTGGTCCATTCCACTGGGGGTGTCAAACAGATGAGGCATACTGATGAGTCCTGGTAGGACTAAACACGTGTCTATGTCTTCTGTTAGCACCCTTTGCAAATTGTGTGAGAGGCCTTTCGGGCACCATGCAATTCTGCTTAAAGCTGGACCAGCATAACATTCTGTGGTGATTTGCATATGCAGCCCATGATGCTTTGCATTGTGTGGGCATGTGTGATTTTTGTATTTTCTTAAAACTTGGCTTCCCAGCCAAATGCCCTTTGGGGTAACCCTTGCCTCAGTGTTTGTGCACAGAGGTTCTTTGTCTTAATAATACAGTATATACACTTAGTTAAAACACTTAATTACAGCAGGTTTATAAACAGTGGAAACATTTCATACAGTGACAGAACGTCAAAGGGAATTAACTTGGGAAAAACTCCCAGGAAGGGTGTAATTGAGCCAGACTTGTGGGCTGGGAAAGAACATGGGGCAGAAATGAGGAGAGGAGTGAGATGTATGGAAGGGGGAATTAGAAAGGAGGGAAAATAACTCAAAATATTTAATAAGGGGGACAATAAAAAAATATTTTGGTGCATTCAGGGTGGAGGATGTCCTGGGCAGACACAGGTGCCTTTCTGGTAGCAGAACCTTTTGTTCCTTCCATCCCTCTCGAGGGATTGAACTTGAGCAGCTAGCCCTAACCAGGGCTCACACAACAATGGCCACCATCATGTCCTTGCCTTGACTCACTTTACACATCCCACAAAAATAACAAACAACCATCTGCATGGCCGAGCGGGTGGCATCCCACTCTGACCTCGTCTCTCTGTTCTCACTTCCCAGGTGAATCTCTCTCTATGGTACCAAAATCTCTCTCTTTTATCTGCTCCCCTGGACAGGCACCAAAATCCCCAAGGTCCAGTAAAGGACCTGACAACCAAGTGCCAAACTAACGGAGCTCTCCACTGCCCTGTGGGACATGAAGTCCCAGAACTATTTGCAATTCTGTCCCACTACTGGTGCCAGCCAGTGCTGAAACTACAGCCCTTATAGGGAGCTGCTGCACCTTTAAATTCCTCCCACTCCCCCGCCCAGGAAGGCGGCCATGCATGCTCAGTAGCACGGACCACTGAAAAACTATTTGCACATTTTATTTTAATTAAAAATGTGTTTCTCCATGTTCTCTGGTGCTCCTGAGCCTGGCCAGTCTGAAAGCCGGACATGAAACCCCGAGCAGTGGCTCCATTGAGTTTCCTATTTTTTCCCTTTTTTCCCTCTGTCCTCTCAGTGGCCGCTTAGTATGGACCACCATTAACGATTCACACTTGCGGTCCCATTGCCACGGCAATGCTCCAGGACTGAACACAGCCCCACTACATGCCCAGGGGTATAGAAACACTAGCACAGTGCCTGGCCCTCCCCAATCTAAAGGCCATGCACCAGGACAGGGAGGCACAGAGCTGAGGAAGCCACCCAATGACCACATGGGTCTAAATCCCACCAGAAGCCACCAAATGACCCCAACAATTGGAGAGGAGCCGTGGAGGGTGAGCTCCATAAGGTAAGTCCATTTGGGAGGCTTACATTCTGTAAAGGCTTTAAGGGTTTTGGCTGCTGCCCTATTAGTTCCCATGTGTTATAAGGAGCTGTCTTCTACTGATTATACTGCACAATTCAAATCACCTTCCATAATAATTTGATCATTTTGTAGGGTGGCCACCTTCTACATACTTCCTCAAAGAAAGGATCCAACCTATCATTTAAAGTATAGACATTCACCAGGTGTATAAATTCCTCTTCCAATTTGCTTGTAACAATTATTAATCTACTTTCTAGCACTGTTTCAGATTAAATAATTTCAAGCGGGCAGCATCATTTACTTAAAACAGCCACTCCTGCTTTTTCCTCTTTCAGATGTCAAGCTGCCATTGCCTGTCTAACCCACCTTCTCCTAAATCTTCGGTGATCCAAGGAGGAGAGATGTGTCTCCTGTAGAAAAGAAATGTCTCAGTTTAGGCGTTTAAGTTTGGCTAAAATTCTGGTTCTCATTATGGGCGAGTTCACCACCTTAACATTGTATAAAACTATTTTAAGTGACTCCATGGTTAAATCACCTGGAGGGAGGGGTTCTACCAGCATGTCCTGGCAACTTGCTGTATCTTGGAGGCAACTTATGCAGGGCTCCTGCTGGCGTCTCTATTGTTGAGAGGTATGAATCGCTGAGCACTTTAGAATAAATAAAGCACTTTATTAAGTCTATGTTTTGTCTTCAGAATTTGCTTATTTTGAGTAGTGGTGGTGGATGGTGTGGGTGGTTTCTTGTTTAACTTGTATCTCACATGTAATGATTGCTAAACACATGATGGTTATTAATAATAAGTTTCAATAAATAACAGGCCATGCCAAACAGAACCTATAGCACTTGACATGAAAGTGCAAACTTACTTTGCACAGTTTGCAGAGGTGAAACATTAAAAATCTTTGCAAAATTAAATGTCTTCCTAGGTAACTGTACTCTACGGGTACCCTGTGGGTAATGAAAACCCAAGCATTCGCTGGGTGCAGTCCCACCCTTTGCTCTAGATGGTATATAGAGCTGTACTTACTTTTCTAATAGAGAAGAAAAGCATGATTAACAGTTTCTTGTTTGCAAAAAGCACTGATGTGGAAAGGCGCCAAATAGAAAACAAGCCTTACGCTTCTACGGCTTCTGTTCCCCTTTACAGTGTGTCTGTGCACTGTGTACCACTTCGGGGGTCCTGAGACTGGGGCTTGCCAGTTTCAATCCCAGAGTGTCAAGAGTGAAAAGAGGGCACCACACCCTGGCCACACCAAACTCTCAAGTGAAAGAGGTAGTTTGCCCTCAAATAAGCCATTTGTTATTATACATGTAGGTACAAATAATGTCAGTAGACAAAGCGAACAGGCTATTAAAGAAGAGTTTGTGGGATTGGTGAATACTTTGATAGATAGAGAATTTGACTTTGCAATTTCTGAAATAATCCCGGTCTTTGGACAGAATGCATACTTAAATAACAAAATTAGAAACATAAACAATTGGCTAAGGAGATGTAGTCTGAAGCAAAATTTTACTTGTATTACATATTGGGAGGACTTCATTGCTAAAAATGAATTAATTTGTGGGGACGGACTATATCCAAGTAGAAAAGGAACAGCACTAATAGCCAATAAATTAAACAATGTTATTTCTTCAGGTTTAAACTAGGCATCAGGGGGGTATCTACCCATCACTTATTTATGTTTGGTAATAGTACAGTGAATAACTATAACAATTATAGTAATATTTCCTCTATGAATATCCCATTTAATATATCTGAACAAGAAGGGGTTACAAGTAATAAATCTTGCATACATAAAATAAATACCTTTTTAATTAATGCTAGAAGCCTTAACAATAAGTTAGGAGAGTTAACTCATAAATTAATTGAAAATAAAATTGACATATGTGCTGTGACTGAGATCTGGTTTACTGATGGAGACTTGGCTACTGACATACCAGGATACTCTGTAGTTCTTAAAAATTGTAATACTAAAAAGGGTGGAGGTGTGGCACTATATTTAAAAAACAGTTTTCAATATTGTGAATTAAATCAATACAATCAAAATGATAGTGAAATAATAGTGGTACAGATTACCTCCCTGCCATATCCACTTATAATTGGGGTTGGATATCGAGTGTTGGGTCTCCATATTGAGGAAAATGATGCTTTCTTTTCAATTTTGGATGCAATTAACATTAATTCTGATTTCATCTTGTTTGGAGACTTTAATCTTCCTGGCATAGATTGGCCTACTCTTAGTGCTCACAATAGAAATGAGCATAGGTTAGTTCAGTTTATTATGCATAATGATCTTGAACAATTAATAGAAGAACCTACTAGGAAGGAAAACATATTAGATCTTATTACAAATATTAAACATTACTCTACTCCACAAATAATTTAGCCTCTGGGTGATGGTGATCATTCAGTTATTAGCTGGAAAATTTTTGCAACCAAGAAACAAACAGCTGGAAATACAAAAGTCGCCAACTTCTATAAAGCTAACTACAAATCAATCAAGCAATACTTAAGGAAATGGAACTGGCAAACAGATCTGTAAGGTTTAGGTTCTGATAATATATGGAAAAATATCAAACAAAAACTAAATTACTGTATAAATACTTGGGTACCCTATAGAAACAAATATAATAATGGGAAGCACAGAATACCTATTTGGTGGAATAATAATATTAAAAAGAGTATTAGGAAAAAGGAAAAAAGCCTTTAATAAGTATAAAAAGTGTCCTACAAATGAAGTGTGGTTAAGGTTTAAGCGACTTGCCAAAACTACTAAAAACCAGATTAAACAAGCTAAAAGGGATTTAGAATTAAAATTAGCAAGTGACTGTAGAAATAACAGGAAACAGTTTTATAATTATATTGGTTCCCTGAGAGGAAACAAGACTGGTGCAGGTCCACTCCTGATCCAGGATAGGTTTATTATGGACAGTAAAGAAATGGCTAATGAATTCAATAAATACTTCCTAAGTATCTTCAAAAACAAAGAGAGTTTCAATATAAATATTTTACATTTGGAAGAACCGATAAATTATTTTATGAATGAAGATATATTAAGAGTTATAAATAATACTAAACCCTTATGCTCTGCTGGTTATGATGGCTTTCCTTACATATTCATAAAAAAAAATTAAGTACAGAATTAGTAGGTATATTAACTCTGCTTTTTAATACATCTTTAAAAGAAGGAACAGTTTTTGAAGACCGGAAAATTGCTTATGTAACTCAAGTTTGTAAAAAAAGAGTTAAAAATAAAACAAGTAATTATAGGCCTATCAGTCTAAAATCGTGTATTAGTAAAATAATGGAACGGCTACTCCAACACAGAATCCATCAATCCATTCAAAATACAGGAAATGTTGGTATTACACAGCATGGCTTTACTCAGGGAATATCGTGTACTAGCAAGTTAGTAATTTTTTTCGAACCAGTTAGTAAGGACTTAGAGGAGGGTTTACCTGTTGACATTATTTTCCTGGATTACGAAAAGGCCTTTGACACAGTTTTGCATAAGCTATTGTTTGAACAGCTTCAAAAATTTGCTATACACCCATTAATTATGTGATGGATACACTCTTGGCTGGATAATTGAAGACAAAGGGTAGTCTTAAGAGGATCCAAATCAGATTGGGGTATTGTTAATAGTGGAGTTCCACAGGGGTCAGTACTGGGACCAATATTATTTAACATCATGATCTCAGGTATGCAAGCAGCAAATGGTATCTGGTTACAAAAATACGCAGATGACAGTACACTTGGTGGAATTGTAAATGATGCTAGATCTGTTGACTTACTACAGAATAATCCAAATAATCTTTACTCGTGAGCCACAGACCATAAATTAAACTTTAACATTGCAAAATGCAAAGTGATGTATCTTGGAACTAATTACACCCTCGCAAATTTCCATATTAATGGTATAAAACTTGAAATAACAACTTCAGAAAAGGATCTAGGGGTGACCATCACAAATAAATTGAAATTTGATCAACATACAAATGTCATTGCAAAAAAATGTCATGGAATACTTAGATGTATCCTGAAATATATAAAAAGTAGAGAAGACAAGGTCCTGATACCACTGAATACATCATTGGTGAGATCATATATGGAGTATGGTGCCCCTTTTTGTACACCTACCACAATAAGTGATTTGAAAACCTATGAATTGATACAGTGTAGAATGACTAAGTCTATAACTAAGGTAGCACACCTAGACTCTGGGAATAGACTTAGAGGGCTGGGACTATTTTCTCAGGAATACAGGTTTGTAAGGGGGGACATGTGTTGGGCCTACAAATCTTGCAATGATGATTTACTTTTAGAAACAAATTGTGTAACAAAATATACCTCAATTAAAAGTACTAGGTCACATAATCTTAAACTGCAAGCCGAAACGTATAAAACTACACGTAGGAAACAATTCATAACTCAAAGAGTTCCAATTATGTGGAACTCCTTGCCACAACATGTAGTTTTAAGTATTGACTCATTCAAATACGAATTAGATTTGTTTATGGGAGACAAGAAATATCAATTCCATCAATAGATATGATAGCAAGTTCAACTATGGGTTCATCCTTTGAACTCGTACACACCTATAAACCTATGAACCTATGAAATGCAATGACTCAAGTTATATGCTTTAGCTGCTCATATCATGTTTATTCTACATTTATGAATTATGTGCTTATTGGGTTAAGACTGCTCCCCCCTCAGTCCTAGGATTGGGCCACAGGCTTCCAGCTCCTACTCGTTCCAGCAGAATCCCTATCATTTCACCATTTTTCCTCCAGTTGCACATTGGCCTTGTTATGATGCTTACTTGTGGACTTGTTAGGATTATGGCTTCTCCCGCTACATCTGGTCGGTAAGCTGATTGCAATTACTGCACCCTGTGTACTGCAGCTCTGAGTGGTTGTGAGGAGTTTCTGCAATGTGAACAGGGTCCTCTTGTAATTGCTTCATTGAGGTGGAGAATACAATGCCAGGAGTGAGCCCCTGTGACATGTCAGCACTGCCTGACTTACTGCAGCCCCCTCAATCCTGCCTGCATCCCTGTGCTGGACAGCATCTACAGTTGTTGTTAGAGCCACAGCAATTCTTACATATTTTACCTGTCACATGCTAACCATATTTGTTGGGTAATGGAAAAGAACTACTCTGTAAGGAGCCACCATGATATCACTGTCATCACTACAACTGACTGCATCATAGGCACTGTTGTGGTTTGGGATTTCCACCTTCTGGGCACCACTGGTAGCTCAGTGACTCTCCTCCCTTGCCTGTCACCCTTGTCTTTCTTTATCTCACAGATAATACTCAGCGGGGGCGATGCTCCATCCTGTTCATAATACAGTGTGCAGCTGAGTATTTATCTCATTTTATTTGGAAGGCTAAAGCCTGTAGTTCAATGAGGTGGAGCAACTAGCCACGCCCCTGCTTGGCCCATTTAAGGGCCACTCTTCCTCACTCTACCCTCAAGCTTTTTTCATTGTGGCTGGAGGTGCCCACCCTCCGTCTCCCCTCCTCAGTCCTAAGCTTCTTCTGTTCTCCTGCTGTGCCTCCAGCTGCCAGTTCCTTTCTCCCGTCTCCATTTTTTGTTTCCCCATCCCCTGCTTGTTTTTTCCTGTCCTTGCATCTTCTCTGCCCCCTTCCTCTTCTCACTGCTTGTCCCACAGTGTGGTCTGCCCCCCACACTTCTTTTGTCCCGGTGCCGCTGGCTCTGTAGCAGTCTCTCTGTCCCCTTCTCGCTCCTCCCTCCTGTGTTCTCCCCATCTCCCATCTGCCACTCCTGTGGCCCCATTTCTTTTGGCCTCCCATCTACTCCTGCTGTCCCTGTGCCTTCCGGTGCTCCCGGCTGTTGCCTTCTCTTTGTCTCCCACCCTGTGTCTCTGGCTTTGGCCGTCTGCCTTTCCTGACTGATGGTCAGGGTGCAACGTCACCCTCCATCTCCTGCTTTCAGCTCCGCACTTCGCTGTCCTGCTCCCTTCCTCCCTCCCTCTTGCTCCAGCTGAACGCTGTTCTGCCTGGATGTGCTTCCCCCTGCCTCTGTACTTTCCTCAGGGGCTAGGCGGCCTGGCTGCTACTGATGGCCTTTGCTCTGTGACTTATTTCCCCCCTGTTGTGCTATTTTGGGGTTTTCTGTGGATAGCCCTTTTAACCTTTGCAGTCTGCAGCATGTCAGCTCAGTTATAGTGGGCTTTATGCAGGTACAGCTGCTGGATTAAATCCAGGCATTTTACCTAATGTTTACGGCATTTTACCTACTGTTTTAATTATCCAGTATGTCAGCCCAGCTACAGCAGCCTGGCCCCAGTTACTGGTAATTAATTAAATTATTTTCTTACTTGCATTAATTAAATAATTTTATCCTACTGGTTTAATTAGCTGTTTGGTATCGTGGTACCCCTTTGTGGCTTCTCCATTTTGCCCGTGGTGGGGGACTGTGTTGTTGCAGCTGGCATTGTTGCTCCAGGCAGTGGGAGCAGCTTTAAACCTTTTATATGTTTTATTGGTCACTGGCTCACCCTAACCTTCTATTGCTGCTCCACATAGCCTTCGTGGCATTAGCCCATTCAATACTCAAATCAGTCCTCCCTAACAGATACCCGCTACCTCAGTCTCTCATGCTCATACCAATACATCTGGTTTTCAAATGACCTTCACTATACCAGCGACCCTCACCACATCAACAGTCAATCCTCTAACGACCCTTACCATACCAGCCTTCATCAGATCATCACACTCCCCACTGTAGTTTCCTCCCATCTCTCCTGCTTGCATCAATACACTTGTTTTTCACCGAACCTATCTCAATGTTGCCCGGGCTCGCCTGGTCTTACCGTTCTCTCACTTGTAACATTCAATTCAACCATTCTTAATTTGGCTTTCTAATGGATTTGGTTGACATGCATTCCTGTGGTTGACAACTGCTACTTACCTTAATTAGACCCATGTGCAGGTCCCCAGTGCTAAGTCTGACCGATGTACAGGTCTCTCCACATCAGCGTTCATTCAGTTTTGACCCATGTGTGGGTCCCTTACTACGTTACTACTACATTCTCTACATTTTGGAGACATGCCAACCATATCCATTACTCCAGAACTCTGGGTTAACCCTGTGGCTGATGGCCTCTCTCTGCACCCTGAAATCTGCATCTTGAGCATGCGAAGCTTGGAGCAGGGTCCTTCTCACCTGGCCCATAGTTGTGAATGTTCTCACTCTTGGTGGGCCTTCAGTCATCAACCATACCGATGGCACCTCTGGAAGTAACATTTAAGACTTCAGCCTCCAACGGGTGGGGATCTCATGGGAAGGGCCCCTTTAGCAACCTGAGCAGGTTCAGAGGCACCCTTAAAAGCTATTCTCCCTACAACTGCCTTTGGTTCACCCGATTTGTTCTTAGATTGGTAGGGTGGATTGGTAGGGTCAGTGGTTGTTACTCTCCTCCTCCTGCACTGGAGGTTGGCACCAAGTGCCCTAGTATTGCAGAGTTCACTCGCAACCCTCCACGGTATTCCCATTAGAGGGATAGTGTGAGAGTGTTCCCCAAAATTGCAATTCCCTTGGATTGGTCTACTAAATTGCAGTAGCAGAGCTGTCACTAAAACAAAACTGCCCAAGGCCTGAAGGGAAGGCGACCTAGGCCTTGGATCCACAGAGGTTTCCTCCTCAAAGGGGGGTTATCCTCTCCTCTGTGCCATGGTCATAATACCTAGATAGGTGTAGTTATAGTCCCTAGGTCACATAGTTAGGTTTCCACTGTTGGATGGAGTCAGGTGGCAACCCTGTAATTGTCCCTTCTCTACCTCTTAGCTGTTTCCTCTCTCCTTAGGAAGCTATTCCTCCGCTGACCCATTGGCGCAGCAGTTGGAATTCTGCTCATGATGCCGGTGACCTGGGTTCAGGAACAGGCCCAGGTTGCTGGAGGGCTGGCCGGGGGGAGAAGGCTAGAGCATCCCTGACTGCTCTCCTTCTCCGGGGCGAGGGTGGGCATAAGTGATCGGTGCTGTAGTGACACCCAGTGGAGGCTGGGTTCACTACTCGCACTGACGCTAAGTAGAATATGGGGCGGGTCAGACCCAGGACATCATTGCATGTTCTCGCCCCTTCCTACATGGGGAGAAAAACACTATGCCCTCGGCCATCTTCATGAAGGCCTCCCCCCGGTCTCAATCAGCCTCTGCCACTGGCTTCCAACCAGATATATGTATCGGGGCACTGAAGTGGGCAGTGTCGTGACCCCGATCTCTGGGGGGAAAGCCAGGGGTGAATGTGGAGTGCAGGCAATTGACGGATGTGGAGACTTGGGGGTCCGTGACCAGGATGGATCCTGATGGTAAGAGGGCATAAGAAAAGCATACTAATTTAAAAAAAAAAGGAAGCTATGCCTCCATGCCTTACATTCAGACCCACGAGTGGGTCACCATTCACCTGTCACGTCCTGCCTACTCTACCCAAACTAGATTACCAACTGACCCATGCTATCAACTAATCTACATACAAGTTTGATCCTGATAAACATTCAACACCTCGTATGCTTGCTCAACACTCTTTTTGGGTTCCTTCCTAAGGTACCTTCAGCCAAGGGAATCACTCCCAAGGCACCTCTAGGGGTGGAACCCTCCTCTAGGGTTCCTTGCATTTGTACCCCTACAGGGTGGTACAGCCCATGGATAGAGAGGCGAACAGCCAAAGATTATCTACGTTACACAAGCATAACACTATACCAGTTGCATAGACACATTGAATTGGAAGACTAAAGCCTGTAGTTCAATGGGGCAGAGCAACTAGCCACACCCCTGCTTGGCCCATTTAATGGACGCTCTTACTCGCTCTACCCTCGAGCATTTTTCCTTGCCCCTCCATCCTCCCCCAGCAACACACCTCTCTCTCTCTTTCATGGGCTCTTTCCTAAGGTACCTTTAGCCAAGGGAATCACTCCCATGTCACCTTTAGAGGGTGCAACCCTCCTCTATGGTTCCTTGCATTTGTACCACTACAGGGTGATATATCCTATGGATAGAAAAGTGAACAGCCAAAGATTATCTATGTTACAAAAGCATAACACTATACCAGTTGCATAGGCACATTTAATTACTTTTTATCTTGTGTGGCCCAGCCCAGGGCTCACCTTCCTCCAAAGTGACTCTGATAACAGCCCCTAACGTTCTTGCACCCCTCCACAGACACAGTAAGCACAGGCCCACTTACTTGTATTGTGCCAGGAATCCATTCAACATTCAGTCAGTTTGGCTGCCAGTATAACCTAGAGGTTAGAGTAATGATCTATGACTGAGCTTGGTGCATCCAGCAGACCTGGGTTTGATTCCCACAACCTCCACTTGTATAGTGACTCTGAGCAAGTCACTTAACCAGCCCACCGCTGAAAACAATCAGTTGTGCCCAGTGAGCCTTACCCAGTTAACAAAGAATAAATAAATAACTGTGGAAAAGTTTAGTGTCAGTATCATCCATCTGAGTGGACTGGAGTCTTTTGGTTGCAGTTAGACAATGTGGATCAAAGATGATTCAGGTTGCTGATTTTGCTGCTGATTTCAGGCTTATGTGCTGCCTACTGCTCTTTATCAGAGGGCTGCACTTATTTGATTATTCCTGCAATTTCTAGCACCAGGCTCTTTAGGAGAGCAGCATCAGGTTTGGATCTCTTTCTGTTTTGCCCTGCCACCCAGTGCTGCTTTCATGAGGTTTGCATCAAGTTCCTCCATGTGCATTTCTAGGAGCGTTATTTTCCATTCCTTCAGCACTGGGTAATTCATCAAGTAATGAGTCAAATATTTTAGTGCCTGAGTGTGGATGTACCTTCAGTTTCACTGGGTAATTGAGCTGAGATTTTATTCTTGTTTCTTCCTTGATTTCCCTTACCACTGCTCAAACTTTTTGCCTTTTTGACTGAAGCTCTGCCGAGAAATCATGATCAAAATATATTTTCTGATTGTCACACTTTACTTACTTGAGCTGTTATGCCTCTGACAAAATATGGTCTTTGTCTGAAAAAAGGGCAGCTTCACAATCCATGATCTGGGTCGTGTCTCTGGATCAGAAGGTCTGGGCCTTAGGGAGTGATTTGCTCACTCCATATCTAGAACAATATCCATGGGGAGGGCTAGGGTTGATCTGATTACATGCTGTATAAAGTCTATGGCTGTAGCATATCCTTCTTCTGCCCTTTCTTTGATGCCATAAATGTAGAGGTTGTTCCTGTGTGAACAATTTTTGCAATCATGGGATTCCAGGGGCTCCACTACTTCCCTCACCTGCATTTTGTTAGCTGTTACTTTTTTGTCTATGCTGCACAAATCCATATAAAGACTGGTTATCAATGATTTGATCTTATTGACAGATTTTAGGATTTTTTGAATCGCCCTTTTCAACCTAGTGGGTCTTTCTCCTTTCTCCATGTCCAGGTCTACAGATGAGACAGATGGTGATCTACCTTAGGAGTTGGCTTCTCAGCCCACAAAGTCCTCCTTGCTGGCGCAGATAAGTAATTGTGTCAGTTTGCAAGCTGGAGTGTTAGCGTTACTTAGTTTCAACTTGGATGCCTTCACGGACATTTTTGCAAACAAGTTGTGGTGAACAAATACTGATTTGCTTAGGTTTTAAGCACAGAATTCCAATGATTTTGTAGCATGGATGCAGGAAAGGACAGGGTTATCCTGCTCCAATACTCGTGATGTCACCAGAAGTCACAATCAGCCTTGTTTGACTCTGCTGTGGGGCCATACTTTCGGTTGGGTACTGGTTCCATCACTCAGTCTCTGAAACAGCTTTGCTAAAAGAAAAAAGTAAATTAGGGTCTTAGAAGGCAGCATTCATCCTTGTACTCACTTCCTGGTTTAAACTAATCTCTGATGTAGTTTTGGTGTTTCTCCTTTTCTCCTTACAGCCAACTTTGAAAACTTACACTTCTTTTTTTCTGCAAACTACAAAGTCCTACTTCTGTTTCTACTGCTGGCAATTTCAGAGACAGAACATCTTGGAACATAGAAACATAGTAATGCTTGATGAGAAAAGGCTTAAAGCTCCTTGTGTAATTCTATAATTCTATTCCGGACGAAATTATTTGTTGCACAAATGTTCGTTCCCTCAAAACTAGATTGAAGCAGTGGCTTGAATTATCTAATGAATGCACTTGTAATTGATGTTTTTATTGTGTGTTATTGACACAATATGTTATGTGTACTCTAAAAATGTTGTATGTACTGTGTTTTTATATTTGAATGTTACAACACTTATTGCTAGTGAAAATAGGCAGTATTGCTCATCAGCTGACAAGTATAAAAAATAAAAATGAAATGAAATGAAAATTAAATCTCCTGCCATCCAGGCAACTGTAGCATTAAGTATTTTTTAAAATATTGGAAACCTCTGGAACCCTCCCTTCCTGCTTTCTTTTACATGAATAAATGTATTTATTATTTACTACCACTATTACTACTACCCTGTAGGTGGACCGAGTCAGACGTAAAAAATTAACAAACGAGCGGTGTACGGTGCACTCCCAATAGCAACCATGGATTAATAAGGGGAATTAATCCATGGTTGCTCAGTGATCAGATGTTGCTGATCCTCCACTGAATTTCTGTTATTTCAGTCTCTACTTTTTTGCCATGTTACAATACTACTTAAAGGTTACACCTAGTAATGTTATTCTAGAAGAGAAATTGGTCTGACTTGAGTTTAAAATAATGTTCTAAGTTTGGTTCTGTTGGATAATCAAGCACTTTGAACTTCAGCTGTTCAATCCTTGTGGACTCCTGGAAACTTTTGTAGCTAAAGTCAAACTTTTGGTTTGACATGTTCAACTGGTATAAACCAGCTTGTAACATGGCAAAAAAGTAGAGACTGAAAAAACAGAAATTCACTGGAGGATCAGCAACATGTGACCACCGAGCAACCATAGATTAATTCCCCTTACTAATCCATGGATGCCATTGGGAGCGCGCCGTACACCATTAATTTGTTAATTTTTTCCATCTGTCTTGATCCACCTATAGGTGGTGCTGCTGACATGACATGTGCTAAGAAGGAGGCAAACATGTGAAAGCACTGAGTTGGAAACTAGCAGAATGGTATCAGCCTACAGGTGGTGCTCCATATAGTCATGGCCACATACACACAAAAAGTACTGAATGTGAGGGAGCAAAGTGGCCTCTTCCAGAGGAAAAGTGTAATATTTCAGAGACACCCGTAACGTCGACCTAATCTCAACTTAGTTTTGATTTAACACCATTCCCCAGGAGTACAGTTTGTCCCTTCCCACCAACCTGCCCCACAGAACTGTGATGACTGAGTGCATACTGTTCACATTACACACAAGACACAGAGATGGACACTGACATTGCTGTTGCACATCTGAAATGTCCTACTCTCACCATCATTCAGCAAAGCAGAGAGAAACTGTCATGAAGGACATGTGATCTGCAAACTGTTTCACTTCTTGGTAAGTGGCAGCCAGCCACCCAGTGCACTTCCGAGATCGTGGACCTCCCAGAAACATGGTAATACTCAAGACAGTAGTACTCAGCATATCATTTAAAATGTAGTGAAAACAGATGTACCTGTGGTTATCAAAATGGAGATTTGAAGTGTAATCAGCTCTCTAAGAGGTAGCAGTGCCATTATGAGTGAATATGCAAATATTTCTCCTTCAGTCATAATGCAGTACTTTGGATGCATACATCCTAGCTATGATCTGAGCTAATTACATTAAAAGTATTCATTTCCACAGAGGAACATGTGTTATATCTACATTACTTCAGTATACTATTACAGAAAATTTGGAAATGTATAGTTGTACAGCTGCAGTCACAATATTAATGAATATAGAGTGTGCAACATGCATGCACACAGTTCCTAATGCATCTGTCTTGTTAAAAGTACACAGTTGAACACCATAACAACTTGTAGTAATAAATATTCTGTGGTTGTCTTCCTTTTTGTAGTAGAGTTAATTGACATCAAACACTTGCCAAGCTTGTGCTTGCCATGTTACAAGCACATTAAACCACCCCAGAGCATGGTTCTACTGTGGAATTAATCCATCGTTGGAGGCACTCGCAAAACCCCCACCCAACCATGGATTAATTTCACTGTAGAATCATGCTCTGTCACGGTTTAATGCTTACTTAACCATTATCAGGGAATCTTCAGTCCACCTCCTTTCCCATTCTTCAACAAATAGACATACATGTAAAACAGTTGCTGGTGTTAGAAGCCAGCACATTGTATTTTACAAATGCCCACTCCATAGCCCACCCAGGCCCTCCAAATTACACTTGTTTCATAGTTGGTCTCCTGCCAGCAGTAAAATGCAAAACTACTGGTTGGATCCACCCCTTCCAGTCCTCCTATAGACTAGTTAGAACAATTGCCAACTTCTGGTAGTGTGCCAATAGCTGCCATCATCATTTTACTGAATCCCCCATTCCTAGCCTGCCCTCAAGATCCATAAATACAATTATTTATTTGAGGGTCCCCTTCTTGACCTCAGCCCACGATTTTGGTGGGAACTCTAGAAGTCAATCAATCAATCAATCTTTATTTTACCATGCAGAACATCATTGAGCAGGGCTCATTTACAAGATGGACCTGGGTTGGTCAAAGAACAATACTGCAAACAAATAGCAAAATAGCAAAGCTTGAAAACAACATATAAACATATATATACAGACATCCACATGGATAGATGGAAGTTTGATGCAAAACTAGCTCCCATGGCTGTGAGTCAGTGTTCACTATAAATAAGCGTGCAACCAGGAGGTAGGGAGGGAGCGAGAGAGGAAGTGAGGGTGTGGAACAGTGAACACCACTGATAATCCTAGGCAGACTGACCAGTCTGACAGCATCATCAATGATGTGACATAATCTTCCTCTTCCTTCCATTCTTATCTTTTTCCCTCCTGGTGCATGCTTACTGGCAGGTAATGAAACAAGTGCATGTGTCATTGGTTAGGGAGGGGTCAACTGAGCTAGCCAGGACTTCTACTGGCCATGCCAATTATCAATGGGATACTGTACTCACCCCCCCACATGTGCACACACACACACACACACACACACACACACTAGTGGCAAGCTATCAACTAAGAGCCAGCCTGTAGGTCGAAATATTAGTTTGGAGTATTCTTTTAAAAGAAAACACTGCTTACCCACCTATGCTCTCCTGCCACTCTTTATGCCACGAATTAGCAGTTCTGTATGAAAAAATAATTTTTGTAACTTGATTTAGGTAGTGATATTTAAGTTTGTTTTTTTTGCAGTTACATTTTTTTATTGAATTATAGAGACAAACAAAAAGGATGAACAATCAACATTTCAAATAAGCTTACAATGGGTCATAATCAAGTTATTACATACAATTCATACCAGGCTATACTTACAGTATGCTAAGAAGTCATTCACGATTACCTTAGAAGGTGTATTTGGGTTTCTGGGGATTGGTGAACTATGGGAGGAGGACCTCTACCATTTATGTTTAGGGTGAGAGGGAGTGGGGGATGGGGGGTCATTGCCATTTAACTCAGAGGGAGTTGAGGCTGGTATGTCATACAACCTGGTGAGTTGCCTCAGGGGTGGTTTAAACCTGTCTTAACTTGGAGGGGCACCTGGGATGGTCATTGATCTATGGGCTTAATGTATAAAGGGGGCCCACCTCACTGAGTACACATGCTGGGTATTACTAGCTATATGTGTTAACCTGGAATAGTTTTCCAATTTTGCCATGGCTAGAAGCCAGTCCTGTGGGGAAGGGACCTCCTTAGTACACCATTTACACAATAGTAGCCGCTTGGCTTCCACAGACGCCTCCATCAGCCAGAGTGATTGCTGGGCCAAGAGCCTGCAGGCAGTAGGAGGAACCCCAGGATCCAAAGCATTGGGGTATTTGGGACCTGGTAACCTAATATGAAGGAGCAGAGTGAAATCACTTCTTTCCAGAAGGGACGAATGGGGCCAGAATACATGTAGTAGGTCTGCTCCTTCAGCATCACACCTCCAACATACATCTGCATGTAATAAGCTAAGCACATTTTTTTAAGTTGTGCATGAGTATGGTACCAGAGATGTTGTATCTTGTTTTGAATAAGGAAGCTCCGAGGATCCCCACATTCTTTTTTTGGCCAAGACCTAGCAACGTTGCCATTCCCCCTCTGTGATGGGGGAGCCCAACAGCTGTTGCCACTTCTCTTTAACTGGCAGAGAGGGGTCAGGCAATTCATCTCTCATAAACTTATAGATCAGACCTGCAAGGCCCTTTGGTGTTCTCAACCGTCTATCAAAGGGAATTTTCTTGTCTATAAGCTGCCCCATGACTTGACATCTAACACATGAACATCCTCCCTTAACCCACCCTGTGTAAATGTGTTGCATCTGTAAGTATTTACAGAAGTCCTTCTTCTACCTTGTATCTCTCCTGTAAGGAAGTAAAGCTATCTAGGGTGTATCCATCCTCCATTAGAATGTCTTTCAGTCTATGGATCTGCTTCGACTTCCTTCCCTCCCATAGAAAGGGTTTATGAACAATTGTCCAGGTAGGGTTGTTCCATAGACTGAAGTACTTCCCCGGATTCAAGCATGTTTTGGTGATAATCCCTAAGTGATGCCAGGCCTCATGAGCTGCTTTTACTGTCAGCCAGTGTCGGAATTTGGGTGGGAGAGGTCTACCTAAGAACCCTGTCAAATCATTACCCTGAAGAGCATTTCTTTCAATTGCTTCCCATGCTGGTAAGTTAAATCTGTCCCCCTGAAACAGCTTGCAAGTTCTTGCCACAGAGACCGTAGTGTTAGAAATGAGGAAGGCACCCCCCGTTCCATGGGGCTCTAAGTTTAGCAAGGGGTTTTGTTCTCCCACAGAAATGTGCCCATCAGGTTGTCCAGTTTTTGGAACCATTTCTTCGGGATTTCAATTGGTAGGTGGGATAGCACGTAGAAAACCCTTGGCGCAAGCATCATTTTGATTGCAGCAACCTTCCCTGGTAAAGCTAGGTTCAGTTGCTTCCATCTCTGTGACTTCTCCCACAAGCTACTGATAAGTGGGGTGAGATTAACTTCTGACAGGGAGTGCACATTAGAATTGACCTTTATGCCCAAGTACTGTATTTAATACCTCCTTTTGCATATGCCAGGCCCACCTTAGAAAGAGCTTCTGGGGTTAACTATGCATTTAAGGGATGGACTTCTGTTTTACCCCTATTAATCCTTAAGCCAGAATCTCTGCAAATGACTGCAGGAGTTCTACAATATGTTTTGCTCTAGCCTGGAAATCATCAATTAATATGAGGCAGTCATCCGCATACAGCATGGCATGGTAGGAGTTGTCACCTTTACTTATACCGCCAATTTTTGGATGTTCCCTCACAGCACTGGCTAGGGCGTCAATGGCTAACACAAACAACATTGGTGACAGGGGGTATCCCTGCCTGGTGCCCCTGTGGAGTTTGAATGGATCCGAGAGAATGTTATTGGTCAGTATCCTGGCCATGGGCGTTTTGTATAGAGTTTTAATCCACCCCCTGAAAATTTATTTTATTTTTTTTATTTTATTTAAACAGCAGTTTGGAAAACCTTTGAGCCATAGGCTCATTTACAAAGGTACCTTGTCACAGTAAGACAAACCAAAATACACAGTATAGCAGTACAACACATAGGTATAACAGTAAATTAAGACATAGATACAAACAAGCTGGTACAGGTAGAATGGATGCAAACAATACCAGAGTTATGTTGTCCTTAGCAGCTTAGTAATAAGCTTTGTCATAAGTATTGAGTACGGCTTTGACTAGCGGTAGTTACAGCATCGGGTGTTAATAAGGTGGTTACGTAAGGAAGTTTTGAAGCACGATATAGTTGGAGCTTCGGAGATGGAGGGGGGCAGTGTGTTGAACCAGGAGGGGGCCCTAAAGCTGAAGGCTCTTTGGCCGTGAGAGGTCCTAGCTCTAGGGATAACAAGAGAGGTTTTCCCAGAGGTCCGAGTATGAACTAGTGGGACAGAGCGGCGTATGGTGGTGGTCAATCCTGGTGGGGAAAGCCCAAGGAGGGTCTTTTTTGTAAGGGTACAGGTAAGATATTTGAGGCGCTCGTCGAGATCAAGTACCAGTGCTTTAGCATACAGTAGACAGGTGTGTGTCATCCTAGGTGCTCCAGTAATTAACCTGCAGGCCTTATTCAGAGTAGTGCGAATTTTATGGAGTGCGGTCTGATCAGCAGCACCATACACCGGCAGTCCATAGTCCACTAGGGACAGGATAGAGGAGGTGACTGCGAGTCGAAGAGCCTCCGGGGGGAGGCAGTGTTTATACCGATGTAAGATGCCCAATCGGATATTAGTGGCAGTGGCTAGGGCAGCGATGTGTCCATGGAAGGAGAGGGAGGGGTCAAAATGGATCCCTAGGTATTTATAGGAGCAAACTTGTTCGAGTGGGAATGAGGACCCAGAGTGAATGAGGAGTTTGAAGTTGCAGGACTTGTTTTGGGGATGAGAGAAGAACATAGTTTTTGGTTTTTTAAGATTTGAAAATGAAAATACTGCCAAAATTATAGTGTTGAAGTATCACACGTAGGAAGTCCCACGCCACTGAATCAAAAGCCTTCTCAAAGTCAACCGAGATGCCTGCAGCAGGGGTTGGTACTTGTCCTGCTCTTAGTATAAGGGATACCAGGGAACTTAGATGGTCTGCATTAGCACATCCCTTAACAAAGCCGACCTGCGAGGGGTGGATCAAAGAGGGAGGACCTTTTCCAAGCGAGCTGCCAGTACTTTTGCAAGTATTTTAGTATCTGTATTAATTAAAGAGATGGGCCTGTAGCGCACAGGTAAGGTGGGATCTTTTTCTTCTTTCAGGAAGACTGTAATAATCGCCTCTCCTAGGGTGGTAGGGAGTTCCTCCTTATGTAGTGCCTCATGGAGCATGTCCCTCATGGGTAAGGATATGGTTTCTTGTATTATTTTATAAAAGTCAGCTGAGTAGCCATGCCCCCTGGGGCTTTCCATGGGGCCATACTATTAATTGCATCTCTGATTTCTTGCTCCCCTACCGGTCGCTCCAACTGTTCGCTCTGGGTGTTTGTGAGCTTGGGGAGTTTAGTGCCTGCCATGAAGGTATCAAATTTAAACTTATCCCATGTCATATGAGCACTGTATAGGGATTCATAGAATTCCAACATGATTTTGTTTATTAATTCAGGTTTATTCTGTTTCTCCTCCTTCTTGTTTTGTAATCAAGCTATATGTCTGTCAGCTTGTTGTTTTTTCAGCCTGTACACCAGCAGTTTGTCCACCTTTTCCCCTCCTGCCCAGTATTTATGTTGCAATCTTAATATCTGAAGCTCTGCCTTTTGTATGGCTAGTGTATTCAATTTTATTCTTAGGGACATAAGGTCATATATTAAATCTGGGTTCAGAAGCCATTTGTGATCTTTTTTGTACAGTTTTTCCTTTTCTCCCAGTTCCTTTTCCAGCTCCCTAGCCTCTTTTTCCCTCTGTTTCCTATGGTGTGAGGCCTAGCTTATAATCTGGCCTCTCTCCGTGGCCTTAAATGCCTCCCAAATGGCCGCAGCTGAGTCAGACCCTGGAGGGTTGTCCGAAAAGTAAGTTTTAACCTCCCCCTTTAGCAATTCCTTAAAATCTGTATCCTGTAGCAGCAGGGGTCAAGTCTCCAGCTTACTGACCTAGGGCTGGGAGGATTCAACATGAGGGAGAATGTCAATGGGGCATGATCAGACAGGTATAGAGGGGCTATTGTGACTCCAAAACCCTACTCGAAGATGTTGAGGGAAGTGAACCAATAATCAAGCCTGCTGGTGACTTGTTTGGCACAAGAGAAGTATGTGCAGTCCCTCCCATCCGGGTGAACTACCCTCAAGATGTCTTGCAACTTAAGTAAGGTGAGCAGGTCCTTCAGAGCGCTGATGGACCAAATGTGTGGGTCAGGCCTAGAATTGGACCTATCCAAGAGAAAGTCCATCGCTAAATTGCAGACACCACCTAACATGATCTCTGCCTCCCCTGGCACCATATCCACTAGTTCTTGTGAGAGTTTGTGGAAGAACTCCGGGGAATTTTCATTCGGGGCATAGATATTTGCCAGCAGTATCTTTCCCTTAGGGGTATTAACCCTAGCTAGGACCCATCTCCCTTCTTTATCCACTTTATATTCCAGGAGCTTCCATCTTAGATTTTTGTGACATAGTATGGACGCCCCTCCGTTGGTTTTATTTGCTATATCATGAACCTCCCAACCCATCCACTCCTTTATCAGCTTTTTGGCTTTGATGTGATTCAGTTTGGTTTCCTGCAAAAAGACTACTTGGGATCTCAGGGTTTTTAATTTGGCAAGGATTTTTTTCTTTTAATGGGTGAGTTCAGGCCCCTCACATTCCAGGTGGTGGCCATTTACAATGTCATTACCTGCCATAGAATGTTCCTAAAGCTATGCCCTGAGCCTCGTGCCAGATCCAATTTTTCAGTGTTGCCTTTGTGCAGGAAAGCATCTACCTGGGTCCTCCTTATAAGACAAGACCGATCCTTCCCATAAGTCCCAGCAAACATCCCCAGCAATCCCAATGTTCATACTACAGTCTGAAAGTAGGGCCTCTATAATTCTTTTTCCAGTAGGTCTATCAATGAACGAAAGGCCCACCTTTAAGGTCCTATTCTGTTGGCTAGTCTGAATGAATGGGCAATTCCATTGGGCATGGCTAGTGCCCGCTTATGTAAAGGCCTTGCCTGTATATCCATTTTTGATGGTGGTGCCGTTACACCTGGCTACCATATTGCTATTTTCCTGTACCTTACCACTGCCTAAAGGGTCTTCCCATAACAACCTGGCCACCAGCGTCTTAAGTAGCCCATGGTTGGGAGATCCCCTCCTGGGTGAGCAGCGTGACATCTTATTTCATACAACTGAATGCCAAGCTGGCAGGTTGGCACCCTGTTTTGTAATAATTAGCATATTTTGGGACCTATTCAAAACTGACCTCAAACGGCACCTAATAACACTCTCTAAGTGTACCTGCCTCTGAGTCCAGCCACACCTGCTTTCTCTGCCCCCCAGCAAGTACTCAGCAGGCCTCAGGCACCCCTTCCCTCTGTTCCTTCTCATGACTTGCCCCAGCAATCAGTTTGCGTCATGTTCCTTCGGCACCCCCCCTTCAACTCACAGTCCCATGAGTTTCCCTAATAGTCACTGCTAATGCTGGCTGCCTGACCATGCCCCTACTCACCCCATCATTTTACTCTAGCATGTCCTCTCCACTCAGCCTCCCCTCACCCCACCAGTTCTCCCTATACCTTATCACCTTTGTTCCCCAACCCTTCACCTCCACCGCAGTACATACCTCTTTCTAGTACCTCCTTTCTTCACCCCATTGCCAGTTATCCCTGTCCTTCTGAACTATTGACAAGGCACTTTGTGGCTGCTTACTCCCCCCTACCCTCTTAAAGTGTTTTTCTTGTTATTTAACTTGTACCTATGTTTTGAGTTATTCTGTAAGTTCTGAATCCAAGTTGTATCGTTCATTGTAATGTACCTTTGCTTTCTCCTATTGTACTTTGTTTTGCAATCTATGACATGGAACCTTTGTAAAAGAGCTTGCGCTCAAAGGTCTTTTCTGAATCACTAAATAAATAAAGAAATAATGTCCCCCATTTTAACCATTAAAACCAGTGACAAACACTCATTTAAGTAAATTTTGCATTATGCAAACCACTCTACTCATTGATGAATCACCAGTTAACAGGAAAATTCAGCTAACCAACATTAGACCCCCCCTTTTTGTTTTATTCTTTTGTTTTGCATTTTAATAATAACCTTTTGTTGTGTCCACCATATCCTTACCATGCTGTGTCCGGGTGTGCAGCGGGGCAAGCAGTTTCTTCCAATCGGGGAGAAGGTAGTGACATGGGGGGTGAGTCGCTGTATCTTGATAAGCAGCGGTGTAGGTTTACAGGATGGAATGACCCCTTCAGGCATTCAAGGGTTTAATCTGTACCCTTCTAAAATTCCTCTTGCAGGTTAGTGCTCCTCCCCCCTTCCCGTGCTATAGAGCCGCACCCTAGGACAAAGCCTCATGGAATCTCCACCTCGAATCGAGGCCAGAGCTATGCTCATTGCTTTACTTATTTTGGGCAGAAAAGAGGTCCATGGGCAGCCTCATGCCAGAAGTGTTAGCCTGAGTTGGAGTTCCTAAGCCAATGTCTCTATACCCAGTGTGAAGGGCTTGGGTAAGTACTAGGGGCATTTGGGTCGGGAGAGTAGTGAGCAAATTCCAATTAACCTGCTCGGTCAAATCCTCTCACTCATTGACTTACAGCCCTACTGCCATCATAGTCACTGCTCTTCGGGAGGGTTTCTGCATATCTCAGCACTGCCCTACCTCAAGAGGGATGCAAATGATCATCCCAACTCTTAGCAGCAGCGTAGTCCGGGACCTGGGGAGGAATTACGGATATAGCCAGGGATATGCTCACTTGTGGCACACCTGAATTTGTGGGGGCCCCCCCCCTTAGCTGCACAGTATATGGCATTGGGCACAAATGAGAAATTACCTTTGTGAGGGCTGCCACGCTATCCACTGCTTGAGCAGCTGCATACCAGATCTAGGATGCAGCTGCCAAGCAGTGGACAGATATATTACAAATTGGACAGCAGCCCTTCATGCATGTAAAGACTGTTAAGGCAGAAATGAACATAACCCTGTGGTTAGCCATCCCTATTAACTACAGAGGAAGAGAAAAAGAGGAAAAGAGTTTCTGTCCACCCCCAAAATATGGCAGGCCACTCAGCAGTGTGACAGGGGCGAGTACCACGGCGGGCAGTGTTGAATAGTCCCACAGTAAAGTTCCCACTCTGCTGGTACTACCTTATGCCAGTCTGTTCTATATGGAGAATGACCAGTAGTCCTGGGGAGAGTTCCCAGGGTTGGGCTTTTCGGCAAGCCCTGATGTACAAATGCAGCTCATTTCACATCAAAATGGATTAAACCATGAGCTGTGTTTCCGCCGTCGGTTCCCCTTCACAGTCCGCCCAGTCTTTGCAAAAGATGGCCAAGTCAATTAGCAGGCTCCAATCAGACAGGTCACCAGCTTGTGCCGGGCTTGTAGGGACTCCAGATAAATCGAGGGCTGTTGGGATGAGATCTCTCAGAGGTTCATATCGGTTGGATACTTTGACTGGCGTAGCTGCTGGGGAGTTTGCGCTGTTGTCCAAAAATTTTGCAGCCTCTGGCGACTCATGGACCAGTTCCTCCATGGGTTTGGCTTTTTGCTCAGGGTGTTCCTGTTGGGTTTCCTTGCTCTGCCCCTCTGCACCTGTTGTCATTCTTCATCGGGTTCCTTTTCCTTCTGTGCTGCGCCACACGCCTGTTCCATGGGTGCTGGGGTAACCTCCATGTTCTGCCATGCAGTGCCTCATGGCGGTTGTGGGGGATGCCTTGCCTCCCGCCCTCCTTGCTGGATGCTCTGCAGAAATTGTTCCACCTCACTGGGTGAATAGAACATATGGTAGTTCCCATTATACTGAACCCTCAACATCGCAGGGTACCTTAGAGAAGCAGGAATGCTCATCTTGTATAGCACTTCTGCGCCTGGCAAGGTCTGGGAAGTAGTCCTGGTACAATTGGATTGAGCAACCCTGCCAGGTTACCGCCTTCATTTCCCTGGTGAGTCTAAGGTACCTTTCTTTAACTGGGTACTGGAGGAACTTGCACAGGATGGGACGAGGGCACTCCCCCGGCTTTGGCTTGGGGGCTAGTGTACAATGAGCCTGCTCAAGCTCAGGGGGCAGTTCATTGTTCAATTTCAGCATTACAGGCAGTGCATTCTCCAGAAAGGATATCATGTGCCTACCCTCCATTCCTTCAGGGGTTCTGATTATTCTTATATTCATTCGCCATGCCCTGTTCTCCATGTCATCCACTTTAGACAGCAAATACTGTATCTGACCATGATGTTCCCTGATATAATCCTCATGCTGGGACAGTTGCTCTGAATGCTGTTTCATTGTTCTTTCAGAGCCCTCCACCCTAGCCACAAGCATCTGCAAATCTTCATTAATTTTTGTGGAGGTATGTTTTAGTTCTGCAGTGTCTTACGGAACTTTACTGAGCATTTCAGTCATTTTAGCGATGTCATGTGCCATGTGGGATGGGGAGCTGCGCTCAGCTATATCGCCCCCTTCTACCTTAATTCTTGTGCCCACACTGACAGCTTCAGAGTGGGTGAGGGTATTACTAGGTGGTGCTGCAGTAACGGCCTGAAGCGAGGGCACCACGTGAAGATGCCAATCAGCCGTACATGATGCTGGTTCGAGATGCCCTGGCCGATTTTACTTGAGAAATGTCTTGTTTTACAGCACTGGAATTCCGGTTACCGGCACAGATTTTTTTAGTGATTTCCATGGCTAGAATGGTCTCCTGGATGTATAGGGGTTCACTAGGTCTCCTCTGCAGAAATTAGCTTGCCACCATGTTGGCAGCCATGATCCGCCCCTCGATGTTTAAGTTTTAATCAGTGCTCGGAAACTTCTGTTTACTAAGGCTGTCAGCAGCCATCTTGTGGGAGCGGCTTGCTTTCTCACCCAGGATATGCTAATGTGTTCCTTCCAGCCAATGCACTGAGTCAGTGGGGACACATTATCATATCCTGGGTGAAGGAGCATGCATTTTGCACAAGATGGTTGCTGACGCATCCTGGGTAAACAGTATTTTCCTTTACATCTGATGTTGAGAGTAGCCATACAGCAACTAGGTGTTGCATAACAACATTTCAAAGATCTCAAGGGTTTCACTATAGCAACAAGTAGGAAACATAGAAACATAGACTTTGATGGCAGATAAGGACCGCTTGGCACAACTAGTCTGCTCATTTCCCTACCTATTGGATAAGCTGCAGATCCTAGTTAACCAACAGACTACTTCTTTCTACTCCCCACTGGAATTGCTTTATGTCTGTCCTATGCATTCTTGAATTCCCCCACTGTTTTTGACCCCACAACCTCCTCAGGAGAGCCATTCCGCATCCACCACCCTCTCCATGAAAAAATACTTCCTCACATTGCCCCTGAGCCATCCCCCCCTCTATCTTCAAACTGTGCCCCCTTGTTCTTTCACATCTCTTTTTCCAAAAGATGCTACGCTCTTGGACTTTGTTGATTCCTTTAGGTACTTGAAAGTTTCTACCATGTCCCCTCTCCCTCCTTTCCTCGAGGGTATACATATTAAGCTCCTTTAGTCTCTCTTCATATGGCTTCTGTTGCAGACCCTGCACCATTTTAGTTGCTCTCCTCTGGACTGCCTCCATCCTATCTATGTCCTTGTGGAGATGGGGTCTCCAGAACTGCAAGCAGTACTCCAGATGGAGTCTCATCAACTGTCTGTACAGCGGGATAATAACTCCCTTTTTATGTTGATTGCGTGCATGCGCAAGAAACATGATGCGACAGGTTTCTCTACAAGCAGGTTGTGGAGGCACGGCACTGTTGTGGCCAATGCCCCCACAGCCTGCAAAGGCTTGTCCTGCTTCCCCCCAATGCCATGGCACACTGCTGCTGACACTAGTTCAGCCAGCATGCCACAACTTTCTAAAAAAACAGCCGCTGCAATCAGGAGCTGCCTCATCATTGCAGCGTCAGCCATCTGCTGCAATGAGGGAGCGACCTGTCATTGCAGGGAGGGATGTAAAACCCCTGATATTGTTTGTGAACATGGCGGCGGCTTGCCACCGTGTTCACAAATAATATAACCCCCCCACGTTTAGTTGCAGATGGGGGCCCCAATCCCCGTTGGCTTTGGTGCTCTTGTGTTACTTTTGTTGCCAACGGGGGAGCCCACTACCCGTCGGCATTCTGTAACCCCCCCCCCGCTTTTGTTCCTGCTGATGGGGTGCCCAATCCCCATTGACTTTAGTGCTCCCATGTTTGTTTTGTTGCCGATGGGGGAGCCCACTCCCGATCAGCATTCTGTAACCCCTTATTTGTTCCTGCTGACGGGGTGCCCAATCCCCGTCGGCATAATGATACCCCCCTATTTACAATGGGGTGCCTAACTTCTGTCGGCTACTGCTGCCCCCACCAGAAAGCCTCTGCTGGCACACTGGAAGCCCACCCCAGTGTGCCAGATGCCCTGTGAATTAAAAAACGTCTGTTTTGTTTTTTTCTCCTGGAAAAAAGGAAACCGTCCCTCGGCGCTCGCCCTGCCTCCCACCTGCAACCCGCACCCACCCACTGCACGCCCTGCCTCCCCACACCCCCACCCCCATACTTACCTTAGGAGCTCGGTGCGATGATCTTCGGTGGACCGGGAACACATCTGCACTCTTCAAAGCCAACCGTGAACTGAGGAAATGCCGGTAAGCTGTATAATGTAATACATTGGGTTTTTTGAACCTTACTGCATATCTCGGGCATTTTGGGGAATTTTTTCTCCAAATTTTCAACATGGGGTTTTTGGGACCCCTCCTCATGAATTCTTGAACTGTCATGGTGTTAACCGGCCCCGAAAGGTGATTTCACGGTCACTGTGCAAAATCACCTTTCAGGGCCGATTAATGAAATGACAGTGCCAGTGTTCATGAGGTGGGCTCTCAAAAAGCCTATGTTGCAAATTTGGTGGAAAAAATTCCAAAAAATGACTGTTTTATGAGCGTGCACTGCGCAGTTGCTATGCACACTCGTAACTCCGTGAATTTGCAATATTTTCATACCAGATTTTCAACATTGGCATTTTGTCACACCTCCTTGTGAACAGTACAGCTGTCATTGTTCACATCCTGGCAGAAATGTGTTTTCGCACTTCCGGCGCAGACTAGCGCAATCACTGTGGCAAATCAGTGTTTGGGACAGATTAAAAAAATGACAGTGACACTGTTCATGAGTAGAGGTCCTGAAATGGCTATGTTGAAAATTTGGTAATGATACTCCATAAAATGACTGTGTTATGGGCATGCGTTGCGCAGTTTGCACGCACGCTCATAACTTCACAAATTTATAATATTTTCACTCCAAATTTCCAAAATTGCCATTTTCCCACACCTACTTATGAACAGTAAAGCTGTCATTTTTTCCATCTTGGTTGAAATGTGTTTTCACACTTCCGACGCAGAATAGAGCGGTCGCTGTGGGAGATCACTGTCTGGGACAGATTAAGAAAATGAGAGTGATACTTTTCATGAGCAGAGGTGGTAAAATGCCTGTGTTGAAAATTTGGTGATAATAGTCCATCGAATGACTGTGTTACAAGTGTACATTGCACACTTTCCATGCACTCTTGTAACTTTGCAGATTTGTAATATTGTCACACCAGATTTTCACCAGTGGAATTTTTCCACACCTCCTTATGAGCAGTACAGCTGTCATTTTTCACATCCTGACCGAAATGTGTTTTCACAGTTCCAGCGCAGAATAACGCGGTCGCTGTGGGAAATCACTGTTCGGGACAGATTAAGAAAATGACAGTGGCACTGTTCATGAGCAGAGGTCCTAAAATGCCTATGTTGAAAATCTGGTGACGGAACTCCATAACATGACTGTGTTACAAGCGTGTGTTGAACTGTTTCCACGCAACCTTGTAACTTCGCAATTTTGTAATATTTTCATGCCACATTTTCAACAGTGGCATTTTTCCACACCTCCTTATGAACAGTACAGCTGCCATTTTTCACATTGTGGCTAAAATGTGTTTTTTCACTCCTGCCGCAGAATAGCATGGTCGCTGTGGGAAATCACTGTTTGGGACACATTAAGATCGAACGAGTGAGAGGGGGGAGTGACCACGCTCAACTGAGCTCTGTCGGGACTGCTGCAGATTTGTTTGTGGGCAGAGAAAGGGCCCAATGCAAGAGCCCAGTACAAAAGGGCAGCCTGCAGCACTGGGAGAAACAGAACAAGAGAGCGAGTGAGGGAGGGGGAGTGAGCGAACTCACCGGAGCTCTTTCAGGACTGCTGCAGATTTCTTTGTGGGCAGAAAAAGGCATCAATGCAGGCAGGGGCCCAGTACAAAAGGCCAGCCTGCAGTGGTAGGAGAAACAGTATGAGCAGTGAGACAGGGGGACTGAGTGAGCTCAATGGAGCTCTATCAGGACTGCTGTGGATTTCTTTGTGGGCAGAAAAAGGCGCCAATGCAGGCAGGAGTCCCGTACAAAAAGGCAGCTTGCAGCGACAGGACAAACAGAATGAGCGTGTGAGAGAGGGAGACTGAGAGACCTCAACAGAGCTCTGTTGGGACAGCTGCGGATTTGTTTGTGGGCAGACAAAGGTGCCAATGCACGCAGGGGCCCAGTACAAATGGGCAGCCTGCACTGGCGGGGAAACCAGAATGAGAAAGGGGGAGTGAACTAGCTCAACAGAGCTCTCTTGTAACTGCTGCAAATTTCTTTGTGGGCAGAAGAAGGCAGCAATGCAGGCAGGAGCCCAATAAAAAAGGGCAGCCTGCAGCGCCGGCAGAAACTGAATGAGTGAGTGACACAGGGGGAGTGAGCGACCTTAACGGAGCTCTGCCGGCACTGCTGTGGATTTCTTTGTGAGCAGAAAGAGGTGCCAACGCAGGCAGGAGCCCAGTACAAAAAGGCAGCCTGCAGCACCGGGAGAAACACAATGAGCGAGTAAGAGAGGGGGAGTGAGCGAGCTCAATGGAGCTCTATCGTGACTGCTGCGGATTTCTTTGTTGGCAGAAAAAGGCGGCAACGCAGGCAGGAGCCAAGTACAAAAGGCCACCCTGCAGTGCCAGCAGAAATGGAATGAGTGAGTGAGAGAGGGGGAGTCAGCAGGCTCAACAGACCTGTGTTGGGACTGCTGTAGATTTCTTTGTGGGCAGAAAAAGCCACCAACAGAGGCAGGAGCCCAGTACAAAAGGGCAGCCTGCAGCACCAGGAGAAACAGAATGAGCGAGTGAGAGAGGGGGAGTGAGCCACCTCAACGGATTCTGTCGGGACAGCTGCAGAATTCTTAGTAGGCAGAACAAGGTGCCAATGCAGGCAGGAGCCCAGTACAAAAGAGTAGCCTGCAGCACCAGACGAAACAGATGGAGCGACTGACAGAGGGCCAGTGAGTGTGCTCAACAGACCAACGCAAACAACATTAGGCATTGACAAATGTTTTTTCTTCTGGTGACGCCTCTCTCTATGCATCTCAGTATCCCCCAGTCATCCTTACTGCCTTCTAACATTGCTTGCTTACCTTCAGGTCATCTGATATGACTACCCCCCCAGGTTCCTTTCCATTTTTGTTGTTGTTAATACCCCCCCCATTGTGTACTCTTCCCCTGGGTTTTTGTTTCCCAGATGCATTTGCACTTCTTTGCATTGAATCTAAGAATCTAAGGAGTATTAGGAAGTGCAGCTTGCAGAAAAATATCAACAGATAACATTTAAGCTGCAGATTTCTAGATACAGCAGCAATCTTCTGGGTTGTTATAGGGTGGGTTAATACCTTTTCCTAAATACTGTATCTGGCCAAAGATTTGGTATTTGGCAGCCAAGTATTTGGGTATTCATTATTTGTGTATTCATTTCAGAAACAAACAAACAAACAAAAAATCCCCCACCCCACAGCCCCCTTCAAAATATCCCTTACCATTGAAATGAATCCCCCAAAAAAATTGTAGTCACAACCCCCCCCCCATAGCAACCTGGGAGACACTGGAATAAAAAAGTAAAACAAAACCCTTTTCCCCACTCTTGCTTAAGGCCTGATATCCACCATCCACCCCACAGCCCAGACCCGATAAATAATGTTACCCCACATACACCCGCCCTTTCTTAGCACTTTGATTCCACCCTCTCCCCAGTACCCAAGGTATAGTATTTTTGTGCCATGGTGGGCACAGCTTGTCCGTCTTTACTGCTGGCCACCATCTTGACTGAAGCAAGAGCTTGCTTGTGCTAATAATACTGAAACCCTAATATAACTCCCTCTCCTCACCCTGGCAGCATCCTGATCCCACCTTCCTCCCCTCCAGAAGCACCCAGTTGTGGTCCTGCAGTGGGTAACTGACACAACCCACCCATCTCCAAGGCTGGCCACCATGTAATGAATAAAAGTGTTCAGGCACTTGCTTTGTATAGTAAAATCAGCTGATCAGCTGATTTTACTGTGCAGTGGGGCTGTACAAGGGCTGAATACCACTGTATGTCCTGATTAACACAAATAGTGAGGCTCCTGAATATTCAGATGCCTTTCCTGAACAGGAGACTATTTGTATTTGGGAACTTCTACTTAGCAAATAGCTGAGAAGAGAAAAACAGAAAAAGAACCATCCCATAGAAACATAGACTTTGATGGCAGATAAGGACCGCTTGGCCCATCTAGTCTGCCCATTTCCCTACCTACAGGATAGGCCGCAGATCCTAGTTAACCAACAGCCTATTTCTTCCTACCCCCCACAAGAATTGCCTTATGTCTGTCCCATGCATTCTTGAATTCTCCCACAGTTTTAGACCCCACAACCTCCTCAGGATGGCTGTTCCATGCATCCACTACTCTCTCTGTGAAATAATACTTCCTCACATTGCCCCTGAACTGCCCTCCTACTATCTTTAAATTGTGTCGCCTTGTTCTTGCAAGTCTCTTTTTCTGAAAGATGCTACCCTCTTGGACTTTGTTGATTCCACTGAGGTACTTAAAAGTTTCTATCATGTCCCCCTCTCCCTTCTTTCCTCAAGGGTATACATATTAAGCTCCTTTAGTCTCTCCTCATACGGCTTCTCTTGCAGACCCTGCACCATTTTAGTTGCCCTCCTCTGGACTACCTCTATCCTGTCTATGTCCTTGTGGAGATGGGGTCTCCAGAACTGGACACAGTACTCCAGATGGGGTCTCACCAACTGTCTGTACAGAGGGATAACAACTTCCTGTTTCTGCTGCTGATGCCTCTCCCTATACATCCCAGTATACCCCCAGCCCTCCCTACTGCCTTCTCACATTGCTTGCTAACCTTAGGGTCATCTGATATGATTACCCCCAGGTCCCTTTCCTTTTTGTTGTTGTTACTACCTCCCACCCATTGTGTATTCTTCCCCTGGGTTCTTGTTTCCCAGGTGCATTATTTTGCACTTCTTTGCATTGAATCCTAGCTGCCATACTTCTGACCATTCCTCCAACCTTTCCAAGTCCCTTTTCATCCTTTCCACACCTCCTTGTGTATCAACCCTGTTGCAGATCTTTGTGTCATCTGCAAAAAGGCATACTTTTCCTTCCAGTCCCTCTGCAATGTCACTGATGAAGACATTAAAAGGACTGGACCCAATACTGAACCCTCACGGTACCCCACTAGTAACCCCTCTTTCTTCAGAGTGGACTCCATTTACAATTGCCTTCTGTGTCCTGTTGTGCAGCCAATGTTTTACAGGCTACCACCCTGGGACCCACTCCCAGGCTGGTTAATTTGACTATTAATCTTTGTGTGGGACTGTGTCAAATACCTTGCTAAAGTCTAGGTAGGCCATGTCCACAGCCCCTCCCTGGTCTACTACTTTGGTCACCCAGTCAAAGAAATCTATTAGATTCATCTGACATGACCTTCCCGCTGTGAACCCATGCTGCCTTGGGTCCTGTGCTCCCACCCTCACAGCAACCTCACAGTGAAAATGTAAAAGAATCTTCCTTCCTCCCACCCTCCTAGCACCCAGCCCTCCCTCCCCCACTATATCCAAACCCAGGGACATCAAATTTAAAACAGTAAAAATATCCTTCCTCCCACCCTTGCTTATGTCCTGATTCCCCTCCCCTCAGACCTAACCCACTAAATAGTGACACCCCATCCCCCAATTTCTGTCCGCCTCCGATCTCCCCTTCCCCAGCACCCACATTTTATTTTGGTCCCACAGTGGGTGACCAGAACAATTCCCTGCCTCCAAGGCCAGACATCATCTTGACTAAAAAAAAGCACTAGCTTACATTAAAGCATCTTGATTCCAGCCTCCCATAGCACCCAATTTTGGTCCCATAGTGGATGACTGGCACAACCCACATATTTTTATGTAAAGCCACTAGAAAGCAACTGCATGCTTTCTCTGTTATATTAGAGCTGTACAGCTGGCCCAGTGGCATGGAGGGCTGAGGTGCAGGGTACCTTACCTCCTACCACGCCGGCTACCCATGTTCGGTAGCAGACAGGCCACTGGAGGTTGGCTGGGGAAGGAGAAGATCAAACATCCCACAGGATGCTCTTCTCTCCCAGGGAAGGAGGGAGGGAGGGTGCCTTGTTTCGCTGCAGCACTGCCACCTACAGATGTGTGGGTGATAGGCCAAGCAAGACATGGGGAGGGAGGGACATGTGCACACTGCTTATTGTGTGAGTGTGCACCTACACACACATGCAGGGAATGTAGTCCCAATGCTGGTGTCCCTATGGGGGAGGGATTGAGTGACAATGAAAGGAGGACAGAAAACGGAGGAAACATCCTAGATGGCAGGATGACCGACAACCTCCGCAGGCCCCACTCCTGGCTCCTTCCCTACTGTACATCCCCAGCCATGGAGAGAAGCTGTGAAGGGATTGGGGAAGAAGATAAGTCCTGAGGGATGCCAGGGGATAGGGCTGGGAGGATTGGAGGGAACGAGGGCAAGATAGGACGATGAGGGAATAAACAGTAAATTAAAAAACAAATTAGAGCTGTGCAAACCTCCTAACATTTGACTGTGCAAACTTTCACTGTCGAACCATGCAGCATTCACCTATGTTCTCTTAATGGTGAACTAGTTTGACCTGGTTCACCCATTAAAAAACATTAGGGAAAGGGTAAGCATAATCAATGCATTAGGATTGGAATATAACAGTAAAACTAACAGACCGCTCCAAATGTAAAAAAAACTCCATCTGAGCCTTAAAGTTCTGCAACTCAACTCACTGCTGAAACGTTGACTTTAACAATGTGAGAGTGTGATTAAAGTATAATCCTAATTATGTTATAGACTATACACAGTCTAACTGACCCTGGTGGCATGCATTACATTCATACTTAAAGAAAAGGAGTCCGACTCTGAGCTTACAGTGAGACTCTTGCTCATCTGTGGCAGCATCCCAGCCAGTGGTGGTGAGCAGCAAGGCCATGGTTGGTAGCTCTTTCTCAGGGAAGCTGGTCCAGCACTATCTAGTAAGTAAACACTGGTTGAATTTCACTATTTCAGATCTTGTCCTCCTCCTCTTCCCTTCCCTCTTGCTTTCAGTTCAAGGTGTCTCCTAGCAGGTGATATTACAGCTCTATTTTCACATCCTTTTTAAAGGAGACAGCATTTTAAACCTGCAGCAAGTTAGAAAGTTCCTTCTTCCCTGCTACAACCCTAAGCATGACTGGTTAAACTGCTTTGGCTGGTCCACATCATTCCTATCAGATTCAACCAGTCAAACCAAAAGGGTAACCTGTGAAGTGGGCGCATGAGGAAGGGCGCTGTCTGTTATGGTGACTCCTTCCCAGTGCAATCCACTCACAGAGATGGAAAGGTAGGGTGACCGGATGAGGGGGTGGGTGAACTAGGCTACAGGATGTCACTATATGTACACACGCGGGGGGGGTGGGAGCAAACATGGCGAGCATGGGCTGGGAGGGGGTGGAGAGGATGTAGGGGTGGTGCTGCAGTTGCTGGTCAAGCTGCATCATGGCATCTGGGATTGGCTAGTGGCTGGGGTGGCTGAGGTACTGGTTCTGGTCCAGGCGCTGGTGCGATTTTTTATTGTGCCTGGCCCAAACCTTTTTTTTTTTTTTTTTACTGCTTTCACCCCCCCGACATACACCCCCTTGGAGTTGAGAATCCTTAAGTAGGGGTTGTCATACTTGGACCACTGATTCTGATTCATGTATCAAATTTTTTTGTATTACATATAATTTATGTTAGGGAAGGGCAGTCAGAAGACTTACAGTCGTGCTGAACTGACACATCCAAAAAAAAAAAAACAGGGATAAATTCAAAGAACAGGACATAGCTAAATCTGCAGCTATTTAAAATGCAATTTCTTTGTTAAATTTTCTTTGAGGGCAGGAACCAAAGTATCCACTTTATAATGCCCTCAGAAAGATCCTTTGACTTGCAATAGTTGCCAGGAAGAACCTTTGTTGGGAGGGGTGTCACAGGGAGCCCTTGAATTACATCAGAAAGACCTTTGATGTGTAGATAACAAGGATCCAGATGAATTTGGAAGGTCCAAGACACATTCCCAGGATGCTTTGGAAGGACATCACAGAAATTGTTTATATATGTGTGTGTGTGTGTGTGTGTGGCAGAACAAAAACCAGTTCTGACCAGTTAATCTGAGGACAGGAAATTGAATATGTCACTTGTCATTTTTTTTAAATCTTGTTGGGACATCCTGTACTGTAAAATATAACTTTCAATACTCCAAGGCGGAGTTTAATGACCTCAGAGAGGAGGCCGGCTCAGTACTGCTTTTATCCAACTGAGCAAGCCTTAGAGAGACACATTTTATTTTTCATTTCTGACTGAGAGAAGAAGGACAACATCAGCACTGTAGTAGATAAGTATTATGTGGATAAGAAGGCTTAGTTTGTACTTTAAAAACCTGTTTTGTTTTTAAGATTGCATGTGTTTGGGATATTTGTTCTGTATTTATTGTTCTGTTTTGATATTTTAAAGTAAAGATATATTTTACAACAGAAACTGCCTGGAGTGCCTTGACATTTCTTTTTATTTAAGTTGAGCTTTTAAAGGTTACAGTTAACACTGTGTACAAGCTTATTGTTATACTAAACTGGGAAATGGATAGAGTTCTCTAAAGTCTTGCATAGGGTTCTAAGGGTTCATTTTGTAGACCTGGTTGGGTGACTGTAGGCAAAGATATCTGGCCCCCCAAAGACAGAATTATCCGAGCCTGATAATTGGGTACGCTAACAAGAGGTCATCAGTTTGAATCTCTCCAGAACTTGAGACTCAGGTGACTTGAACCCACAAAACAGACAAGAGGGTTACCTTGTTCTGTTCACTGTCCACAAATCATATGCTCAGAAGTTGGCACTTTGGGAGTAGAGGGCTGACCGGCTGAGCGAGTTTGTGACAGATTGGTTGGCAGCGGTGGCATAAAAAGTTTGGTCGTATAAGCTTCATTGTTCAGTGTGTCAGCTTAAGACCGTTTAGCTCACTTGAAAAAAAAAGAAAGGCAGTGTTTTATTTCAAAAGGAAACAGAACTATATCCCCTGACTTACAGTTAAGTTCCCATCTATTTTTTTTCTGAAGTGCCAGTCAGAATAGTATTAATAATAATAATAAAATTTATTTAATTAAGCGCCTTTCAAAATTTCAAGGCGCTGTACATCAAGAAAAAACATAAAACATATTCAATACATTCAGTAAAAACAAATGTGAACATATATTCCAGTACTGCAATATAAAATTAGAACAAAGAAGGAAATGCCTTCTCTCATAAAAAAGTCTTTAGTGCCTGCTTAAAGCTCCCCACCGTCCTACACTCCCGGAGCTGACGGGGCAGAGAATTCCAGAGGGTAGGTGCAGCAAATACAAATGCACAGGCACCAGATGACTTCAAATTTACCCTCAGAATCTCCAGCAACCCCTCATCAGCCGAGAGGAGCTGTCTCAGAGGGGTGTAAGGCACCAGGAGTTCTTTCAAGTAGTCGGGACCCAGACCGTGTAGGGCTTTGTAGGTCAAAAGACCCACTTTAAAGGTGATCTGCCACTGTATTGGCAGCCAGTGCAGAGCGCACAGCACAGGGGTAATATGAGAACTTCTAGAGGCCCCAGTCAACAAACATGCTGCCGTGTTCTGCACTAGCTGCAAGTGGCGGATAGCAACCCCAGGAAGTCCTAGGTAAAGGGAGTTACAGTAATCAAGGCGAGATGTCACAAAGGCATGGACCAAAACCGGCAGGTCACTGGGCAGAACAAGGTGCCTAATCCTGGCAATGTTCCTAAGATGGAAAAATGCCAGCTTGACAACTGCAGACACCTGATAACGGAGGGTCAAACCAGTGTCAAGCTCCACTCCCAGGTTACGCACCCATTCAGAGGTGAGGATCTGGTCCACCCCCAGGATTAATCCAGAGGGGAGACCAGTCCTCAAGCCCTCTACCCTGCGACCTGGGTCCACAACCATAACCTCAGTCTTTCTTGGGTTCAACTTTAAACTGCTGGAGTTCATCCAGTCTTGGATGTCTGTGAGGCAGTTGTTCAGTACCGAGATAGCACTAACCTGGTCAGGTGCAAAAGACAGGTAGAGCTGGGTATCATCAGCATAGCAGTGAAACCTCAGCTCATACCGTCTTACACTGTCTCCAAGGGGTAGCATATATACTGCGAATAACATGGGGGAAAGCACTGAGCCCTGAGGCACCCCACAAGACAGAGAGATGGCCCCAGATGAAAACAAACCCGAGACCACTCTCTGCATTCTCCCTTCGAGGAACGATGAAAACCATCTGAGGACTGTACTTGATAGTCCACAAATGGACCTCAGGCGTTCGAGCAGAACCCCATGATCTACAGTATCAAAAGTTGATGATAGATCAAGGAGAACCAGGATAGAACGGTGTCTCCGATCTCTCACCATCAGGAGATCATTGAGCACCCGAACCAGAGCAGTCTCGGTACTATGCCTCTTGTGAAAACCAGACAGGAGAGGTTCATATAAACTGTGGATGGTCAAATGGTTATCCAATTGAGCCGCCACAACTTTCTCAATAACCTTCCCCACAAAAGGGAGGTTAGAGATTGGCCTACAGTTTGCTAGGTCGTCTGGGTCTAAAGAAGCTTTCTTCAGAAGGGGAGTCACCACCCCTTTCTTCAGAGAGCTAGGAAAAACTCCCATGTCTAAAGAACACTGGATAATCCGAGCTAAAACCGGGCCGATGATCTCACTACAACCCAAAATCAGGGAAGTAGGACCAGGGTCTAAACTACAGCATGTGGGACGCATCTCTTGGACAATCCTCATAGTGTCTACGAGATCCGGCAGGTCAAAGGTACTCCAGGAAACTCCGGGCTCTGCGACAAGGACACCGATCAACTGTAGTGTAGTAGTGAGGGAAGAAGAAAATGGCTTCCGACTACAGCAGGCACACTGTAGATTTCTTAAAGCAGTTGTGTGGGGACAGGGGAGTCCTGTTTGGGGTGAAAGCTAGTAAGCAGAACCTCATAGAAGCCCTGATGGTAGCAGATACCCAGAGCAGTGAGTCACAGGCCATGACTGAAAGGGACCAAACCTCAAGTCTGGAAGGGCTAGCAGCAAGTGATGGGTCCCGAGCCGATGAGGTGGACAGCAGGGCCACTGTCAGTGAATGGCCACAGCAGCAGGAACGAGTCACCAGTATCCTGAATCCAGAAGTTCTCAGGTTGCAACTTGAGTTACGCAGGATGGAGCTAAAGTCCTAGGAGAGGAGAGGAGAGAAAGGGAACAGCGAGAGGCAGACCGTGAGGAGCGTGAGCACCAGCGAGCTGCAGAGGAGAAGAGAGAGCGAGAACGCAGAGATGCAGATGACAGGAGAGAGGAGCGCCAGTGGCAACATGAACTGGAGAAGCTACGACTCCAACCAGCGGCACCAGGGCAGGTAAGTGGCTTGGGTTTAACTGGAACTGCAGGACTGGGTTACAAATTGAACTACAAATTAATAGCCGAGTTTAAGGAAGGGGAAGGCATGGATGCCTTTTTAAATTCTTTTGAAAAAGTTTGTATTCAGGCTAAAATTCCTAGAGAATCCTGGAGCTTTCAGCTATCCCCGCTACTTACTGGAAAAGCTCAGGATGCATTGGGTCAAATGAACAATGAAGACAGTGATGATTACAGCAAGCTAAAAGCTGCACTGTTAAAAAAGTTTAAATTAACTGCTGAATCATACAGAGCTAAATTCTGTAAACTCAGGAGAAGCCCTGATATGAGCCATGAGGAGCTAGCCACGAAACAATGTCATTTTTTATAACGTTGGTGGGAAGGAATTGAGGCAACCTCTGTTGATAAAATTGAAAATGTGATTTTGTCAGAACAATTTTATTGGGCATGCCAAGCAGAGTTAAAAACCTGGCTAGAGAACCGAGATCCAAAAACAGTGCAAGAGGCTGCTGAACTCTCAGACCGCTATGCCAAGAGCAGACCTGCTCTGAGAGCAAATGGGGCGAGTGTGGCAGTGCAGAAAGGGAAAGCTCGCCTTCAGGGCAGCTAAAACCCTCACTGCCTCTGCCAAAACCAGTTAGCCCCAGGTTTCAAAGAAAAGATTTCTCTGAAGTAAGAAATGTTTGTTGGTTATGTAAAGAAACTGGGTACATTGCCAGACAGTGTCCAAGAAGGGCAAGCAATAATATGCAAAGTAGTACCAGAAAGGAAGTGGGTTGTTTGTGTGTCCCTGGAAGCATGCCAGTGAACATGATGGAACACATGCACCCAGTCATGGTAAATGGCGTACAGACGCAGGGGTTAAGGGACACAGGGGCATCCTGACATTGGTAAAGGGGGATCTGGTACAGCCTGGTCAGCTAATACCCAATAGATATGTAACTGTACAAGGGTTTACTGGTGATGAGAAAACATTGCCACTCGCTAGTGTTCTCCTTGACTGGGGTGAATCAGGGGGAACTGTGCAACAGGTGGCTGTAGCCAACAGATTAGCAGTGGATATGATCCTGAGTAACAATCTCCAGCAGGGGGTGATATGTGCAGTTACCTGTAGCCAAGCGACCACAGAAAATTGTAGTTCCCTGAGCGCCCCAGAAGCCATTGAGGAAGATACTGAGAGGCTGGTTCCCCAGCCTGTGTCTCCAGAGGGGGAGACTGATAAAAAGAGAGTAGAAATTTCCCAAGTAGGAAATAACCACATAGCCACTGAGAGTTACTCCGAAGAGGGAGGGGTGACCTCTTGTCAGAGGGTTGAGATTGACAGTGATCCTGAGGACCCTGACACTAGTGCTAGGGACCCTAGTTTAGCAATGGAAGGGGACCTGTCCCATGCCTTGGGAAGGTGTGAGGGGTTTGCAGCTGCTCAGATAAGTGACCCTAGTTTAGACAAGCTGAGGGCTTGGGCAGACTCTCCAGAACTTGAGACTAAGGTGACTTGAACCCACAAAACAGACAAGAGAGTTACCTTGTTCTGTTCACTGTCCACAAATCATACGCTCAGAGGCTGGCACTTTGGGAGTAGAGGCTGACCGGCTGAGGCGAGTTTGTGACAGGGGTCTGAGGCAAGTCCCCCGCCAGGAATTGTGGTGGGTGTGCCCCCACACAAAGCAGTAAAAATCTGTCCTGGTGCCATTGTTCTGGTGCGCTAGAGTTGTCAGAGTGCGAAAATGTGTTTGGCACTCTGACTGAGCGATAACGGTGATCACCTTTAGGCTTTTGCCATTATCACATAGACCCAACCAAAAGTCTGCCACTTTCAGCTAAAAGTACATCACTGTTCGAAAGAATTGAACACCTGAAGTTCAAGGTATTCAATTATTTTGGCAAACCGATCTTGTAGTCCTGCTGTATATTAAAACCATCTGGTCAGCTAGTTTTACTATACAGAGCAAGCACGTTCATTCGTCTGGTATTGGAATCTGGCAGTTGGGGTTTAATGCCAAGAAGTGCAAGGTCATGCACATGGGAACTAGGAACCCAGGGGCCAGCTACTGGCTGGGGGGGGGTACAGATGCCCAGCTTAAAGAACGAAAAGGATATAGGGATGATAGTCAGGGGTGACATGAAACACTCTGTGCAGTGTTGTAAGGTGGCAGCCAAAGCAAATAAAATGCTGGGATGCATCTCCAGGGGAATCACCTCCACCAGGGAGGAAGTCATTCTGCCCGTGTACAGGTCATTGGTTAGACCACACTTGAAGTACTGTGTGCAGTTCAAGTGCAATTATTTGAAGAAGGACTTAAAGCTACTTGAGGGGATCCAGCATAGGGTGACTAAGATGATCCAGGGCACGGGAGACAAACCATATGATAAGAGGTTAAGGGAGCTTAATATGTATTCCTTGGAGGACAGAAGGGAAAGGTGGGATATGACAGAAACCTTCAAGTATCTAAAGAGTATAAACAGGGTTGGTGTGGAGGGCATTTTTCAATTTAAAAAGGGAGGTGAATACTAGGGGCTACAGTCTGAAACTTGTTCAGGGGTAGATTTAAAAAAGAAATGAGGAGGCACTTTTTCATGGAAAGGTTGGTGTCAAAGTGGAATGAACTGTCTGAGGAAGTGGTATCTTTGGAAACAGTGGGAAGTTTTAAAGAGGGGTGGGACAGGGTAAAAATGAGAGTGGCAATGGGAGGAAGGAGGGGGATGGGGAAGAGGAGGGAGGATCACTCTTGGAGGCAAGAGGAGGGTGGGGCAGTTCCAGTAAAATAGACTGAGCTGGAGAATCAAGCAGACTTGATAGACCACTAAGGTTTTTTTCTGCTGGCAATTTTCGTATGTTCGTATTATATGGTGGCTGGGTGTGAAAGTGAGTAAACTATGAAAGACAACTACTGTGGGACCAAAATTAGGTGCTTCTGGGGGGAGGGGGGTCGAGGTGCTTCCAGGGTGTAGGATGGGGTGCAATTATGGTTTTATTTTATTATTGAAAACAGATGCTTTTTTCTCTATCAAGATGGTGTCTGGCCATAGAGGTGCACTCACTGTTCCAGTCACATACTCTGGGACCAAAATACTAACATGTGGGTGCTGAGGGAGGAGGGTGGGATCTGGGTGCTGATACTTGTGGTGAAACATGTTTGAACTGGCTTATTTCTTACTGAGTGAAGTGTGAATCTGAGACCAGCCATAGAAGCCCACATTTAAGGGCCATATTATAAGAACTGTGTCTAGCCCTGTAGTTTGGAGAAGGGTATGATAATTGTCTGGCCTGAGGCCTCAGCTAATTGATCATTGGAGGTGGGACTAAGTCAGATGTCTGATAGCAGGTTGATTTTAGATTGTTATATAGGACCCATTTTCCTGCAGGTGCTACCTTAAGCAGTCTGCCTCCATTTGCCACAGGAGGTACTAAAAGAGGCTTGAGTTTTTTGGAAATGACACAAGTGGTGTAAGTTGTAACGAAACTTGTTTGAATTGGTGTACTTTATATTGAGTGAAGAGTAAATTTGAGACCAGCCATAGTAGCCAACATTTAGGCGCCATATTAAAAGAACCTTGTCTAGCCCTGTAGTTTAGGGGAGGGGTGATAATTGTTCAGCCTGGAGTCTCAGCTAGTTGGTAATTGGAGGTTGGAGTAAGTCAAATTTCTGATAGGTTGTGGCAGGGTGACTTGGCAGCCAGGCCTATCAGGGACTGAGTATTCCAACAGGAAGTACCGTCTTAAGGGGGCTACAGAGGAAGGATTAAAAGGCAGCCACCCCAACGTGTCCCCACACATGTTCATGTCCCAGTGAGTGAATGGAACAGTGTAGAAGTGGAACAGGTGTAAGATTGACCTCTTATGCATTGGCAGGCATCAGCAAAAGGAAGCAGGGAAGTGGGGGACTCTGCCGGTCGACTAAGGTAAGGTACTTGTTCACTCCTGTTGTTGCATTCACTGCTGAGAAGGCAGAAGGTAAAATGTAGACCTAAATTGGGAATAGAAACAACACTCTATCTAGGGTAGTAGTTTAAGAAGAATTACACCAGGTATGGAGGGCGCCACAAGCAGCAACACACTAAAAGGGGAAGTTAGGAAGGGCAGAAGGTAAACGATAGGCCTAAAACTGGGAATATGAGCAACACCCTACATAGGGTAACAGTATAAGGGGATTTGCACCAGGTACAGGGGATCACAAGTAGCAACAAACAGAAAAAGAGATAGCAAGGATCACCATCTCAGGGGAAAAGGTACACAAGTATTTACAGGTAACACTGGGAGTACAGAAGTGGGAATGTTAGGAGTGGTGCAGTGCAGTAGCTGTGGGGTGTCAGTTTTCAAGAGACATTCTGGAGACTGTGGTGCTGCCCATCTGCGTGCACCTCTCTGAGTTGAGGGAGGAGGTAACTAGACTCCAAGCTGAGCTGGCTAGAATTCAGGAGATCTCTTCCTCCACCCAGAGGCCACCAAATCTGACACTGTTACCCCAGAGGACATCAAGGAGGAGGAATGACTGAACTATGGTAGGCTCTGGAAGGGTGGGGTGGTGGATCAGAGGCACATTCCTCAACTGGTACCACTACGCAATTCCTACATCACTCTGGCAAGGCGGTACTGCCAGGAGGAGGCATCCGTGGTAGTGACTAGGAGGATATGGGGGTTCTTCAGAGCACAGACCCCAATGAGGGAGGAAGCGGACACAGAGAAGGAGGAAGCAACTTCTGGTGGGAAACTTAATTGTGAGGAGGATAGATTTGGGTATATGAAAGGGGGAGAAGGAGGTTAGGTGCCTACATGGTACAACGGCCCAGAGGGATGGGAAGTAGATCCAGAGAATCACTATGACAGCAAGATTGGAAGCAGAGCTGGATGTCATTGTCCACTTGGGGACTAATGACCTGGCTAGGGGTGGGGCTGGGATAGTGCAGTGGCAGTTTAAGGAGCTGGGGAAGGGTCTCAGACAGGTAGCATGCTCAGTGTCATTTGCTGAGGTGCTACCTGTCTATGACAGGGGGAGGAGAGGGATCTCCAAACCAAGACCTTCAACTCATGGTTAAAGGAGTGGTGCAGAGAGGAGGGGTTCAGCTACATTGGAAACTAGGGATCTGCCTAGAGAGATAAGGGCCTTTACAGGGGTGATAGCCCGCATCCATCTAGGAGGGGAACCACAGTCTTCATTGGATGGTTTAGATGCTACTTTGATGAACATTTTAAGTAGCTGAGGGGGTGATGGAAGAAATCATGGAGGCAGTAACTGCCCCCACACACACACAGGCTGAAGTAGAAAGTAGGGAGAATGCAAAGGGATTGGAATACCCCAGAATGAAAATTAATAATGGAAGCACGGCAGCAGAAATGAAGGGGGTGGGACTGGCAATATTAAAAAAAAATGGGTGAAGGAGAGACGGCAAAAAGGAAAGAAGGGAGTACCAAGCAGAATGGAAACAAAATCTGGAAGGCCATGTGTACAAATGCTAGAAGTCTAGGAAATAAGATACCAGACCCTGAGGCCATAATGGCAGAGGCTGACCTGGATATTGTGGCCATTACTGCGCCATGGGGCCCTGAAAACCATGTCTGAGACATATCCATACTAAACTATGCTCTGTTGGGGAGGGAAAGGAGGGAGTGAGGTGCTTTATGTGAGGGAAGGCATAAAAGCAACAGAGATACAGGGACTACAATGGGGAGCAGCGGTACTGTTGGTCACACTAGAGACAGGAAATGGAGCCTCTATTTGCACTGGCATGACCTATAGACCTGCAGCACGGCGGGGGGGGAAGGGTAGATAAGGTACTGGTGGAAGATACTGGCAAAATCACAGAAAATGGGGAGGTGCTGTATGTAGGGGACTTCAATCTGCTGGATGCAGATTGGAACCTTCTTGCTGTGGCTTCTGCTAGAAGTAGGGACACCTTCAGGCAACTAGTCAGTGAACCCACTCATGATGGGGCAATACTGAACCTGGTATTCACTAACAGGGATGGCGTTGCAGATATTAAGGTAGAAGGTCACCTGGGGAACAATGATCACCGTACAGTGTGGTTCAATATAAGAACTGCTGTGGAATTGAACCACACAATGGCAAGGGTCCTGAACTTGAGGAGGGCAGATTTTAATAAGATGGGTGAATGCCTCAGGGTTGGCTTGGTGGGGGAATGGCCTGGGTGGGGGGGAGGAACAGTGGGTGAAGCTACAAAGGGCTATAGGGAAGGTAACAAACCTCTGCATCAAGCAAGTTAGCAAAAGCAAGAGCAAAAGAGACCATTATGGTTCTTGAAGGAGGTGGTGGAAAAGGTAAAGGCTGAAAGGGGTAGCATTCTGAAGGTATGAGGAGATTCAGAGGGTGGAGGATAGGTAGGTGTACCAGAGGAAACAGAGGGAAGCAGAGAGAGCAGTAAAGAGTGCAAAGGCACAAATGGAAGAGATAATAGCCCTAGCAATGATAAAGGGGAACAAGACATTTTTTAGGTAGGTAAGCAAAAGGAAGAAGACTAGGGGTGGGACTGTAAGGTTAAAAAGGGAAGGAGAGGACCAGATACCTCACAGGGTAAATAAGGTACAAGAGGGAAGTATTTTTCAGAAAAAAAGGTGTTCAGGGACAAGGGGGCAGAATAAAAAGCTGAAGGGGGTAGATGCAGGAGAGATGGGAAGAAGTACTTCATCACAGAAAGAGTGATCAACTCCTGGGGCAGTCTCCCAGTAGAGTTGGTGCGAGTGAAAACAGTGGTGGGGTTCAAGAATACATGGGATAGGCATAAGGGAATCTGAGGGAAAGGGAATGGGTGAAGGTAAATGGGCTGGATATCAAGGAAGATCTGCAGTGATATGATAGGCAGGGAAAAAATGGGCAGACTAGGTGGGCCAAGTGGTCCTTATCTGCCAGCAAATTCTATGTTTCTATGATAGACAGTGAGGGGATGGGGTGACATTATTAACAGTGTTTTGGTTGGGGGAGGAGGGTGAGAATTGGTATATAAGCAAGGATGGAGGAATATTTTTTTTAACCTTTTTTTATTCCAATGCCTCCGAGGTTGTTATGGGAGGAAGTGTGGAATGGATTCTATAAAGCTGAAGGGTTAGGGTAATCATTTAGATATAATTTATTTAAATATTTAAATATCCTAGGCCTCTTTTCTTAAACATTCTGTACCACAAGACGCTACTATGACTAAAAATGTGTTATCCCTTTCCCATTATTTATTTTTTATCTTGTGCTTTCGTATACACAGGCAATACCTCACGCCATTAGCCTTTCGTCTCTCGGTCTCCTCCTCAGTTCTGTCAGTCATCGACTACAGACTTGTGGTGTATGGGACCACCTCCAATACTGCACTTGCATGCATTACATGAATTGCAATGACCCTTAACAAGGCATATAGGTTAACACTTGGGGCAGACAACCTTGCACACACATGCTCCCTCTTTGAGCAGACCAATTGGCTTAACCTACCCAACAGAATAAAATATCAAACCTGCCTGTTGGGCAAGAAATCACTACTAGGCAAAGTGGCTCTGTTCCTCAGTGGTCCCCTTCTGAAAAATGACACTGGGACAGCAGGCGTTTGCGTACTGTGCTCCCCTGTGGCTTAACGAGATCCTGGTTTACCTACTGACAAATTCGAGCCTGCCTGCCTTTAAGGCTGAGCTTAAACAGTATCTCTCTGAAAGCATGGCCTGTTGCTGTAGGCAGTAATTGCATTCCCAGCCCTGAAAGGCTTAAGACACAATCGCCTGGCTAACCAACATGAATCAAGTCACCTCCCACACCCTTTTTAACAAAGCCCCCACAGGGCCGCTGCCCATATCCCCAACTCTCTACATCAATTCCACTATGTAGATGGATCTAGCTCCCTGGCTACTGAAGATTATACCTTTGTGCCTAGCCTTTGGCTGTTGTAAATTATACCTGTGTACCTGACAATGTTTGGCCTTGTCATGTTTCTTTGCACTTATCAGATAGCTTATGTTTCTGTTAGTAATGTTTCATCCTTGTAATTTGCTTACACTGGGGCTTCACCCTCCTTTGTTTTCTTGTTCTCAATTGTTCACACTTTCTTGTACCTAATGTGGAACCTTTGTAAAAGAGCTTTTGCTCAAAGGTAATGTCTGCATCTTGAAATAAATAAATAAATATACTGCCTTCTCTATGCATTATGCACCATCAGTTGTTATTGTACTCCTAAACTGTAATTCCCATCTGTATGTATTGTTTTTACTGTCCTTCCCAGGACCTCCTTGCAAATGAGCTTTTGCTCAATGGAGCTTTTCCTGGTAAAACAAAATGAATGAATGAATGAATGAATGAAGTGGGTGGGAGGGGGCTGTGAGGGTAGGGATTTTTGGGGGTGTTCTGGAACAAGTACACAAATACTGAATATTGAATATTTGGCTGCCAAATACTGAATATGGTATTCAGGATAACAGATTTGCACAGCCCTACTATATTGAGCAGACACATGAGTACTTTCATTCATTGGACAGCAGCCAGCCATGGAGGTAATTAATTTGTGCTGGCAGCAATCCACTGGATAAACATTAGGTGCTGGGGAAAAGAGAATTGGATCTGGGTGCTACCAAGGTGAAGGAATGGGGAGGACATTTGGGTTTTAGTTTATTAGCACAAGCAAGCAGTTTTTTTCAGTCCACATGGTGGCCAGCCATGGAGAAAGGTGGGTTGTGCCAGTCAGCCACTGTGAGACCAAAATACAATAAGACTTGCTTAATGTGTACCTTGATATTATGGATACCTGATTACCTGAACAGGGAACCTCTGAAATGAACTTTCTGCAATGTTAATTGCCTCTTCAATATGGAAACCTCTGTTTCTGAATTTGAATCCTATGTTCTGAGTACTGAGACCATTATCTCCATTCATTTTGACCAAAATAATCTGATACTGGTGTTAATGAAAGTGTTAATTGCAGTCTTAATCCCTTTGAATCCTCCCCGGCACGTTAACAAAGAATGCTCCCACCTGCCATCCATATCACTGCAGCAGTAACTCAGCTTTGGCTGTTTACTGGCTCTGTTAGCTTTCCAGGTGCTGTCCCTATTCAATCTATCTCCTGTTCTCAGTGCTCCCTTCTCACTCCAGCAGTAACTCCGCTCCACATCAACTGTGTTCCTTGGCTGGAAGATCAGTTGCTAGCCGCTGCTAACTGAGAAAATCATTGTTTGGCTGTGAACTGAAAAACTGATTCTCTGCTCCTACCTGGAGCAAAACTCTTCCCCGGATGCACATAAACTTGTGGACTTTGTGTCTGACATAAACAACATTGTAATTGCAAAAGGGTCAGAAACTTCAAGGCAAAATAAATCACACACTGTTTTAAATTAAACTAAGCATAAAAGACGCATTAATGAATGGAAAATTAAAAGTTTATAACTGCTCAGCACTGTATTTCCAAATGTTCAGTTTTCTGAAAATGTAAACAAAAACATACTCTGGTCAATGTCTTGTCACTACTGTGTGGATATGTTTATTATATAATAAAATGGGCAAAAGTAAATGTTTGTGAATTAACTGCAATTAGATCCGACTGTTCTAAAATGTGGGTGATGAGGGAGGATGGTGAGATCTGGTTGCTAATAGAGGGTGGAGGGATGGGGTGACATTAGGGTTTTATATTATTGGCACAAGTAAGCACTTTATTAAGTCAAGATGATGGCTGTCCATGAAGGCAAGTGGATTGTGCCAGTCACCCACTGTGGGACAAAAATACTAAAATATGGGTACTGGGGAAGGACGGTGGGATTGTGGTGCTGACAGAGAGTGAGGGGATTTGGTGACATTATTTATTGGTTTGGGCTGGGGAGGTGAATGGGAATTGGGACATGAGATAGGATGGGGGAATGGTATTTGTTTACCTTTTTATTCGGATATTCCCAGGGTTGGGATTGAGAGGGATAGTAGGCTGGGTGCTACAAGGGTGTGTGTGTGTGGGGGGGGGATTCATTTACATTTTCATTATGAGGTACTGTGTGGGTGGGTGATGATTCTTTTGTACTTTTTTCACTTCTGAACTGTTTTCCAGTTAGTAGTTCCCAATTATAAATTGTCCATTATTCCGTAAGGGGTCCCAAATGTTCAGGAGCCCTCCTATTTTTGGTACTCAGGAAATACGCTTTGGCCCTTGCACAGCTCTGTTATTTAGTGCTGCACAAATGGATTCCATTGAAACTGTAATAAAACTTACTCTTCCATCTTGAAGCAATGTGTTACCTCAAAGTCACAACTCTGTCTCAAATTTATTAAACCAGAAAAGTGAAACTGAGAGGGCAACACAAAAATAAGTTTGATATATTGTCATTTATACACCAGGGGCACTCCAAGAGCTGAAGTTAGGGGCTAGACACATGGATACCCAGGTTGGAGTGACAGTGATTCCATGACCTGGGCCAGGGGGTTATGGGATATAGCAGTCTGCCTGGACTGCCATTTCCCCAAAGAGAAAACTTAAATGTTATTAAACAGAGAATCACTGCATTGTGGGGCAGCCCTCCATGTCATATCCGAGGGCTATGGAAACAGGTAGAGCCATTCAAGGCCTAAAACAGTGTGGACTCGAATGCCTGGGGGGGGGGTGCACAGAAGCTGTGGCTCTCCTTATGTAGGGAAAACACAGGAAGGATGGCACTTGATTTGAAAATAAATGAAATGCCAAAGTAAATATGTTAACCATGCATTTATTAGCAAAAGCGTGGCACAGAGAGGCCATTAGGAAGCTTATTTTGGAGAAGGCTTTATTATGAGCAGAGAGTACCCAGCCCAGGCCCCTGGTAGACAGCATCCCTTTTGGGAAGTTTTTGAGAATATGCAGAAACTGCACATTAACATCAACATTTGAGGAAGAAGCAGTGATGTTGTCCACCAGATTTAGGGAAAGAGGATATTAAAAAAAAGCTATAACAAAAGCCTATAGCAAGGTAAAGATTGAAAGCAGAGAACAGCTCCTAGTTCCCAAAACGTCCGCCCAGAAAATCAATGAAAGCAGAATTACTTTTGTCACTGATTATGTTTCCTTATCTGATCAGATCAAGGATATCATTCACAATAGATGGGAAATTTTACAATCAGACCCAGAAGTGTCCATGGTACCGTAGTAGGATCCAAACCTAGAATTTCATATCGGAGGGTAAAAACATATCTGATTTTGTAACAAAAAGTCATTATGTGGATAAATTGATCAGAACATCTCTCCCCTTGACACTTCAAAAATGTCACAATTGCAGTATTTGCAAATATGCAATACCAGCTCCAACGTTTGTGGACCTACGTACGGGGGATAGATTTGACTTGAAACAATATGTCAATTGCAAAACCACTTATGTTGTGTACCCTGTATGTAGGATGGTGTGATTGCAAATTATTATATGTGGGACGAACCCAGAGACAATTGAGAAATCGTATTCATGTGACAGCTATTTGTGCAGTGGGCATTCAGAATGCTTCTGGGTTACACTTTAAAAAGCAACATAATTGCAACTAAAGCCATTTTAAATTTAGGCCCCTGGAACATATAAGAAAATAGGAGAGAGGGAGGAACCATAATGAAATGCTGGATCTCAAAGAACTGGAATGGATGTTTAGATTATCTACATTGGTACCTGCTGGACATAATGAAATATTTGATTTAAGATAATTTTTGTAAATTGTAAGTAATAGGGCTATTATTTAGTGGCTTAATCTGTTTTTTTATGCTACATATATAAAAGATACTCAATTGCTTTTTTCCTATACCTGATCTAACATCTTGGGGTTCAATAATATAAAATGTATAATTTGTATGGGAAATATTTGTTTCCTTGTCTGATCAAGGTTTCTACCCTTAGCCATGAAACTTATTAGTAAATAAACCTGCAACTGTAATAAAATGGAATGATGAGTATCATGGCTATATCATTGTTTCTGCTCCTCACCCATTTTAGAATATATGCCTTATAGAGAGATGTATGTAGCATAAGCATTTGTAAGATGTAGAATTGGGTACATATTTTTTGTTATAAAATTGATAAGCCGGCCCAGTGGCACAGTGGGCTGAGGTGCTGGCACCTTACCTCACACCACACTGGCGACCTGGGTTGGGGAATGGACCTGGCCGCCAGAGGGTCATTAGGGGAAGGAGTAGGACTGAGCATCCAGAGGGCTGCTCTCCTCTCCTGGGATGGGTTGGGGAACAGCGTTGCTCTGTAGTGGCCCCCAGTGGAGACCAGGAGAAGATCAGTTGTGATGCGAGCAGGGGAATTGGAGGAAAAACTAGAAAATGGCGTCACCTCCTACTGAATGATGGCCGCCCAGACCAGTGCCTCCCCAAGCTCCATGACAGCTGACCTGGCCACAGCAGCACCCAGGTTCAATACCTAGGCCAATAGGCCATTTCTCCTCAGAAGAGGAGGACCCACCCGATGAAGGGTCACGTTGGGTTACCCTGAGGTGGCTGCGATGTGGGATCAAGATCGGTGGCGGTGTCGGGAGAGGTGAAAGTCCTTGTGACAATTGGCTTGAAGGAGAGGTAGGTGAGGGTCGCAGGGGAGATAAACAGATAAAGCAAAAAAAAAAAAAATTGATAAGAGTTTGCATTATAATAATATCCTTAATATCCTTTGGGGCAACAGCAATATGGTGGTGACTTTATCAGACCAGGAAAATTGCAACATGTGTAAGAGTTTTTAACAATGATTGAAGTATGTAGAGTTCACATGAATTAACAAAATCACTCATTCTTCATGAGTTTCCTGCTTCTTTGCACTTAATCACATCATAATTATTTATTAGTGTATGTGACGCTTGGTCAGCTGGTTCTGATTAATCTATGCTTTTTGTAATATTAAAATGTGTTATTGAGTGTCTCTCATGGACATACATAGATACATAGATACATAGACAGTGTCGGCAGATAAGGGCCTATGGCCCACCCAGTCTGCCCATTTGAGCTTGTAAGTTCAGTTTGTTTTCCTAGAAGTCTATTTCCCCTTACCCCTGACCTCTAGAATTCCTTTATGTCTATCCCATGCATTCTTAAATCCCGTGATTGTTTCAGCCCCACCACTTCCTCTGGCAGGGTGTTCCACTTGTCCACCACCCGTTCTGTGAAGAAATTCTTTCTCATGTTTCCTCTGAATAAGTCCTCCCTCAACTTCATCCCATGCCCTCTAGTCCTGGAACATCTTTTTCGCTTAAAAATAGTGTTTTCCTGCACCCTGTTCCTCCCTGTAAGATACTTGTATGTCTCTATCATATCCCCTCTCTCCCTCCTCTCCTCCAGGGAGTACATGTTCAGTTCCTTCAACCTGTCTTCATAGGACTTGTGATGCAATCCATGCACCATCTTTGTTGCCCTCCTCTGAACCTTCTCTACCCTGTCTATGTCCTTATGTAGGTATGGTCTCCAGAACTGTACACTGTACTCCAGGTACATGCTGTTTCAGCTAAAAGATAAAAGCCAGGAGATAATTAAAGGCTGTAAGAGACCTAAATTAAGGATCTCCTGTTTATCTGGCTTAATTGTAGCTGCCAGCAGCTAGGCTGGAAAATCATAAACTTTTATGATGTTTAGAGGAAGAATACAGGTTATGTCACTTAGCTGCTACATCATAAATGCTCTTTGATGTCTGTGAAGAGCAGGATGCTGCTCATGGATGAAAGAAAGAACTTGGAAAATTACAGACTTATTTGGGAAGTCATATGGGGAAACAATTTTTTTTTGCTTATGTCACCTATTAATTTACCTTCTGACACAAGACATCCTGATTGTATAATTTTTAATAAACAGAGGAGGAGCTGGGTGACATCATGGAGAAGGCAGGGTCAAGACAGTTTTTTTAATTATGCTGTAACTGACCTTTAGACACACACACATGTTTGGACTCTAAAACTACAACATCTTTCAGCACTGTAAGAATATAAGAATACATTAGCTAGGCAAGTCTAAGTGTATTATTGGTAGGAATTTGCACTTTTAACCTTATTCTTTTAAAAGATTGTATGGTTTTGTGATATATTGTTTTGTATTTACATTTTACATTTTTATCTATTTTATTTAAGTAAGCATCTCATTTTAGAGACTACTTGGTGGGCTTTTGAAATTCTTTCTTTGACAAGTGAAGCATATATGGTTACAGTGACACTGTGCATAGCTTAATGGTAATACCAAACTGGGAAAATGTAACAGTTTATTCTGAGGTCTTTAATAGAGTTTTTAAGGGTTCATTTTGTACACCTGGATAGGTGCCCATAGGCGAAAGATATCTGGCCCCTGAAAGAGCAGAATTATCTGAGCCTGTACATTGAGTACACTAGCAAGAGGTTCACAGTTTGAATCCCTCCAAGAACTTGAGACCAAAGGTTGATTCAAACCCATAA